>CM070036.1:14580924-14610293 GCA_036250615.1 Ptychadena robeensis | reverse complement strand
GCTGTTCTTTGCCACTGTTCTGAGGTGGTGGGCTTCCCTGTGAAGACTGTGGATGTGGGCAAGACGAACCCCTCCGTGCCCCCCAGGGGAGCTCTCCTCCCGCTAATGGCAACTAGATGACCATAGCAAAGGGCCTGGGCGTTAGCAGGGCACATGTTTGGGATGAGTTTAGCAGTGGGGACTAATTTCTTTGTATTCTTTTTTCAGACCCACAACCAGTGGCTACAGGCCGCGTCCAGTCCCGGCTCCGGAGGTGCGAGCAGCAGCTGGCGAGGATGGAGGCCCAGCTGCAGGCGGTGATGGATGGCATGGCCCGAATGAGGGAGGTGCTGTCAGGCCTGCGTATGGAGCTGGAGGGGAGGACCTGATCCCTGGCACCCCTTTATGTTCCCCCCCCCGGTCACGTTGACCTTTTGGACAGTCTGGACCCTATGGGTTCCCCTTGCTGGTTTGGGGTGGCCAGCTGTTTATAGACCCCTGCCCCGGTCATGTTGACCTGTTTGTACGGATTTTAATGTTTATACTGTTTTTAATATTCCTACTGTGTTTTACATTTGTATGGAGCGAGGGCCAACATGGCTGTTTTTTACTTGAAGTAAAATCCCTTGCCCTGCATTCTCCTGTGTGTTGTCTTTACTGCTGCGCAGGGGTGGGAATGGTGAAGGGTGAGTTTTTGTATCAGTGCTAGAATGTGCAAGGGCTGCCAGGACATGATGTGGGATGTGGTCCTCTGTGCAGATCTCCTGATGATCGATCTGTGGTCCACCACCAACGTGCACGATCGCTCCTGAATCGATCTGATGGAACCAAAATGTCGGTTCTCTGTCCGATCCGATTCTGGGCCCCCGATCGATCGGATGTGATCGCTCAAGGTGGTCTTCACGCGATTCCTCGACGATCGATTGGCGTGCACGCGCCCGGAATCGATCGGCCTGGAATCGTATGGGAATCCGACCTGTGTATGGGGACCTTTACGTCCAGTACAGGGAAACAAGGTGTGAACTGGAACATTTGCCAGGCACTTTCCAGGCGCCCCCAAGAATCCGCGCGAGCATGCCCTATTCTTGCAGCAGGGAAAAGACATGGTAAATCAGCACCCGAACAGCTACGGGGGATATTTTCCTGCGTCTTGGAGTAAAGGGCCAGCATCTATTGAGTTTTTTTGTACAGTCATAGGAAAAACAAAGTACACCCTTTTCCAATGCAAAGCTTTTATGTATTTGAAAAGAAAAAAGAAAAAGTAAGTATTTAAATTAGGTAAATGCCTTTGCAGGACAATCTTAAACTAGCCATATACGGTCCAACTTTTGCACAATCGATCTTGGATTCATCGACTTGTTCAATTTAATTTGCATTTAGAATATTAGAATTAGAATATTCACGCTCAACACTATTCCACAGGACCATTGAATACAAATCCTTTGGAATACCTGGAAAACCTGTCAGATATTTGTACCATTGGCTGAAATTTACCAACATGTCAGGGGCGTAGCTAGAAATCACTGGCCCCATAACAATTTGTTCAAGTTGTTGAAAGGGAGGGGTGGTGGTGCTAGCAACTCCTCTCCAAATCCACAACTCCCTTCCTTCCCACTGAAGTTGCAAATTCTCACAATAAAAATTTGCGATTAGAATATTCATGATCAACATTTTCAGGAAGCTTTGTGCTACGTTCCACCAAACCACCAGCCACGATCTGCTAAAAAGCATTAAGTAGATCACAATGAGGACACCATTGTATTATAAATCTATAATGGGCAAGTAAAGGCAGTGCTGTATCTAGCCTTTTGGGGGCCCTATGCAAGTTGGGAGGGGGGGTTGACGATGCTGGTGGGGGAAGGAGAAGAAGTAAAGGAACATGCTTGTACACACCCCCCATCGGCAGCTTGCGCTGTTCGCATCTGAACGGTAAGGGCACTTGTGTCGGGGAGGGAAGGCGCTTGATATGCGTGCGAGGGAGGGAGCCATGGGGCCTATGCCCACGCATAGTCGTCATAGTGGGAGAAACAGCCCTGAATAAGGTATATTCCAGGTTTCATACATAATAAACTTCCAATCAGAACTGTGGTTATAGAAACCCTTATAGAATTATATTATAGTCTATGGAAATGAATATAAAACTTGTACAACGACATGAGAACCTCTGTAGCTTCTTCTTGGAGGTGACAGTGCGGTGGTTTCAGCAGACAAGGGGAAGGATGTCACCACAATGTGCCGGACCGGCCTTTTACTTGTCTCGTTAACAAATGACACTCAGAATCCACATAATTCCTGGCTAAATTGAGCAGGTTGGCAGGATTAGCGAACCTACATGAAGATATCAGCTGATGGATGACAGCGTCCTGGTACTGAGTTATTGTCCCTGGTGGATTTCACCCGAGGAGAAGTAAAAAGCAGGCTGGTGTTGTGACAGGGAAAAAAATCATGAATATTTTTTTGCTTGAGCGCACAGCAGACAGTATACGAGGGAGAGAACATCCGAGATTCTTGCTGTAAGATCACGTTTATTTGTAGTGTTGGCTTATAACACTCTTGGGGTTTCACAGTAAAGAAGATGTTGCGAAGGACGAAACTAGGGAAGGCATCGTTTTTAGGGGTTCAGTATATTTTTTAATATTGGTCCGTTTCTCCAGCTATACAGAATATGCGTGCGCATAGGACCCAGGGATCCCATGGGGCCCAAAGCCGGTCCCCAGGAGGCCTCAGGCGCCTCCCCATGTATATTCCACTCTCTCCCTGACATGGGTTCCCTCCATCCCTGTCACAATCTGAGCAGAGCTGTCGGGTGGGTTTCTTCCAAACCCCATGGACAGCTTTGTTACTGCCGTGATCTGAGCAGCGCGAGAGCCAACACCTTGCTTGAAAGGGGGCCCTAGGCAAGAACCCTGCTTTGGGACTTTTGGCCAGTAATGGACGTGCTAGCGGTAATCGCATCTGTTACTGGAAAAAAATCTGCACCTCCCATTGTTTAAACTTAAACCTCAGTATTCAGATTAAATTATGATAAAAAAAGTTTTGTGCTTCCGTTTGGGCACTCTGCCTCAAAAAGTTTCAGCGTCACTGGTATAGGTATTGGCAATGGTATAATCCAGTGGTGGGTAATTGCGGCCCTCTGCATCACTAAAGAGCCTTACATAACATTTTCAATATATGCTGACTTGTTTAAGCATTTTATTATGTGGAAATGACAGCAGGCCGAGCTAGAAGACATTATTTTTCATTTGAAGAATGCCCAAAGGGCCGCAGGTTGGGCACCTAGGGTATAATCTGTACCCCCCACAGTCTGCCAAGGACCTTCACAAGATGTTTTGTTTGTGCTTTTTGTGTTTTAACCCCCCTGCATTTCTGACGACACCATCTCGTCCAGCCCTGTCCTGTCAGTACTGCTCTGGACGAGATGGTGCTGTCCGGCGAAGATCGGAGCCCCGGCAGCGAATAATTACAGTTTCGCACTATCCAGGTGGCTCGATCATCTGAACTGCTTCTTCACTGAAGCCGACGCCCCCCTCCGAGTTACGTGGGGGGGGGGGGGGTGCGGTGTGAGATTCAAAAGTTTATAACACGGAAACAGTTTTCTATGCAGTGTGATTCCCCAAATGCGCTCCCTCGAAGTTAACCTCTCTCCCCTAGTGTGTTCATCAGGGTGCCAAAGAGAATTGTACTGGATACAGTGATACCTGTATCCAATACAATTCAAAGTAAGAGAGAAAAACCAAATTTTTTAAATATTTTAGAGATTTTATTTAAAAAAAATTCTATGTCTATGGTGCCGTTTTGGTACAGAAATCTGGACCTCAGCAGAGCGCTAGGGAGGTTAAACTAAGATGCTTATCACCTTTTATTTGTGAAATTAGAACTCAATATAAAATATGATTCTATCATTCATGTGGAGTCAGAAAGGTTCCACCAGAAAAAGCCAAGCATCCACTGCTGTGTATTAATGGCAGAATAAGAATACGCTGCGTTCCACCCACCAGCCAATACTCACGCAGCTCTCAACGTCATCCAAAGCTAAAAAAAGAACAAAAACCTTTTGAGTCACTGAGGTGAGTTACTTCTGCAGACCGCCTGGACGCTTCGGATCAGTTCTGATTACGCAAGTGCAAATGGCTTTGGCAGGCGCAGCTGTTAGGGATATTAATGTCCTTCAGCATGATGTGACTTACCTCCACCTTCAAAAACTACGGCCTGTTATAAACATAAACCATTTCTGGCTGTTGTGCTTTTGAAAGAGAACCTGTTGAACTAAACATATGATGAACATCATAACCAAGGGTGCACATAACTTTTTTAGTGAGCTCCTCAGATGAGTACCAGGGGATGGTGTGTGGTACTCACCCCATATGTAGGGTGGTCTTCCTCACTGTCCTCTGCATCAGCATCCTGCATGGTAGATTCTGCAGCAGATGTACCACCCTGTTCCTGATTAATCCTCCGATTAGCTGTCTCCAATCACAGGTCACCAGCTGGCTTTGGGTCACATATAACTCTCACAGTACATGTTTGAACCCCCAATTCTCATATCTCAGTAGTATAAGCCTGAAATTTTCTGGCTTAGTTAGGGCTTGTTTCTAGTGATGGCCGAACTGCCCGCAAGGCGGACAGTTCGGCCGCGAACAAGCATGTTCACCCTCCTTCTAGCCAGTGGACAGTACGGGTGTTCGACCCGCCCTGTTTGCCGGCGAGAAGGAGCCCTCTATTCTTCCTCTGGTGGGATCATGACCAGCGAGATCCTGCCGCAGGAAGAATCTTTTCACTGAAGACCGGGTAGAGAACCCGGTCTTTCAGTGAAAAACCGGCTTGCAAACTGACGTCATCAGCACACCCAGGAACTATGCGTTCCAGGTGCCGGGTTTTCAGATTCATCTGGGTTTTCATATTCCGCCCGCGAACGGGCAGACTTTTTTAAAAGTCCGATCCGCTTGTTCATGGACGGACATGCCCGAAGTTCGGCCATCACTACTTGTTTCCACTAAAGCTGTTCTGTGCAGATGTCTGGGGTGCTATCCGCGCGGCTGCAGCCGCTATTAACTGCACCCATAGGCAATGCATTGTCCAGTCACCACTTGTGAGGCCGTGTGCTTATGTCAGATTTTACCCTTACAAATGCCTACTCTGACTTTCATCCCCCAGATTTCCAACACCCTTAGAAGTCTTGTATTCTTTTTGGATTATTAATTTACATTCCCAATGTCACACCCCTAACTGCAACCTTCATAGTTATACATGATTCCCTGCAGTTATCCAAGTGACATAAATTGTATACATTTAACATTTAGCTGCGGCCGCCCAGACACGGAGCACCTCCAAGTTGTTAGTACACATATGAGCTTTGTAACAATAATGCAGGTACGCAGAGCTAGTTTTGGGCCCCTTTTGAGTACCAGAGTACCACTTATGTGCACCCCTGACTATAACATAAACATAATCACCTGCCGTAATGGCTTATTTCCACAACAATTTTCAATCCGTCAAGGCCCCTCCGTCAACGGAAGGTTGCATCCGTCAGTGCAACTGTTAGGCATCCGTCAGGACATACAGGAAATGTTTTCCTTCAGTGCATCCGTCAGTGACAGATTACAACACTCCATTGCGTCAAAATAGACGCAGTGATCTACGTCAATTTTAACGCAAGGGAGACCAACGGATTGCACTAACGGATGTTGGGACAGGCTCATTGGATATAATGGGCTATGTCAAAATCCCTCCGTCTGACGTACGATTTTGACGCAGTGGAAACTAACCCTAAAAAGCCACAGGTTACAACTATTGCTACATTCAGAATTTTAAGAAACGAATAAAGGTAGCTAAGGTGAGACAGTACCAAATTGTCTAAAGGTGTGCCCTAGCCATATTGAACATTAGAAAAAAGGTATACCCTAACCAAAGGTACTAAGTACCAAGGAAAAACTAAGCGGAAATGGCATTACAGGCACAAAGGATCAAAGTTGAGTCTAGTTAGTAATAATTAAAAAAATCTTTATTAATATGGACTGAATAGAAAATAGTAAAAACATACATCCAAAATGTAAAATCTTTGTCTCATAGTTATAATACAAAGGATATGGATAAACAGTTCCAGTGATGTAGTTCACTTGAAGTGACCACCCTGGAGCTGCTTTCACAGTGAATTTACATCCTCGAACATCATTTTGAAATATAAACAGCACAGAAAACCATAGAATTAAAAAACAATAGATCTGGGTGGGTGGTATATACCTCCCCTTTAAACCCAGGGATCACTTGTGGGATGGGGCTTTTTAGGCACCAAGACACTTATTTAACAAAAATATATTTTTATTGGTTACATATCAACAACATATAAAATAGCATATAAGACAGGTCCCTGGTCAGAGCTGCGCCATACATTGGGATGACCATAGGACTAGACATTAAAAACAACGATCACCAGTCAGTAGGTCTTATACATTAGCCATAGATTCATTTGGTGGTGGGTATCCTCTGACATGTTTCGCCCATGGGGCTTCCTCAGGGAGAAATGAATCCCAGAGACCCTAGACCGCAGGATACACTAGGGTGACCAACCCGTGGAGATGCGGGAGAGGCGGTAGCGGGCGAGCGCCAGCCTGAAACGTGCGACACCAGACCTACCCACAGCGGGGGGCCATTCGTAGTGAACAGGGACCAAAAGAGACGGCCCCCAATCACTACAGTCCAGGCTGCCCAATTGGAAGGGGAGCCCAGGGATACGTCCAATGTGGATCTGGGGAGTGACAATCCCTACGGTGCCCAGTAGCCTGAACGGACGTAACCAAATAAACGGCCTCGCTTGACCAAAAACTCCTCCAGCCACCTGCAGCCACTCCGCTAAGATCTGTATTGTGATCAAATGCTCTCCAATCGTCGGAGATCGGACTATTTTCTATTCAGTCCATATTAATAAAGACTTTTTAATTATTACTAACTAGACTCAACTTTGATCCTTTGTGCCTGTAATGCCATTTCCGCTTAGTTTTTCCTTGGTACTTAGAACCTTTGGTTAGGGTATACCTCTGTAAAGCTAGCCATACACGTGTCGGATTCCATGTCCAATCGATTCATCATCCGATCGATTCCGGCGATTCTGCCGGGAATCGCAGGTGTGATCAATCGGCCAATTAAGAGTATCCATCGCTGCATACCACCTTGTCCAACGGATTCCGGCACGATTCCGTGTCCGATTCCACCTCCGATTCCACCTCACAAATGGCAACTCCCCCCGATCTGTGCAGAATCGGATCAAAAAGACCAACATGTTGGTTCTCTGACGGATCCGATTCTGGGCCCCCGAACGATCGGACATGATCGGACGGACAAGGTGGGCTGCACACGATTCCGGCACGATCGATTCACGTGCACGCGCCCAGAATCGATCGGCCCGGAATCCGGCCGGAATCCGACCCGTGTATGGGGGCCTTTAGACTTAAAGGGTACCAAAACTCTACAATTAGGCTTTTTTAGATGCTCATGTACTTTCTAGAGATGGTCAAAATGAAGTCAATTAAATAAAATTTCGATTTTCCCGATCTAATTTTGATTCAATTGTGAAATTTAAATTTTTCATATGAATTTTTGACTTTAAAAGTCGAAATGTCGACCTAGAAGTTTCTAATGTAAAATTTCAACTTTCAATCAATTTTGAAATTAGTTGAGTTTTCATGTGATAGTGTTGATTGGAAAAAACTTGCGAATATTGGCACTTCCTTTTGCAAACATCTTGAAATCTTGAATATAGTTGTGAATATATAGCTATATCTTTGTAATTGCGATTATTTTAGATTCTCCAGAATGTACCATGCATTGCGTTCGCAATATGCGCATATACAAGTGCCAATTTGCGCAATGAAGGTAATAAATTCAAAATATAATTATTATTATATTAATTATATTATACTATATTCAAGATTCGACTATGCAAAATTTCTGCAAAAAGCTTCAACTTTAAATGATAATGATGGCTTTCTTCACTGATAGTGACAGCTCTTTGGATGAGAGTTGACAGCAACAGATTCCAAATGCAAATAGTACACTTGAAATGAGCTCTGGACCTTTAAACTGCACATTGTAATTGGGATAATGAGGGAATTTCCCCTCCTGGCCATGTAACAGTTGAGAAGCCAATTGTCCCATTACTTTTGGTCCCTTAACAAGTGGGAGGCACATATGCAAACTGTTGTAATTCCTACACCGTTCACCTGATTTGGATGTAAATACCCTCAAATTACAGCTGACAGTCTGCAGTTACAGCGCATTGTGTTTATTTCATTCCAATCCATTGTCGTGATGTAAAGAGCCAAAAGCTGCCTTGGTTGTCTTAGCATATATTCTTAAAAACAAACATGGCCACTAAATGTATGAAAGACACCATTTTGAGTGAAGCGCTGTAGATCAGCCACTAACCTTCACCTCTCCTAGTCCTGTAATTGGTCAGTGCTGATCTGTGACCAAAAAACCAAAACACTCCCACCAATGACCACTATAATGGTCTTTGTGCCACTTCTTTTTTAGCAAATAAGGTGATAAGTAACTTTTTCAGGGTTTTTGGCCTATGAGACACATGATCAGTTGCTTTTGTGCGTTTAAATCTGCTATAATAAAAGCCTTACATTAACCTCCTGAGCAGTCAGCCTGTGTCCATCTCAGGGGGAAAAAATGCAAAAAGGGGTAACCCCGAGCTGGATTCGGGCTCAGCTCATCTACCAGTATTGCAGCGGCAAAAGCCCATGTCCGGCGTCCCATTTTCTACTTGTTCCCAATCCCTAATGACGTTAGTGCTTGCAGTGGTCGACATGAGCGTAGCGCGAAATGTAAAAAACGCCTATTGAAAACACTGTTCTGCTTTTGGTATGAAAATCTATACCTCCATCATCCTACCAGGAGGTTAAGCACCTTTGTTTTGGTCATTGGAGCTGCTAATCCTATAAAACAACCAACAGACAGGCTCCATAATGATAAGGTGCTTGTCAGGATCCACAGCAGAAGGAGCAACCAGACAGGCAGCAAACAATGACAACCAGCCAGGGATACGTGAACCAAAAGGGGTTTATTGGGCAAGACAGGAACAACCATACAGGTGCAAAAAAGTCCAGTGTTCAGGGTTCAATGTCAGATTGGAGAAAAATGCTCAGCCAGCATGGGTGGGTGAGGCACACCTATATAGCCTTCAAGATAACGAGGCAGGTGACCTCAACCCAGCCCAGGCTTGCAGGGAGCCACCTGCTGGTGACTGTGGAAACAACACAGGGAAGGACAAGCACAGTGCCACCAGCAGGCAGTACCCAGTACAGCTGGGGTCCTCACAGTGCTGCGCTGATCTTGGCTTTTAGGGGGCATTCACAAGTGCCCTCCCGGCCCTCGCCCCCTCTGAGTTCAGGTACCTGCACACAATGTGTCAAAAAAATAATAAAATATTATTAAATATGTAGTCCTAATCATAGTTAATACATACCATTAGATCTGTGTACATTTAGTGGTATGACCATGGGTATCACATTCTACATTCATATACATTCCATACCTGCAAAATAAAAGGTCCCAGTTGGACTTAATGTATGTGTTTGCTCAGACGTAATTTACACTTATAGCAGTGTAAGTATTCCTGGGATCCCATCCGGGGACTATACTATTTCATTACTGAATAAGACACATGCATCACAGGCCTATAACAAGCAACATCTTCTATGGATTATTGCATTAGAGACAATGTGTATTTGTTGATGCATTAATATCACTCAACAGAGTCCCGACTGAACAGCTGACACCTCTCCTAGTCCTGTAATTGGTCAGTGCTGATCTCATAGATGTGACCAAAAACCAAAACACTTCCACCAATGACCACTATAATGGTCTTTGTGCCACTTCTGTGGCGGGAGGTTACTCAGGGGCAGGGCTAGATTTTTTTTTAGCAAATAAGGTGATAAGTAACTTTTCCAGGGTTTTTGGCCTGTGAGACACATGATCAGTTGCCATTAGTGGCCATTGAAAACACTGTTCTGCTTTTGGTATGAAAATCTATACCTCCGTCATCCCCCCCAGGAGGTTAAGCACCTTTGTTTTGGTCATTGGAGCTGCTAATCCTATAAAACAACCAACAGACAGGCCCAATAACATTGTTTCACATGTGAATGCCCCCTAATCATAGTTAATACATACCATTATATCTGTGTACATTTAGTGGTATCACATTCTACATTCATATACATTCCATACCTGCAAAATAAAAGGTCCCAGTTGGACTTAATGTATGTGTTTGCTCAGACGTAATTTACACTTATAGCAGTGTAAGTGGTTGTAAATAAAGTCTGTATATATTCCTGGTTTTCCATCCGGGGACTATACTATTTCATTACTGAAAAAGACACATTCATCACAGGCCTATAACAAGCGACATCTTCTATGGATTATTGCATCAGAGACAATGTGTATTTGTTGATGCATTAATATCACTCAACAGAGTCCCGACACTCTGGGAATGGGGTTGGTGGAGCATCTCTACCCTGCATTTATTATTATTTATATGGTTTTATCTGGTAGTTTACTGCAAACACGTTTACAGGTGGCATTTCAAACAAAGCATAAGAAATTATAGTAATCTGAACAATCATAAATTGGCCAATAGAGGTACAGCAAATCCATCTCCTTCCCTCGTGCCATACAAAATGGGAAGCCTAAATAATAATCTATGCCTACTGTGGAGGATCCTGGATGGCAGGTATGTCTTCCCATATTATGGGCTATGGCCCCAGGTGTATTCCGTGTAAGAAATCCAGAAATACATAGGAGCAATCGGGGTTGCCATTTGTTTTGTTTGTTCAGGGTCCTGGACTCTGGAGTGGGAGAGAAGGAAATGGTGTAATGAAGTGACCATGACATCCTGTATTTCTGTGTATATCCCTTTATGAAAGTGTTAAGTGTCTGTACAGCAGCTGCTAGAAGGTGCGGTAGTGGCTTTTGGCTTAGTGGACAGGGGCTTTTGGTTTAGTTTTCTGCCCAGTAACTCCTTCACCCTTCCTCTTGCTATTTGAATTGTTTCCTGGGCTTTTTGTGCCTCTTTCCTGGCCTGCATTCAGTAGCTTACCTAGAAGCAAGGTGCTTCCTTCTCTCTGGGTCCCCCACCGCCACCCACTTAGCCAGTGCGGCCGGCTGATCATTCATCTATGATGAATGACAGAGATCCCCTTTGCACCAGTGCAGTCTCTCATTCACCTTGCCCGTCTGGGTGAAGAAGATTCCAAGGAGGTGCCATATCGGCCAGGGTGAGAAGAAGCATACCTCCTCTCTCTTCCTCAACTGGACCGCCTGTTTTACTGATCCTGGGTAAGAGCCATTAACCTCCACTCTTCTCAGCAGCTGGTTAGGTTTTGTTTGAAACTTAGACCCTATGCTTAAACCACATCTCTACCAGGCAGGAACTCGTCAGCAGCTGATTCTCTCCTCACCCCCCCCCCCATGAATCTCTCCAGCTCAGACAGAGAAGAGACAGGAGGGGGAGGTGGAGTGGAGGGAGGAGAGGGGGGCAGTGAGAGCGGAAGTAGCTGCAGGTCTCCATGAGCTAAGATGCTGGCTTCAGAACTGCAAGGAGAGTAGGTGAGTATGTTGTGGGTTTTTTTTGTGTGGCAGTTTTCCAGGATCTGAACTGCTGACAGGTGAGTATTGTGTCTGTTTAATGTATGCGTGTTTTTTTCATTTGAGTTTAAAACAGCTTTAAGTCATTTTTAAAGCGATGTGGTTTCTATTCATGTAATATCCTGTTTGAAGGTCAATTGGCTTGTCGGCCGCTTTCATTGACAATCTCCTGTCAGAAATATCTAGACAGATTTTCTTTTTTGTTTGAGCTGTAAAAATCACTGGGTGTCAGGAAAGACCATTGACTGCCTTAAACCATTCCATAACCATTTTTCTACACATCGTCTCTAGTTTTGAGCTTTGAGGACAAAATACGTATTACAAGTGGGCACCTGGGCAAGAGGCTAAGATGCAACACATCACATATGTCCATAGTTGTGCTTCCTGGATGGTTGTTCCTAACGGTCTGCACTTAACCTATCTGTAATAAAAGAACATTTATCCTTGCACACTAATAAGGATCAAACTTTTTCTTGTTATGTAAGAATGTGGTAAAGTATTTTTGTCACAACCCCAGTTTTTTTTAAGTTTTCTATTCCTCATGAGCGTTTCGCCGAGGTCCAGATTTTCTTACCAAAAAGCGTTACGCGTTATCATTGAAAAGACGTCTGTTGTAGGCCTGTAAACTGACCAAAATCTGTCCAAAAAACATGTTAGTATGACATCCATGAATATATAAAGTTTCACGTTAAGTATTTTTAAAAAATCACCATTCAATGATCAAATTTAATAGAAAAACAAAAAATCTGCTCAAACTCGAATTCATTTTTTAATAAACCAAGAATGAGCAGGCGGTCTGATAACAGCGGCCAGGAACAATGTCACACGCGGCAATTTGCCGCGGAGTACCTACAGCTTGCCCATTGGATTAGGGCTCGCTCTGCCGCATTGGGAGGAGTGCACCGTTGAGCCCAAAGGCATGAAAGAACGGCGTTGTACTGCGATTCTACAATGGCGGCAGAGCTCTGTTTTTCCTCGTCATGGTGTGCTCGGCGCCAATGTGCAAGCGCTGCAAATGAAGACCGCACATTTAGAAGCATCCCGCAGCTTCTATGAATCCACAGCGGAACGCACCACTCAAATTGGGCACAGTGTCTAATCTGCGCTATCATTGAATGGGAAGGACTCTCTGCGTCTTTTCCCCGCTGCAGACATAGTCAAAGAATCGCTCCAATCACGTCAGAATGAAAAGGGAACCAACGGGACAAAAAAAAAAAAAAATCACGGACACCAGGAAATAATGTTCAGACATGGGGGACACGGGGAGAGATCAGCCAAGTCTCCTGGCTGCCTGCAAGCCATCTCAATGCAGGTTACTTAACCATTTAAGCAACTTTATTTAGCCCGAATTAACTCGGGCTAAACACCCAGAAGGCTAAGCCTGTTGGTTGTATTCATCCCTCTGCTTGTTGTAAATAGTGAATGTGCATCTACTTATACTACTAGTACTAATTTGATGTAACAAGTCTCTAAGATAAGTATTCACTTCTATTTACTTTATTATATATTTGTAAGCCACGCCCCCTTGCAGGCAGACCTCGGGGCAACTAACCAGGCTCCTTTGGAAAGCTTCCCTCAACTCACGCTGACTGCGGCCTACCTTCGCGTCCAGGCCCGGAACAGCTTCAGCATACCTGGTCTCCCACACTCACAGGGGGCAGTGGTCTCATCACAGGTGGTTACACTCATCCCAATAAAGAATCCCTGGCACCATAACTTGGTTGTAAGAGCTGGGCACTTTATTGATGTCATCAGTTAGTCCACAGCATTGCCATGCATGCCAGCAATCCTGGGAGCAGCCTTGCCTCAGCAGCCTCTCTCTTCCTAGCCCCCACATAGGCCCAGGTCATCCCCATCCCCAGGAATGGGGGATTGGGGGAAAAGATCAGGGGTTACATCTCTGTAGTGGATGTCTTTAGCCCACGGACCAGCAGTGTCCGTCACCACAGGGCTAGTGTCACAGAGACACTTCTCCCTCCTGTCAGCTCTCAGGACACACAAGGAAGACCCTAGCTCCACCCCCACCCCTCACCTAGGCTGGCACTCCCAGAATGGCATGTCACTTTTATAGAAACTTCTAGCACATTCCTTAAAGCGGACCTACCACCTAGGAGGTCACTCAGCAGTATCAGCTGTGGCTCACACGATACTACTGCGATCCCTAATTGTAAAAAACAAATCTTTTGCTGACAGCAGGAGGGGAGCTTGTTACAAGTGCCCCCCTCCCACTGCCTAGGCAGCCAAAGTGCTGTCTGGGACATCTCTCTCAGACAGGAACTCATCAGCAGCTGATTCCCCCCCTCACAAGTGAGGGTGGAAGTAGCTGAAGGTCTCCAGGAGCTAAGATGCCAACATGAGAACTGCAAGTACAGTAGGTAAGTATGCTGTGGGTTTGTTTTTTTTTGTGTAGCAGTTTTCCAGGATCTGAACTGCTGACAGGTGAGTATTGTGTCTGTTTAATGTATTTGTGTTTTTTACATATGAGTTTAAAACCGCTTTATGTTGTTACATTTACATCCTGAGCCAAGCAGACACCTGCCTGGCCTAGCAACAGCTTGCTTTATAGTGTCCAACATTAACTCTTTACAGTACACACTTTACTCACATGTGGTGGTCACAGGTTTATTCACAATGCACTTTTCCACTCCGTTTAATGTTATATTTTTGTAAATGCACGTGCTATTTCTATTGAATGTTGCAAATCTAAAAATCCCAAAACATTTGTGATTAACAGCAGCATGTATAGGTTTCTCCTATGGAAGGGCATGACCTTCAATGAATAGATGGTATGGTTTACTAAAACATCAAAGCTACCCAGATCAAATAGTATTATGACATTGTGTGATGCCTCAGTAATGAGAAAATCAGCGTATTGCCTTTGTGAGCGGAGTTCTAAGGGAAATGCTCAGATCCATAGGGAAGTTTCAAGGGTTGAAATACAGAAATTCCAGCCTTATACCTGTGGAAGATGTAACCTTTGGGGAGAGTTACATGATTCAAGATGACGACAGAACATGTTATTGTAACTTCGGACAAGTACAAGTCTGACATCTACTGTGCATGGAAATGTTGAATTAATTCATCTACGGTACTTCTATCAAAATGTAGCTATCCACCATACAGGCATGAGAAAAAGATATTTCTAGTCTATCAGCATGGCACACTTTGACTTGGCAAGATTTGCCCACTCTTCTTTGCAGAAACACTCCAAATCTGTCAGTTTGCGAGGGCATCTCCCGTGTACAGCCCTCTTTAGATCACTCCACAGATTTTTAATGCCTTTGCCATTCCAAAACTTCAATCTTCTTCCGGTAAAGCCATTCCTTTGTTGATTTTGATGTATGCTTTGGGTTGTTTTCGTGCTGAATTCCCTCTATCTTAACTAAGGCCCCAGTTCCAGCTGAAGAAAAACATCCCCAAAGCATGATGCGGCCACCACCATGCTTCACTGTGGGTATGGTGTTCTTTGGGTGATGTGCAGTATTGTTTTTGCATTTGGAATTATGGCCAAAAAGTTCAACCTTGGTTTCATCAGACCATAACATCTTTTCCCTCATGCTTTTGGGAAACTTTAGATATGTTTTTGCAAAATGTAGCATAGATGTCTTTTTTCGTTAGTGAAGGCTTTCATCTTGCCCCTATACTATACAATACTGCACCAAATAAAAAAATCACCGAAAGAACATCATACCCATGGTGGAATCCGGTGCTTCAACAAAGTAAGGGACTGTTTTCACTAGTGCATTCGTCCTGTTTTTAAACGCGCCCCTGCGAGAACGGCTCATTGCTTCCCCCTGCGATTGTCCACGTGATCGGACACAATTTTGCACGTGATACAAATTTTTTTCTGATTGCTGTCAATGGATGCGTTCAAAAATTGCATCCCCAGTGCATAGGGCGTATTTTTCCACTACGGTATGCATTTGGGCACGACGCGGTTTATGTGATCACATAAATGGAAACTGTCCTTTTGATTTTCTATCCATGCGTTCGGCTGTGCACGCAGCGGTGCGTTTAAAAACGCGGCCATCCGTGCCTGAACACACTAGTGGAAACAAACCCAAAGACTTTTTCTATCCACTGTATATGTAACAGTGTTTATGTTTTATTTCACACATACGTTTCTTTTATATATACTCTTGTGCCTCTTAAAAGTCCCTGATTGGGTCATGTGCTGACTGTTCAGCACTGACCCTGGGTGCACACCGTGAGGATTGGCCCTTCTGACCTACCTCACTTTTTTTCTACATACTTAATTGGGATGTTGGCACTCACCTGCTGACACGGTTATCATCCAACCTTTTACACATACATTGTATTTCTTTGGATGAGGTTTCCTAATTTTTGTGTATATCAGGATTTTAAAGAGGAACTGAGAGTTTTCAGTTCCTGGGAATTTCAACAATTTAGAAGCATGACAGTCCATGCAAAAGTAAAATGAATGTGGTTTAATGTTGGGGGTAACAGGTAGTTCTTGGTCCTGTTGGGGGTAACAGGTAGTACCACACTTAGTCCCTCGTTAGTTTCATTTTTAATGTTTTTTCTAATTAAAGTGACAGTACACAAATAATCAAATCCACATACAAACATAAATATGAAACAATACAATGTAACTGAACAGAAACCAATATAAAATATGAAGGTAGATGATTTTCTAGCATTTTGTGGTTAGGATCCAGACAAGAGACACTGCATGCACGGTAACCCTATTTTTGGTCTACCCAATCACCAGTCCATTGGAATAGCTGAACCAATACTGGAACATAATGTTTAATCCAACAATATAAAGATAGATCACACAGTTATTACCAGGTTTCAACAGGTCCCCTACCTCTCCCAGGGGATTGGACCCAAACTTCTGGGTATCACCTCTGAGCAGTGGAGAGTGCCTCACACCATGCTTCTGTTCCGCACGGCGGTAGTCGATAAAGTTGGCTGCGCCCAGATCCTCTCATTAGTCTGTCTCTGAGAAAGGCAGATTTTCCAGGCGAAATACGTCGAACTGTAAATGACTACAAAAATAGATGTATCATATTTTACTTGCCAAAGACAATTTTTATTTCTAAAGTCATTGATGATTATGTATGATTTTATGAAATGAGATTCCATCGTTATTCGTCAGGCTTCCAAGGGTTAACTTTGGTGCAATATTGCCGGTGGCCACTGGGGGCCTTCAATGGTTTTCTATGGGATTTCCCTCAATGTACTTTCATTGAAGTGCAGAGATCACAAAATCACCCAGCAAACACTTCGTTCTCATGATGTATCGCCGCGGCTATACGTAAGCAGGACCAGGAAGAGGGAGGGATGCGGGGGATCTCGACTGATTACAGGTGAGTTTTTTTTATGCATTCCTCATTATTATGAGCATATTCATGTGTAGATCATTTTCTGGTGGTAGGTCCGCTTTAAAATTGATTGAATTAATGTTGCAATGATTGGCCAAAAAGACCAACCCAGGAATTGGTTGCTTCTAGATGTCAGTGGGAATATTTCCTAAAACTTCCAGACAAGCAGGGTTACAAATTTTTATCCTTAAACACACTATACCCTGGGGAACATCCACTAGTTGGATATTTGGTAATGATTTTCATACATTCCGTATTTTCCGGTGTATAAGACGACTCCCAACTTTTCCAGTTAAAATATATAGTATGGGATATTCTTGCCGTATAAGACTACCTCTCTTCCAACGCACACCAAATAAAAAATGTTATGTCTACTCTGACTTTTATCCCCCAATACTCCAATACAGTTATGTATGAAGTGAAGTTTTTGTACAGCTATTTAATGTGTTCTAGCTTTAATCTCAATAACCATGCAATACCAATTTCAGCCACAATGCACAATGTCGCTAGCGAGCACACTTGCCGTCAGTAGCAGCCAGCTATTTTCACAGACATTGGGAAGGAGGGGCCTGAGGCCTTGTTTCCATTGATGCGACCCCGCACGCTTGCAGCCGCGCGGTTGTAACCGCGTGGCTGAATGCATGGCTATAGTTGTCGCGCGTTTTCGCACGTTTTTGCGGCGCAATTTTTTTTATGCAGATGCGGATGCAGTTGGGACGCGGATGCGTTTCAAAGCGCTGCAGCTAGCGTTCAGAAATGCGACCTTAACCTCATCCGCACCTGAACGCGCACAACCGCACCAGTGGAACTATATTGAAGTTTCCAATGGATGCCGCGGGAGCAGACGGGAGACAGGAGAGCACCCCCCCCCCCCACCACGGCAATACCCGTCGTATAAGACGACCCCCGACTTTTGAACACATTTTCTTGTGTTTAAAAGTCATCTTTTTTTACGCCGGAAAATACGGTATTTAGTTGAGGTAGTTCAATGAGTAAAGTGATAAATTCCAGCTTTGCCCAAATGTTTGCGGTACAATCTTGTCAAAGATTCTGCTCTCTATAGTTACCACAGTGGAACTTTTGTCTAATAATTGTCTACAGTTACTGTCTATTAAAGTTGGAAACCTGATGTATGTGTTTGGGCAGGTGACATTCTGTATCATATATAGCACATCGCTCCAACAGCGGGAAGTGAATTCTGGGAACCGTCAGCGCAGATAAAGTCTTCGTTCCCATACAAGGATATGAATTGTACATATTTCTCCTTAAAAGAACTGACATAATGACTGTCACAGCCACAGGTGGCTCATTAAAGATATATTAAGGTGCACTGGATGAGAACCTGCAAAGTGCGGTGCCTGAGGTTGTGATAATCAAACCTAAGGGTAACTCTTTCCTATACGAGACATGATTTCAGGAGAGACTAGTCTGCCAGACTTCATTAAATCCTTCCTTGTCAGTACGTGGGAGGATAACAGAACATAAGTGTTATGGATCCGTGACTAGTGTGAACTTCCACAATGAACGTTCCCCTCTTCTTGAAAGGTCTGTACTTTCTGTATAAACTTTATCCATAACACGGAGGTTTCTTAAGGTTGACCTCATTGAAATCTATAGGCCAGTGGTTCCCAAACTGGGGGGAGGGTGCGAAGGTATCGCGGGGGGGGGGGGGGGGGGGGGGGGGGGGGGGGGGCGGCCTGGCCCTAATTCTTAACCTGTGTTTGAATAGGGAGGGGGCTTAGTAATGTTCCTTAATAGAAAAGGGGGGCCCTGCAAGGAAAGTTTGGGAACCACTGCTATAGGCAAACATCAGCATGGGCAGGCCACATTATACATTGAACAGAAAAATAAATCCTTCTTGCCGGGTATAAGAAATGGTGACCTGAGCATGGTAATTACAGGCCAGGCAAAGAGCTCATGGCTGCAAGTTGTGGGTGTTCGACATCATGGATGTCCGGGCACTTGACTGGGGCAGTCTGGGTGGAAGAGGCTCACCGGCGTCGCACATTTGTGATGCACGCATGGGCGGAGCCTCTTCAAATTAAAAGGCGGCAGTGGAAGTGGCAAGCCCCCTTTCGTCCAGACTTGATTGATGGTAATAAGGGCTCAAGCTTAATTAACAAAGTGTTAGGATAAGATTCTCTAATATGGCCATGTGTGTGCACCTCACCTAAACTGAAAATAACTGTCACTTTTTGTGTTACCCTTATGAACTGAACCTGATATCCAGTGCCGTTTCTAGCCATTTGGGGCCCTATGCAAGTTCTTGCTTAGGGTCCCCTGTCGACCCGGGGTGTTAGTGGTTACTAAGGAGATTGGAGTTTTCTTCTTCTCCTCCAATAGCACCCCACCCCCAGTCAGCATCACATGCTGTTTGCATCTCCATGGAAGAGAGGGCTTCATGTCAACGCCGGTATGCCCTCAGGGTCCACTGGGCCCTATGCGCATGCATGTTCCACATAGCGGGAGAACCAGCCCTACTAATACCTGTGGGTTCCTTACACAACAATCTAGACTACAAAATGCAGATCAGTGTCGGATGATTACATTTCCATTTAGTAAATCCCTTCCCCTTTGGATGGCGGCACATCCCGCAGTTGGAAGCAGAAGAGTACATTTTCTGTGTCACAGTAGTGAGTCTCTGCAAAATTTGGAGAACTGTAATCAGATAACAAGCGCTGTCTCACAAGGCACAATAGCACTCATTAGCTATTTGAAGGGGAGCTTGTTATTTTCTTTTCCCCGACCCAAACATCTGGTATTTAAAGTAAAAAATGAGATGTTAAAAAAGTGCCAGTTAATTGACTTTTATTAGAATCTCAGCAGAAAATTACAAACGACTTCATCAGCGTGTTCAGATTTCCACGAGCATTACTAAGTGCCGCTAATACCAGTCTGGATTTCTCCTCCTGCTGAGTCTAGACCTCCACTATGGAGACACGACGCAAGAACAGCTATTACAACCTCCTTGTCCTAGATTCCCCACCGGGAGTGAAGTAAGGGCACCAGTCACCGCGCTCTGCAGTAATGTTCTGTTTGCTGTAGTTAGGATTGATCTTTATGGCCGTTTCCATGAAACAAGTCCAAGGAATGCTGGACGCTGGTGATCACAGTTATATATTTAAATTTGCTGTTGCCAAGAAATGTGTACACGTGGAACACGTTATCATTTTTACTGGCCATCTGTAGCAAGAAAGTTTGTTCTAGTTTTGCGTAGAGAGTGAAAAGGTTACAACCTCCGTCACGCCGCAACCACCATCTGTGTCCTGACAAAGAAAGTTCTTCCCGCTTATTGGCCTGACACCTGTCAGCTGGACAGGAAGTTGGGTAATGCTCTGGACACTATACTGGCAGACACAGCAAAACTTCTTTGCTTTAGTCCAGGTGTGGGAGGAGATCCCTCAGGAGACCATCCACCACCTCATCAGGAGCATGCCCAGGCATTGTAGGGAGGTCATACAGGCACGTTGAGGCCACACACTACTGAAACTCATTTTGACTTGTTATAAGGACATGACATCAAAGTTGGATCAGCCTGTAGTGTTTTTTCCACTTTAATTTTGATTGTGACTCCAAATCCAGACCTCTATGGGTTGATAAGTTTGATTTTCATAGAATTTTTGTGTGACTTTGTTGTCAGCACATTCAACTATTTAAAGAACAAAGCATTTTATTCATTCTGTCTTATTTTTGTGTTCCTTTAATTTTTTTGAGCAGTATATATATATATATATATATATATATACTGTAGGGGCAGAGGGCCCCATCCTTTTACACACAATCATCATATAGTATAAAGCAGGGTACACACATGTAGATATGGGCCAGGTCGATGGCCGCTTCAAACGCCGCGCGCTATTGGCCATCTATTCGGCCATCCATATCGGACATGACTGTTAAATACGGCCGATGTCTGTTGCTTTGCATGGAAACCGCAGGTCTCCATGCAAAGCATCGGCTGAGCTGGAAAGAGAGCAGAGCTGCCTCCCCAAATCCGCCAATATCTGACATCACGCTGCTGCAGGGAACATCGGACAGCTCAAATATCAAGCCTTCTGTTCTCTGCCTTAGGCTAAAGTATTTTATTAAACTTTTGCTCAGCCCTGGACACACTGCAAATAATAATCTCCCCCCATGATTGAAGAGATGCTGGTGATGTACAGATGTGTAGCCAGGGATTCTGGGGAGGTACTGCAGGAATGGGCAGAATTGATAAGGGTCAGCTTATACTCGAGTATATACAGTTATATTTCAATGTGACGCGCAAATTGGACACAAAATGCTTGTGGGTACTGATTAAAATATTTGAATAATTGTTTTTAAGTCTTCAGTTTATCTTTAAATGACATTGAATGATAGCTCAGCTACAGCTTCGATGTTTAAAAAGCTACAAATACAATGTTGATTTGTAAAAAAAAAAAAAAAAACTTTAAGATTTTATGCAAAAAAGCTGATTGTTGTTATGACCTCTGGTGCGTCTAGATCAGTGGTGGGCAACTGAGTTGATATGAAGGGCCACAAGTGCGGCCCTCGACATAACTAAAGGGCCGCACATAACATTGACCCAGATCCCATCCTTGTCTACATATCTCAGCAGGCGGTGGACCAGCTCCCAACAGGCAGTCAAAAGCTAACTGCACACATTTCCCCCCCCCCCCTCCTGCCCCTGGGTGCAGCGGTCATATGTAGACCTGGTTTCCCCGATCAACATTCACAATTTTACTGATATAGGACCGCCAAAGTTGATTAGGAAAGCCAGGTCAGGGTGTAACCACTACACAGGTAGTTCCATAGTTCCTATGCATTAATAAATAGGTTTTGGGGGCCGCATGTGGAGGACCAAGGGGGGCCGCCGAACAATGTCCAAAGGGCCGCATGTGGCCCCCGGGCCGCAGGTTGGGCACCGAGGGTCTAGAGAGTTTGGAAAGTAAAACAATAATGGATCTTCTGTCAGAATCCGCAGCTAATAAAACTACAACAGTTTAAGAAAAAAATGGGACACTAAAATTTAAACAAAAACACATTATTTAAAAATCATGAACTCACTATATTCAACTGAAATGGTAAAAAGGACAATCACATGTTGAAGATTGTTTAAGAAAAAATATATTGGGGGAACCTCCATATCCCCCTGGGACTTCCTATCAATTCCTAAGTGCGGTGAAAAAAAACGTTCTCTAGAAAAACAAACCTTGTAATTATATAATGCACAATATGCCTCTTCACTACTCCGCTTTGATGACCATGATGACTGAAAATAGTAATAGTCTGAAAAGACATACCGTATATACTTGAGTATAAGCCGACCCAAGTATAAGCCAAGGTACCTATTTACAAAAATGTATTGACTTGAGTATAAGCCGAGGGTGGTAAATGCAAAGTCAGATAGTGGAGTTTTCTAAATGAGAAAAATATAGAGAAAGCACCATTGCCCTTGGGAATGAATCAAACAGGTAAATCTTAGTGCTACACCCTCAATAAAGTTAAGAGAACACAGAATTATTGGTATTATAGGATGGGCTTTCAAGGCATTTCTTATGATTCAAACATGAAAAAAATTCCATTTAAAAAGTCTTTTTTATTATTAGTATTATTATTATTATTATTATTATTGGGACCAATACATGGAATGGAAATATATTTTGTATTTTTGAATCATAATTTCTATTGAAATTCTTTCTTCAGTAACAATTAATAAACGGGCCACCAGATGGCAGTGTGGTGCTGTTTGTTCACATTTCATCATCTGATGTCGGAAAACACAACAGAGCTTCACAGAAGCTTCCGGTTCCTGCGATTCAGCGACCTGCGACCTAGGACAGGTAAGTTGACCCTGACTTTAGTATAAGCCAAGGTGACCTTTTCAGCCCATTTTTTGGGCTGAAAAAGTCAGCTTATACTCAAGTAGATATGGTAATAATGCTTTGTATACAGAACTTCAAAGATACGTTTTCCCCATTGAAAACCCTAACCTGGTGCCATCCAGTGGCCACTTGTGAAACTGTAGTTAATTAACCCCTGAAAGCCTGGCAGATAAATAAGGAATATCTCATATGGGTCCACGAAAACAACAAGTACTGGCTCAGGCGTAAATAAAAGATTAATATTATATATATATATACTATATATCTATATATATATCCAGTATATATATATATATATATATATATCCAGTATATGTATACATATAGTGTACATCAACTTTAATATGCACACAATATAGATACTTAGAATGGATAGGCAAAGATAACTGATAGGTAAACAATACATGATTCAGATCCAGGTCCAGACCCTCCACGCTTAAATAAATCTCTGCTATGGAAGATAATGAGCTGGCCGGTGGAAATAACTGGAGAAACCCAGCTTTGAATGGAAAGAACGTAATTGGAGAACCTCTTTAATCCTCACTATTATTCTCATTATTATCTCTGAGCTGACGGAGAGTTTTTCTTCCCTTTCAAATATTTATGAAACTGCACAAAAGGAAGCAACATGGTGTTAACTAAACCACACGAATACTCTGAAGATTTATTTTAAGTTGTGAGTGAGTCATTTCTTCCAGAGTCACACCGGGGTTCTCAGTACATATACACTCTATTCCTCCTCAGCTATTTCTCAGAGGAAGCCTTCATCTAAGATGCAGAGCAGTGAGGGTGCTTTTTGAAGCAAACTGGCTGGACCTTGACTTGGCCTACACTGAACACACCGTTAAAGCTGAAAAATGTAAATGATGGTATATTATGAATTCTGCTCATCCTGCCAGCAGAGTCATTATTGTTATACTTCTTTTAAACACGCAACAAAGCTCCTTGTTCACCAGTGAAATTATACAATTATAACGGCACTGTCCACAGGTCAACAGTTGTCTTGGGCCTAGTGTCTACTGCACCAAAATCCTGCAGACATTACCCATTGAAAGCAATGGGATATGACATGCCTGTCAAATAATGCACACAATACACAACCCATCGTTTTTCAGGCAATTAATGCAACAATTAATAAACAAAAAGTTGCACTTATCTGGGTAATGTGAACAACATCCCAAAAATATATTCATTGTAAAATTAGATGGGAGGAGAGAACCCCACAACCACAACTTCCGCATGTAGTGAGTACAGAACAAAATATAAGTACATAATTAAATAACTATATAAAAAATACAGTAATCAGTAAGTCAGGATAAAAAATCCTGTATCAACAGGATTGACCCCATGAGGGGGTATATCTTTATCCAAGTAAAATAATGGAACACCAAGAGACCAGTCACTGGGGCAGGTAGCTGCCAAGGCCCCCATCAAGGGGCAACCATGAGCGGAGAGAGGGAGGCCAGAACAAGCAGCCCGACCATGAGCCAAGCCCAAACAGACCTGTAACTTGACTCATGTGATTCATGGGTGTGGTGGTGCCAGTTGTAGTAGGTAAATCAATAAGGTAACTTCTTTATAGTAGTAGTTAGGTAAGGAGGTAAATCAAATGGGTCAAGTGTGCAGGTAAGGTCCAGGCGTCCCTGTGCTTGCAATGATTAACACACCCTAATCAGCCACAACGCACACGCGCCCCGGTTGGACACCATGGATATCAGTGTGATGCGTCCATGATGTCCAATGGAGACTAAATAAAAGATGCTTTTTGGGTGATATTTTGGAAAATAGCGCACCCTAAAAACAGGGAAACACCTGTGCCCCCATTGGGCACCATAGATGCATCAGTGTGGCGCATCCATGGTGGCCAATGGACAGGTAGGTAGAGATAAACTGTAAAACTGGCCACACACGATCAAATGTCGATTGAACAGGAAACCAACACGGGTCCCCATCTATAGTATGGAACGGGATTGAGTGTGAAAAGTGGTGCGCATCGATGCGGCAAACGATAGTGATGAGTGACATAGGCAATATTCTAATTTGTGATATTTTGCGAATAATTCTGCTAATGGGAAGCATGGTGGCTCGGGTGGTTAGCACTCATCCATCCAGCACTAGAGTCCTAGGTTCAAATCCTGGCCTGGACACTAGCTGCAAGGAGTTTGCATGTTCTCCCTGTGTCTGTGTGGGTTTCCTCTGTTTCCTCCCACACTCCAACGACATGCAGTATGTTAATTGGCTTCCCCAAATAAAGATTCTCCTATGTTAGTAACATGTGACCTATGTGTTAGGGACATTAGATTGTGAGCTCTTCTGAGAGACAGTTAGTAATATGACTTTGTAAAGTGCTGTGTAATATGACGGTGCTATATAAGTACATGATAATAATACTAATATTTGATTCAATTTGAATGTATTGCGGAAATATATTCGCAATTATAATTACCGCGATTACCTTCATAATGAATGGTCACGTTATATTTATTTTCACATTGCGCATATAAATTCCCAATCCAAGGCCAAAAACTTTCCAATGCACAATATCGTGAATGTTAAAAAATGCAAATATCTGCCGCCATATTTGTAAAATTTGCAAATTCTTGAATAGCTGATATTCATCGAATATATTCACAATTCGAATATTCGAGCTAAATACTAGCAAGCAATTGGCAACCGATGGAACACAGCGTGGTGATGTCATCGTGACTTGCATCATCATCGTTCATCAAGTGGGTATTGACCTGTGTATCTCTACCTGTTCTTGTCTATGGAAAGGTGAACTGGCACAGAAGGCATCCCAAAGTATTCTATCACACAGAAACATCCACTGCTGGTTCACTAATAGGGATGGACCGAACTGTTCGCCGGAGAACAGTTCGGCCGCGAACTCGGCATGTTCGCCGATCCTCTCGCCGGCGGACAGTACGGGTGTTCGACCCGCCCCGTTTGCCGGCCAGAAGAAGATCTAAATTCTTCCTCCGGCAGGATCAGAACCTGCGAGATTGTGCCGGAGGAAGAATCTTTTCACTACAAGACCGGCATGAAGCCGGTCTTGTAGTGAAAATACCGGCTCAGAACAGGAACTGACATCAGTGACGTCACAGCCGGCTCCCGCAACCAGGAACTATGCGTTCAAGGAATTTGCCTAGAGGCGGGGAATTTGAATGTGTCCGCGAACAGGGCGGACGGCGGACTTCTTTAAAGTTCGACCCGCCCTGTTTGCGGACACTCCAGGCCGATGTTCGCCCATCTCTATTCACTAATAGACATATAATGATCCAGAAGTGGAGTGTCCAACATGTCTTGATATCTTGAAGCGTTATCTCATTACTCCTCCGGTTGGCACAGCGCAGGCAGATTTGTTCTCCTGGTGTCAGCTAAACTTCATCAGACTGCCAGTCAAATAAGCGCGATAATTCACTCCACAGAACATGATTGCCCCAGAGTACAGTGGCGGCAAACTTTACTCTGACCAATCCTTTGGTAACTTTAGGCTTGCATGCAGCTACTTTACATAAAAGTCCATTCCAGTTGACAATGCGATTGCTAACAGGGTCAACATTTTACAAACAGAAGGTGGCATCCTATGATAAATACTGTAGTGTGACAGAAATTGTATATATTGCATTGCATATATTTTTATGTGTATATACCATATAATGTCTGTGAAAAGTGTAGAAGCTGCTGGAAGGCTCTAGAAATTGTTGTTTTGGTTTAAGCTTCTGCCCAGCAGCAGGTCAGGCCAGCCCATGGGGAGAGGTTCTAAATATGATTCATGAGAGGTAATCTAGGTTCTGCGCTGCACTCTCCTGCTTTGCCTTGTATGCAGTAAAGGAGTTGTCTGACTGAATTGGCATCAATCCCTTCAAGTCATCTTATGCTCCAGGAAGGTGCCTGGACAATAGGTCTCATGTGTTTATCTCCAGCCCCCTTGCTTGTTGACTTCCTGGTTCCAGACATTCTGCTCCTCCAACGGATTCTCCCTACCTCTCGATCCTCGGCACTTCGTTCCAGTACCTCCTCTGTCTTCCCGGCTCCAGAACCTCGGGTCGTCTCACGGACTCTGCTTATCTTTACACTCCTGGCACTACATTTTGGTATATCATTAGCTGACAACTTGCACTGGTGCATCCAGGAATCACAACCTGGGTTTCGTCTGCAGCACAGCCCATCAGCCCTTGTGGGCTGCTCTGGTGAACACCCGATGGTCCCTTAGACTCTGCGCCCCGGATTGCACCTATGCCAACTGTGTAAGTTGGTCCAGTAGGTCCACACCCTTGAGTATCTGGTGTCACCCTTTCTCTGGTGTCACCTGCTGTGACAGGTTCTATTCAACTATTGTACATTCATGGCTGAATCCAGAATTTTTATATATTATGCAAAAACTAAATGTAGGTTATTTGGCTCTGTACAAAATTATACTTATACTTATACTGTGTTTCATATCCTTTTAGAGTGCAACATATACCTAACCAGTGTCGTTTATGCACATGCTGTTCAGATCTCCATGGGGAGGGAGGGCATCTGTGTCGGGGATGGAGGCCGATGCATATGCACGCGACAGAGGGCACCAAGGACCCAAGGGCCCTATTCACATGCATTTTCCGGATACCAGGAGAAATGGTCCTGTACCTAACAACATGTATATATATGGAGGTTAGATTGTGAGCTCCTCTAGTGCTGTGTAACGTTGAGGCTATATAAATACAAATTAATAATAGTAATAATAATAATAATAATATTTGTTGTCTGCAAAAGAGAGCAATCATTTGCCCCCCCCCCCCCCCCCCCCCCACCAGCTTGCCCAATGGTCCAAATGTAAACATGGAGCCCTCTGCCGACCAACAAATGGGTGTTCATTTCTGTTTGGATTTTGGAGCCAAAAGTGGTAAGAAAAATCTAAACTGAGTAATCTGTTTACATATTCCACCCACTTTGACCCCCTGCATGTCCTCGGCGTCATCACTGATGTAAGTACTTAGGACACCTAAGCGTGTCAGGTAATACAGACGTGGTGTGGGCAGTCCCTGGTGTCACTGAGGACACATAGGAGGCATAGGCATCCCAGGAAGTCCCCATCCCAAGCTGCCATTGCTGGAGGACGCCACGGGATGGCCTAGAGCAGGTAGGCTACACTCCACCAGGATGGTTAAAGACATTTCATGTCCATTTCCTGCTCTCGGTTAGTTTGATCCTCAAACTTTTTTTATTTACAGAACTTTTTAAATTAAAGTTTGCAACTTTTCCTCGCTGAACTCATAAAATATCTGATCTTCTCTGTAAGGTAATATAACAGTTGCTGCCTTTTTCAAGTCTCATTGAAGAACACTTTGTGTTTAAATCTACTTAAAAACATTGAAAATCCTGAAAAAGTTAGAACTTTCCTAAAAAGAATAACGGGAGCATTTCATTCACTGCTCATTATGAATAAAACTGACATGAATATCTCCATGAGGCATGAACATCGATATGAAAAATACAGATAGCTAGATAAAACAATCTCCATGAGTAATGAAATGATAGAAAGTTTAACCATACTAAAGTAAGAAATCTAATTCAGAGACGTTTAAACCCTTTTCAGATGATAAGAAGCAATATAAACTGATTGCATTATAAGAAACTGAAATTATTCAAATTTGCTTTTCCAATGAGTTCCTGAAGCCATTCAGAGCTGAACAGAGAAAGAATTCAATGTCGGAAGATGAGAAAGAGCTGTGAGAAAACCAATGCATCACATCAACATCTGAAGACATAAATGATGAAATTTTAATTATTGGCAGAAGAACACCTCTGTTTGTCATAATATATATATATATATATAAAACCAGGGGTGCACATAACTTCTTTAGTGAGCTCCTCAGATGAGTACCAGGAGATGGTTTTGGTAGCAGATGGACCTCCCTGTTCCTTATTTCACCTCCCATTAGCTGTCTCCATCCACAGGTCACCAGCTGGCTTTGGGTTACATGTAACTCTTACAGTACAACACGTTTGAACCCCCAGATCTCATACCTCAGTAGTACAACCCTGACATTTTCTGTAACTAACCCCTGAGACTATCTGCAGTCCAAATGTTAACCTTTCATAGTCATATTCCAGCTGTCACACAGTGCTTTTCTCTTGTCAGATTTTACCCTTACATATGCCTACTCTGACTTTCATCCCCCAGATCTCCAACAACCTTAGAAGTTCAATCTTTTTTTTTTTATTATTAATTAACATTCCCAATTTCACACCCCTAACTGCAACCTTTCATAGGTATTAATGTTTCCCTTCATTTATCCAAGTGACATAAATTGTATACATGTAACATTTAGCTGCGGCCGCCCAGACACGTAGTGCCTCCAAGTTCTTAGTACACATATAAGCTGTGTAACAATAATGCAGGTACGCAGAGCTAGTTTTTGGCCCCTTTTGAGTACCAGAGTACCACTTATGTGCACCCCTGGATATATATATACATAGGATACTGTATGTGGTTAGTTTTCTGAAATAAATGCAGGGGTGACAATATTTTTGGCCATAATTGAAT
>CM070036.1:14544215-14579110 GCA_036250615.1 Ptychadena robeensis | reverse complement strand
ATTCCTCAAAAATACCACTTGCCTAATAATTCTGCACTCCCTGTATATACAGTATATATATATATATATACATTCGCAATGCGCACCAATATGCGCGATGTATGCTGGTAAACAATGTTGAAGCATAATATGATGAATATCTGCCATTGCGAATATCTGAGCGCACATATTGCGAATTCCTGAATGTCGGATATTCATCAAATATTAATATTCTCGCTCAACTCTAAATTGAAATAGCTCTTGGGAGATGTAGTTGTAGAATGTGCATACCTCAATATATACTGTACTCCTAACCCACCCCCTGCCTCAGCAAAGCTGGATAGACATGGCTCAATATAGGAGCCGTTCCAGATTCCTGGCAGCAGCGCGA
Source organism: Ptychadena robeensis (assembly GCA_036250615.1). NCBI lineage: Eukaryota > Metazoa > Chordata > Amphibia > Anura > Ptychadenidae > Ptychadena > Ptychadena robeensis. Next base: position 14,578,740 of record CM070036.1, on the reverse strand, counting down.
TTAGGTCATTGCGCTACTGCCTGATATTGGAGGAGCCAGAGACGAGCACTGCATTGTCTCCAGCTTTGACGATGCTTTGCATGGAGACCCCGCGGTCCCCATGCAAAGAAAAAGACATCAACCGTTGTTTACGGTCATGTCCGATATCCCTGTCCGATGACCAGGGATGGTCCATGAACGCGCACAGCGTTTGAAGTGGCCATCCATTTGGCGTAGGAACCACTTTTGCAGCCATAGCAGTGTTATGGGGCCCAAATTAAAAAGGGTACCCACCACTCCTGGAAGGGCAGGGATTGGAGTGACAGGTTGGGATGGGGGGGGGGGCATAAAATGTTTTGCTATGGGGCCCAGTCATTTCTAGCTACAGCCCTGCCCATATCTATACGTGTGTTCCCTGCTTTGGGGGGATACTGGTAGGAATAAAATTTGGTTGCGTTAAAAGAAAAAAATGATACTGGTACATGCCCTACAAAGGGAAATATACAGTAAGTACTGTAAAGTACAGTATGTGGGTACTGCCTAGATATACACTTTGAGAAGTAATTATTTCACTTAACTTAATTGGAAACAGTGCAGGACTTGTTGTGCTCTCCTCATTGTCCCAGTCACCAATATCAACCTCTGAGTTCTATTTAAATGTAAAACAGCCAGGAGGATATGAGAGGACCCACTGTGCAAAGGTAGCAGCTGCCTTATGGCTCCTTTTAATAAGCAAAGAAAATAGAAGAAATACTCTTACCTGTAATAAAACGACAAAACAGCGTGAGGGAAATGATGCCGGCCGCCCCTCCATAACATTCATATAGCTTAAGGAAAACCTAATCGTCAATTTAAAGAGTTCTGAGCGGGAAATGAGTTCTAGCTTCTTCATTCATCTTAGCTCACAGCTGTTTATAACAAGGTTTGGAGAGTTCTGCGGTGCCGCGTGAAATCTTTATCCTCCACGCTGTATCTATTCTTGGAACTTTAACGCTGCATATCATTAAGAAACGATAACCTGTAAAGAAGACACTATCATGATAACAATGATGCATTTCCAGGATTTTCTTTTCTTAACCACTTCCTGGTCTAGACTGTACTCCCTGATAGTGATGAGCAGCATAGGCAATATTCGTATTCGCTAAATATCGCAAATCGTTCACCTAATATTTAGAATAAATTGGTAAATTTAGTAAACTTGAGAATTCGTAATCTCCAGTCATTATAACTTTTATTGTGCAAATCAGCACTTGTACATGCGCATATTACTAATGCAGTGCATGATAGTTCCAGGTACTTAAAAAAAATATTGAATATTTGAGATCAGCACAAGTCCCAAAATTACTGGATTGTGGACCTTTGGTCAGCAGGCCAAAGATCAAACTTGTAAATATATTATTATCAATCTTATCATTTATTTATATAGTACCAACATATTACGCAGCGCTGTACAATACATTAGAGTGGAGATACAAACACACAATAACACACAGGTACAGGTTATGACATAGGAGGAGTAGAGGAATAATATATATATATATATATATATATGTGTTGTGCGGGCAGCTGGCTGGACCTGTTAGTGCACCAGTGGCCCCAGATTTTTTTGGGATACTCCTATGCCCAACTCTGTCACTAACCAAGCACACAATAAAGTAGTCACGCAGCTGGTAGGGAATATGTACAAGGCACACAACTTAGGTGCTTTAGTTCCAAACCCACTACCAGCTGCAGGGTGACTGATGGCTTCTCTTCTCAGTGGGATCAGAATCACAGTCCAGCGGTCAGGGAAAACAGGTAGCAGTCCTATATGAGGTGGAGAAGGAAGGAATCCTGCGTCTGCCTTTTTCTAGCACCTACTGGTCCATCTGCTCGCTCAATATTGAGGGAAGGAGGACCTGGTCCAGGGGACAACCCTTTCATTCAACACGGATGGGGGTTTTTGGATCACGGGAGCTAGCAGAGGGATGGCAGGAGAACCCAGGAAAGGTGGGAGCCCAGTGCTCCAGAGGGGTGAGACACGATGGCTGGAAGCAACTTGGTTCAGAAGCTTACCCCAACTAATGCTGCAGGGGAAGTGATGTCAAGTGGTAAGGGGAGGGCATCAGATGATATAAGTCTTAGGCAGAAGAGGCAGCCATTTAGATCCACCCACCCTAATTTTGGGTGTTCTGCTCATTTCAAGCTTTTTTGTTAAATTAAAAGTGTTATGGGCGATTTCAATGATTTCAAATTAATTGCAAAGCCCCTGAACATGGTGTCATCACCAAACATGCTGGAGATGTAGAGAAGGATTTGGGGTACACTACAAAAAAGTATTGCTGTAACACAAATCATTTTTATATAAATAAAGTTTACTTACTCGAAATTTCAACTTTCACTTTAAACCTAATTTATGAAAAAATATTTTAAATGTGCAGTATATCAATTGTTTTCATTCTGAACATAAATGCATAACTGTAATGAAACAGTTATCACTTAAATATGAATGCCATGCAAATAGAAAGATCAGTCCCCCATTTAGCCTTGCATTCACACATGACTGCTGTTCAGCAGAGAAGCTCTGTACATAAAGGCAGGAAAACTTGCAGCTTTCTCTCCAGCAAGGAGAACACACCTCAGCAATTTCTGAAATGGAAAATAGGAACACAATGTATCACAAATTACAAGCGTGAGGGCCACAACCCTATCATGACCCCAATTACATTGACCAGGGGTGTCATCGTGCTGCTGCATGGAAACCTCGAACTGCTCCTATATCGAGCCGCGGGTTCCCTGCTATACTCTGCACCCGCTTCGTTGGTCACCATGTCACCCCAATCAAACTCCCTTTGATCCTAACTGTGATTAATTCCCGGGTGCACAAGAAGGTGTATCACTTGGCTTTTTCGAAAGGCAGGTTAAATAAATACCCTACTTCATTGTTCTGATTATAGTACAGCCTGGTTCACATCTATGCAGTTTACATCCGTTTTCAAGTGAACACACATATTGGTTGTAATGTTATTTTTTTGGCATATGCTCAGCATGTGCTGCCCAACACACAACCAACAACATATATTCTGATGGTAACTAGGAGTAGGAGAGCACAGTTAATTACACATAACATAATATCCACCCGCAGCCAGGCACTGGGTGAAAGAGTGTCTGACTGGGGGAGTAGCCGGGAATGAATTGCGGCGGTGTCACCAGAAGTGAAGAAGAGGCGAAGCCAACAGGGAAGAAAAGGAGGACCGGAAGTGACATCGGCCTCTTTCTGACGACGGGCATTACCACCCACCCTCCTTATTACTCCACATTACTACATTGCTGTTTCCTGTGCTTTATTTATTTATTTATTTTTTCTTTATTGAAGTTTTGTTCTCTTGTCACAGCGTAGGGCGGGTCCCTGGCAAAATCAAATGCTTTCATGGTTTAATGCAGTGGTTGGCAACTAAGTGGCTATGGAGGGCCACAAGTGCGGCCCTCAGCATCACTAAAGGGCCGCACATAACAATTTCAATCTATACCAACTTATATGCATTTTTTTTATGAAAAAAAATTACAGCAGGCAGAGCGAGAAGTCATTTTGTTTTTGTTTTTTTAAATAATACTTCAAGCATTAGGAAACACTTTAGTATGGTAATGCACATTTTGTGTCATGTATATCATCAAGGGTTATGAGCTTCAAAGCCATTGACACATACTGCATGATTCGGCAGACAGGTGAGTTCCTATGCCCTATGCATGAATAGTTAGGTTTTGGGGCCTCAAGTGGAAGACCAGAGGTGGGCCACCAAAGAACACCCAAAGGGCCACAGGTTGGGCACCTAGGGTTTAATGTAATTGGGTGACGTGCGCTCTGTTGAGGGTCAATAACCCAAGGAGGAGTCGGTAAAGGTGGTGGGAGGAGGCAACGTTTTCTAGTGTACCCACCGTGCTGGTGTAGGTGAGGCTGGTGATTGGTACAGGTGGGTATGGTTTAGGTGTTGTTGGGTTAATTTGGGGGGAACTGTCAGTGATTATGTATACTGTGAATTTCTTTAAAATTGATATATTATCCAAAACTTTTCTTGAAATCGGGTGTAGTTTGTTAAGGAATTACCGTATATACTCAAGTATAAGCCGGCCGGAATATAAGCCGAGGTACCCCATTTTAGACAATAAATCTGGAAAAAAACGAATTGACTCGAGTATAAGCCTAGGGAGGGGGTATGCAGCAATTAAGGCACAGAAACACACAGCAAATGTACTTTTGTTTTGAGGTGTAATTATTTAATTCAGCAGATTTGTAAGTTAACTACAAAGCCCCTGAGCATTGTATCATTACTAGAAGTGCTGGAGATGTAGAAAAGGGAAGTGGGGACATTGTAAAGAAAAAGGTATTGTTCTAGCAATAAAGTTGTTGCACAAAATAAGTTCAAATTGGACTTGACTTTGAACCTAATTTATGCAAAAACTACATATGTAGAGCAATAATTTTTTTTAAATGTTCCTACAACCCTTTTCTACATCTCCAGCAAATTAAATTTTTTGACTGCATTTCAGGTACTGAAAAATTGGGCTTATACCGTATTTTTCAGACCATAAGACACACTTTTTCACCCCCCCAAATTGGGGGCAAAAAAGTGCCTGCGTCTTATACCCCGAACGTGCGACCCCCGCGGCCACTGGGCTGCCGGTGGTCGCACATTGGCTTCCCGCCAGCTCTCCCGAGAGAGGAGAGCTGCGGGAGCTGTCATTTCAGATGAAAGAGCCGTGTTCGGCTCTTCCATCTAAATGCCGCATCCCCTGCATCCCCACCAAGGAGAACACAACCAAGGAGAGCTGTGTTCAGTTTGGCTGTGGATGGCTCGACGGGTTGGCGTCCCTGGCGCCCCCCCCCCCGGGAGGCGCCCGGGAAACCGACGCTTTTGGGACGGTCGGCGCCCCCTCCTTAGTGCAGGGGGTGCCGAACAATAGCAGTTCGGCTGTCGGCTGGGCTGAACACTGAACAGATCAGTGTAGTGTGACCTGTTCAGCTGAGTGTACTGCTGCTAGTGACACCTGTGGCTGAATTGAATATTGCATCCATTAAAATTCATTGCATTATTCCAATTGGTGTGAAAACGTATCAAATCTTTTTTTTCTGGATTTTCTGCCCTAAAAACTGGGTGCGTCTTATAAGGCGAAAAATACGGTATATACGTACGTATATATATATATATATATATATATATATATATATACGTACATATATATACGCCCATAGTATATATGCACTTTGCTGTGTTACAGTTAAGGAATGGACGAGAAAACACTCCCACGGTCACTTTTTTTGTTAATTAAAACAAAAAAATTGTCTCCACTGAGGGTTTCCAAGATGGTGTAAACCCCCTCCCATCAACTTAATAATTAGGGGGCCCTTTACAGCGCTTCTTTACGCCATGCTTGTGTTATTCCCTGAATTGATTGTAGTAATTACATCTTGGCAAGTCTACTGCCTGGGCTTCACAAGATATCACTTTGTTCCCAGAGTAGCTGCCAAGACTGATTACTGGCAATAAACAGGTTGAATAGATTTTCGTATTACATTGTCAAATTGCAGGGGACTTTTTTATTGAAAGGATATTTCCTCCATGTCCAAGGTGTTCTGGTTTCCTCCGGCGAATTAGTGAAACATTCGATTTGACATTTAATATTTGTCACATGCGAGAATACTCTAAGCACAGCAGAAGGAAAGAGTCATGTAAAATAAACAAACTTTGAAAGTGTAAAGGAGGCCAGTGGAGGGAAAGCTGGCAGATGCGTGATTGAGGACAAAATCATTCCAACAGAAAACCGGGAGATATTTTAGGCAGCTTTGTACATCTATCTTGTACCAAACTTACTGCTTCCAACTTTTCCCACTCTAAGCTCTTCTGATGTTGCTGCAATAATTTTTCTTCTTTTAAATCTGTGAAACTAAATATAATTTTCCACTTCAGAAACTCAATTGGTGTTCCTAAGGGCAGTACACACATGTTTACCTATTGAAGACCAATCTTTGAAAATGGCCTTTCCTACTCCTTCCTCCTCTATTTGCTAAACACAAGTTTATTTTTTTCATTTTATTCTTCTGGTCTGTAGTGTGGAAACATTCCTCTTGAAGTGCCAACATGAGGTAAAACTGTCCATTCACTGATGAAGATAGGCAATCCCCCCCTTTCAGCATGGTTAGGCTAGTCCCAGCACTCGGTTGCCCCACTTGGTCTTATGTGTGTAAATCTAGTTGTGTGTGTAATGCCTAGGACAGAGATTGGCAATGGACAATCAGAGTCAGCGGGTAGACACAAGTATATTTTTTTCTTCCCAACCTTCGATAGTTTTTACCATTTTACTATTATATTTTACCATAAAGTACTATTATTATCATACTCCACCTAAGGTTATACAATGATATGAATAAGGGCGCGTTTGGAAGGCATCCCCCTCTTTTGGCTCCCTGTTCCTTGGTGGCTGCACCACGGCTTGTGTCTATACCCGCTGGTCTCTGTCCCCCCTCTGTGTGTTCTTCCCTGCCTGGAGTCCCCCCAGTGGCACCTTCCATGAGGTACTATGCCTTTTATCTCATATGACCACAATGCAATATCTGTTACTGTTATAAAATGTTACTGTATTTGTTGAATTATGGTGACCTCTCTGATTGTCTTTATTAGCTCTAAAGGTGCCCATACACACATAGATATGTGCTAGATCGATGGGTTCTTCAAGCACTGTGTGTGTTCAAGACAGGGCTCGAAGACAGGGTTATCAGACATGACCAGATGGGGATTGCGGATCCCCATACAAAGCATGGCTGAGCTTGATGACACAGCAGTGCTGTGCCTAGAGCTTCTTCGATATCGGGCTCAGCACGATTATGCCATCACGCTGAGCTCAAAGGCTGATCCATCTCGACCCGTGTATGGCAGTTTTAAGTCCATTGTTCTGCTGAAGAAGCAACAGTGGTCGTGAAACATGTCAAGATAGTGATGAGCGGCATAGGCAACATTCGTATTCACGGCATGCCGCGAATTTTATGGAAAACATTCGGAAAATATTCGCATTCGGCAATATTCGTTTTTTTTTTGCGAATATCGGCAGTTTTTATTGCGAATTTCACGCGCGCAAAATATGTTTAACATGGCGCAAATTTGTATGCAAATTTTTATGCAAAACAAGTGACGATTTTCGCAATATTCGCATCACCCCAATATTCATTTAAAAAACTGTTGATGGTGTTGCTATGCTCTTGTTGCAGCCTTCCCATTCGTCCACTTGCATTGAGAGGTGTGTGTAATGGATAAAAAATACAGAATATCCAGAATTGTGAATATTCTGCAATATATTCACCATCTTTTCGAATTTCCGAATTGCCGATATTCGCAATTAATATTCGGAATCCGAATATTCGCGATCATCACTAGTCAAGACTGTGTGCTCGATTATTGATTAAATATTGGAAGAAGGCTTTTTGGAAACTTACCTTGTATTGGGTTTTATTTGCCAGCAACAGTCCCCTGTAGTCAACATGCTTTGTAACTACTGCTGACTGGGTGCAACCTTTTGAATTTTAAATTCTGTATATTGGGGTGATGGCAATTTAATTTTTTTTCAACAATTAGGCAACTTTATGTTACATGTGTGCAATAGAGTGGCCTTCTTAGGGCCCCCATACACCTTTAGATTTCTCTGTCAGATTTCCTTTAGATCTCCTTTTGTTTTACCTGTGGCCCTGACATATGGTATTATGATGCAAAGGGGTTCATGAAGGTGATCAAGAACCACCAAAAGAATTATTAAACTAAATAATGGTGAGAGTTACAGCAGATGTGAAAAAACATTACGGGTTGGTGGAAGTTTTTATTTTGTAAGATTCATGTTTTAAGTTCTTTGTTGAGGACCATTGCACCTACAAAAGTTCATAAATACACAAATCCATGGACAAAGACGTATGTAGAAAACTACCCTTCTTCAATGTGCCAACGTACGAAGGCGTTCACAGTAGTATTCATGGAATTTTCTGACACGAGTGGCAGCCATTTTGTGGGCAGATACATCAGTGATTCATGAGGTAGAAAGGGCGGGGCCCAGCTCTGCCATTCACATTATAATCAGCCATGTCTGTCTAGTCAGAACTCATGATGAGATGCTGAATTTAAATATTCTGAAAATGTAATGCTGAATGAAACTGGTTAATACATGCAGATCATAGTGTAGCACAGAGTTTAATGTTGAAATCCAGCATCTCTGGTGAGGAATACCAGTGTACCATAGTGTCTGCTGCGTCTGTATACTAGCGAGAGGCAGACCGAGATCCTGCTAAACGTTTCTGCATTTCATGGGAGCGGCGCTTTTTATCCCTCATAATAGTAAATCTGCATCTGTGAGCTATAAATGATACTTTGCCAAATGCTTTGAAGCACAGAAATTGACCTCCTTTCAGCCGTGGTTCTAGAACGGTCCTCTGTATATAATGAATCCCAGCCCGATGTTCCTTCTCTTCATTCAGTACAATTCAACACTATGGTGCAGGGACTGTCGCCACCACAGGCCTCGTGTAGTGTATTGGGTACTGGAAGTGGCGCTAGGACTCCTGGGCACCCTGAACATTTGTATTGGCCGTTTTTCTATACAAGTGCCAGGACGTGTGAGTGTGTTATATGTGCAAGTAATGAAGTATGGTTCATGGAGCACCTTGTCTATTCTCTGGCATGCATGCTAGTGAAATATCTTCCCCAGGCACCACTGGCCGCCGCATCTCTTTTTATCCGATTGCTGGTTGTATAAAATACATGCAGAATGTTTAATGCCGTGTTGTATGGTAATATGTGCAAACAGTGTTACTGATGGATATAACTTAAACACATTAACATGTGCCTCACCAAGTCTTCTACCACACAGTATGATAGGGTTCGAATATTATGAACTTCAGTGGAGACAAGTTTTAGAATTTTTCAGCCTTTTATTGCTTTTTATTGCATAGTGGTGCTTAATCCTGAGTGTTTTTCTGGGGGAATAAAGGCAAAACAAAAATACATAAAAGATAAAAATATATATATAAAAAAATACATCTTCTAACATGTGAGTTATACACTTTATATCCATTGGAAGTCCAGGGTTCAAATGCTTTGGAAGAAACATTGTTTGGTTGCTGTAATATATACACTTTTAACAATTTGACAATTCTAGCACATTCATTTTATAACATTTTTACTCATGTGTTGCTGACTTTGACAAATGGCTTTACAAATATTAATTCTAAATGAATTCTGCACTGCCTTTTGGATTGTGTATGTATAAGGAACTGTCTTAAATACTTTTTTGTTTCCCTTTTCTTTTATTCTGTTCTCCTTTAGGGCTTGTTTCCATTACGTCGGGAGCCCTCCGCTAAGCGTACACGCTTAGCGGGGGTCCCCGACGTAGCAGATAGTCTTACCTGCTCGGCGGACGGGTCTGTCTTCATTGCGCCGACCCGATCCACCGGTGTCAGGCTGAACGTAGTCGAGTACGTTCAGCCTGTACACCGGCGGATGTCTAAACAGACCATCCGCCGGCAGGCTGAGTCTATGGGATACGTCGGGACCCCTGCTTAGCGTATACGCTTAGCGGAGGGCTCCCGACGTACAATGGAAACAAAGCCTTAACAGTTGCTGTTGTATAAACAACAAAAAAAAGTTCCCTGTGAAATAATCACTTGCTATAAACTTTTGTTTATATTTTTCCACAATGATTTTTTTTCTTTGTATTTGTACAGTGGCTCAGTGAAACCAATATGTTGCCGTGAATCTATATTGTAACCAATAAACAAGTGCTTTTAACAAAAAAAATAAAATAAATAAAATACCCTTCTCGACCACCCTTCTTCTTCTTTTCCTGTTGCATAATTATGGTCATGTAAGGAGAATATCCCTAATCTCCAAGAAAATTTAATCATAATCCATTCTTTACATACAGTTTCCCAAACGGTGGTGCTCCTGGGTTACTGTTGTAACAAAGACACTTTAACTTAACTGACTTTTAGCTTTTACATAACTTGGCAAATGTATTCAGGGTCCTTGGTTTTCATTGAAATATTAAAAGCTGGATTTAATTAGCTTCCGTTTGCTGACTAATAAGACTAAGTGCTAGAGAACTTTTGGATTTGGCATTTAGGTAATAGCTCTTCCTATTATATACCTTTCCAGGTAGTTAATTGATTGAGCTCTTACCCTTTCTCATAGAACAGCTAACAATCTGACTCAAACCAACTTTAGAATAATAATAACTTTTTTCAGCCATAGAATCCTTAGCTGACTGGATTTAAAGTAAATATTTCAAGTGAATTGGAGTTGAATTGCTTCTTTATTTGAACTGATTTATTGAATATGTGTTTTCCAAGGACATGTTGACTAGAAATTTCATGCAGTAAAATTGGACTGCTCATGTTTGGAATGTTATTTCTAAACTGGTGTCTTTCACCCAATGATATGATCAGTATTTGCTTTTCAAGCAGTTCCAGGAATCTTTAGAGGGTCGATACACAGATACATCTTCAGAATTGTGTCATATCTCATACTTGCAATGGATTGAAGTGACATTGATTTAAGGATTGCCACATACATTTTTAGGTTTCTATCTCAGCACTTTCAGAACATCGCCCATCAATGAAAATCAATTGACAATGCTTATCAGTGAGATAAAAAAAATTTCATTGTAAACTTGTCTATGAAATACACTTGAACTTGGTAAGTTGACGATATGATAAATATGAAGTAGAAGCACATTGTAATGCTGTTCTCCTAAATATTGAGATCTGTTGCAAGCAGTTTACTAGTGGGAATGCATAGGGCATTTTTAGGAACATTAGCGAGCCACCCCATTCAAACTACACAGGTTCAGAATGAGGGCCAATGCAATGCAGAAACACAGGGTATTAAAGGTAACAAATGGGGTAGCATAGCCGCAGCATGGCTAGTGTGAAATGGCCCTCAAACGTTATTTGAAAAACAACTCCCTTTTTCACACACACCAATCATACAGAAATATTCATCATTCACATAGAGACAAACACACACATAGACACACACATTACATGCACTCTACCTACTGTCTGCAGCTAGTTCCCCCATGGTTGCCTTTTGCCAGTGCTAGCGGAGGGTTGGCGGACTGTGTTCAATCCCCAGAGGAAGAAGAGAACTGACAGCGGGGAGAGCCAATAGGCAGCTGAGTTCTGCAGATCTCTCTCTCCCCTCTCTCTGACTGAAGATTCTCATATAGAGGGCTCCAAGTGCCACCTCTGCTTTTCTCCTAGCTGCGCCCCCCAGCTACCTCTGCACCCCCCAGTTTGGGAACCAATGCCATAGAGGATGCTGGTAAACCCTGTGACTGTAGGTCTTCCAACCTTGACTTTGCCAGACTTTTCCGTCATCACATATACCTCAGATGCATCGGAGACATGCAGAACCTCCATCTTGTTTGACTTAAGTTGAAGACCCAGGGTTCTAGATTTTTCGTGTACTATATTGGTCCAATATCTCCTTAAGAGCTTCCATCGAGTCCAGGGGTGGACAAACATTTTGATTTGTGAGCCAAAACGGGTCCTCAAATTTGGCAGAAGGTCAGACCCAAGGTCTGTATTGGTGTCTTAATTCCTCGTGTCATCGATGTCATTGATGATGTGTGACGGGGACATTGTAATCTTACTTTAATTTGCTGTACTGCTTCTCAAATAAATAAAAAATATAAAAAAATAAATAAACTTATCTGCCATATTTCAGTCAAAATGTGAAAACCTTGGTGACAAGACAATCTGGCTCACTCACTGCAATGAGCAGGCATAAAGCAGACATACGGACTCCCCTAGGCATTATGTACGCTAATTGCAGGGAACGAGCGCAGCGGACCCAGAGAGACTTTTCACCACGGTGACAGTGAGTCGGACTAAAAGGCTAAATGGTCCAGATCTGGCCGCTGGCTGTAGGTTGCTCATAGGAACAAGGACACAGGGCACACAACCTACCTTTATTTTGAGAGCTGAAAACATACTAGAGATGGTTGATTTTTTTTTTCATTTTATTTAGATGGTTTCCAGTTAATTGCAAAGCCTCTGAATATGGTATCATCACCAAACTTACTGGAGATGTAGAGAAGAGTTGGGGGTCTTTTTTATGTAATTTTATATTTTTATATTTTTTATATAATTGTGTGTTTAAAACATTATTATATTCAGGATGTCTATTAGACCCTTGTACGGACAGATTTTGGGGAGTTACAGGCCTACAACATAAAACAAATTAAATTTAAGTCTATGGTGCGCTTTTGGTACAGAAATCTGGACCTCAGCAGAGCGCTAGGGAGGTTAAACTTAATTTATGCAAAAACTACATGTGTAAGAGCAAACCCTTTTTTTCCAATGTTCCCACAACCCTTCACTACATCTCCAGTAATTTTGGTGATGATACTATTTTCAGGGGCTTTGCAATCAGCTCACAAAGTCAGCTAGTAAAAAATTCAACCATCTCTAACACCTACATGCTACTTAAACACCCACCCCTCATACTGACTCAATTTTACTCTGTGACCTTTGCCCAGGCCCCATACACCCACTGAGGGCCCTTCTGGTCACTGATATCACTGTAACTGTGTAATCGCTGCTGATAGTTGTGCGCAACTATTTATAAGATTTCTAAAGCCTGGCATACACAACCGATGAGTGGACGATTTTTCACCTGACCGATGCCCCACAGCCAGCTTCCGGCCGGCCAGAGAACGGACATGTCCGATAATCTCTGGGCGATGGAAGCCGATGCCTTTAACTTCAATGAAGACCGGCGTCTTCATTGAAGCTAATGGCCGGCACACAAAGGGTGCCGGCCAACTAGTGCAGCCCCATAATAAATCAGGATGCAAACGTGATGACGTCATCACATTTGCATTCCGGAGCTCATCTGAGCTGGTCTGTCTGCACCCGTCGGGGTGTGTATGGCAGGCATTAGTTTGTAGTTTGTCTGGTCTAGTCAGTTCAGGAGGCGCCAGTAGGGCTTGACCCCACATGCATAGATTAGATTTCCTCTTACAGAAATATAAGCCGAATTTCCAGGTGGTGGAACAATAAGAGTAGTAAAAAAACTTTCTTCCACTCATTCCACAACTATAATAGTTTCAGCTGCTGTTGGACGGATAGATTATATTCAGGAAGACTGATCTAAAGAGATGAGGTTACGGGGACAACTAAAAAATGTACCATTTTGAAGCCCAAATCCTGCAATGATTGTGCAGGCCTTCAAATACAAAACACTGAACAATAAAAGCCGAATGGATTTCTAGACATAGAAAATGAACGCACCAAACAAGAACAATCCCCTGGCATAGAGCTTACTGGTGTGTGTTCTGTGATACATTTAGAAAACATTATTTTCCCCCATGAAGTTGGAGGTCAGGGCTCTTCAGGATAATTGGCGCATTGGTAACCAGAGAAGAGATTTAAAGAGAATGTATTTTTATCACTGAGGTCCCTGAGCTTGTTGCAGCATTTTTCCCCTGATGTGACATCCTCCCACACACCACTGTCATCTCTAAGATAAAAGGCTTCCAACTCAATTCATCATTGGAAGGTGTGTATTCTTTGGACGCACTAGCCAGGTAACACTGCGCCAAAACAATATGACTCATTCCACTTGGCAGATTTTGTTGGTACTTTATTGGATCTGGTATCACATCTGCTTCAAGAGATGTGGATCCATGCTGAGAAATATATAGGTAGGTATTTTCTTAATATCTCCCAGCAAATCGTCCATCTGCTTATGTCTTTATTAGGACTTGCTCCTGGTCACGGGCGGTCGACTGCTCACGTTTTGCCACTAGTTCAAGCGCAGTCACGGGCAAGTCAATGCCATCGCCCCGGATCCCACCCATAGAGAATGACCACACATGATTTGTATCGGGGGTGGCTGCATTGACAAAAACGAGGCCAACCGCCTAAGTGGGGACAGGGTTATTTAAATTAATGGAAGTGGCCTTTAACTGGCCGGGCAAGTGGGGACAAGCCCTTAGAGAAACACCTTCTTAGATATATATCATCCAAGGTCAGCATCTACCTTTTGACATGGTGATCACAACAGAAAATTGTTTTTATACTTACTGTAGTTTTCCTTTCCTGACACGGGATATACATTTTGGTTGCACCTTGTCTTTCCTCTCCTTTGATGATGTGGTATAAAAAATCCCCATAGCTGGAAACCCAGTGACAGTAGGGTAATCACTCTCTGTATGAAGGGTCTTCTTCCCCATGGAAAACATTTTTCTAGCACCATCTAGTGACCACTCACAGCACTGCAATGTATTAATGCTGGAAGACTGACAGCATTACAGTGGACCCTTAAGTTACAACCAGCTTGACTTAAGATCAACTTAACAACCAAAGATTTGACTTACAATTATGGCCAAGGCCAAAACATGTTTCTGCTTGCGTGGTGGCATTCATGTGACCTGGTGTTACATGAGGCCAGATTTCTGATGGCCAGATAGCTCATGTTCTAATGCAGTGTTCCCCAAACTGGGGGGCCACAAAGGTTTTAACCTGTGTTTAAATGGGGAGGGGGAACCGATAATGTCCCTAAATATACCTCCCAATCACTATGTATTCTATCAGGGAGGACCCGGCACTACATAGCAGTGATATATACCTTCCAATCACTATGTATTCTATCAGGGAGGACCCGGCACTACAGAGCAGTGATATATACCTTCCAACCACTGTATTCTATCAGGGAGGGCCCGGCACTACATAGCAGTGACATATACCGCCCAATCACTATGTATTCTATCAGGGAGGACCCAGCACTACAAAGCAGTAATATATACGTAGTGATATATACCTTCCAATCACTATGTATTCTATCAGGGAGGAGCTGGCACTACATAGCAGTGATATATACCTTCCAATCACTTTGTATTCTATCAGGGAGGACCGGGCACTACATAGCAGTGATATATACCTTCCAATCACTATGTATTCTATCAGGGAGGACCGGGCACTACATAGCAGTAATATATACCTTCCAATCACTGTGTATTCTATCAGGGAGGACCTGGCACTACATAGTTGTTGGTAGATCTATTGGGAATTGTATGGAGTGATTTAAAGGTGAAGGGGGGGCTTTACTGTGTATTTTTTTTTACAATTTTAACAGACACTACAGGAGCAGATAATGGAAATTAGTCCTGAGGCTTTCCATACATTGTATGGTCCTTAAAGGAATTTCTGTAATGAGACAGGACAGACAGGAGAGATGCTCTCATCAAAATTATAGTGAATATCTGACATCTTCCTAACACTGCTATATTCTGGGTCCTATAATAAAGCATATAACCTGACAGAAGCCCGGAGCAGCAGGCATGCAGAGTTTCTGAGAATTTCCCAAATGAGGACATACATATGTGTGTAAAATCCGCAATGTTAGGCTACTCATCAGTGGATCCTCTGGGTAGGAATAAAGTACATATTCAAATGAATGAAGGCTGCAGTGTTTGCATGAATGGATGTGGCAGTTCATAGAAATGTCACAAATGAAGGTAAAAGTTCACTGAGCATCTGCGTCATTGGAAATATTTGGCTTGGCGCAGATTCATTTGAGAAGAAAACCAGAAAGAGCTTTTCAGATATTCATATTTGACCCCTATGTGAAGGACACTTACCTTTAATAATGGGGATCTGCAATGTATGGTAGGCTGCATTCAGTTGGCAGCAGTCCAGAAACTGGTGCCGCTATGTGCAGACATTGCATACAATGCGTTAAAGTTTACAGGTTCATATTTCTGTGATGTCAACAGAAAAAACAATCTGTTTAGGAAATCAATTCCTGCCCATCTGGTACGAACGACCAACAGTGATCAATATGCAACAAAATATCGCTTGAAAAGTGATCGGACATGTTGGTAAATTTTTGTCGATTGTTCACATTTACATGACATTTTTTGCTTTCCAGGCGCTCTCTTGTGGCACCAAGCCACAAGTAAAGGAATGTCAGCCCTTGCAGAGCCCTGGGGGGAGTGCGGCGCCATCGGGGTCCCCAGTCTGGTTGTCCCGGCAGCGCAGCCTCTCCCCAGGAATGTCACATACCTGGGGTATAGTGGGGGGCAGACCTCTGCCATGGGGTGTACCCCCTGTCTGGAATCGGCTCTGCACGCAGGCCATCAGCCCGTGCAGAGAATGGCCGCCGCCAGAGCTGAGCATGTGCGCATGCGCGGAGCTGGAGAATGAGTACGTCGTTGCACGGCGCCACGTAGGCCCTGCACCCCCCCCGTTCACAATTTAAAGAAAACAGACACCACAGACCCTCCTCCCTCTCTGGCAGTGCATTTGCCTGCAGAGTGTGAGGGGATGGAAAACATGCTGTGCTAATATAGACTCATGTGTATACTTGCAGTCAGTGCTGTAAGCTTGCCAGTTCCATTAGTAGTTAAAGTGCGTATGCGATCCATGATTCCCGTTTCTGACCGACTACCCCGGTACCGACCCTTGGCTTGTTTCCTTCTCCCCCCTCCTCCTCGTTGACCCTATCTCTGGAATCCTACTCTGCAAACCGTTGTTTTGACTACTCTCCTGACTGCCGGCCCTGCCCCGACCTTCCTGCTCGTCCTGACCACGTTGTCTTCTCTGCCCTTTTGACCACGGACCCTCTGACTATCCTAAGAATTGTTACTACTTCCACATGGGGTAGTCTCACCCAACCTCCGTTCCTCACTGGGTGCTGGCGATAGAGGTAGACCTGTCCTGCCTGCCGCATGAAAGACCACCGGTGCCCCGTCCTGGACATCGCCCATCGCCATAGGGGGCTCTGGGTTGAAGACCGTCTCTACCGACCAGACCCTCCCCCGTTCCGTCAGTACAACCCTCCAATACCCCGGTGGTAACGTAACAGGAATTGATCAGTTTTTAAAATCGAACCCAACTATGTGTGGTACAATCGATCGATGTTTGAACACCAACAAGCAATTTTAAATCATTGCAAGACGAATCGCATTGCAAAATAATTGACCCGTGTAATTGCTACCTTTGTAGGGGACCCGCGACTACATAACAGTGTTCTATACCTTCCAATCTCTATGTATTCTATCAGGCAGGACCCGGCACTCACATAGCAGTGATATATACCTTCCAATCACTATGTTTCTATCAGGGAGTACCCGGCACTACATAAATGCGTGATAGATACCTCCAATCCACTGTGTATCCTATCAGGGAGACCAGGCACTACATAGCAGTGATATATCCTTTCAATCACTATGTCATCTATCAGGGAGAACCCGCCATTAACATAAGCGTGTTAATATACCTCCAATCACTATTTATTCTATCGGCCAGGACCCGTGCACTACACCTACTAGCAGTGATATCTACATTCCAATCACTACCAATGCAAAGTGGGATAATTTCACAAACACCCCACTTCCACAAACAGAGTAGTAGTCATATACGATAGTTCAGAACATAGCAGCGATATTGTACACCAGACTATTACCCAGATGTGTCTGCAAAGCACCCTGCACGACTGAACCAGTCCAGATAGAATTCCCCATAAAGAAGCAATTAGTATCAAATTGAGAAATTATGGGTTTATTGGACAGTTACTTACCTCAAGGCCTTGATGAGACTTGCAATAACGTGCGGCATTAGTACTGTCCTATTTAATAAGCCTGATAGAGCACACAACTGATTCTTTCTCAAAATTATATCCCTAATTTAGTTTCAAGCTTCATCAGTTTAATTATTTTCACAATAGTTTCTTCTTTGAAATAATGGGGTCAGTGCCTGTAATTACTGCAGATGAGAGTCAAGGCAGAACACCATTATGTAAAGCTGAATCTAAACTAGCTGCGATTAGCAGAATCAGCCGAAATTCTTCTATTTGACGTGGATGCTGCAGAAGAACGCTCTGAGGCATTGACCTAGCTCAAGCCTTGCACCATCACCATTTATACAATGCATGCAGTCCTTTAAAAGTAGATCTACACTCTACTGATGAAACCTCAAATAAGGTTTAATGTCTCATAACGGGAGATCACTTGGCCCCACATTTTTGGATGCTCCTCCCCCTGAACCTGCCCCTACAACCCCCACCCAAACTTGCCACTTCAATCCTCACCGCAAGGTAAGCATGTCAATCAGTCAATCAGATTAGAGTCAATAATGCAGCACATTGTGGAAATGGATTGTTTTGTGTACCGGCATCATCCACACCATCCGCATCATTAGCTACCAGTACATTGTAATGGGTATTTTGTTGTGCAGAAAATAGTGGTGGAATATTCTGCCACCATCCCATATGTATACAATTATTGAAGAAGGGGTTAACAAACCAACACTAAAGCAGGGTACAGACATGAAAATATGGGCCAGATCGATGGCTGTTTCGAGCGCCATGCGCGCTCAAGGCCATCTATCTGGCCCATACAATATCAATCAATCCCACTCGAAAACAGCCATATCGGACATGACTGTTAAATACAGCCAATGTCCGTTGCTTTGCCTAGAGACCGCGGGTCTCAATGCAAAGCATGGCTGAGCTGGGGAGAGCAGAGCTGTCTCTCTGGCTCTGCCGATATCTGACAGCAGCGTGATGACGTGATAGAACATCAGACAGCACAAATATCAAGCCGTCTGTATCCTGCTTAAGAGATGGCCAGCCTCAGGGACTTTAACAGCAGACAGATAATGGTTAAAGTCAATAAAGCGCCTGGCGGACAGTTCGGCCATCACTAATCCTCAGATCAAATAGATCATGTGTTTCTCCATGGAGTCTCCATGAGTTGCCATCCCTACTGGGCAAATGAAAAAGCTGAAATCTGGAATCAAAACTAAAAAAAGAATCATATAATTTGTGACTGATCAAGCTTTCATCTTTCTGTAGAACTGTATGAAAAAAAGTTTACATGTTTATATTTTCACCCAATTTTTCGTCCAATCGCCCAACATGCAAGCTTAAATCTAAAGCTTAAAGGGCTGAATAGTATATGTCCGTAGAATATGTTCACAATGAATGGTGACATGTGGTATTTTTTTTCGCATTCGAAATACATGGCCGTAAAGCTTCCCAACGAATATTCTAAATTGTGAATATGCGCTCATATATTGGTGAAATTTGCGAATTCTCGAATAGCCATTATTCGTTGAAAATATTTGCAGTTTAAATATTCGAGCTCAACACTAGTGGTGTTCTTTTTTATAAATATTGTCCACATCATTGATGTCAGGGATGTACTCTATAAAAGTCAGTGGAGGTCAGTGGTGTCGCCCCCCTCCTTGTCCCTTCGGCGTCATAAATGACGGCATCATGGCAGACCCGAAAATGTCAGCAGGTCTGCTGATACAGAGGATCGCTCCAGGCTTTCACCGGACAGGTGGGTATGCCCAATGTGAGCTCAGGGTGAGCTTTGTTAGTCAACAAACTCACCCTAAGTTAAATCAGCTAAATGCTCAGGAGGTTAAAGGCCACAAGAACAACACTGTACTAGAGCTACAAAAATGTATATCAGGTGATTAAACGAGTTGGTCACCTTTCTCACCAAACTTGGGCAATGCCACTGGTAGCATGGGGGAGCATTTCACTCTAGACCAGTGGTGGGCAACTGAGTTGATATGGAGGGCCACAAGTGCAGCCCTCGGCACCACTAAAGGGCCACACATAACTTTTTCAGTCTATACTGCGCAGAGGAACGCCCACAGGGCCGCAGATTGGGCAGGCACCTAGGAACTAGACCACCTAAAGCAGGCTGTAGACCAAAATTAAAAACATAGACAAAGTCTCTGGCAAACCTTGATATTTACTGATTGTGGCCGTTTTTCCTTCTCATCAGATGAACCTTTTCACGTGGAAACAAACTTAAATTCTGTCTAAACATTGAATCTATAACAAGCAAAGCATAATACTATCGCAGGTGACATCAAATGTAAAATAAAAGACACATTCATTCATTTTTTAAAATACAATTAAAAAAACAATCTTGAGGGGCAAATATAATCACACCATGGGCCAGATTTGGCCCCTGGGCCAGAGTTTGAATTCCTACTCTAGACAAAGCCATACAAATGCCTGGAGGAGAACAGCGCTTTGTTCCAACATAAACTGCCCGCTAAGATTCAGGCGCTCGCCTACATATGAAGGTTCACTTATGATTGATAAAATTGCCCAGCTGACTGCAACATATATGTACGCACTTCCCACTAACACGCCATAGGCTATAATTTAGATGTGTTGGATTTACACGCATGGAATATGTTGTATATTCCGTCACATAATGAACAGGCCTCTCCGAGTGCTGAAGATGCTGACACATGAATTCGGAGAATTGTATTTAATTAGAAGTGTCTTGGAAGCGTGATGAGCCGTAGAGCTTTAGATTCATCATTGGGCTCCTGTCAGGCGGTATAAGGTTGCTAGGCAATGGCTGATAAGGCTTATACATACACCGCGCTCAATGTTGTGCGACATACTGTTGTATGGTTCCAGGCATATATTTTATTCTCTTTCATTCCAGTAATCACAGGGGCTACCCTCTCTGTATGAAGATGTATGTTACCAGGACGAACCAAAGATACCCCTACTGTCTACTGTAAAACAAATTTAAACAGAATATTTAAAGCTGATATTTAACTCAATATGTATAAATTACATTTGTTAAGTTAAAGTTTGACTTACCTCTGAGCTGGTATGATGGTGGCTTAGGGCTCCATGATCCTAAAATAATATACTTACTTGCTGTTCAGTGGAATCTTATGATTCCATATTTATTCGCCAGGCTTTAGGATAACTCAGGGTGCAATATCGTGGGTGACCACTGGGGGCGTTCAAAGGTTTTCTATGGGAATTTTCCTCAATATACTTTAAATGGAGAGCTGAGATCATAGCATTAACCAGCAAACACTGCCCTCAGAGATCTTGGCAGCTGCGCCCCGACCAAAAAGTGAGGGGATGCTATGAGGGATATTCTTAAATTACTCACTGCAGGTAAGTTTTTCTTATTTTTCTTTATACGTTTCTCCCTATAATCTGCACTTCTAGTGCCATACATGCAATGATCTATGAAAAAAAGTATGGCTCTAACACAAACAGTTTTTGCATAAATGAAGTTGAGTCAAAATTTCGATTTATGAGCACAAGGATGCCTGAATTACTTACATGATTGATTTGCCTACCTAAGTACTATTTGAAAAGTTTGTTTCAACTTGGCTCACTGCCGGGCTGTCTGCTTTGGCCTCCCGTTCTCCGCCTATGGTTGCCCCTTGATAGGGGCCTTGGCGGCCACTTGTCCCAGTGACTGGTCTCTTGGTGGTTCACTATTCCACTTGGATAAAGACATACACCCCCTGATGAAGTTTTACACGAAACGCACGTTGGGGTCAATCCTGTGGATACAGGACTTTTTATCCTGACTTACCAATCATTGAACTTTTTAATATGTCTACCTACATGTCTTTCTGTACTCGCAATATATGGAAGCTGTTGATGCCTATAGGGCAATGTTGTAACATCGACCGACATTGGAATGTCCTATGTTTTTAATCATTACATCTATTAAATTGCTAATGCTTTGATTATTTTACCTATACGTTATCTTGTCATACATCTGTGACCGTTAAAGTCCCCTTGCCCCTGAGATGCTCTCAGGGGGAATCCAATTAGGTATGGGGTATATTTCCTCCCGTCTAGTCTTACTGTGAACTTCATTTATGCAACAAATATATGTGCCAAATGTTTGTTTCCCCCCTATATTCCCACAACCCTTCTCTACATCTCCAGCTATTTTGGTGATGATATTATGTTCAGAGGCTTTGCAATCAGCTCACAAATTCAGCTAGTCGAAAAATGTGACCATCTCTACTCTTCAAGAGACTCTGTTTACAGTAATGGGATGGCACTGCGCAACATTTTCACTGCAGGATTGCGGTTGTAAACTGAGTACTCTGCTAGAGAATGTTATAAAACAAAAACTTAGAAGACCTCAGACATGACACCAATGCTGTATACAAAGGTGTCATTCAGACCAGCACTTTAAGGGTTACACCTAATTACCAATGTATCTACATTTATATAAGAATAATTTTAGCAGGGACCTCAAAATAATTTCAAACCTTCCTCTAGATCAGGGGTGGGCAAACTTTTTGGCTCATGGGCCACAAGGGTTTCTTAAATTTGACAGAGGGGTTGGACCAAGAGCCTTCTAGATGCTAGAATAAGAGATGGTCAAATTTTTTTAAGTTCGTTGCAAAGCCCCTGAGCATGACATCATCAAACTTGTGGAGATGTAGAGAAGGATTTGAGGAATACTACAAAAAAAAAGTATTGCTCTAACGCAAATAGTTTTTACAAAGTTCAAAGTCAAGTCGAGATTATGACTTTTAACTTAATTTATGCAAAAAGTACATGTGCTAGAGCAAATTCTTTTTTCAAATGTTCCCACAGCCCTTCTCTACATCTGCAATTTTGGTGGTGATGCCATTAGCTAGTCGAAAAAGTCTCTAGCTAGAATGTGCTGGAAGGTTGTATTCTCATATATCTGGGCTCAGAGGCAAGATTCTGGCTGTGAAGAAGGCTAGGATTTAAAGTGTCATTAATGCTTTCTGCCACAGGAGGGCGCCTGGAACGCATAAACAAACTCCGGTCATAAATCGAAATTTGGTCGTATGTCAAAATGAAAATTTTGGTTGTATCTCGAGGGTCCAATTTATATACCATATTTTCCGGCGTATAAGACGACTTTTGAACACAGGAACATGTGTTCAAAAGTCGAGGGTCGTCTTATACGCCGGGTGTGGCTGGCAGGGGGGGTGCAGGGGATCATCTATGGGAGCTTGTAGTCTGCTTCCGATCTGTACTGCCTGAGCTGCGCGCTGGCTGACAGCAGAAGCAGAGAGACTTCGGACAGAGCAGTGTTACCATGGCTACAGGATGCTTCTCCACAGAGAACACACGCTCTCCCCTTTCAACTGCTGTAGAAACAAAACTAAAACTTATAACTTTGAACATTCATAGCAGGAGTTACATTTCAGCTAAAGTCCAGGTATCAGACAATGCTCTTTTCATTGCCAGAGAGATATACTCCTATATGCAACATTTAACTTGCCTACATTGAACACATATATCTTTAAATCCCTGCATGGTAGAACCTTGACATTTTGTGGTTTACTAGTTAACCCATAAGACTACATCCATGCAAATTTTCAGGTCCCTGAGCATAATCCTTCCTACTAATAGCCCCCTATAAAATATTGCTTCCCTATTAGCATAATGCACTACTCTGCTGTATACATGCTGTCACTTCTCCTATCCTTACTAATACAAAAAAAGATCAGACTTGGGGTGTTGGAGATCTGTGGGTTGAAAGTCAGAGTAGACATACATTTTTTTATTTGGTGTGCATTGGAAGAGAGGTAGTCTTATACGGCGAGAATATACCGAACTCTATATTTTAACTGGAAAAGTTGGGGGGTCGTCTTATACGCCCAGTCGTCTTATACGCCGGAAAATACGGTATATATATTGCCTTTAGTAAAAGTTATCCCCTAAGCCAATCTGCATGAACATCACTTTATTCAATCCAGCTGTGTGTGACACGTTTGTGTGTGTGAAGTACGTTTTAAGCAAGGCACATGCTTCCTAAAGGATCTGGTGATCCGGTAAGTGCTCTGCAAGGAGGAGTGTAAACTCAAAGACCAAATCTGGGGTGAAGCATGTGCCTCAGTGTCTCCAGGGTGACCCCGCTCTACGCTACAGCACATATGTATTTATCTCCTTTTTTAATATTTCTTGGTCATTGAAACCTTGGACAAGGCTGTCTGAAAGGAATGAGTGACTGCTGTGAAATTTCAGCTTGAGCTACATAACTCTGTAGTTTTGCTCAACAAAGTAGCTGAAATCTAGAAAAATATTTCAAAAAGACCCTTCAATGAGTAAATACATAAGACCACCTTGGGCTGCTATTTGCAATCTGCTTGTATATTATACATGTCTCTTTTTAATGTTTTGGAACTTTGAAAAGGGAGTAATTGTTTGCTTTAAAAAGACACAACTTACATTAGATCTCATAAAAACATACATACAAAGTATAAAGAAGACTAATCTCATTGTGATCATCTAGTGATACAAATAATATTTCTAGGGCTGAAATAGTAGGAGCCAACCAAAGACTCTGAACAGTTATGAGTACGGTAATTGTTTTCATGCGCCATTATTCATTGGCAGTGTTTGGAGATCGGTGTCTGGCTGTACAAATATTTACTCTGTATCTTGTCCTTCGAGTTTGGAAGCCGGAAAACAGAGACAACTAGGCAGGCAATGGTGAAATCATCTAATTAAAGAGTCTCTATGGTGTCTACATATGTCAAAGTGATACGTTTGATGTGTGAGGGGGTTCTAACAAACATTGGGGTGCGTCATGCAATATTTATTGTATATTCGACAGGCACATTTAGCTTATATATCTCTTTCAATGTATACTTGCTAAACAATCAAAAGACATTTACATTCTTTAAAATGATTATATTTAGTATTGTATATATACACGGAGCAAATGGGGTTTGCTCCTATTTTGCATGAGTTGAACTCAAAGGTCATCTACATACTGTAGAATCTGTCTAAATTTGTGTAAAAGTCCCCTCTCCACACGCTCACAGGCACCCTTTGTGTGCCGGCCGTTAGTTTGGACGGGGACGCTGGACATGTCTGTTCTCTGGCCAACTTTGGGGCGACAGGGATCTGTCGATTTTGCCACCGATCGACGGCCGAGAGTGCGCACGCACATCAGTCGGCTTACTTTATGGTACGACCCTTAGTGAGCACTTCTCCTTTGCTGGGATAATACATCCCAGCATGCTTTGAGCCGCTGAGCAGCTGGGACTCTCTCCTGGAATTGGAGTAGAGAAGCTCAGTGTAGCAGTTAGAGGGGTGTGGAGAAGGCAGGTCTTTTAGATCTGTCACATCTATTGCGGGCTATCTATCTATCTATCTATCTATCTATCTATCTATCTATCTATCTATCTATCTATCTATCTATCTATCTATCTATCTATCTATCTATCTATCTATCTATCTATCTATCTATCTATCTATCTATCTATCTATCTATCTATCTATCTATCTATCTATCTATCTATCTATCTATCTATCTATCTATCTATCTATCTATCTATCTATCTAGTACTATGTACTAAATAGTATTAGTAATAAGCACTAAACATTTCCATTTATGATAAAAGACGAGAAGTGCAGAAGTCTTGAATTTCTCATTAAAATTACTTTAAGGCAAACTGTGGAATCAATGAAATACATGTTCATATATTTTACAAGGCAGTTAGTTAAACTTCTTGCATCAGGGTCCATGGCTAGTGAAGCAAATGACTCTTTGAGCGCATTTAATGTCAGCTTGTCTAGGCGGCAGACTTCTTTCTTTTGAAACATGGACTAGTTCAAATTTATGAGTTAATTATGGAGCCCCTGAGCATGGACTTTCTTGAGATGAATAGAAGGGTTGAGGGTATACAACTTAAAAAAAAGTGTTCTAACACAAATAGCTTTTGCATAACTAAGACTTTTAACTTAATTTCTGCAAATTATAGGTAAGCTAGAGCGATACTAAATGTCCCCTAAACCCTTCACTACATCTCCAGTAATTTTAGTAATGTTCAGGAACTTTTTGTATTTATTATTATTTAGTATTAGTTATGGCGGGTCTGTAATCAATTGAAAAATGGGAGATGTTGCTTATAACTATTTCCCCGGCAATATCTTTCCTTATTGGTATATCAAGGTGAAATATTACCAAGTATCATAAGACAGTGGCCAGTATTCAGCCTTTTCCTTCCTAGATGGTGATATATTATCCTCAGTTATAACTCAGCTGCAATATGTAATAGGTATTACCAGGAATCACTTGAAACATCACATACAATGATCACATGCATACACACACGATGTAACTGGCCTATAGATTAACATATAGACAAAATGGATACTTCTGACTGAACTATCTGCCCAACACTTCATCATCCCATTTTCCCCCTGAACAGGAAGGGGCGGGATCTTAGCTATGGGAAGTGATGTGATGCCCATGTGCTGGCAGCACACCTCAGGAAGTGGCTTGATCTTGACTCCCCCCACTTCCTGTGATGTCCATAAACAGTACTGGTTTTCTCATCTCTGAAAACTGATCCACAATATTCTAACTTTCTGGCTGCAACTCTGTCCCCTGAGCACCGGAATGTTTACCTTAGCACCTTGTCGGATACCTTGTACAAGGACACTTGGTTACCAAGTTCTCGTTGAACCCTGAATTCTTGGCCCCTCTTATGTACTTCCTAATAAAGCCATGTCCTTGCTTGGCTTCATTGCCAGATTATTGCGCTTCTAGCCTGTATCTTGCTTCCTGCTTTTGCTTCCTGCTTTTCATTGCTTGTGCCTTCATCATCATCCTTCATGTACCGACCCTTGGCTTTGGCAACTTGGCTTGAGTTGCTGTTTCAGCTACTGGACTCCTAGTCTGAACGCAGATTCTGGAGTGTATAGCACACATGAATAGGGTCCAGGGTCCTGCCTGAGGAAAGCTGAAAAATCATGTACATGTGCAGTAGCATACACCCAGATCACCAGCGGCCTCAAAAGAAATGATACTTGGTAAGGGAAGAGACTTGGGAAAGGAACCTAACTAAGGCAGTGATGACTCCTTCCCAAGTCTTCTTGCATCCACCAGGGATGCATCGTCCTCGGAGAGGTGTTTGCCCAATTGCAATTGTAATGTTGTCTTTTCCCCACAACCTGATACACAGAGGACTATAGGTGCTTTCTAACACAGTAGAAATAAGGTCAGAAAAGGGAGGGATACTTGCCAAGGAACACTAGAAGAATAGTAGTCAAGAGTGATGGGCTCATTATTGGATATAATGAAGTAAATATCAGTTGGAAGGAAAAACAACTCCAATACATGGATTTAAGCTGAGTATTAGGTTTTTCACTGGAGTTCAGCTTTAAGGTGATCAAGGTGATCTAACTATATCTTAGAACATCACCTGAGCTATAATCCAACAAATGAGTTGCAGTAATGAGCAGCACGCTGTCTTACTTTTTCCATGTTCGACTCTCTGATCCCTGCATTTCATGTTTCTGATCTGCACACCTTGGCCAGTCTCATTTTTCCATCTTGGACTGTCTGATCTTCACTTCCAGTACAAATCAAGAGCCCGAGAGAACATAATCCAATTTGATGAATTGCCAGGGGATAAAAGTCGCTCTTGCTGTGATGTGAAAAAGGTGCTGATGGCAGCCACACTGTGAATCCATATTACTTTGGCGCCCACGCTGGGTGCTGACAATGGCCCTTTCACAGCTCAGAGTGGCTGCATTTACTAAAAATTGCACCATTATACAGAAGCTCAACTGTTACCTATTTATGAGTATGGCATTTTTTTTTGTATTCTTTAAAGTTTTAGGACAGTGTACCAAAGCAACACAGGAAACAACAACATTTTAAATCCCACAACATCCAACACCATGTTTCTTTTTAAAAATATTAAATAGTATATTTTAGGATGCACTGTGATTGGCTTCATTGGTAATTTTTTTTTCATTAAAATATTATACCACACCTCTTCACCAGCCAAACCAAAGAGCATACCTGTATGTTTCTGAGATAAGAATCAGGAACATGTAGAAGACATCAATGCCAATATGAGAAGAATACAGAAAGACTACAAGCAAAAAGGGTTCCATCAATTAATAGAATCATAGAACTAAATAGTGGAAGGTTAAAGTAACTGTCTAATATTGTTATTTTAAATGCCAAGACTTTCTCAATATTCAAGGTATGAGAATAAAATAAGAAGTGGTTATGAACCCAATGATATATATACATTTATATTGAGAAACTGATGTGCTTAGACCACAACCTTTTTTTTAGATGGTTGATTTCTTAGAAGTTTAAATATAATTTGTTCTTTCTACGTAACCAGTCATTACGCTGGTTTAAGAAAGAGAAAAACCAAAGCCGTGCAGATTGTGCAGACACATTGAAGCAATGGTCTAAGTGGTAAAGTACACATTGCAATTCTCATTTTGGAAACAAGTCAATTCAAAATTGCTCTTTCAAGATTCTGTGGCAGACAAAAGCCTCAATTTTCTAAGTTATAATAATGGTTTGCAATAAAAGATGCTATTCTGAGCTGCAATCCTAGAAGAAAGAAACTTTATGTGCCAACTACATTTTTACTTTTCTATTATCTCTTTTTTTTTTAAAAGCTTTCAAGTACAACAAATATTTAATGCAAAAATGTGTTACATTGGGTAATATACAATAAACAGTATTAATAGAACAAGATGTCATGTTTTATAGAGCACAGAGTTGGACAAAATATTGGGCAGGATGGCAATATGAAGACTAAGTGTTGGGGTTTGAACCCATGACCGGCGGCACTCCAGGCGGTGGCTCTGCTCACTAGGTAACCTGGACTACTCATTCCTAATCTTCTTGATCTTCCTTGTTCCTGCCAGCCTAGCTAATTACCGTGACCCTTGACACTTGCTACTTCCCAAAAAAGCCCAACCCTCTGCAACCTTCCCTTGCTGATTATTGTTGCTCCTGAGCCTTGATCGTGTTACATCTCCTCCACTCCTCTGCTACTACTGATTTACCGCTGCTGTACTCGGAACTGCCCTCGACTACGCTACTGCCTGATCCCTCACTACTGTCTACTTCTACTTCTGCCAACCTGGATTGTCTGACTACGCTAATTGCCACCTGCCGTGACCCACTGCCTGTTGCCTGACTTCGCCTTTGCTCTATCTTGCTACCTGCTGCGTCCTGCTGACCTTGCCACTGGGCTTCTCTCCACCCCCTAGCCTCAGCGTCCTCAGACTCAGGTGAGCGTATGGACCTAACACTTTTTTCCCTGATTCCAGTGCAGGGAAAAAAGGATGCGCGCTGGGACATTTGCCAGCGTAGTCCCCTCAACATTTCAGCAGTCTGGCTGCAGTTTAGGGCATGCTCCAGCCGCATCAGCGGGAGCGCATTCCTATTGATTTAGCATACAAAAGACGTAGAAAAATGCTGCTCGGGTGCTGCTTTTCCATGTCTTGGAGTCCATTTATCTTCAATAGACATGTCTCTCGCAGAACCACTGCGTCGAAACAGCACAGCGGGCATGCCACTCAGATAACACATAGTGGACAATTTCCTATTCATTAGAATTTGAAAGTATCCTCTCTGCATCTTTTTCCCTGCCTCGGATGAGCCATAGAGAAAAGCAGTGAACCTATTCCCTAAGTTTAACACAGGGCACTAAGTCAACCTCCAGCCAGGGAGATCGGCTCAACACCATGTAAACAGTTATTGTGACAGGCAGATAATATATATGGGCTCCCTGAAGGAATGCGCTTAACGCAGGGGAGGGGGGGGTCAACGGAGCCCTAGATGCCATGGAAACATAGCCTCAGACTTCAAAAGCCCTGAAGTTGGTGTTCAACCCAACTGTCACTTTTTCCGGACTCCTTTGTTGCTATCGAGCTGGACAGCCCAACTGACACTTTCCCCCGAATTATTTGCTACTAACTACTGACGTAGACAGCCCAATTGCCCCATGTCAGAAGCGTCACCAGATTTGTGTGGAAGTTAAATAAACCTGAGAAATTGTATGGAAGTAAAGGATAAAGCAGTAAGTAAAAATGCAATAGAAAAAATAGTAAATGGAAAAAAGATGAAGCCACTTTTTATTAGCTGTGAGATTATTCAATTAATATTGAACAAATTTACACTGTATGTATGAAAAAATGCTTTGTCTTAGTTTTTTCCATCACAAACCAACTTAGAGAATTCTTAACCCCCCTATCGCTTTTGACGGCTCCATCTCGTCCAGCACTTTCCTGTCAGTATTGCAGTGGACGAGATGGAGCCATCCAGCGAAGATCAGAGCACGACAGCACATACTCACTGTTCTGTGCTGTCCCGGTGGCCCCGATCCTCTCACCTGGCTTCTTCATTGAAGCCGATGCCCCCCCCCCCCCCACAGGTTCGGCGTGACATTAAAATGTAAATTGGGTTAACTTTAAAGAGCACATCTGGAAATCACCCCCAGTGTGATTTCCAGATGTGCTCTTTGAAGTTAACCCCTTTCAGAGGGTGCCAAAGGGCATTGTATTGGATACAGTGATAACTGTATCCAATACAATTTAAAGTAAAACAAAAACAAAACACATTTCCAATTGTAATAAAAATTTTATTATAAACAAAACATAAATATAAATATGAAAACATACTGATGGGAAATCTTACATACCAAATAAGTATTTCAGAGATATCATTAAAATGATACCTTTTATAAATTTTTTAACATAGTTGTGTGTTTCAAACATTATTATGTTCAGGATGTCTACTGGACCCTTGTACGGACAGATTTTGGGAAGTTACAGGCCTACAACATAAAAAAATTCCATTAGAGTCTATGGTGCGATTTTGATATAGAAATCTGGACCTTGCAGAAGAGCGCTAGGGAGGTTACTGCCATTATTATTATTAAGTTCAAATCAGGAGTAGTGATGATCGCGAATATTCGGATTCTGAATATTAATCGCGAATATCGTCAATTCGGAAATTCGTAAAGATGGTGAATATATTGCCGAATATTCGCAATTCCGGATATTCTGTATTTTTTATCCATTACACTTCCCTCTCAATGTGAGTGGACGAATGGGAAGGCTGCAACAAGCGCTTAGAAACATCATCAACAGTTTTTTAAATGATGCGAATATTGCGAAAATCATCACTTTAAAAATTTGCATAAAAATTCGTGCCATGTTAAACATATATTGCACACACGACATTCGCAATAAAAACTGCCGATATTCGCAATAACAAAAAAAAACCTGAATATTGCCAAATGCAAATATTTTCCGAATGTTTTCCATAAAATTCGCGGCATGTCGCGAATATGAATGTTGCCTATGCCGCTTATCACTAATCAGGAGTAGAGATGGGCGAACATCGCCATTTACTGTCTGCGAACGGGCGGGTCGGACTTTTAAATAAGTCCGCCGTCCGCCCTGTTCGCGGACACATTCAAATTCCCCGCCTCTAGGCGGGGAATTTGAATCGGAAAAAACTGACGTCACATCCGGTCCTTGGACCGCAACCTGGAACGCATAGTTCCTGGTTACGGGCGCAGGATGTGATGTCACTGACGTCACTTCCTGCTCCAAGCCGGATTTTTCACTACAAGACCGCCTGCATGCCCGGTCTTGTAGTGAAAAGATTCTTCCTCCGGCACGATCTCGCAGGTTCTGATCCTGCCGGAGGAAGAATTTAGATCTTCTTCTCGTCGGCGAACGGGGCGGGTCCAACACCCGTACTGTCCGCCGGCGAGAGGATGGGCGAACATGCTCGTTCGCCGCCGAACTGTTCTCCGGCGAACAGTTCGGTCCATCCCTAATCAGGAGATCAAGAACTGAAAATAGTGTGCGGTATGGTAAGAATCCGTTTATTGTGCAATGGCTTCTACTGAATATTCAAGTCAAGAATTCATCCAAAAATGTAAGTAAAGTAAAAAGTCTATAGTCTGCCTACAGACAAAACCACCACATGTGGAACCTAGTGCTTCTCTGACCACAGCTATAAGAACACAGAGCGGAATGCTATATTTAGTGACAGGGGAAGGGATAACGAACTACTGAAAAAGAATGAACCGTGAAAACTAGCAGCTCATATCTGAAGAAAGCCACATCTCCATTCTGTCCAAAAACCATAAAGAGTTATTAAATTGTTGCTGCCAACAAGTTTGTTTTGGCTCAGAGTTTAGAAGAATTATTAGAGAAAATAAGACTATGAGCAAGTGGGTCTAGCGAAAAAGGTTGGGTGCTTCAAAAATGTTTTAAGTTTTAAATAGTTTGAGACCAGTTAAGGTAAATTTGGAATGGACCAAACGAAAGGCTGTCACACGGGTCGATGCCTGTGAGATGGATCAGCCTTAGAGCTCAGTGCGATGACTTCATTGTGCTGAGCCCGATATTGAAGGAGCTGGAGGTACAGCATTGCTGCGTCATCCAGCTCAGCCGATGCTTTGCATAGAGACCCGCGGTCCCCATGCAAAGCAATGGACATGGTTGAGAAAGAGCATCTGCTCGAAACGTGTCCCATTGTTCCTATTGAGCCTGGCGCCATTAACCCTTGGTGTCACCCCATAGTGACGTGTATATATATATATATATATAGTGTACTGTGAATAAAATAGGTGTCATTGTATGGTAATGCTGTAAAAATATATCTACAACAGGGGCATAGGGAAATCCTAGGGGGGGGGGGGGGTCACATACAGACAAAGTGTTACACTTACTTAATCTTCCTTAATCAGAATGCACTGCTAAAGGGATGCAGGGGAAGTGCAGATGTTTAGCCAGGGATTTAATAAAAGGTTCTGCAGGAGTAGGCAGAGAAGACATGACCAAGGAAGAGAAAAGTAGTGATGAGCGGCATAGGCAATATTTGAATTCCCAATATTTCGCAAAAAAATTCTACTAATATTCGATTCAATATTTGTAAACACGAATTGTGCCTGTATGGCCATGCATTAGAGTAATATATTTGCATTGTGATCATCTTCAGAATGCAAATATAATATCGCAAGGCACGGCCATAAGCTTGCCATATTCACGAAATTTGCAGAAACCCTAGGGTCCTGCTGTGTGTGAATGGGACCTGGGTAGCAGTGACTGGCTATAAGACAGAAGTATGAGTTGAACTGAAGAAACATTATTTCACCATAGGCACAGTTACAGGTGAATGGCAACGTTCAAGGAGAGAGGGTTAGGGTAGGCAGGATGTAGATGGCAGGATAGGTTCTGACTTCTTCTCTAAGTAAACTTGAACAAGTCTCCCAATACACCTTAGCAGGCCTCACTCTTCTGTGACACCACTTCAGCTTCACTGACACTTGCTGGTTGCCTGACTTTCACTGCTTCTGACGAAATCTGATGGTCCAGCCCTTTAAATGTAGCAGCTCTGACCTATTAAGCACCTTGCTGATCCCTCTTCTAGCATGTCCAGTAACTGCACTTAGCTGACTTCCTTCAGGATCTCTCACCCCAACCGTCTATGGCTATGTCCTCGCAAGAAGGCTCACACACCTCAGATTCCAGTGACTTCCAAGATCCACCTCTGGACAGCAGCTTCTCCCATGCAGGTTACTTAGCAGTGGAGACAGCAGGCTTCACAGGCTTTGAATAGCAGCAATGCTTCAGCACAATCTATCAGCCATCAAACCAGGGCACACGGCGCCTGGCCTGACATACAGCAACACATCCCCAGGGCCCCAGAGGGGGGACACCGCAGGGAAGAACTCCTGAGCAGAGGTGATCTCTCCTATTTATCACATTTACCACCCCCTCCCAGAACATTCTATCTCTGGGCAGATTGGAAATATCATTTCTGCACAGAGCTCTGTCAATCACCAAAAACATACATTTCTCCCGCCTTCCTGGCTAGGCAGCTGTCCTAGCCTGTAAACAACCCCTACAAACACAATTAACCCTTTATGTCTAGTCACCTCTCACAGAGGGGTGCTACACTTGAATAGCCGATTTTCGTAGAATATATTCACAATTCGAATATTCAAGCTCAACACTAAAGTGTAGTGGAAATTTTCAGGGTGACTCAAGGCAAGACTGCCCTTGTTATGTTACATGGAGTTATTACACATGGAGTAGAGAAGCACTGCTTTTCTGAGCCAGACCTCCACCAGTATACAGCATTGTGCATGTCTAAAGGGGGGTCAAGGATGCAGAGATAGGAATTTATAACTAGGGGTGGGCGTGTATCACGGAATTAAGTGTGAAAATAAGTGGCAGGTCTGTCCGCTTATGCTGGGGGTGTTGCCTAGAGTAGACCACATTCCCCCCCCACTGCCCTAGTTACACCCCATCAAAATACCTTTAACTTATTATTAATAATAAAGAATGAGATAAAAATATTTTGGTCATTGGTTCCGGCCACATCGGCAGTTGGGGATGAAATATTGGCATGAAACTCTATTTAGATCCATAGACAATGACTTTTTGAAATTTTGTAAAATATTTAGGAAAATATTGGCTTATCCTGGTTTCTGATCTTTGCCCCAGATCCGCTAATGTGTTGAAGGATTCATATCACGATTTGTTTAATATCAAGTCTGATTATGTTCTGGTTCACTGTAAACACTTCATGTTTCGTTTTTCCTTCCAGCGCTATGATTTCCTGCGGCATATCTGATTGGAAACGTGTTTGTGTAGAGACTAGCACCGCTTCCTAGCAAAGCTCTCCCTTTTCCCAGGCGTGCTAACTTTCATGCTCTTCATTTCCATTGCAGATGAATTTATTCATTTACAGAGTTTTCTGAAACTGGATTTTTCTTTCTCTTGAAACGATTCTTGCAGAACTACAATAAGTGATTCAACTTTTTATTATCTAGAGGAGGGTTAAAAGAGGTCAAAAGAATTGGATGTATTTGTGCATTACGGAAGAAGTACAGGGAGTGCAGAATTATTAGGCAAATGAGTATTTTGACCACATCATCCTC
>CM070036.1:14510020-14541106 GCA_036250615.1 Ptychadena robeensis | reverse complement strand
ACAGAAACATCTACACCACTTGAGGGGTTCACATACTTTCAAGCAGCACTGTATGTTAGTTACATTTGACTATGGTTGGGTCATTAGGTTGTGAGCTCCACTGAGAGACAGTGATGTTATAATATATATTCTCTCTAAAGCCCCCCATACACCACATACAATTACCATGCAATTTCTGTACAATCAACTTTTCTTCTACCAAAACCATGTAATATGAGGACCTTTCTACACCTTCCAATCACTATGTATTCCATCAGGGAGGACCCGGCACTACATAGCAGTGATATATACCTTACAATCAATATGTATTCTATCAGGGAGGACCCAGCACTACATAGCAGTGATATATACCTTCCAATCACTATGTATTCTATCAGGGAGGACCCGGCACTACATAGCAGTGATATATACCTTCCAATCACTATGTATTCTATCAGGGAGGTCACTATACTACATAGTTGTTGGTAGATCTGATTGTATGGAGGAATCTAAAGGTGTATGGGGGCTTAAGGATCCCCAAACACCTTTAGATTTCTCTGTCAGATTTCCTTTAGATCTCCTTTTGTTTTACCGAAACCATGTAATATGAGGGACTTTCTAAACCCTCAAGTCTACTCGTGTTCAATCACAGAGGACCCAGCACTACATAGTTGTTGGTAGATCTAAAGGATATCTGATAGAGAGATCTAAAGGTGTATGTCCAGCTTTAAGCTCTGCCTAATATGTCAGTGCTTTCTAAATATGAAATAAAAAAATGTTGACCACCAGCAGAATTATGATTTAACACATGCATTTTTTTGCATTTCTTACTTAAAAAATAAAATTTACCACAATTATATGTAAACATTACACACATTATTACATATTAAAATGGAAAGCAATGAATATAAAGCCCCCCATACACCACATACAATTACCATGCAACTTCTGTACAACCAACTTTTCTAACAAAACCATGTAATATGAGGACCTTTCTACACCTTCCAATCACTATGTATTCTACGAGGGAGGTCACTATACTACATAGTTGTTGGTAGGTCTCATGAAAGTTGTATGGAGGAATCTGAAGGTGTATGGGGGGGCTTAAAGGTCTCCAGGTCATCTTAAGCCCCCCATACACCACACACAATTACTATGCAATTTCTGTACAACCAACTTTTCTTCTACCAAAACCATGTAATAGGAGGACCTTTCTACACCTTCCAATCACTATGTATTCTATCAGGGAGGTCACTATACTACATAGTTGTTGGTAGGTCTCATGAAAGTTGTATGGATGAGTCTGCAGGTGTATGGGGGGCTTAAAAGGTGTATGGGGGGCTTTACCCATTCCTAAAAGTTTCAATGAAAGTCCTAGAAAAAAAACAATTTGAAAATATTTTATTCACTTCTGCCCTTTAACAGACTTAAGGTAGCCATAGACACCTCGATCTATGGCAGACCTTTAACCTCCGAGTTAACAGCCTGCAGCTGTTCTGCCTGTCAGTCGGGCAGAAAAAGAACCGGCATGTCGGATCTGTGTGCAATCCGACCTGCCGGCTTTTAGTCAACATAACTCAAGGTGGGCTCCCACATAGTTGCGGCAGACCAACCTTGATGTGCTTGGCGGGAGCGAGCACGCAGGTTGGTCTGCTACAACTATGGCCGGGAGTCTGCCCGTCTATGGGAGGCTTTACCTGCACAGTTGTAAAAATGTCCCCCACTGCAATCCATTTTGGATGGATTTTTATGTCTCTGATGCACTACAGATCCCAGGCCAGGGCTGGGCAGAAGCATTTACCTGCATGTAAATATTAATATGCCATCTTGGGACCTGTTGGGCCCAAGTTGGGACCTGTACTACAATGCAGACTTCAAGAAACATCAGTGCAGTGCAGTCCATTATAGTGTTGGACATTGTAAGTATGTTCTTTATTTTATGAATCTATTATAGGTGGGGGATTATATTATTTTTATATTTTATCATTTTTAGTTATGTATATATATATATATTATATATAATATTATATATAAATATTCATATGTGTAAGTAACAATTTTAAAAAGATTACATTTTACATTGAAAATGTCACTTTTTGCGTAAAAGTTTAAATCATCCGACAGAGATCATACATCAGAATTACAACCTAAAAGTAAATATTTCGGAATTAAAATTCGATTTTGGAATTTTTTGACCATCTCTATATATTAAAGGCTTAAACAGCAGGATTTTGGTATACGTCAACCATATTTGCTAATTGTATATACAATGGCCGTTCTTCATTGGAGACCTACTACGCAAAAAATAATCATCTGGCTTTACCTGTTGTTGATATTTAAAATCAGGGCCGCCGTCAGGCGGGGACATGGGGCACTCCTGTCCTGGGACCAAACATCTAGGGGGGTCTGACTCGTGTGATCGTGTGTTACAGCCAGAAAGGAGAGACTCACAGCATCCCCCTCTCCCCCCCCCCCCTCCTCCCCCCTGATGTGAGTGTTAAAATAGCAGATTTTGTGTTGCTACCTTGAGGCCAAGTGCTCACTAGGGACATTGTGGCTGAAATTGGTATTGCAGGTAGATTGAGATTAAAGCTGGAACTGTAAAAGTAATTTTTTTTTCAGTTTATATTGTTAAATGTATACAATTTGTCACTTGAATAAGCGCAGGGAAACATTAATAACTATGAAAGGTTGCAGATAGGGGTGTCAAATTGGGAATGTAAATTACTTATTCAAAAAAAGACTGGATATCTAAGGGTGTTGGAGCATCTGGGGGTTGAAAGTCAGGGAGTAAGCATATGTAAGGCCCTAGCTCCATGTCTGCTAAAATCCATGCTTCGAACGCAGAGATTTTGTTGCAATGCTCAACCCACAGGCGGCAATGGGGTTATGACAACCCTGTCTCCACGGCTTGAAGGAACCCAGCGGATCCAATAGCAGACGGGAAGTTAGGGCCTAAGAGTAAAATCTGACAAGAGAAACTGTTTGACTACTGAGGTATGAGATCTGCGGGTCAAACAGTGTTGTACTGTGAGCGTTACATTTGACCCAAAGCCAGCTGGTGACCTGTGGATGGAGACAGCTAATCAGAGGCTCAATTAAGGACAGGGAGGTCCATCTGCAGCAGGATCTACCATGCAGGAAGCTGACGCAGACGACAGTGAAGGAGACAGTGAGGGAGACCCGCCTACATTTGGGGTGTGTACCAAACACCATCTACTGGTACTCATCAAAGTAGCTCACTAAAAGAGTTATGTGGCAATATAATTGTCTATGTAATTTTTTTCTGTGGTGGCTCACTGATCTTTATACGACTATTCTGCCTTACAGACGTCGTATTGCCTTGTATATTGTGTTGTAAAATTGTAAAACCCAATAAAAATGTTTAAGAAAAAAAAGAGTTATGTGCATCCACTGTAGCCCTCAGGTCGGGGGGAAGAGGAATGCTAATGGTAGGTGACCCTGAAATTTCTGATGGTGGCCCTGCTGAAAATACTCTACTTTAAAAAGCAGAAAAGGCTTCCAAACTTTTTAAACAAAGGATCAGTTTCTGTTCAGGGGCTAAGCTGTTGATGAAGCAAAAAAAAAGAAAAGAAATGATTTGTCACGTGAAAGGGACACAATTAGTATCATATTGACGAAGCTGTAAACATGCCTGCAGACACAGTAACTACTAAATTGATGGAACTAGGAATGTGAGTAAAGACACAATTAGTATCATAAAAAAACACAACAAATAGGTTCCCAGAGACACAACATATGAACATAAAATGACAAGAGTGAAAAAACGGTATGGAAACCATGAAGGAATTAAAATGAAAT
This sequence comes from Ptychadena robeensis, assembly GCA_036250615.1. Classification (NCBI taxonomy): domain Eukaryota; kingdom Metazoa; phylum Chordata; class Amphibia; order Anura; family Ptychadenidae; genus Ptychadena; species Ptychadena robeensis. The sequence goes on along the minus strand of CM070036.1, from coordinate 14,537,305 downwards.
ATTTAGGAACTGTAAATAATTAAGACAATTATATATTTTTTCCTCCTAGCAACAAATTTGATAAACATGAGCCACTTTGGGCACAAATAGTGTAATTTCCTTTCTTTAATTGTTAACACAATACGCTCATTTAAAAGGAAAATTCACGATGTATTGTCTAATGGAATGAAGGTCAAGTGGGCAATATCCTCACTTACTAGCTTTGCTTTGATTTTGTAGATACCAGAGCATAGAGATAAGGATATTGGACTTTTCTTTTTTCTTTTTTTTATTATAATCCAAGTCTCTTTACATTGTGACACAATATTCTTTGTAGTCAGGTAGTAGATGCAGTTGTGTCTAAGGGAAACTAAATGCTGCTCCCTAGCTTTTGTGAGGTCCAGATTTCTGTACCAAAAGCGCCGCTGCCCCAATGTGACGTCATTACGGCACTCCACGGGGGGGGGGGGGGGGGGATCTGCTCTCCTGCAGCAGCCTCCTTGTTATATCGGAGCCAGCGACGGCAGCACGGACTGGTAACTTTGCCCTGGACAGCTCCATCTTGTCCAGTGCAAGACTCATAGATCAGCTCAACTCTGCCCGGTCAAGGATTACACAACATCATTTTTCGGTCTTTCACAATCATCACTTTGGGCCTGGGACCCTGGGACCGCGAAGGAGCAGAAGAATTGGCAGAAAGGTCCCTCCGTCTGTAATTCATGCATTAACACATGCCTTACAGGATGTCCACGGACACATCATAGATGCGTTATAGATAGACAGAGGTACCTTGGCGGACTCACAGACGCCGTGGAAACATAGCCTTAGTTTAAAAACATTTATTTATTTAATTGAGGTAAAAAACGCATATGCAGCTGACATATTTCACCCAACAGGGCTCAACCTCCCTTACCTCTAACCTGCCCATGCAGTCCTAAAAAGTGGGCTTTTTCCAGGCTTTTTCTAGGTTCTACCTCCTCCATGTCAGCCATGACGGCAGGGAGGGTGCCCACCAGATGCCTGTATTGTATTACAAGCACAGGTGTTCTGGGTACTCATATTACTGGTGTCAACGATGATGCCTGGGAATGTGCAGAGGGGAGCAGAGCGGGCAGGAACATGGTAATTGGTTTGTATTTTCCTCACCGCTTTTAAACACAGGATTACAAATTAATTTTACCTCCAGGGTACTGTTTATAGGATCTCTAGCAAGAAGAGTTTTTATTTATACTTTTTTAATAGCTTCTACACCTGGTCAGAAAGTGCAGAACCCGCCACCTGTAACTATATAATAAATATCTAAATTAATATATCATCTAAATAATGAAATAGACCACAGTCTCTTGTACTTTTTTAAATCACTTCCCATAGACTAACATAATTTTCTAACTCAAATGAAATAATGGGATGTATCGTAATTGAAAGATATCTCAATACATTGTTATGTAAATCAAGCTTGTCCATCTCCCATGACCGTGATACTAACACATTTGTATTATCTCTCAGAAAGATAATAGCAAATGAAGTACAGAATGGTTTACAAAGAACGCTCTAGAGTTGATGACGCTGGTTGTCACCAAAGGATTGCTGAAGTCACAAGACACATTGAGAGTGTGTTGACGGGCTTTGAGCTTGTGTTGACGCTATCAGTTTGACATCAATTTAGGATGTTGGCGATCATTATGAATTCAGAATGGAATTTTGACCTGAAGTTGATCTCTTTCTGACCTCCTTCAGAGGCTTTTGCACTCCCTTTAACTTGTATGAGAATGCAAAACGCGTAGGAAGCTATCTTAAGCCTGATAATTCAGAGCATGTGACCTTATGAACACACATACAGTCACAAAGCCTTCTAAATGGTTGTAACCCTTACTGAATGTTTATTTGCTTTTTAACTTTATATATAATACATATAAAATACAATGTGTTTGTTTGCAAAGCAATAAGAATGCATGGAGAACACGGGACTATGTGAATGCTTTACAGATAACATGTAGCGTACTTAATGTGCCTTTAGATGTTCTGCATACCAATGAGGGGATGTACAGAAGCTGTGGTTTCTGCGTTATCTGTCAGCAGGTCAAAAAACTTAAATTACGCTCAGAGATAATTAAGATTCCTGCCCTGGCCATGTACATTCATCTCTGCTGCGCAGCAGAGACACTGGAGTGGCACTTGTATGTGGGAAGAGGAACTTTGCTCTAATTGCTGATTTGGCGTGCTTAGCCATCATTGCGAGGAAAGGACGTGAGCTTGCAAACAATTTCATGGCTTTGTTGGCTGGGGACTGATGGCAGTTATCACATTTCGTAATTACCTGCATATTAAGTAATTAGTGGGCCAGAGACTAAAATTCCTGAGGTGTAACTCTGATTAGTAAATGTCTGCTTATATATGTAAACAAGTTATGTAAATAAAAGCTTGGTGAAGGTATGCTCTAGTGCAGTGATGGCGAACCTTTTAAAGACTGAATGCCCAAATTTAAACCCAATTATTTATCTCAAAGTTCCGGCATGGTAATTTAACATAAATAACACAACTCATATACACACATGAAACATGTAAACACACACTCTACTTTCTTATAAGATAGAATATGAGATTGCATGGGGTGCTGTGTGCAATTAGAAGATAAGGAAAGAGAACTGACAGCATTGAGAGCCAATAGTCTCTATGCTGGCTCACAGCTCGCGTGCCCACAGAGAGGGCTCCAAATGCCACCTCTGGCACGTGTGCCATAGGTTTGCCATCACTGCGCTAGTAAATAAAATAGAACCAAGTATATTTGTATCAATAATGTTTTCTGGTTTTCTTGATCTTGAAGTACGTTATGCTATTTTTCTTTAACAGGTGACAATAAACTTTGTTCTGCAGTGAAATTGTAAGTCAGCGTTGTCACCTTAAGACAGGACAGTCTCAGATGTCCATTTAAACCTCCACAGCTTTTTATGCAGATACCCTAGGTAAGTATTAACAACATCATCCATGTCCCTTTTTTTCCACGTAAGGTGAACAATTGTCAATAACCAACAATGTGACGCATGTATGACATGGGGTGAATCCATTGAAACCAATGGGCATGCCCCAGTGACGTGTGAAAGATGCCATTTTATGGGGACCAGTTTCGTACTTGTGGTAGCCATTGTTTTTAAATAAAGGCCAATATGGCCGTGTACAGTGATAGTATGAGCAGCATAGGCAATATCCGAATTTGCAACATTTCGCAAATTTCCAAATATTCTAGGTAAATTTTTAAATTGAATATCTCCAGTTTTTTTGTGAATATCTGCACTTTTATATGGGATATGTCAATCTCCCTCGAATGAAAGATCCATCATTTGGCAATCGAACAGAACATCTTAAAATTACGAAGATATAGCACTATATTCAAGATCTTCATGAATTCTCGAAGTGCCGATATTCACAATAACAATTCACAACTAGTTCTCAACAATATTCAGTGATCACTATTCAGTGATGCCATGCCCTAAATGAGACCTGAGCGCTACGTTATGTGAGATGGATGAGTAATGCTCTCACATCCATAATGCTAAATAAGTCTAGACCTAAGTTTCATACATGGTTCACATCTATCCATTTTTAAGTGCATTGGGCCGGGCACCCAAACACACCTTATGTACATTACCTCTTGGCTTTTCAGCTGTGGCACATTTATTTTAAACATGCACCACTGGCAATCTTAGACAATTCTCCGCTCTCCCTTCTCCACTCCTTATATGTGTTGAAAGAAACTGACAGCGCCTCCTTTAAATGAGAAAAGATCAGCGAGTTCTACCAATACTTACAATCACTGTGGCCTCAAGCTTACCCAGCGAGGCAAACACCCAGGAGGTAAAGTTACTTAGGTTTTAAGACACCCCATTATTGGGATGATCTGTAGCTGTTTTTCAAAGATATTTGGGATAAAAAAAATCATCATAAAAACTCATCACGTCTGTAGTCTGTATACAAGTCTACTGTATGGAGATATGAAGGTGGAGGTAAGAAAACCTTTATTTATTTTTTTATATTTTTGGATTCCTGACTTAACTTCTGACTATATTTTATAGGCCTGTTCACATTAAAATGTATGCCAACGGATGAAGTGGACAAGGAAATTAAAGGCCAGCTCCATTTTAACAGATAAAGCAACAGTTTTTCTTGTTTTGGTTAATCTGACAAAAAATTTAAACCAGGTGAGAGCCCCTATCGGTGTTACTAAAGGTAAGTCTCAGCTCAGCTTACTGCTTCAGGTGTGCTTCAAACATGCACTGCCATAGCTTTCCATTGAAAGTCATTATGTAGTCTCCATGGATACTTCTGCTTTGCTTTAATTCTGATGCAGCAACCTTTCCTGTTTTACAAATGCTGAGAAATACAGTCAGCCATCTCGATATTACGAATTGCAATATTTACAATGATTTGCACTGACTGGTTGGCTGACCCACCAACAGAAAATAAAATGGCTGTTCAGAGCAAATCATCTTTTCCCTCCTAGAAGTCCACAATAACTAAATATTTTGAGTTTTTCTTCTATTATCTTCTAGTGGCAACCCTCTAGTAATGATCTTCAGATGGATAGTGATGGGTCTTCATATTAGAAAATGGAGATGGTTGAGAAATTGCAACTATTTGTGAGTCATTTGGATACAGCAAGTTTGGGGTTCAAGTGATACTGTTTATTGGCTAACCAATAAAGTCGCAGCTTACATCCCGAAAGCTTGCTTCTCTTATGACTTCAGTTAGCCAATAAACAGTATCACTTGAACCCCAAACTTGCTGTATTCATCGATGGCTATCTCTGTACAACAATCTACTATTGCTTGTGAGTCAATTGCTAAGCCCCATTAATAAGGCACCACCAAACAAAGAAAACTATGCATAGGACATCAGTTACTTTTCAAAACGAAGGCACCACATCCCAAAACTAATCCAGAAAAGAAGTAAACAAACTTGAGTTAGAGTAGAGGGTAACTCAAGTAAAGGGGGACCAACCCCCAGGAACTTTTAGGATGCACAGATATTTAATTATTTCATTTATTTCTATTTATTTATTTGATTTGAAATAAATGAAGGCAGATTTTTAGCCTGTGGAATATCTGTGCACCCTAAAAGTTCCTGGGGGTTGGTCGTCCCTTACTAGTTACCCTCAAGTCTAACTCAAGTTTGTTTTCTCCTTTAAAGGCACCACCAAAATTGCTGGAGATGTAGAGAAGAGTTGTGGGAACATTGCAAATAAAAAAACAAACAAGTATTGTGTAGTTAAGACCAAATTATGGCTCCAAAAATTTCAACTTGACTTTAAACTTAATTTATGCAAAAAAGAACTTTTTTTGGCAGCTGATGGTTGAGAAATTTTGATGAGTTGTTGAGTTTTATTCAGGAGTTAGTTGCAAAGCAACTAAATAGGGCAGCATGACCAAAATGACTGCAGTTGTAAAAAAGTTTTACTCAACAACATGTAGTTTTTGCAAAAAATTAAGTTTAAAGTGAAGTTTAAGACTTTAGGCTTAACTTTAAATTCAATTTAACCTCCATGGCAGTACGCCCAGAAAATTTAAGCAGACATAGTACTGTGTTGTGTTTAGCACCCTCCCCTTTCCTTATGTTATATTTTTTAATTCATATTGTACTTGGATTTTAACTTTCCTGGCGTTCCCTAGTTCTGGGTGAACCGCGATCGCATCAACCACTGGCATACCACTGGAAAGCTGCAGCAAATTTTTATGCGCCTGCAGCATTTCCTGGACAGCTCCTTCTGCATAATGGTGACACCTAAACAGCGGGGCTCACTGAAGACCTACATATTAAGGGAGGGCGGGACATTCAAACAGAGTACAATGATCGCCCATACCGCACTGTTAAAAATGGTGTGGTGAGAACTGAACGCTGGGGGTTTAGGTTGTAAAATGCTGGTGTCATCCATTCCTTTCCCTAAGCATCCCTATTTACCTTGCCAGCTCCATGCACCTCAAAGCAAGAGAAATAAAAAAACAGAAATGGTGCAGATACATTATTGTATGCAATAGAAAACTTTTTTGCAATGAACTGTCTTCCACCGGAGTGTACAGATTAATTTAAGTTCCCCCAATTGGTAATACATTAAGTTGTTCTGCACCATCCTCCTCACCACCTTAGTTGGCCCATGCTTGTAAATAATATGTTTTCAGAGAAGTCAATGTCAGCAAAAATTCCACATTGTTGGGAAAAAAGTGAAATATTAAATCTACAGTATGCTTTCTAAGGAGCAGTGTTAACCAAATGGCTCCTTGGCCAGCTGCCATAGACAGGGAGAGATCAGGTTTTGTGTCTGATGCCATATTGTTAACACTACTGGCACAGTGCCCAAATAGATTTGATTACCTTAGATTTCTTATTTTTTTTATTATACTTTAAATGTGAATTACTTAAAAATCTTTTCTATAGTCCTGACCAAAATGTTTGAGAATGACACAAATATTTGGAATTCAAAAAGTTGCTGCTTAAGTTTTTATAATAGCAATTTGCATATACTCCAGAATGTTATGAAGAGTGTTCAGATGAATTGCAAAATCCTTCTTTGCCATGAAGGGTGAAGCTTGAAATCATTGTTCTTCAATTGTTAACCATGGTGACCTGCAAAGAAACACGTGCAGCCATCATTGCGTTGCATAAAAATGGCTTCACAGGCAAGGATATTGTGGCTACTAAGATTGCACCTAAATCAATCATTTATAGAATCATCGAGAACTTCAAGGAAAGAGGTTCAATTCTTGTTAAGAAGGCTTCAGGGCGTCCAAGAAAGTCCAGCAAACGCCAGGATTGTCTCCTAAAGAGGATTCAGCTGTGGGATCGGAGTGCCACCAGTGCAGAAGTTGCTCAGGAATTGCAGCAGGCAGGTGTGAATGCATCTGCACGCACAGTGAGGCGAAGACTTTCGGAAGATGGCCTGGTGTCAGGAAGGGCAGCAAAGAAGCCACTTCTCTCCCAAAAAAAAACATCAGGGACAGATTGATCTTCCGCAGAAAGTATGGTGATTGGACTGCTGAGGACTGGAGCAAAGTCATATTCTCTGATGAAGCCCCTTTCCGATTGTTTGGGGCATCTAGAAAAGGGCTTGTCCGGAGAAGAAAAGGTGACACTACCATCAGTCCTGTGTCGTGCCAACAGTAACGCATCCTGAGACCATTCATGTGTGGGGGGGCTTCTCATCCAAGGGAGAAGGCTCACTCACAATTTTGCCCCAACACACAGAAACCATGAATAAAGAATGGAACCAAAACACCCTCCAACAGCAACTTCTTCAACAATCCAACAACAGTTTGGTGAAGAGTAGTGATGGCCGAACATCGGCCAGGACTGTCCGCGAACGGGCGGGTCAGACTTCTAAAGAAGTCTGCCGTCCGCCTGTTCGAGGACAGGAACGCATACTGGAACGCATAGTTCCTGGTTCCGTGAGCCGGATGTGACGTCACTGACGTCACTTCCTGCTCCGACCCGGTTTTTTCACTAGGAGACCGGCTTTATGCCCGGTCTTCTAGTGAAAAGATTCTTCCTCCGACACGATCACACAGGTTGTGATCCTGCCGGAGGAAGAATAGAGATCATCTTCTCGCTGGCGAATGGAGCGGGTCGAACACCCGCACTGCTCGCCGGCGAGAAGATGGGCGAACATCCAGTGAAGAACAATGCATATTCCAGCACGATGGAGCACCGCGCCATAAGGCAAAAGTGATAACTAAGTGGCTTGGGAACCAAAACGTTGAAATGTTGGGTCCATGGCCTGGAAACTCCCCAGATCTTAATCCCATTGAGAACTTGTGGTCATTCCTCAAGAGGCGGGTGGACAAACAAAAACCAACTAATTCTGACAAACTCAAAAAAGTGATTATGAAAGAATGGGTTGTATCAGTCAGGATTTGGCCCAAAAGTGGATTGAGAGCATGCCCAGTTGAACTGCAGAGGTCCTGAAAAAGAAGGGCAAACACTGCAAATACTGACTCTTTGCTTAAATCTCATGTAATTGTCAATAAAAGCCTCTGAAACGTAGGAAGTGCTTATCATTATATTTCAGTACATCACAGAAACAACTGCAACAAAGATCTAAAAGCAGTTTAGCAGCAAACTTTGGGGAAAAAAGTATTTGTGTCATTCTCAAAATTTTTGGCCAGGACTGTATATGTCACCTACTGAGCTGATTAACATTGTAAGACCTTTCAGAAAAAAAGAGCAGGGGCAATATATAAATAGATGTCTAGCACTATGGGATTTTCACCCCACCACCCAGTTTTAAATCATGGATGACCCTCTCCCCTCTTTTTATTCATATTAGTAATGTAGCTCAAGTTGAAGGAAGTAGACCATAAGAGTATTATGTAGGCGTTCTGTAGATAACATTCTGAAATTTTTAAATCATCTGACCTGCCAGATCTTCTGGTGTGTTCACCTGGAACAGTTTGTTATATTTAAGCTTCTTACATTTCTTTGATTTACACATGTCATAGTCAAGGGCTCAGATAACACTAATGCAAAGGGTCAACATAACAGCTGGCATTCTCAGTGGAGGTCAGTGATGGCTTTCCAATGTTACACCGATGGCAGGTTTGCTTTAAAAGTACATAAACCTTTCATATGCTGATCTCTTATTTTACATTATCTCCAGCCTGGCGCTTGTTCTGCTAGAAAGTGTGAAAAGGTCTTCAGTAAATATCAGCCCAAAATGCTTTTAATGATGTGTGCAACTCCTCATTAAAAAAAGGAAAAAAGAACGGGATCTCTCGTCGAATCACACAGCCACATCTCACCAGTTCATTATACGCTGTGCATATCCTATGCCAATGTTACTTCAGGAGGTAGAAGGCTTCTCAAACAGTAGACTGAACATTAAAATCCCAAAAAGAAAGAAAAGACAGGTGCTCACGCACAGGAATGGGAGAAATGAAACAAGCAATTATTTTTAGCGTGAAGGTTTGAATGGAAATCGAACTGACCTTCTAAAAGCAGACAGCCATACAAAGAAGAGCCAAGCGAGAGATTTCAATTTAAAAGTTACTGTGGAAAGATGAGGCTGAGTTGCCTGAACAATGGAACTTAAAAAAATATACACTGATAGGTTATTTAAACCGTATAGAGCTATCATTGAGCTATCTGGATTGAACATGTAAAATCGTGTACATATAATAAGAAGTTCAACCTATTAGATCCAACATGGATTGAGGAGATTTCCAGGTTGTTGGTATCTATGCTTTCGCCTTGGTAGGGGGTTTAAAAGAGTATAGAACACCAGATGTATGTGATAGGAGCACTGGGTCTATTACCATTGGCTCCCAGTGGCCAAGTTCCAGAAGGCTGGGTCTACACTATGTTTTGCGGACGCCCCTGGCTTTCCCTTATAGGATATGACATGCCAGTCTATACATCATTACCCACATAGGGGTATGTCACGCCAAATGTGCCGCATCCACAAATATGGGTAGGTTGGTGTCATGCAGATGCAAAGCAGTCACTTATAAACATTGGCCGTGCTATGTGACATAAACAAAACGCACCTGATGTGTTTTCATGCTCGGCTTGTTCATTAAAATGAATAGGGTGCAGCATTGCCGACATTGGCAAAAAACACACCTTAAACTGACCAAAACAACTCCTAAATAGAGGGCAAACCACGGGCAAGCGACCCGGGAAGGGAAGTATGGCCCTTATATTCTAAACCCAAGTATGGCCAGAATCATGTCTCTAAATGGTTTTAGATCTGATTGTCAGAAGTTACACCACTTCAATTTCTGTGCTATCAGGTTAATCAAGACCATCAATTAAAACGAGTAACCTTAACCTCCTGAGCGGAAACCTCGAGCTACACTAGATAGCTTACATGCTCCTGCAGCATGGGTATCCTGGCTCTTATTCCTGGATCCTGGAGGTGTTCCTGTTGAGCCCTCAGCACCTGTAAGCAGGAAGTGATCTCATCCCTAACCAGGAAGTGACGTCACCCTGGAAAGCACACTGCCATGAGAGATCAATCGTTGCAAACCTCATTTAATGTGAGTATTTTGTCTTTTGTTTCATTTTATTTTACAATTTACAGCACCTTACTTTGTTGTACTAGGTTGTGCGCCTCATGTCCTTGTTCCTATGTGCTTTTGGCTTATACCTGCATTGTAATACATAGTAACTGTAGTTACATGGTCTGTTTTATATTTCTCATACCACTTTGGGAATTTGTATACCTCATAGGAGGTAAAAAGCTAAACTCATCATATGTTACCCTTACATTACATGGGATTAGTGGGTCAGCTTTGCCTATATTATCCATCTCTCGCCATGGATTTCCTTCAACCCAGTTGTATGACTGTTCCCCAAAGTCAATTATTTTCTGTGTTCTTTTGGTCACAGATACAACTTATCATGTACAATGCACCACCCCTTCTAAGTATGTAAAAAAAAACCATCTTTTTGCTGCCTGTGTACTTGCTGATGAGATTAAACTCAATTTGTCTAGTTGACCCTTATATACTGTTATATGATACAAGATATGTATTATAGATATGTATTACATGTAATACAAAATCCCAAATGCATGGACTATAGAAATCAGATGTAAGGATGTCTTCCAACAAGAAAACTTGTCTTTGACTGCCTTACAGGTTACCCCCTCACTTTGCATATAACCTCTAGTTTTTCTAGTGCCAGAGGTAACTAAATAACAGCCAGGGTTCTTAAAGTGTATGCATAGCCAAACATGCTTTTAAGTTTCAAATAAAATTGGTAGGTAAGGGTTAAAAATCTGATTTATGGCCTTACTACCCCAAGGAAAATTTTCCTTTACCAGAGATATTATAGGGATTTAAAATACGTGACGCCAATTCCCCTATAAGCATGGTGTCTCCAGAACACTTCCTTTGCGGGAACAACTATAATATTTCAGATTTCCTTTCACTTTGTGTCTTGGTAACAATGTTCACCATCATAAATTAAAGACGGCATTTAACGTATATACTCGAATATAAGCCGAATTTTTCACCGCCTATAATATGATCAAAAAATGAAATTCGGCTTATATTTGGGTCAAAAACTGAAAATCACAGCATTTTGTAGGTGGAATTTATGAGTGAATTGCAAAGCCCCCAAACATGCTATCATCACCAAACTTGCTGGAGATGGAGAACATGATATCATCACTAGAAGTGCTGGAGATGTAGAGAAGGGTTGTGGGAACATTTGAAAAATGTGATATGCTAGAACAATACTTTTTTCTTTACAATGTTCCCACAACCCTTCTCTACATCTCCAGCAATTTTATTGATGATATCATGTTCAGGGGCTTTGTAATTAACTTAAAAATCTGCTGAAATAAATAATTACACCTCAAAACAAAAGCACATTTGCTCTGTGTTTCTGTTCTGTTTCTAAGCTAGCCATACACGGGTAATCCCATGCAATCGACCCCCGCTCAATCACAGCATGGTGACGTCACCACGCTGTAATTGATCGCTGATCAATTGAACGTAAATCAATGTGCACATGGGCATATCGATTACCGTTCAGTGAAGACCTCCTACTAGCAGAGTTCTCTCCAGCTTCTAGCGTGTGAATCCGAACACGCTGGAAGCTGAACAGAAACCTATCCAGCTTCTCTCCCCGTACAGCAGTGAAGAATGCTGACTCCGCCCCCTTAACACAGACTCCCCTCCTGACAGCCCTGGCTGTCAGCTCTGTGTGAAGATGCAGAGGTGGTTTTTCCTATACTTTACATGAAGATTCTTCTTCATGTAAAGTATTGGAGATTGAATGTGGTTTTCCAACATGTTGGAAACCTGTTCAATCGAGGTTCTTCGAGGGGGCTCTATTGAACCCCCTCGAAGGACAGCACACACTGGTAGGATTGTAAGCAGATTACAATACAATCACGCACATTGATTGATTGTACTCAAATCTTTTTACAAATCTACCCGTGTGTGCCTAGCTTTAGTTGCTGCATTTCCCTCCCTAGGCTTATACTCAAGTCATTCAGTTTTTCCAGATTTTTTTCTAAAATTGGGTACCTAGGCTTATGTTCGGTTCGGCTAATACTTGAGTATATATGGTAATTAAAACACAACGAGGTTGAGGTAATTACTTTGACCATTCATACTCTCTCCAAATTTGTTTTGGTTTTACACATTAAAAGCTTGATGGATGAGGACGCAGCCTAGATTAGCCCAATTAGTCATTTTATCTTGATGAATGAACATAATTGATGGCCATTGCTTCTGTCAATGTCAGAAATGATATAATCTGTTTTTCTGTAAATTAGACGGTGATTTCAGTTTTCTGTTTTCCAAAACATTTTGTTGCATTTGATCTCCCATTATGAGGCAAAAGAGCAGAGTTGTTCTTCAAACCAACGTCACAGTGTTATTTGTGGGGCAATTTATTATAAGTGGATTAACCAGATGATATGAAAAACTAAATCTAATCCTTTGTAGTGATCCTCACAAAGTCATTAGGATTTCAGACACACAGGTCAATTAGCAGCAGAGCATCAAAATCAGTGAAATTAAAGATAAAATGATTGGTCTGTTCCCTTTGAAAGGAAATAGAAATAGCTCCTTTGAAGTTAATCCAATTGTCGTCACTCTTTTATCATGGCACCGAGGAAACAATATCAATCGGTTGCAGTACAACAGGGAACCAGCCATCCCAAGTGCCTTCTATGAACTTATTTATGTTGTTTACAGACCTTGACCTGGTCTATGTAACTGCACAAGGACAGAAGGCTTTAAAGGAACACATCTAAACCAAAAGTTGTGTTATTGTCTAATGCTAGCCATACACATGCCGATAAGCGGCCAATTTTTCACCTGACCGACGGGCGTGCGCGCATCCCTGTCGCCCCACAGCTCGGCCGGCCAGAGAATGGACATGTCCGATAATCTCTGGCCGATGGAAGCCGATGGCATTAGCTTCAATGAAGACCGGCGTCTTCATTGAAGCTAATGCCGGCACACAAAGGGTGCTGGCCGACTGAAGGGGCCCCATAATGCACCATGCTCCGGTCTGTCTGCACCGGTCGGGGTGTGTATGGCAGCCTTTACTTTCACCCAATGATCCTGGCAGTAACATACATCTAGTCTTTGGGTAGCAAAGCTCACATACCTGATTGTATTTATAGCAGAGCAACATTACTCTTTTGATTCGGATTATAAACACCTTCTCCGCTTATCTCTTAATAGGAAAGTAGATGTTCTGTAGTTTACGATGACTGTAAGGAAAGCTTATGATGAGCTGTAGAGTGCATGACATTACCCAATGAATGTTATATTTTGCATAGTAAGGTTATGGCAAACTGTGTGGTTTTCCCGCGCGGGGAAACCGCACAGTGCAACCACCCCCTGTAGTCCCCTATGGGCAATGATGTGCCAGTCTATACTGGCGCGTAATGCCTGCGGTTGGGCGTGGCTCGGTAGCAGGAGCGGATACCCATGCCCGGCCGGGGTGTTGAGGATGCAGGGTTTTTTTTGGACAGGTAGTATATATTTATATATATATGGAACACTATACTAAGGACATTAGATTGTAAGCTCTGCAAAGCACTGTGAAATACACTCACCGGCTACTTTATTAGGCACACTTGTCCAACTACTCGTTGATGCAAATTACTGATCAGCCAATCACATGGTAGCAACTCAATGCATTTAGGCATTTTGAAATGGTCAAGATGAGCCGCTGCAGTTCAAACCGAGCTTCAGAATGGGGAAGAAAGGTGATTTAAGTGACTTTGAACGTGGCATGATTGTTGGTGCCAGACAGGTGAGTATTTCAGAAACTGCAGATCTTCTGGGATTGTCATGCACAACCATCTCTGGGGTTTATAGAGAAGTGTCCGAAAAAGGGAAAACATCCAGTCAGACGCAGTTCTGTTGGCCCAAATGCCTTGTTGATGCCAGAGGTCAGAGGAGAATGGCCAGAGTGGTTCGAGCTGATAGAAAGGCAACAGTAACTAAAATAAAAACTCGTTACAACCATGGCATGCAGAAGAGCATCTCTGAACAACACGTAAAACCTTGAGGCAGATGGGCTACAGCAGCAGAAGACCACGCCGGGTTGCACTCCTGTTAGCTAAGAACAGGAAACTGAGGCTACAATTCACATAGGATCAGCAAAATTGGACAATAGAGGATTGGAAAAATGTTGCCTGGTCTGATGAGTCTGGATTTCTGCTGCAACATTCGGATGGTAGGGTCAGAATTTGGCGTCAACAACATGAAAACATGTATCCATCCTGCCCTGTATGAATGGTTCAGGCTGGAGGTAGTGGTGTAATGGTGTGGGGGACATTTTCTTGGTCCCCGTAATAGTAATTGTTCAACGCCACAGCCTACCCGAGTATTGTTGCTGACCATGTCCATCCCTTTATGACCACAGTGTACCCATCTTCTGATGGCGACTTCCAGCAGGATAATGCACTATGTCATAAAGCTCCAATCATCTCACACTGGTTTCTTTAACATGACAATGAGGTCACTGTACTCACATGGCCTCCACAGTCACCAGATCTCAATCCAATAGAGCACCTTTGGGATGTGGTGGAACGGGAGATTCACATCATGGATGTGCAGCCGACAAATCTGCAGCAACAGCGTGATGCTATCATGTCACTATGGAGCAATGTCTCTCAGTAATGTTTCCAGGACCTTGTTGAATGTATGCCACAAAGGATGATGGCAATTCTGAAGGCAAAAGGCGGTGCAACCCAGTACTAGCAAGGTGTGCCTAATAAAGTGGCCGGTGAGTTATATCGGCGCTAATGGAAAAGAAATTTCTCATTGGTCATAAGTTTTAGTCTCTAGTCTTTTGCCATTGTGTCAGTAATTATCCTCAGGCTGGGGCACTTTGCAATTTTTACCAGTAGTTCTCAGAAGGTTCAACTCAGCATCTGAATCATTTGAAATATTTATGGCCTAGTCTTTGCATCCATAGTCCCCAGATATTTTATTGTCACTGTTGAATATAAAGAGCCCAGCACTAACAATGGAATCAGTTCCGATCCTAGAATATCATGCTGAATGTAAATGTTAATTAACAATCTTTTAAGCCCCCCATACACCTTAAGATCGATCCATACAATCTCCATTAGATCTACCAACAACTGTGTAGTATAGTGGCCTCCCTGCTATAATACATAGTGATTGGAAGGTGTATATCACTGCTATGTAGTGCCGGGTCCTCCCTGCTATAATACCTAGTGATTGGAAGATGTATATTACTGCTATGTAGTGCTGGGTCTTCCCTGATAGAATACATAGTGATTGGAAGGTATATATCACTGCTATGTAGTGCCGGGTCCTCCCTGATAGAATACATAGTGATTGGAAGGTATATATCACTGCTATGTAGTGACGGGTCCTCCCTGAAAGAATACATAGTGATTGAAAGGTATATATCACTGCTACGTAGTGCTGGGCCCTCCCTGATAGAATACATAGTGATTGGAAGGTATATATCGCTGCTATGTAGTGCCGGGTCCTCCCTGATAGAATACATAGTGATTGGAAGGATTAGAAAGCTCCTCATATTACATGGTTTTGGTAGAACAAAAGTTGATTGTACAGAAATTGAATGGAAAGCTTGTAAGGTGTGTGTGGGGCTTTAGATATTGAAAAAGGGAAATTATAGCATAATATGTTGGTTTTCTCCCAAAGTGAAGTCAAACTAAGATGTGTATCATAACAAGTAACATTGTGGCAACAATAGGCTCTATTGGTTACATTAAAGAAGATGCTGAACACTATTGTAACTGTATTTTTTTTATCAAAGAATACTCTGGAATGAGATAGTAAATAAGTTGATGTAATCAAATATTGACATCCGCAATTCATAACTAAAGAGCGCTCTTCTTGAAGATATCATCAGCTTTTCAGCTGCAACAAATTAATGAGTACATCCGAGGATATTAAATTGTGTTTTTTTTTTATTAAAAAGGCACATCTTCCTTATTTTGGCATGTGAATTGTAGCGCTTCCAGCAGAAGAACATAACAAGGAAAGAAGATGATTAATTACAACTCTGCATAGCGGTTGATATTGTTGTTATGACAGGGAAGTAAATCTGTAGGAGATTGATGGTTTGGAAAGTGACTGTTCCATGCAATATGACAAACTTACAGACTTTTACATTAAGAATCTGCCAAGTATCAACAGGCTCAAAAGTTATATTCCAAAAAAGTTGTTTAAAATAATGTGTGATTGATGGAAATCTGGATATTATATGGGCATTCAGTCCTCTGAGGAACTCTGCTGATGAGATGATCCTAATAGAACCCCAGCTCTTTGCATTTGCTTCCTAGATTACATATAGAGAGTTTGAAGTTTAAGTAATACTCTGTATTGGCTAACTGAAGTCATTAGAGAAGCAAGCTTTCCGGATGTCTCAGATCCATTCTTCAGGCTAATAATCAGGCTAAAGGTAGCCATACACAGATCGATTTGTCAGCGATCAAATGCCGATCGATTGCTGATCCAATCTTTCCAGGCGATCGTGGAATCGGCAATTGATCGGATCGGGAATCGATGGAACACCACCTTGGGAATCCGATTTGTGGCTGATTAGGACATGAGCCGATCTCCAAAATAGCCGATTCCACAAAATCCATCGATTTGGTTATGGCCCCCATACATGCACAGATATTAGCTTTTCAGATCGGTCGACTGAAAATTGATGCATGCCCACATGGTCCGATCAACTAAATTTGATCATAATTGTGCAAAACATGATCGGACATGTTGGAAAATTTTGATCGGTTGAGTACAAATTATTTCGTAACCGACGGATTTTTATCATTCTTGATCATTTGCATACTAATACTTCATTGTCATCAAATGACCATGCCATCTGTACACAGCACTTCCAAATGAAAAAATAATCGCCCGATTAAACGATCAATTTCATGAAAAAAAAAAATCGATTAAAGCATAAAATATTTCTTCCAAATTGGAAGGCCAGAAGAAAAAGTCTCTGGTGCCCCAGATGTGCCCATTTGCAGTAACCCTCTCTTCCCTGGTGTAATTTTACCACATCCATCACACCAGGTTAGAGAGGGTTAACTGCAAATGGGCACATCTGGGGCACCAGAGACTTTATTTGGGCGAGATTTAGTACATAGCAGCAAAGCTTTGTGCCCTGATTTCTGTGTTTTCTTATTAAATTTATTTAAAAATGTTTTTTTATTTTACATAATTGTTTGTTTCAAACATTATTATATTCAGGATGTCTATTAGACCCTTGTACGGACATATTTTGGGAAGTTACAGGCCTACAGAAAAATGTACCATTGAAGCCTGTGGTGCGCTTTTGGTACAGAAATTTGGACCTCAGCAGTGCGCTAGGGAGGTTAAAGCCAACTTTCTCTTCTATCACCTTCAGTTGTTAAAACGACAGAGATTGATGCCACCTCCCTAGGGAAGGGTCTTTGGTCTTGTGTCCACAGGGCCTCATGGACACATCAGTTTGATGCGCCCATTTTTGCCCAGCCCACGGATTGCTCGAGTTGGCGTTAACGCGTCCTATTAATTTAATTGAAATAAATACACACCATACATCCTTTAAGGTTAAGTTGCTTGTTATTACAATGCGGGCCTGATGTTTAAAACAAAGTGGAACAAACACACATGCTGCAGTGGATGCTGGGTTGTGTCCGCGCCAAGAATTCAACATAGTGGACACAATCCCTTTGATACCCTGGGCTCACAGGAAATAGGTAAATTAATGTGGATTGTTGTTTTCTGGTAGAACAGTGATGAAGTAAAATTATTTTATTTTTTGTCATACACTGAAGATTGATTTCAAATAAAATAACTGAAAGCAGCTTTTGTGTATTATCTAACCACCTGACATTTTGTGCCTGGACCTTGGGTACCTGGCGTAGTATGTCACAAGGTTCTAGGAGGTTTCGCCAGATTTCTAATATTTAATTTAGTACAAGCTGTGTGCGATTCATGTTCTGGCTTCATTCACTATTGAGATTAATGATTGGTAAACTGACCAGAACAAATGCACACTAATCAGATGCAAATGTTGCTGAAACACCAATGTGCACGTACGCTCAGACAAGTCTGGTTGAGTAAACCTGGAATGAGTAATAAGTAAGAAAATTGCATCAACCAGTTACATAAAGAGAGGCATAGCATTGGCAAGCATTTTCTGTATAGACATACAATATATAGATGAAACTTTAAAGAGGATTTGGCATTTTCCATTGATAAACCAACTACAGACTTTATATGAAAATAAAAATTGGTAAACCCCACTAGAGATGGTCGAATTTTATTTAAAAAATTTGGCCATTTTGCCGGTTTCTACTTAATTGCAAAGCCCCTGAGCATGGTATCATCACCAAACGTGCTGGAGATGTAGAGAAGGGTTGGGGGTATACTACAAAAAAGAAAGTAAGTCTCTAACACAAATAGTTTTTTCAAAAATTAAGTTCAAAGGCAAGTAAAAAAAATTGAAAATCTGAATTTCGACTTTAACTTTGAACTTAATTTATGCAAAAACTACATGTGCTAGAGCAAAACTTCTTTTTTTCAAATGTTCCTCCAACCCTTCTCTACATCTCAGCAAGTTTAGTGATGATACCATTTTCAGAGGCTTTGCAATAAGCTCAAAAAGTTTGCAAGTCGAAAAATTCGACCATCTCTAAACCCCACACCTTCAGACATACATAACCAGCGGTGCACATAACTTTGTTATTGAGCTCCTCAGATGAGTACCAGGAGATGGTGTGTGGTACTCACCCCATATATAGGGTGGTCTTCCTCACTGTCTCCCTCACTGTCCTCTGAGTCAGCCTCCTGCATGGTAGATTCTGCTGCAGATGGACCTCCCTGTTCCTGATTGATCCTCCGATTAGCTGTCTCCATCCACAGGTCACCAGCTGGCTTTGGGTCACATGTAACTCTCACAGTACAACACCGTTTGAACTCCCAGATCTCATACCTCAGTAGTACAACCCTGAAAATTTCTGGGATAGTATCTAACCCCTGAGTCTACCAGCAGTCAACCATTCAAAGTCATATTCTAACAGTCAAACAGTGCTTTTCTCTTGTCAGATTTTACCCTTACATATGCCTACTCTGACTTTCATCCCCCAGATCTCCAACACCCATTAGAAGTCCAATCTTTTTTTTTATTAGTAATTTACAACTGAGAGTACCCACCTTCCCAGTTTCACACCTGGGTCAATGTACAGATCACATCAGCAGCTTTTTTCAGACACATCGGGGAAGAGTGTGTGTGGGGGGTTTGAGGGCTGAGTGCTGCAGATCTATACAAACAGTGTTGGAGGTATATGCAAGGGAAAAGGGAATACAAAAGTTTATTTCTACCTACAGTCCAGTCCCACTTTAGGTCTTAGCACGGGAATTCTCCAAATGATAAGAGATATAGTGCCCAGAGCCATCTGAAGGGAGGCGGGAGGGCACCATGACTTGGCAGTGGCTTTCAGCAGGAGGCAGGTACCAGAAATGGGGTGGCTTCCAGGCAGTTTTGTCCTATAGTCGGAAGAGGGAGAGTCCCCTTTGCCTTGGAGCAGCACCCATTCTCCCTTATGTTTGCACAGTTGTTATGTGACTTCTTTGTTCTTTCTTTTGTCACAGCATAACAGAAGCTCGGCAGTGCCACAGGTTAAAGTGGAGATTAAGCTCAGGTGACGTGTCGGTAATACGACAGTCACTATTTACTGGTGAATCTTTGTAAATAAGGTACCTTCCGTGCTGGTATTCGAGGGCTGGTGGTAGGTACAGTGATTGAAGGAGAGCAGAGAATTGGTGGCACTGTCGGGGGACCCCCCCCAGGTTAATATGTTAAAAGTTAAAAGTGATTTTATTGTCATTATATGACTAGTTTACAGACTGTGGCCAAATTGTATTTTTGCTCTTCATTTTTCTATAAATACAATATTCCAAAGAATATTCATTGTTCTGGTTTTCTATTAGTTTAAGAAAGGTTATGGGGTTATGGGAATGGATCAGGAGTCCTGGGGCCATGTACACTGGCACCATGATACATTGATATGACTTATTTGCAGTTGAGACCTATGTTGCTGACAACAGGAAAACGTAAGGGTTCGGTAATGTTTTTTGTTTATGGCTCACAAGGATTCTATTATGGAATTATAGACTGATGCACACATGATTAATTACAGATATTTTGTGCAGCAGCTCTGACACCACCACCCACGCCACCTTCCTACGTTGGTGGGAGACCATTTTCAAAGCTGTGATGAAGAATCCACAATTCCCGGAGTACTCCATTTAGAAATAATCATCACTTTAATTTAGTGCCGCGAGCTCTCATGGGAGAATTTCAGCGTGTCTCTGTGCTGTGTGAACCTTTTAGTATCACCTTTGGTTTTATATGACTTGTCAGTAATAGGTTCCTTCTAGTATTTACTGTCATATAGTGACCTGGAGATAACTATATAGAAACACATCTTAATAATTCAGATAATACAGAGACAATAAATAGGAGAGATCACTGATTTGTAAACATCACAATTACCAAGCACATAGCCTGATATTTCAGAATTAGTTTAGTGCAAGGCATTATCAATTTTCTTAAACAGTCTTCACACAAATGGAATAGAATTTGGTGGTTAAAAAACCCCAAACAGACTACCAACAGTCTTTAATCAGTTGCAAAATCATGTGGATTACCCTAGTGGGCTTGTTCTCATAGGGGTATCAGTTACCTGGGTGGTTGACAGTTAAGCAGGGAACACGCGGCTCAATATTGGAGCCGTCCAAGGTTCCCTGCAGCAGCGCGATGACATCATCATGCTGCTGCCAGATATCGGAGGAGCTGGAGAGACAGCTCTGCTCTCTCTCCAGCTTAGCTGATGCTTTGCATAGAGACCCACGGTTTCCATGCAAAGCAACGGACATCAGCTGCGATTAACGGTCATGTCCGATATCCCTGTTTTGGAGCAGGATTGATTGGTTCCTCTCGAAAACAGGGATGGACGCATATGATATGGACCAAATAGATGGTCGTGAGCACACACGGCACTCAAAACAGCTATCTGGCCTATATCTACATGTGTGTACCCTGTGTGTTAACCCAACACTCAACATTACAATTATGGGTTATGGACAATGGTCAGATGATACTCAACCATCCCCAGTAGTCTCCAATAAATGTCTCCAATTATTTTCTGTGGATGACCATTGGAAATGAGCTGCTTGAAAAATCTTGGCAGCAGAAGCGTGGGGGTAGAGGGGGAGGTTAAACCGTACATGGTTTAAAATTTGAGTCCGATCAAAATATCTGTAGTTTTTGATCGTTCAAACAAATATTGAGATAACCTTTTTCATTTGTTCGACTGAAAATTTTCAAATATTTTTTTCAATTTAAAAGTCGTACATCTAATCGAATAGAAAAGGATCTGACATGTCGGGATGATTTCGTCGTTCTGACAGCCAGACTGCTCAGGTGCACCTGATAGCTATGGCCGCCCAGACACATACATATTAGTACACATATGAGCTTTGGAACAATAATGCAGTTACGCAGAGCTAGTTTTGGCCCATTTTGAGTACCAGAGCACCACTTATGTGCACCCCTGTCTATAAACTCAAAAAATATATATATTTATATCTACACACACATACAGAATATTTTGGTGTAGAGGTTTTATATCCTATTAAATACAATTAAATTCTGACTTTTTGCAGCATCATTAGCTGAAGTTTGAAAATCAGTAATCAGTATCATTTATTTGTCTTTCAATAAAGTGATTTTTTTGCAGTTCCCAGAACTGAGGTTCCAGTTATGGGTTTTTTCCTGAAGCTGGAGATGACAGAAATATAATAAAAGGCCATATGAAGGCTGAATGATAAATCTTTAATCATTAATGAACTGAGTTCATTACTCTACTGAACTGTGTCCTCACATTGCTGGAGGCTCTCTCACAAAACAACTTATTGTACACACACATATACATGCACTCTAAAAATGTGTTTATACTGCAAGTTAAAGGGTCATAAGAAATATACCAATTAATAAGTAAAAAACTATGAGATTCTGTAACCCCCTACAGTCTGCTCACAGCCTCCTAAAAACCCTCCTGGGTTTACTCAACAAGATAAGTAGTGAATTCAAAGTGACCCATACTTTTTACAGACCTCACAGAATGATGGCACCTTTCAGTAGGAAAGCATGAGCAGAGCATGGTGGAAGAATTATTTTCTGTTTACAAAAAGAACAATACATTACAAAAGGTTTATGAATTATGATAATAACAGACAATTAGGTCCGTGGAACAGAAAAGATTCGGTACTCACGTAATTTTACTCTTTGTGCAGTTCTTCTCCCCCCTGCACTACAAAGCCTTAAATGGAATGTAACATGTGACTTTTACTTGCATCTGAGCTGGCACAATCAACAGATAAATATACCCCTAGGACCCCTATAAGAGATTTCATGTTCAGCTGCAAGTATTAATTAACTGCAATATTGTGAGTGGACACTGGAGGGCAGCAGATCAGATGCATCAGATGGGAGGAGTGATAATTGGTATTTACTCATTGAATGTAATGGGGTTGTTTCTTGTCCCTATGATGTGGGATTTGGCTGCTAGTGACATGAAGTACAAAAGGGGAGTATAGGCAGGGGTGCACATAAGTGGTACTCTGGTACTCAAAGGGACCAAAAACTAGCTCTGTGTACCTGCATTATTGTTACAAAGCTCATATGCGTACTAACAACTTGGAGGCGCTCCGTGTCTGGGCAGCCGTAGTTATCAGGTGTACCCGAGGAGTCTGGCTGTTAGCCATAGAGGGGAGAGATCGGCAGCACAATCCGCATCCCTCCCACATTAAATAACAACTTAACTTAATCATGTATACACTACTGTAAAAGTTTGAGGACGCTCTTTGCTCTGCCTGGCAGCGCCTCATCCTGAGGCGGGAGAGGATGTCCATTGAGGACTGTCGCAGGCTGATCCACAGTCTGCTCAGAGACTATGACCTTATGGACTCGTTGGAGGAGGAAGACTGAAGAGTTTTGTTCTCCTTCCCCCCTCTCCCCCTATGAGTCCATTTTGGCCATAAATTTAGGGCCTGTCTTTACCCCCACCCTCCATCTCTTCCCCATCACACCTGTTGCTTATGTGACCTGTTATTAGTATACAGTATAGTAAGGTTACAGTATTGATTGCATAGAGTTGTTTCAAGATGTATAGAGAGGGGTCATGCGGGATGGGTGGGACTGGAGATTTCTCTGGCAACGCACGTTAGGCATTACTCCTCACAGTGAAGTCGGTGGGCCCTTTTGGTTCACATAGTCGTAGTGGGGCACATGTGTGCGTGGGGTCAGTGTAATAATATTTAATAATGATTTATTTATTTATGTATGAGTGGGCTGTACTGATGTAGTGCTTCTACTTTGTGTATAAATAAAGTATATTTTCAATACAAAAAAAAAAGTTACATTTTTAGGTTGGCAAAATTCTTTCAGTTTTTATTGTTTAATATATACAATTTATGTCACTTGGATAACTGCAGGGAAATATGAATAACTATAAATGGTTGCAGATAGGGATGTCAAATTGGGAATCTAAATTACTAATCCAAAAGAAAAGAGAGGTCTTCTAAAGGTGGTAGAAATCGGGGGGTTGAATGTCACAATAGGCATATGTATGGTTAAAAAAAAGAAAAGCACTGTCTGACAGCTGGAATATAACTATGAAAGGTTGACATTTGGCCTGCAGGTAGTCTCAGGGGTTAGTTACTAACCCAGAAAATGTGAGGGTTGTACTACTAAGGTATGAGATCTGGGGGTTCAAACGGTGTTGTACTGTGAGAGTTACATTTGACCCAAAGCCAGCTGGTGACCTGTGGAGACAGCTAATTAAAGGCTCAATCAGGAACAGGGAGGTCCATCTGCAGCAGAATCTACCATGCAGGAAGCTGATGCAGAGGACAGTGAGGAAGATGGGCCAGATAGATGCCCATGAGAGCGCACAGTGCTCGATCTGGCCCATATCTATGTGTCCACGTGTGTACCCTGCTTTAGTTGCTCGCACATTCTATTGAACAAACCTCTTTTGTTTCCTACATCAAAGCACAGGCAATGGTTAGAATATTATTCCAAGGCTGCACATCATTTTAATAATCCAACCCATGTTTGTTTACACTGTAATTTATTCAGACAGAAATGCCTTGTAGGTATAACATAAAGCTTTTAATGAATATTGAGAAGGATAGATATTATATTCATATGCGTGTTTTGTTTGGCTTGGCAACAAGTTTATAAAAAATTATTATTGCAAAGTTTAATGAAGCAAAGATTATGCAAAGTTTTCTTAAGAGCATCACATATGGGATACAAAGGAAAACCTTGTGTACTGACTTCTCTGGCAGCCTTTGAGGTGCTACAACCTCTGTGGACAAGGCAGAGATCCGATGCTGGCTAACCGGCAATATACTAAATGGTGTTTGATTGCTGGTTGTTTGTAAATAAAAAAATTTCTTATGTGTACATAATTTTTTTCGGTGTAAGTTCATGATATATTGTATTGCCCTCATGAGTGTTATACCAATCGCAGCAAATGACAGTGTAATCTGGCGCGTTTATTTACTCGCCCTCCCAGTATACATCTCCGGCATCATCAATGATGATGGGGATGTGCTGAAAAAAGCCATAATGTGAAGGTCAATGGTGCTGCACCCCCATGGACCCGGTAGAGATTGGCTAACCTGCCAGGTATGTGTATTAATGATGAAAAGGACCTTAACCTCCCTAGTTTTTAACGGAGCGGTACGGGCAATGGTGGCAGTGTACATAGTACACTGCTTGAAATTCCCGTCCTCCCCCCACCCCTGAACACGTCACCGGAGCCATCAATGACATTGGGAATAGTGATGGCCGCGAGGCCGACAGTTCGGCCGCAAACATGGATGTTCGCACTTCTATCCAGCGAGCAGTATGGGTGATTGACCCGCCCTGTTTACCGTCGAGAAGGAGCTCACTATACTTCCTCGATCCCGCCAGAGGAAGAACTAGAAGACCGGCTAGAGAAGCTGGCCTTCTAGTGAAAAGCCGGCTCCAAAAACCGGAAGTGATGTCACATCCAGCAATCATAACCAGGAGCTATGTGTTCCAGGTACCAGGTTCTTTAAAAATCCGATCCGCCCATTCGGACCTGGCTGAAGTTCGGTCATCACTAGTTGGGAGGCCGACACCCTCCATTAATATGGAGGTCTATGAGAATCGCTGCAGCTTTCCACGGGTGTATCGGGTTCTCTCGATCCCCACTCAACTAGCGGTTGGGACGAACCCAATCAGTGAACAAACTGAGTTCGTCTCAACCGCTAGGGAAGTTAGTTCACCTTCCTGTGTTCCTTTAAACCAAATCAACCAAAAGTGATCAAGATGCAACAAAAAAAAATGAGCAGTGTTTGGACATAATGGTAAATTTCAGTCGATCATTCAAGTATCTGACAGGTTTTCTTGGCATTTCAATGGATTTGTATCCCATGGTAGTATACAGCATGTGCACAGGGTTTATGAAAGGAATTGATTTATTGATGACACTGTGTAGTTTTATGATTGATCAACTCACAGTCGATATTTCAATTGGGCAAGCCGATCAGATCAAAATCAATCGAGTATAAGTTGACGCATGTATTGCTAGCTTTATTGTTGTTGTTTAACAAGCAAGTGCTGCCTGTGCAGTAAAGCTGGGAATACAGAGTATGATTTATCCTTTCTACTGATTTTTTTTGTAATGGTAGCCATAGACGAGGTGATTCTCCCTCCATAGATGAGGAATCGACTGCAGCGTGATGATGTCATCACACTGCAGCCGGCCCCTCAGCTGATGTCTGATCACTGTGCAATTCACCAGCTTACAGCCTCTCTTGTTCATTCTGTGATCTTAGCCAATACGAGCACTGTGCGTATCCATTCGCAATGCGCACCAATATGTGCAATGTATGCCGATAAACAATGTTGAGACATGATATGATGTATATCCGCCATTGCCAATATCCGAGCGCACATTCGGGAAATATTGTGAGATCACGAATGTTGGATATTCCTTAAATATATATAAAAATTTTGAATATTCTTGCTCAACACTAAGTACAAGTATCTGATGGGTTTTCTAGGTATTTGGATGGATTTGCATGTGATGGTACTATGGAGTGTGCACACAGGGCTAAGAACAGGGATCGATCCATTTTGCATCAATTACGCTGTGTCGTAGTACAATCGATTAATATTCAACTCGATATTTGAATTTTTTTTTATGGAAAATCGATCAAGAAAAGTTAATGTGTGTATGGCTACAATAACCAGCTGGGCATTACACTCAAAGCCAGTGCGGTCGCAGTTTTGATCTTTGATCGTCATGTGCCCATGCCGGGATCCGGTGCAATTATAGACTCTCTAGTCTATAGAAATGCTGCAGGCTCACAGAGAGTCTGCAATTGCACCAGAGCTTCTCCAGGCCCCGTGAAGGGGGCGGGGTGGTGATGCCATAGACCTCCATGTTAATAGAGGGGGCGGTGTGTAGTAAGCCAGGAGGGCAGCGGGCAATCACGGCGGAATAGATGTAGCAATGTACTCCGCCGCGAGTGAGTACAATGTACTTTGCCGTGATTGCTCAGGAAATGGCTTTTCATGCCATGCAAAATGGTGCAAAAAGCCCGTAACGCCCAGGAGGGTTTTAGCAGCGAAAGCATTAAACAAAGAAAACTAGAAGATAAAAAAATAAAGATGAGTGGTAAGTATATAGTGTCTTCTGTTTTTGGGAAATTCAATTTGTGTGTGTTTTATTTTTCATAGTGAAGGTAACTTTGTTACAACCATGCAAAATCAACTGACATCTGACAGTTTAAAAAGATACACTCTTTATTGCTATTTTGATTTTCATGCTTAAGCTAAAGTATAACTAAAACTTTTTAAAGATTTGGAAAGAGTGGCGTAGAGCTAGAACCATTGTGAGGTTTATATTGCTGTTTGTGTCGCTGTAAGGGAGATTCACGATCTCCTGTCACTCTCCTGATCGCAGATGTTATCCAGAATGAAATGAAGATGAATCCAGTTGCCAAAGGAGAGAAGATATCTTCCAGAGGGTACACTTGTTCCTGTGCCAGCCATTTAAGAGGACATTTTTCTTCCTAATGAGACATACGCAGCAGGAAAAAAGTTACTTACTGGTGTTTTAGGTCATGCATCCACCGACTACCGCAGCTTTGAGAATGCAGAGTGTACACTATCCCATTCATCAATAGTGATGGCACGAACCCGGAATTTGATGTTCGCGAACGGCGAACGCGAACCTCCGCA
>CM070036.1:14479227-14491618 GCA_036250615.1 Ptychadena robeensis | reverse complement strand
GCCCGGAATCGATCGTCCCGGAATCCCTTGGGAATCGGACCCGTGTATGGGGGCCTTTACGCTTTAAGTGCCAATTAAAATGTATTTTACTTGTTTCAGTAAGTACAAGATGGAACTTCTCTACACTGAGCCCAAAGATAATAAAGTGAAATGCAACAAATTCAGAATAATGTCAAATGATATGAAAAGCAGACGGGCTAATCCATTTATAGCAAGTAATTAAATGCTGTTTTCAGCAGAGATATGAAGCTTAACTAGCCGCTATATGATTAATCTAGAAAATTACCAGTGCGTCGTAAAGCTACATTTGTGGATCTATAACGCATCGCGCAGATCTGCTTTATGTTGTATTATTCATTACCGAGCTAGAACACTAGTATTTCAGGCAATGAGCCATTGCTGCCGTACTTCACATTAAGTAATGAGGCTTTTATTACTGCTGAAATCTAAACAGCAATGCTGTCCTAATTAGCAAGACGAACGGGCAATTAGCAGGGCAAAGCCCTCATTTCTCCAAATCGTTCATTGTTTCAATGGAGAAAATTGTAGATCAGTCTAACAGGAAAAAGATGGGGGATCGTGACCCTATTACACAATTCCAACATTTTTCTTGAAGTATATGGCAACCCTAGAGTTTCTTTTTGATTAGGCTTCGAATAATGCTTCAGCATATCTCTCTCAAGAAGAGAAAATTTTGTGGTTACACTCTTACTAGTGTTGAGCGAGAATATTAGAAATTCGAATATATGCGACGAATATCCAACATTCAAGAATTTGCAATATTTCGCGAATGTGTGCTCGGATATTCGCAATGGCGGATATTCGTCATATTATGCTTCAACATTGTTTAACGGCATACATCGCGCATATTTGTGCGCATTGCGAATGGAAACGCGCAATACGGACAGTGCTTGTAGTGGCTAAGATCACAGAATGAAGAAAAGATGCTGTAAAGCTGGTTCTCAAATCTTTGTGAATAATTGCGAACAGCCACGCGTGATGTTCCTTAATATATTCCCGAAATAAGGAAAATTTTTATTTATATTGACGGACATTATATAAATGACTACAGCTAAAGCCCCACTGAATCATGCATTTCCACGTGGTTTGGTCAACTCTATTTGACCCCTCTCTTCCCTCTAGCTCAGGGTGGGCAAACTTTTTGACTTGTGGGCCATAATGTTTTTTTAAATCTGACAGAAGGGCCGGAGCAAGAGCCAATAACTGCTGCCCAGCATAGGCGTCCTTAGTTCTTGTATCCCAGAAAAAATAAATGATATATAAAACAATATTAATAAATAAAGGCTTTTGATAGTAAACATAAACATTCTATTGAAGGCAAACTACGGCCATTAGGAGACCCTGAACGCTAGGGGTGCTAAGTAATGTGTGTCCGCGTAACCCAGAGCAGAGGCTGCATTGTGTATACAGGTGACATACAGAGAAAGGAAAAAAACATAATACTTGTCGCCTTTTCTCAGGAGTCATCGATTTCGACTAGTCAACTTTTCCATTAATGCACTATTATATATAGACTTCAAGTTCTCCTTTAAGGTGCCAAAGTCACAACTAGTTAAAGCAATCAAGCAAATGATAACATTGTGTTTCCTTTTATGACTAGGGGGTTACTCCTGGCACTTCCAGTCCTCCACATTTATCACTGAGCGTCAGTGACGGTTAGTGATTATTTTTCTGGAGTCCCTGGATTTGGCAGTCGTTCTGGATGCAGTAAGTTTGTATTTCGAGGACCAAACTCTAATGTGCTGTTTATATCACTAATGACGAATCGCTGAGTCTGGAGGGTACCCAAGGAAGGATTTTTTAAATAGAAATTCACCATATGAAATTCTTTGGGTAATCCACAGCTGCCCAAATTCCACGTGCACAAATATGGGCTAGGTATAACAAATGGTTTAGTATATTATGTACCAGGGAACTGTATAAGCTGGCCATTGATATGTTCTTTGTGGCTCTTATATGTAGTTTCTTGTTTGCCTTTGAGATAAGCTTTGAGTCAACTTTTGCACGATCGATCTTAGTTTAGATCGTCTCCTGCGATTTTACATCATAAATCACAATCATAATTACAATTCTAAATACGATCATAATTATGATTCTAAATTCGAACTCAATTCGTAAACAAATCGATTGAAATACAAAGGAAATATTGAACAGTGTATGGCCAGCTTTAGTTTTCTTTGACATACAAATTGATGTAAAAAGCCACTCACTGCCACTCAGAAAGTTTTTTTTTTACTTTCTTGCACTCTTGTAATTGTATAGGGGAACGTTAGTCAGCTGGGCACATAGACAATCGTATGGAACATTTATATTAAGAATTATGTAATTATATTACAAATTATATAAATATAAAGACCCGTTTTATTAGTGAACCATATATAATAATAAAAAATACAACAATCACCAATATGCTTAATTAAAAACTGCACCATCACTTTATATTCTGGTTGAGTACTTGCTACATGTTTCGCCAAAATGACTTCCTCAGGCTGTACATAGGCTGATGGTTCTGCATCTGTAGGATAGTTATGACACATATATGATCCAATATGCATGAAATAAGAATTGTGTTACATACATAATGTCACTCACCAATTGGTGATGATAATACATTTGAAGTCCTATTCTGAGGGAACCATTTTTCGTCTTGCATTTAAATCAATAGGGATGGGAAAACTGGATTGGTGTGAGGCATGGGTTCAATATAAATTAATTTAAGATGTGTTAAGATGTGCGATAACTCACATAGCCAGCTGTTTGAAAAAATTCCTATATATCTACTTTAACTCTCTGATCTACTATGACTGGTAGATGGGCCTTGACAGCTATCAACAGGTACAAATGTAGGCACCAGAAAGTATCCTCGCTAGTCCTTGCTACAAGCATTTGTAATTGTCAGAGATACCTTTTCCTTCCAGCATCATTCAGAGCCTTATAGACCAGCAAGGAACCGATTAGCAATTGACCAAAAGAAATGTATATGACACACTCTAAGTGACTGCCTCTATACGGACTACGCTTACATACTGGATTTCTGCCATTTACACACGGCAAAGGCCAGACTACTATCATTTGTAGTGATGGCTGAACTTCGGCCAGATCTGGGGTCGCTACATTCACTTTATGCTAACAAGCTGCTCCAATGCCCACAAGCAGGATGGGAAGTCAGGAGGTAGAGTAATGGCCCTCCCTCATAACTTCCCACCCTGCACATTTTTTTTTTAAAAATAGGAGGGAGGGAACATTACACTTATCTGCTTGTGCCGGAAGTGATGCCAAAGAGTGTTACTTCCAGGATTTGGAAAGCGGAAGTGACACCCCAGGGGCATCACTTCTGGGGTTGCAGATTGAAAAAGGTTAAGAACCACTGATCTAGAGGGAGCCCGGCAGTCTTCTGCCAAGCTACCGCCATTTTTGCGGTGTCTGCATGGCAACTGTGTACCTCGTCCTGTTTCCCCCGGCTCCTGACAAAAAGCTTGATGTGTTCCCTGTCCTGTGTGCTCCCTCCTGAGCAGCTAGGGGTAGTGGTAAGCATCCTCACGAGGGGGGTGGTGTAGTGGTAAGTAGCCTCTTGAGCCCTCAAACAGGGGGTGGTTATGCTAGGGGTAGTGGTAAGCGGCAGCTGAGGTAGGGGACCCCCCAAAAATGACCCAGTATGGGGCCATGAAATTCCGTATGGCAGCCCTGCTGTAGTTCAGTTGCCAGTTTTGTCAGTTGTGATGTTTTTATATTGGTTCAACAAACAATGCATGCGGAGGAGTCTTAAGACGCACCCCAAGGCTGCATGATGCAAGAACATTGTTACTATAACATGAACGGGATCAGGGTTGGATGACACAGGGGCCATGTTTTTTTTTTTTTACATTTTATCTAGGCAGGTGTAAGAGTTGAACTTGCATCTGAGCTCTTTGC
Organism: Ptychadena robeensis; assembly: GCA_036250615.1. NCBI lineage: Eukaryota > Metazoa > Chordata > Amphibia > Anura > Ptychadenidae > Ptychadena > Ptychadena robeensis. The sequence continues at coordinate 14,487,685 of CM070036.1, read as the reverse complement.
GTATGAATTCCAAAATATTTCCTTGCTTAAAAACAAAAAAAAATCCTTCCTTATTACCGGGATGTCGATGGTATATACTGAGAATATATTTTTAGAAAGTAATGACGGTCCCGGTAATATAACACCAGTATTGTAAGCTAGCTCTGTAAATATAGTGAGCTGACAGTGTGACAAAAAATGATTACAGTCGCTTTACCCAAAACAAACACTGACATGATATTTGCATATTATAACAAATTGTAGCAGGCATTTCATGTGCAAACATACACAGGAGAAAATTACCTGCTGTAAGATGAAGCTGAGTTCCAAGCATTTTGGAAAAAAAGAAATAAAATAAAAATATTACAACTAGCTACATTTTGGTTGGCATCTTTCAATCTCCTGAGGAGCCGAGCTCAGACTGGAAAGGTGAGAAATAGCACAAGTAGCCAATCAGCTGTGATGTTGTGCTCATGTGCTTGCAAGAGACACATTGAGGGTGGAGAGAGTAAAGTATACAGAGCAGAACTCACTATACTCACTATCCATTTCCAAGATGGAGTAGAAGCAGGTTTGAAGTATGTACAGTATATGCATTTAGGTCCACAATTGTAACTTATTAATATCATATTACTGTCATTAATTTATATAGCGCCAACATATCACACAGCGCTGTACATTAAATTACAGTTGAGGTGCAACACAATATAACACACAGGTACAGGTTATGACATAGGAGGAGTAGGGGACCCTCCCGGTTGGGCTTACAATCTAATTGGTTGGGGAATGGAGTATACAATAGGTGGGGGGGGGGGTGGGACTGGCAGGGTGGGGATGTTTGGAATGAGAGGAAGAGTAGGCCAGAATGCAGAGAGGGGTATTCAGGACTTTTTTAAATGGTAGGAATTTTTTTAATGGGGCAAGAGTTCCAGAGAGTAGGAGCGGCCCTATAGAAGTCTTGTTATGAGTGGAGATGTAATTGGTAGGTCACTGGAGGAGTGGAGGGGGTGTTTAGGGGTTGGACATGTAAGTGGGACCGGAGGTTCTTATTAGCTTTATCTCTTCCATCAAAGGTTAAAGTGTACCACCAGGGGTGTCTTTTCACTGGAGCTCCAGTGATGTCGGGCAACTGAGAGTTCCCATGGTCACTGTGCATGTGGGAACTGCAATGCACTCTCCATCTTTGAAGTTTCAGTCAGTCATGGGACGCAGACACTTTGCATTGTGGAGAGAAAAGACCCTCTTCATGGGACACTTAAACCTTCGAGGGTAGAGATGGAGTTCAACATACCTGTCAACTTTTCCCTTTTTGATTAAGGGAAAAAATTACAGGAAGCTACGTCACTTCTGGTATTTGGCCCGACGCGTCTGCGTTCCAAATACAGGAAGTGACACATTCACTGACGTAACTTTTAGTATCAGGAGATTTACCTCCCCTCCCTAGCGCTCTTGCAAGGTCCAGATTTCCCTACCAAAAGCACACCATAGACTTTAATGGCTTTTTTTTTTATGTTGTAGGCCTGTCACTTCACAAAATATGTCCGTACAAGGGTCTAGTAGACATCCTGAATATAATAATGTTTGAAACACACAATTATATAAAAAAAATATGTTAAAATATATATATATATATATATATATATATATATATATATATATATATATATTAATAAAATGTTTTATTTTATTTGATAAAATGTCATAAATATTTCTTTTTTATGATTGATTTCAAAACAGTATGTATATATATTTGTTTTTTGTTTATTATCAAAAAATGTATTTATTTGGAAATGTGTTTTTTTTACTTTTTTATCACTGAATCCAGTACAATTCCCTTTGGCACCTTCTCTGAATAACACACCAGGGGAGAGAGGGTAAACTGTAAAGGGGCACATCTGCAAAGTGAACCACAGTGCAAAGGAACCACAGTGCAATTTACTTTAGAATTTCCCACCGCCTCCCCTCCTGCAGCAGCTTCCTTTTCAAATCGGAGCCAAGAAGACAGCGCAAAACTGTAAGTATGCACTGCCGGGGCTCCAATCTTTGCCAGACGTCCCAATCTCGTCCAGTGCAGTACTGACAAGACAGCGCTCAAAGAGTTGGTGTTGTCAGGAACAGCATGGGGAGTTAAAACACCCCCTCTAAATGGCTAAGAGGTCTTGGGACCTCTGTACTCATTCAATGGGGTGAGGTCGATATCCTGGGGTCCTCTTGTTAAAGGGGAACCCTGGATACTTAATGAGCCCCCACCTGTCCCCTACAATGCCTGGCTCACATTGTGGGGAATAGACCCCCTCTAGCTTATTGACCCCTCATTGAGGTATGGCATGGGTCCTGGTTGTACGGGGGGTAGAGATTTTTTAACAAATTCCATAACACTACAGTACTTGGCTATGACACCTTATTATTACCTCATAATCTCCCCATTAGATTTTCATTTTCAATAGCAGCTTCATATTTATTTAAGTATAATCTCCCTCAATTTTTGTGACCTTTCTTTCATTCCTCCGTACTCGCAGCAGACTGAAGGGGATTCTCCCATGACATTTGAGGGCAACGTCCTTTGTCTGTTATCAGCGAGTGTCTGCTGTGGCTGATCGCTTGTGACAGATGACAGTTATTTCTGGGGAAAGAACAGCTGAAAACTCCAGAGTCCATTGTTCCATCCGTGACAATCCTCTGCTGCTGGTAGTATAGACAAGTGCCACGATGGTAAACAGAATACAACACAGTGACAATCACATTCCATCGCGGAATTATAGACTGCTGTGCGAATAGTTACCCTAATAGTAGTAATTTAAGGAATTTCTGTGAAATCGAGTTTGATTTCGAGAAACAATCTATTTGCTTCTGCTGTTTTCTTTACTGATTATTGGCGTTAATTGCCTATTTAATTGTTTATTTTGCATATATACTCAAGTATAAGCCTAGTTTTTTCCTTTACTTGAGCCAGCCTGTGCAGACATTACCTTGTCTCTGTGTGGGCGATGCTGGATTCTGTGTGGGTGTTCATTAGTCTCTACGTGGGAGATGTGCCTACTCTTCTCCGAGCTGCACCATCTCTATGGTTACATCACCTCACTCTGTCCCTGGCCTGACGGACTGACACCTACAGGTACCAGTGTGTACAAACAGTGCAATCCTGTATAGCAACAACAAGGAGCCCCATTCTTCTTCTACAAAATGATACACAAGATGGTCATTCATTTACCATACTGGTACATGTATGTGTCAGTCCGTCATGCCTGGGGCAAGAGCTGCTGTATTTCCCACCCTAGGGTTATACTCAAGTCACTGAGATTTACCAGTTGCCGTTGGTAAAATTAGGTACAATGCCTTATATTCAGGTCGGCTTTTATTTAAGTATATGATGAATCCGTAAAGTATTCACAGCGCATAATTTTTTCCACATTTTGTTTCACCGTTTTTTCCACAAAATTTTAAACACAACACCCCATAATGACAACATAAACAAGGGTTTTCATATTCACAGCCTTTGCCATGAAGCTCAAAACTGTTTCCCTTGATCCATTGATGCTTCTACAGCTTAGATGAAGTCCACTTGTGGTAAATTCAGTTGATTGGATTGATTTAGAAAGGTACACACATGATTTGGAAAGGTCTATATAATGTCCCACAGTTGACAGTTGATGTCAGAGCACAAACCAAGAATGAATCAAAGGAATTGTTTGTAGACCTCCAAGACAGGATTGCCTAGACACACCAATCTGAGGAATGCTGTAGGCTGCTTTGAAGGTCCCAATAAGCATAGTGGCCTCCATCATCTGTAAGTAGAACAAGATCAAAACCACTAAACTAAACTGAGTGATTGGGGGAGAAGGGCCTTAGTCAGGGAGGTGACCAAGACCCCCATGCTCACCCTGTCAGAGCTCCAGAGCTCCTCTATGGAGAGAGGAAAACCTCCCAGAAGGACAACCATCTCTGCAGCAATCCACCAATCAGATCTGTATGGTAGAGTGGCAGTAGACAGTAAAAGGCACATGGCAGCCGTGAACCAACATTCTCTGGTCTAATTAAATAAAGATTGAACTCTTTGGTGTGAATGCCAGGCATCACCTTAGGAGGAAACCAGGAACTGCTCATTACCAGGCCAATACCATCCCTACAGTGAAGCATGGTGGAGGCAGCATCATAATTGTATTTCAGCAGCAGGAACTCTCACACTTTTTTTTACCACACAGTTTTTTTTTACTGGGCGCGTTTTACATAGACAACCAATGTTTTTCACACTGCATGCGTTTTTGAAAACACCCTGCTGTATGCATTTTTCATCAATTTGTTAAAAAATGCAAATACCAAACGCAGATGAAATGTGAAAAAAGCATACCTTTATATATGCAGAAACGCATGCCTTTAAAAACGCATATAGTGTGAAAGGGCCCTCAGACTATTCAGGATAAAGGGAGAGATGACTGCAGGAACAAACAGAGACATCCTGGATAAAAACCTGCACCACAGCGCTCTTGTACTCAGACTGGGACATGGTTCATCTTTCAGAAGGACAATGACCCTAAGCACACAACCATGATATCAGAAGAGTCGCTTTAGGACAATTCTGGGAATGCCAGTGAGGCACAACTAGGAGGCCAAATAGCTGCATGTGGCTCCAGAGATGCGGGTTGCAGGCCCCTGACCTAAACCTTTTATATAGAGGGATCAACTCATGTTTCTTTACTTAAGCATACAATATTTTTTTCCCATTTTTCTACATGACAATTATTATTTGTTTATTTTGATTTATTTAATTTTTCTTTCATAGACTAAAGCAGGGAACAGACGGCTAGATATTGGTACCATCCGATGTTCCCTGCAGCAGCCTGGGGATGTCATCACACTGCTGTCAGATATCGAAGGATCTGGAGAGTCTCTCGAGCTCAGCCGATGCAAAGAAAAGCCAATGCAATTCAATGCAAAGCAATGGACATCGGCCTTGAATAACGGTCCAAAAATCCCTGCTTTCGAGTGGGATTGATTGGTCCCGCTCGAAAACTGGGATGGTCGCATATGATTTGGGCCAGATAGATGGATGTGAGCACACTTGAAGCGATCTGGCCATCGATCTGGCCCATATCTACATGTGTGTACCCTGCCTAGGTCTAGTGTGATTAAAAGCTTTGTAACCATGAAGAGCAATATAAAGCCCATTCCACTCTAACAAATTATACAAAACATCATATTTTTATTTCTTTTTTGCACTTTACATAAACTATTTTAATTAAAAGATTGTAGATTAAAGTAAGAACAGTAATTTGTGATTTGCATTCTGTACCATTGACCATTATTGTAATTTATTGTTCCGCAATGGCAGAACATCGAATAACCACATTGGCCACAATAACAGCTGAACTTTTCTATGGAAGAGGAGGCAGCAGGGTGCCTTCCGCTCGTCCTTCCTCCTCCTTTCTCCATAGAACTAAACAAGGGATGTGTGTACAGCGCTTATTCCTGCTGCTGGAAACAATAACTAATCATAATTTCACCAACAATTATCGCTTTGGGCTGAGAAAGGAATACATGTGAAGCTGTTTGGAACCTAGTTGGATAAGTTGGACATTGGTGGGGCTTTAAAAACCATGGCTTTGTTTATATAGTGATGGTTCCCTTTCCAGCCTTTATTACTTCCACTGTTGTTTCAGAAAACAGGATCGGAAACAGACTGATTATTCTTCAATGGAGAGAGAATTTAACTAGACTCTAATTAACACGCTCTATTCACTGCAGCCCATTTCCTGACAGTTTTATTGTATAGATTTATAGACAGTCTTCAGTGTAAAATCTGGCACCCCCCCCTCCAACACTAATCTGCTGATCATTACCTTGTAATCACCCCAAATTGCTAGCAGTCCTTGCCGCTGCTGTAAAACCATCTTCCTGGTCCCTATACAAATATTTCAGTAACTTACATGTGTCCTCATGTCACTTTCCCTAGCAAGTCCTGCTTGCTCACTGTCTGGATAAATTATGCAGTTCACATGCAGCTGAGATTGTGTATACAGATGCAGCAAAGCTTTCTGGAGCTGGCAGTGGGCATTGGAGCAGAATGTGGAATGCTCCAGCGGGCACCAATTGCATTAACAATGAATAATGTATGTGTAGAGAGCAGACAGGGCCTATGTGCTACACCAGAAATGGCTTTCTGTATCTCTTCTTCAATGAAAAGTTAAACGGCTGATTCGTGACTATTACGTTTTATTTTAGGACCTGGTGTCTCTTATGTTAGAAAAGGCAAAATGGAAGGACCAGGAGTGTTTAACAGCAGGTAACTGCGCAATATCACTAGGCGAAGTCCTTGTGGGGACTTTTAAGGCACTAATACATCAAACAAAAAATAGTATGATCCTTGTAGTAATTGTAACCAATACAATTACAATAAATACTATGGCCAGAACACAGGCTACTAAGTAGTGCAGAATCTGGGTGACATAGCTCTACCACCTGGTATCTACACCCCTTCCAATCTAAATATTCAAAACAATATAAGACAGATGCGTGTAATGTCTACTAGGGCAGATGAGGAATGGGGTGTCATAATCCTCATATACAAAGAAAGAAAGAACAAAACACCTTCCCAGCTAGGAGAGGTAGGTGAGGTGGCTAGCCTCCGAGGATTTTTGTGACATGTATATATAGGCAATAGTGCTCACAAATCCAGAAAAATAATCACAGATTTTTTATTTAGTAGTATAAAAAAACACTAGTTTAAAACTGGGATACAAGGGAAGGTGTTTTGTTCTTACTTCCCTTCCAATCTAAGTTGGTCATAAAATGTACCAAGAACAAGTGTGCCACAAGGAGATAGTGGGAATACTCCGTGCTTCAACACGTTTCACCTTATCTATGGGCTTCTTCAGGGAGCGTAGGTTCCTGGGTCCTGGCTGTCCTTGCCAAGTATCCCCCTTTCCTCTCTATCCTTGGGGGCAATAACATTACAATGGAGACATATGTTTTAATCAGTACGTAAGTATTAGCATGCATGGGATACTCGCTCCCTGAAGAAGACCATAGACAGGGTGAAACTTGTCAGTGCAGGAAGTATACCCATTATTTCCTCATGGCACACTTGATCTTAGTACCTTTTATGACCAACTTAGACTGGGAGAGGGTGCAGATACCAGGGGGTAGAGCTATGACACTCGGATTACTTCAGTTAGCCCAATAAAGGTTATCATTTGAACTTTAAACTTTTTGTATTCATGAAGGGCAAACAGGACAAAACACTCTACTATAACTAAAATGGGAAATGAGAGATAACTGCATCTAAATTCCAATGTGCACACATTTGTCATGACCGTTAGGAGGTTTGGCTTGTTTATTTTTTGTTATATAATGGGGGGCTAAGATGATACCACCATGCTATGATTCCAGGGGTACCATGGTGTTGAGGGTTCTAAGACATACCACTTTGTAGGGCAGAAAAATAAAAATTTTAACAGGTTAGGGAAGACCTGTCAACTTTATACTGTATGATTGGCCTTCTAATTAGATGTACCTTTTATTTAATGCACCTCAGTCATGGGAAGAAAAAAAATGTTCTTTCCCTATTCCATTGTATTCCAATATTGTTTTAATTATTCATATACTATAGTCTTAGGTATCCATATATATTGAAACATTTGCCAAATTACCATCTATTTTTCCAAACATGCATCCCACCAGACTGGAATATGTTGCCTGTGTCTCTGACTCTTTATTTTTTTCTTCAAATTTTCTCTCCAAGACTTAAAGTGCATATTATAGTGTGCAAAATATGGACCCTCGGTCCCTATCCAAAGTAATGGCTATCGAACATTTTAGTTCCCTGTTCGATCAAGCTTTCTTCAAAGAAAGGGTGGCCGCAAATGATTCCTGAACAATTGGTCACTGCAAACGTGCACTGTTACAGGGCAGGAGTTTCAACCCTGTGTTTATATAATTATACACACCACATGGACATCACAGGAAGTGGGGGCAAGCCACTTCCTGAAGTTAAAGCCAGCACATGGTCATCGCATCACTTCCCATGGTGGAGACCCCGCCCTTTCCTGGGTGGGCATTACCAGGACAGTGAGGTGGGTCCGTTTGGGCAAGGAAGTCAGAAACTTGGAACTGAGAACATGTGAGCTGAGGTGATGTGCCACCATCATACTATCTCTGGATAAGTATAATTGTGTCTGTATTGTTAATCTATAGGCCAGTTACATTGTGTGTGTACTTACATGACCATGAAATACATGTACCTATATTGTATGTGTTAATTGTTATTGTAACAAAGGTGTCTTTTATGTTATATCTGCATTTCGAGGTAATACATATTTCATATTGTAGTTGAGATATAACTGAGGGTCACATATCACTTCCTAGGAGGAAAAAGGCTGAACATTGACCACTGTCTTATCATACGTGGCAATATCCAGCCTTGAATAACCTCCCTAGCGCACTGCTGAGGTCCAGATTTCTGTACCAAAAGTGCACCATAGAC
>CM070036.1:14445814-14466188 GCA_036250615.1 Ptychadena robeensis | reverse complement strand
CCCCCAGAGAGCATCAGTAAAACCTACGCCTGAGAGCTGGGGGGAGGGTTTGTGACCACATCCACCACTGCCCAACCCGCCTCCCCGAGAGATGGGGTAGGTTTTAGCTGATGTTCTTGGGTTGGTCTGGTTGTAGCGGATGCGGACCGCCCCTGCTGGGGAGGGGGGCTCTGGTACTGGCGAACTGAACGGGTGGAAGTGGCTTTGGTTCACCAGTACTAAACATGTTGGCTATAAGAATGAGGAAGTGAGAATGGTAAGTATTTTATTTTTTTGTGTGTAGCAGTTTTGCCTGATGTAAACTGCTGACAGTAATATGTCTATGTAATTGGTTAGCAATATGTCTATGTAATGTACAGTATGTGTCTTTTTTTATTTTGAGTTTTCAACCGCTTTAAGCAATGGCCCAACAATTAAACTTCATATAGTTTTCTATCTGTTCCAATACAACATTTTGTCATATTGGAAACACACACTAGCCATTCATTCAACTAAAATACAATTCCAAATCAGTTTAAAGCCTAAGATGACAACAGTACAACATTACAAGAAATTTAAAGCATAATTGCAAGGCAGATGCTTACCAGATGCAAACTTTTTCTCTCCTCCTAATCAATGTAGTTCCAAATCAGTTGACAAACTTACATATATCTACCACCCAGAGGACTCGGAAAGTAATCTCACAGTTTCTTCTTCCAGATGGCCCATGGATTACTGGATTAGGAGTCTTTATGAATGACATAGGGAGCTGTAGCTTGATCTAAGCTCGAAGATTGGATGAGAATTCAACAATATAACCATTTATGTATCTGTGAAGGAACAGCGTGGTCGTAGCTTTGAAAATTGAGCCTTTTGAGAACAACTGTAAAATAAAAGAGAAATTTTTACAGCTGCCTGCACTGGAAATTGCAACATCATAAAATAAAGTGCCGGACATGAGTGTGTCCCAATGCACAACATGGATTGGTTAAAGGATGTTCATCAGGATAAAATATAAGCACAACCCTAGACTTTTATTTAAAATGAGATCAAGATGCTCATGGGTCTGGTGCTCAGAATAAGTACGGGCATATAGGTGTCTTTGTTAGCTAGATCAGGGATGGGCAAACTTTTATACTTGTGGGCCACAGTGGGTTCTTATCATCCGATCGATTCCGGCGATGCCACAGGGGATCGGATGGGCGATCGATCGCCCAATCAAGTCTGTGCCTACCACCTTAGGCCAACCATTCCTGCACGATTCTGTGCCCGATCGATCGCTTCACTAATGGCAACTCCCCTTGATGTGTGCTGAATCGGATCAGAAAGACCAGCATGTTGGTTCTCTGGCAGATCTGATTCAGGAGGCCATGTTGATCGGGCAGGGTGGATCGGGCAAGGTGGGCTGCACTAAATTCTTAGCCGATCGATCGGCGTGCACGCGCCTGGTGATCGATCGGCCAGGAATCGTGTGCGGAATCGTCCCGTGTATGGCTACCTTTAGACATCATTGATGACACAAGGGAAATAGAGCGAGGACATTTTTTTTACTTTTTAAACTTCCTGTGCCACTTTCTGCAAAACAAATGATAAGAAAAAGATAAATATATATATATATTTAATATAAAAATAATAAAAATGTAAAAAATTTCAATAAACAAAATGTGCCCAATCAAACTTCAGTTAAAATGCAAAGACCTTGGTAACAAGACCCTGTGGGTCGCCTCTTCTGCAATGAGTGGACATAATGCCTAGAGGTGGCCCGCCATCACCATGAGTACACCTCTGTATTATTCCCATCCCATCAGGGCTGGTTCTCCTGCTATGCCAAATATGTGTGCGCATAGCTCCCGGTTGGTCCCCAGAGGGCTCCACCACCATCCCTCTCACACAAATCCGGCACCCTCCCTGTCATGGACGCCCTCCTTTCTTCTTTTCCTTACCCCTCCAACATCAACACCACCTCCCGTCATCAGTTTGCAGTGTTCAGAATCTGGACAGGGGGGGAGGGCGTGTAGGCAGCTACACTAAGAGCTACTCCCCCCCCCCAGTCAACAGGGGGCCGTAAGCAAGAACTTGAATAGGGCCCCTGAAAGGCTAGAAATGGCACTAGACCCCATGATTCCCCATTCCCAAGATTGGACGCCTTTGTGCATGATCTCCAATCATTGTAAGGAGTGAGCAGAAAAGAGCCAGAGCGCCTTGTCACTGAGGGGTTGGATTTTTAAACTAAACAGGACGGCATAGCTCCAGGGCCAGAGTCTGGGCTAGATGCGTGTCTTGTTCTGGTACACTGGTTATGTATCTATACAAAAAAATATTCCAAAAAGAATATAGCGAATCCATATTTCCAACTTAATTCCTTGGTTCATTTTAAATGTATGCTGTCTGTATTACTGAAGCTAAATTAGAATGATTTTTAGCCTCTGTGGTGGACCATGATGTCACTATCCAGGGGCATTTAGTAAGTTAAGAAACGTATTAAAGTTAAAGGTAACAATGTGCACAGTTCATAGTTTTAGTAATTGCTATTGGACTCACCTAGGATACCTGCTACGTAGACTTCTTCCCTCCCTTATAAAGCTGCTCAAGGTTGACCTGATATACAAAGAAAATATAAATAAGAAAGGAATGAAAATTGTAACGTATTCTAATGGCATTCTCGTGCCTGGAGTATTAGCATTCATCCTTTTTGTTTTTCTATTTCGTGCAGTAGGTTGAAAATGCATTGCTTTCAATGCTGTCTGTTCACACCAATGCATTGAGATGGAAAAAGGTCATAGTGAGCTGACCTGTCATTCAAATCAATTCAAAGATGTCTCACAAAAATGTAAAGCATTTAAAATGCATGGCAGCATATACACGTGTGGACTATTTATGAAGATCATGACGAGTACACCACTGAATACAGTGGGAGTTTTTCCTTCTCATCATAAATAACGATGAACACAGCAACTCTATGGCGGTCAGTGAGAAGTGGTCCTGGTCCATAAACAAACTGATCACAATGATTTAAAGATTAGCCGGGGAGCTGTCAAATGTGAGATCCACCCATGGCTGGATCTCCCATCTGAACTGTATATTTGCTTTTGCCAACAGAGCCCAGAGCCCTGCTGGTATAAACAAGGGATAGAGAGAGAGAGAGATAGATGAACTGCCATCTACCCCTCTCTTCATGTCTATGGAAACTGCAATCACTGCAGCTTCCACGGACACAGGCAGCCAGACCGTGAGAGAGAGAGCAGAGGAGAGAAGACTGGGAAGCCTTACCCCTCCTTCCGATCAGTGAAGAGGTGACATGATGGGCTGTGTGTGTACTGCTGCTAGTGACATCTACTGGTAGAATCTGATATTGCATTCATTTAATCATTTGCATTAACCCAATTGACCTGAACACTTTTATTTATCAAATATTTTTTTCCTGGTTTTCCTGCTTTAAGAACTGGGTGCGTCTTATGGTCCGGTGCGTCTTATAGTCCGAAAAATACAGTAATTAGCTATTTTTTATTACATAAAAGTCTGTTATAAACTTTATTTTAGTAAGATGACTACTAGACCCTTTTTTGGACATAATTCAGTAATTTACAGACCTACGACATAAAATAAAATTTATGAAAAACCTATGTACCACTTTTGGTACAGAAATTTTGAGTTCTGGACTGCTAGGGTGGTTAAAATTTTCCTACTACTTTTGGTACCAAAAACTGGACTGAATCAGACTACCATGGAGGTTATCGTTAATTCTAAAGGTACCCATACATGCATAGATATGCACTAGATCGATCTCCATTGCTTTGGATGCGAAGATATGCACTAGGTGGCCAACTTCGAGCGCCGTGCACGTTTATTGTTATCTATCTAGTGCATATTTAATGCGGCCACCCCTGTATTCGAGCAGGATCAATCAATCTCACTCAAAATTATCGGACATGACCATAAATCACGGTTGATTCCCATTGCTTTGGATGGGGACTTCCCATGCAAAGCATTGGCTTAGCTAGATGACGCAGCAGTGCTGCGCCTAGAGCTCGTTCGATATCTGGCTAAGCACAATTATGTCATCGCGCTGAGCTCAATGGCTCATCTGTCTCAAGGGCATCAACCCGTGTATGGCAGCCTTTAGTTATGTCCGTTCAGGAGCAGAGCAGTGTTGGGGTATGAGGTCGGAGGGAGAGGCGGATTAAAGTGTCAGGTCTGGTAGGTGAACCCTAACCCTATGAAAAAAAATTGCTATGGGGCCCAGTCATTTCTAGCTATGCTGGTTGTGTATATGCCATATCTACTTCTTCTTCCTTATAAAATGACATGTCAATCCCTCAGCATTACAGAATAACAAGCTTAAACCAGCTCAAAGCAACTCAGAAGCTAACTATAACCATAAGCTAATCATAAGTCAGAGACAACTTTAGATAGGGTTGTGTTCTATATAATTTTTTGTTGTAGCTTTCCTTTCTCATAAAAGTCCACATCAATCCATAAACAACTCAGAGTTACAAGCTTGAAACAACTCAAAGCAACTCAGAAGATAACAACAGGAAACTAAAACACTAATCATAAGGAACTCAGAAGCTAACCTTAAGCAACTCAGACGCTAACTAAAAACAACTAAGACATCTCTTATTTATTGTGCAACGCTGCGTAATATGTTGGCGCTATATAAATGAATGATGATGATGATAATAATAATAAAAGGTGCTATCCATGAGCTAATCAGAAGTTTACAGTAAACAAACCATAAGTAACTCAGAACCTAACAATTAGCAACTCAGAAGCTAACCATAACTAGAGGTGGCCATATTTTCTAAAACATATTCAACCATTTAGACGATTTTGAGTTTATTACAAAGCCCCTGAGCATTGTATCATCACCATATAGGGAAGGGTCAGCGTACTGTTCTAACAGTATAGTTACACAAATAGTTTTTGCATACATTTTTGCGAAAATCTGAATTTTGACTTTGATTTTGAACTTAAGTTAAGCAAAAACTACATGTGCTAGAGCAAAATGCTCCCTAAACCCTTCTCTACATCTCCAGCAATTTTGGTGATGATATAATTTTCAGTGGCTTTGCATTCAGCTCACAAAGTTAGCAAGTTGAAAAATTCAACCATTTCTAACCATGAGCAACTCAGAAGCCAACCATAGGCAACTCAGACCTTAAGCCCCCCATACACCACATACAATAACCATGCAACTTCTGTACAACCAACTTTTCTTCTACCAAAACCATGTAATAGGAGGACCTTTCTACACCTTCCAATCACTATGTATTCTATTAGGGAGGTCACTATACTACATAGTTGTTGGTAGGTATAATGAAAGTTGTATGGAGGAATCTGAAGGTGTATGGGGGGCTTTAACCATAAGGAACTGAGGCACTTATCATAAGTAACTCAGAAGAAAACCAAAAGAAACTCAGACACTAACCATAAGCAACTCAGAACCTAACCATGAGCAACTCAGAAGCCAACCATAAGCAACTCAGGCGCTAACCATAAGGAACTCAGACGGTAAACATAAGGAACTCAGACGGTAAACATAAGGAACTCAGACGGTAAACATAAGGAACTCAGATGCTAACTATAAGTAACAAAGAAGCTAACCATACTCAACTGAAAATTAAATAAAGCAATACAAAAAAACCTGTCTTTGAATGTACTGAATGCAAACAAACTCACCGGGAACTGGGTTCAGGTACATCGCCTGGGAGGTTAAAATCTACCTGGGCCCTGAACACTAGCACACCACTAAGGGGGTTAATGTGGAAAAATAAGCATCTTTAACGTCCAAATGTGGAAGCGCACTGTTGGCATCCCCAGCACCAATGGAACCTGTAACACCGGAGGAGAAGTCTGTGTACTGGAGAAGGTGAGTGCAGACATTTTTAGGAACTGTGTGTTCCGAATATATATTTAATATGCAAAGATACACATACACACATAACACAACTTTGTGAAATGGGAAAGACGGACATCTTTCAGCACAATGGATGAAACCCGGAGACACTCTCTGTGTCACTTCTCTTATTATGGAGACCACAAATATGTAACACATCAATATTTAATGATTTACTACTAAACATTAACTAAATATATCTTCAAATGTTCTTACTATCTTAATAAACACATTTAAAAGAAACATACTTGGTGACAGATGAAGATCACAAACATTTCAGTTTATATTAAGAATTTTAAAGTTATCTAAGTATTAAAACATTGTTTATTTTATGTGTATGTGTTATGTGTGATTTGTCCTTGACTGCTGCAACAAGGTAACCTGGGTTGTGCGCGACACTTGAAACTATTCCATAGCACTAAGGCCCCCCATACATGTATCCATCCAAGGGCGATGCGGACGATCGACTGCTGTGTGTGTCCGTGCCACTAGCTCGGGGGTCGATTGTCCACAAAACAGAGAAGTCCACCTGGAGCGATCTACCAGAATAGTACTGAAAGTTGTCCACACAGCGATCCGAATACTCGTTCAGGACCCCATAGAGGTCCTATCGGACAGGAGCATGAAAACCGACCGGTGGACGCCTAATATTGCATCTGCTGGTTGATTACGTTAAAGGGTCGTTTACCTGGCGGTTGAAAACCTGCATTTCCTGGTCCAGCTTGGTTGCTGAATGGGGCATGGTTAAGTGTCTTCCATCTACCCAGATCTTCCATGAGGGGTAATTGGTAGGTGACGTTGTGAAACCTTGTGCTCTCCAGTCTATGACTTGGGTCATTGCTGCCCTTTCCTGGGTAGAGGATAAGTGTCAGTACCAGTCATCAGGCCACATCGACATAAATGTTACGGAGGCTTGAACTGACCGATTATGGGCTATGAAGGTCTGTGGAGAAACCGTGTCATAGCCCATTGCCTTTATTACCAGACTTGAGAACTGTGCTAAAACCCCTGCGTTCAATACAGGGATTTTACCTGGGTAGGGCTCATATGTACGGTGAGAAAACTCCCCAAATTTCTCTTAACATTAAGAAAATAAAAGACACATGACAACTTATTCAAGGAAAAGTGGACCATAAATTGGACACAGCTTTTAATGAGAAAAACATAGTGTACAAAGTTATGTTCCTGAAAGGGCCCACCCAATTTCCTGTAAAACATAAATACCCCAACAATAAGTACCAGCCACCAACCTCAAAACCTTTACTAGCTCGGTGGGGACTCCCGATAAATATTACTCCTTTTTTCCAACATTTACAAAACCAACTGGGTAATTGACCCTCTTAAGAGCTCACAATTGTCTGTCGTGATGATTGAACATCCACCAGCAAATCACCTTGATCCATAGATGTTTCTTTATGGGCACCCACTTGGACTCGCCAGCTGCTGTGACAAAGAAAAGTCAATAAACACAGCAAATTAGTTAACACCAAAATCAATCTAAATACAACATTCAAATACAACAACTGAAAACACCAAAATTAAGGGAGGGAGGATTGGTCATGCTCATGACTCCAATACACAAGTCTTTCACCTCTCTGTTGCCTGCCTCATCCTGGCCAACATCACTTCCCTTTCCAATTGCAACACTCTCCTCATGACAGCCCACCCAGTCAAATAACTCTCCACTGAGGGTGCCCCTGAGCTCAGGATGTCCCTTAACGCAGTGTAGCCCTAGCCTTAGGCTGAATAGCATCAGCAGCTTTATACTGTGTGTCCTCGAAAATAAGACAGTATCTTATATTAAATTTTGCTCTCAAAGATGTCCCACGTCTTATTTTAAGGGATGTCTTATTTTTCTATGTAGAAGAATATGGCACTGGTGTATCAGGGTGGGGGGATCACTTAAAATGACACAGGGAGGATCAAAGGGAAGGAATCAAAATGGCACAGTAGACTCAGAGGGGGGATTACCATTTTAGTAACCCCTTCTGATCCTCCTGTGCCATTTGATTGCCCCCTCTGATCCCCCCGTCCAGAGCTACAGTACCGTATCTTCGGGGGTGCCTTATTTTTTTCAGGGGGATGCCTCATATTTCAGGGTGAGGCAAAAATGTAAGGGTGCCTTATTTTCAGGGGATGCCTTATTTTTGAGGAAACTGTAGAAGTGGTCAGATGGCCACACATATGGTTGGATATTCCTTGCCTTAACAATAACCGATCCAAGCTGTTGATGATGTTAAAGTATTTTTATGGCAAACACAGTTCAGACACCTGTTCAAGTTTGACAAACATGGAATACCAACATCAAAGTTATTTCTAATTTAGCCACCTCTATGCTTGCAGATACTTCACAGAAACCAATACTTTCTTCAAATATTTCCGTAATTTATACTCTCCTCACTAACTTTCTGTGCTGCATTTGCCGATTGGGACATTGGAAAACCAAATCTGTGTTTTATTATTAAGTTTCTTCAGTGTTTATCATATTCAGCCTTTATCACAGAGAGCAGTGTGTGACCACAAACATAATGTGTGCTGATTATTCAGGTGTGCGCTTTGTATTACATGTGAAGAGGAAATGTTCTAGACTTACACAGTATATAAGTATATATGAGTTTGGATGAAAAGTCCAGGTGGCTATGGGTAGAAAGTGACATGCATGAAGATAAAGAACGTAAGTGGCATTCATAAAGATGGAACCCCTTACACTATCGAAATTGTAAGTGGCATTCATAAAGATGGAGCCCCTTACACTATCAAAAAGAGTGTTTTATCAATGCATGGCACATTATATCACATATATATATATCTATATATATATAGATAGATATATATATATATATTGTGACAAACTGGTCATCTGTCACTCTGTGAGTGGACCATCAGGTGGTGTCCTAGAAGGAGTCCAGGAATTATTTGCACAGCAACATTAGGTTGCTGTTTTTGTTACAGGGTCCCAGGCTCTTGGATAGGAGGGATGGAACTGGGTGGGTCTTCCTATTCCCCCGGGTACACTCAGATGGTTAACAGTGGAGCTGGGTGTGTCTGCATATAAGGTGCTGAGACCATAGTGTCAGGGCTTCTGACCAAGTAAGAGATAGGGGGCTCCCAAGGGGTGTGGGGCCCAGGCCTGCGGCTGCTGGAGCAGGGGATACAGGGGGCTCAAAGGGAGTGTGGGGCCCAGACCTGTTGCTGCTGTGAAGCCAAACACACAACAATTCATGTTGAATGGTGCAAAGCCAGGCGGCTCTGCATTTTTTCAGGACTTTTTATTTGGATTGATATTAATCCTTGCGATGGTGATTTGTTTGGGCTGTTTTGGACAATAAATGTGGGCAGGGAGCCATAAAAAAGATACCAATTTTGTGTATTGCTGTTTTGGGAGCACTGTTTGAAGCTGAACCACCACACTGGGTCGGCACCAGAATCAGTGGGGCACGTCTACATTTCACAGGTCAGGCGGGTCCAGGAAGGGAGCCCAATTGAGTGGGCACCCAAACCTGATTGGGTGGGCCTGGCCCCCCATGGCCCACCCATAGTGCAGGCACTGCCCCCACAATATATATACACTGAAATATAATTTTTTAGTACCTGAAATGTGCTAAAAAAAAAATAATTTGGCTTGTTGTCGAGTCAAGGCATTTCACGGACAGACTTTGTGAGTGAATGTAATAATAACACCTCAAAACAAAAGCACATTTGCTGTGTGTTTCCATACCTTAGCTGCTGCTTTTCCCACCCTAGACTTATACTCGAGTCAATCAGTTTTTCCAGAATTTTCTGGAAATCAGGTACCACTGCTTATACCATCTAATTGTTAACATTGTTTCCCATTTGATACTACGTCTTTTTTGTCCTTAATAAAATAACAGGGTTTAAATGCACCGTGGAACTTTTTAGTGATTTCGGTGACATAATGAATAAAGTGTTATCAGTTAATACATACTGCTGCCAAGAGAACGTTCTGATTATATTTACTGAGAAAAAGAATTGTTCATTTAAATAAATGTCAAGACTCTAAAGCCTTCACCAGCAATAATCCCATAGTCAACATTTAAGGAAAGGCTTAATTATTGTTCCACCTCTACCGATTGTATCGCAATGCAAACACAAATGGCATGATTCCTTTTTTTTTTATATGTATTCCTGGTTACCATAAGCTATGATAGTCGGATTCGAGCGCTGAGTGGATGATAGTGGGTTTGAAAAGCCAGACTAAGTGCTTTAATTATTTCTTGGTTGTTATGGTAACCAGGACATCATTCCCAATCAGACAGTGACACAGGGAACTCATCTTGCATTCATTACTCTAAAGCTGGCCATACACCTATAGGTCTCTCTGTCAGATATCCTTTAGATCTACCAACAACTATGTAGTGCCGGGTCCTCTGCGATTGAACACAGGTAGACTTGATTGTTTAAAAAGTTCCTCATATTACATGGTTTTCGTAAAACAAAGACCAAAGGGTCCCCATACATCTTTAGATTTCTCTGTCAGTTTATTTTTTAGAATTCCTTTTGTTTTACCAAAACCATGTAATATGAGGGACTTTCTAAACCATCAAGTCTACCTGTGTTCAATCGCAGAGGACCCGGCACTACATAGTTGTTGGAAGATCTAAAGGATATCTGAGAGATCTAAAGGTGTATGGCCAGCTAAAAATAAAAGGCAAAAATGTAAATTACACCTGAAGCTGCTATGTCAATAATTCACAACCGTAAAAAGCCACAATTGCAAATCCATAAGGTATCATCGCCAAAATTGCTGAAGATGTAGAGAAGGGGAAAGAGGACCTACCCACAGGTGGACCTTCCTTCTGGTAGCTTCCCCGCCCCGACAAGCTCAGTGCTTGGCCGGGAAGGCAGAGGGCGCATACTATAACTTTTCTAATTTTGAGGCCACACACCTACTATCCATTGCACCAGAACTGAACCAATTCTCATCATGTGATCATCATTCTGGTGCAATGGTTTGAATTTAGAGGGTGATCAATGGCTGCTCTAAAGGTTCAATATTTCCTGTTCAATTGACCAAATAATCAGTGTTTACATCAATTGCCCACCTGGTATGATCGACCACAAGAATCGTTCAAAAAGTGATTGGACATGTTGGTTAATTTTCGGTGATCACTCAAGTATCTGACGAGTTTTCTAGGTATTTGTATTCCATTATTCGAATCAGGCACTTTGAGAATTCAGGAAGATCTCAAATATAGTGCTATATCTGCCCAATCTTGAATATTTGCGTCAATGTTCCGGCGATTGATCATTCAGGAATCCTATGTAAAAAAAAATTTTGCACTGATATTGCGATCACAATATTCCAGGACTGTTTCTCTTATTATGCCAAATATGTGTGCACATGGTGGCACATAATAGCCCCCTTACGCCCTCCCGCACACACATATGCAGCGCCCTCCCTCCCTGACATGGGTGCCCTCCCTCTTCGTGCTGATCTGAGCAGCGCGAGCTGAAGGGTTTGTGGTGTGTAGTGTTGAGCTTGTATATTTGAATTGCGAATATATATTCGCAATGCGAAAATAATGTGGCCATTCATTTTGAAGGTAATGGCGAGGCGATTAGAATTGTGAATATTCGCGAATATCGAATCGAATATTAGTAGAATTATTCACGAAATATCGTGAATTCGAAAATTGCCTATGCCACTCATCATTAATGGTGTGTTAGTGTGTGCTGGAGGGGGAAGGAGAAGAAGAAGAGGACGGGCGTGTCCCTTTCTTCTTCTCTGAAAGCTAAACCCCCTCTTACCAGTCCACAGCTCCACCAACGACAGGGGACTCTAAGCAACAACTTGCATAGGGTCCCCAGAAGGCTAGAAACGGCACTGCAATATTTACATGTTAAAAGTGTTGATAATTGCAAAAATTAAACAGGAGATCTCAAATTTACTTCGAATATTTGGGGAATAATTCTCGAAATGTCTTGAATTCGAATATTGCCTATACTGCTCATCCCTATGATTGTACTATGGGCATGCGCATCAAACTCAGGAAAGGAATCAAGTTGTCACTGTGTGGCGGTACAATCAATTGATGTTCGACTGGCAATATGATCGAATCGGCGACCGAAGTGCAAAATAATTGACCCATGTATGGCTACCTTTCAGGGATCCTGCAGCTTCTTTAAATGGACTGTGGCCATTCTTAAATTCTCTTCTCCTGAGCCTCCCCCATTGATAATCATTGTCTCTATGATCCCTTTACTCTCAGACACCTGGGAAGGACCTGATAATTTTGAATATGATGATGGCCACTTTGATGGCCATTTGTGCAGTTACAGAGCAGCTGCTGCTCATCCATCGGAATTACATATATCATTATATTACATGAAGCTCTAGTGATTCTATGCCCATACCGTGCTGGAACTTCAACTAATTACATGACCGGCAGGGAATTGGAGAAGACATCAGAACCGAGAGAAGATATTAATCACAAATCCCACGGAGAGAAGCAAAAGTACTTTAACCAACTTCTAGCTACACCATGCTGCTTCAGCTCTTTGCTTGCAGTCAAGGGCTCATGTCACACACATGAACAGTTCATACTTCAAACCGCTCAGCAAGGAAATACAAATGTCACAGCACTTACCATAAAGTCTTTTAAAAGCCGTTTTTATTCTGAGTCACTGAAACTAAAAATCCACGAGGCGTTGTGAATAGTGAAACCTTAGTCTACAATTGCTTCAAGCAGTGGGCATGCATTGTCAAAACTCAACATGGGAACCCTTGTCATATAGATATTTAACTGTAAAGAGCTGAATAAAACACATTGCACTTTCCATGAATTTCCTTCTATGTTACAGCTTCAATATTTTCTGATTAAACGGAAAAGAGCAAAGATGTATCCTTAGTCCAGAAATAGAAGATCTAGGGCAGGGGTGGCAAAGTTTTTTACTCGTGGGCCACATTGAGGGGCCGGACCAAGATCCTGTAATGGCGACCCATAGGTGTGCCAATTCCATACATACTGGCATCACTAATGATGTGTGATGGTGAAGGGTGACTGGGACGTTGTTATGTTTTTTAATTTCCTGCACTGCACAGAGATCATTCCTGGAAAATGTCTGTTGTCACCATGAGGATGCACCCACAGTGTCATTATCATGCCACTGCATTGTCCCCAAGGCAATGTTTGGACACCTCTAGGCATTATGTGAACTCTTTTCAACAAGGTGACAAAGCCTCATCCGGCCACCGGGCCTTAGTTTGCCCACCACTGATCTAGGGTCTAAAGGTAGCCATACACGGCACGACTTTTCAGGCGATTGACCGCCATGAGCGCTCCCGTCAATCGCCCCGGGTTAATCTTCCGAAAATCGGGTGGCCCCACCTGGTGAGATAGACCAGGAATCTCCCGCGATCCGACATGCCGGTAAATTCCCGGCTGATCCAAAGCACACAAACGATGCCCGCCAATCAGCTGAGGGCTGGCTGCACCGTGACGTCATCCCGCTGAAGTTGATCCCTCATCTATCGAGGCATAATCACCTTGTGTATGGATACCTTTAGACAGGGGTGTCAATCTTAAATACACAGTGAGCCAAAATGAAAACCTTAGACAAATTTAAGGGCCAATGCACATGGACACACAGGCGCAGCAGTGTTTATTTGCTCCTTCCACTCCTCCTTCCTCCCTCAGTAGATGTGGCAGAAAAGTCTGCTTTCGCCACAGCCCCCCCCCCCCCCCCCCCCCCCCAGTCTGCAAGATTCACTTAAGTCAGTTCATATCCATATCGGACATGACCATAAATATGGCCGATGTCCGATGCTTTGCATAGAGACCGCTGGTCTCCAGGCAAAGCTTCGGCTGAGCTGGGCAGAGCAGAGTGGTCTCCCCAGCTCCACCGATATCTGACAGCAGCTTGATGACGTCATTACGCTGCTGCAGGGTACATTGGACGGCTCAAACATCGAGCCGTCTGTACCTTGCTTTAGATTGTGACCCAGTTTTTTGACCGATCGACCGCATGCTAGATGTTTGTTTTCCATCACTTTAGCTCAATTCATTCAGGTAAAAAGAAATAGATTTACAATCAAACTCATTTTTAAGTTTATCGAATGGAAACATTTTACTGTTTATTTCCCCCCTTTAACCTTCTGGACATTTTTTATATAACCGTGCCACGGGCAATCGCGGCGGAGCACGACATGCTTCGCTGTGATTGCCTGCCCAGCTGGAGGATGTAAACATAAGACGCCGGACTTATGCTGAAAAAAGGCGACGCCCCTCCAGTTACACGGAGGTCTATGGCGCCGCCTAGCCCCGCCCCCTTCACGTCACTGGTGACCCGGTAGCATCGGTAGCAATCTGCCGATATCTAGAACGTTGCTCTAGTTAACTGGGGCTGAGTTTCATGATGCATGAAACTCAGCCCAACGCTCAGAAGGTTAAAGAGGCTACATAAACAAAATCTAGAATGTATATATATAAAATTAAAGTTTGACTTACCTCTGAGCTGGTACAATGACAGACAAGCACTACACAATCCTAAAAATGTATACTGACCTGTTGTTAATTGGAATCAGAGAGATTTATGGAGAGATTTTTGAATTTATCTGCCAGGCTTCTGGTGGTTAAAAGTGTTAAGCTGGCCATACACCTTCAGATTTCTCTGTCAGATTTCCTTCAGATCAGATCTACCAACAACCATGTAGTATAGTGTCCTCCCTGATAGAATGCATAGTGATTGGAAGGTGTAGAAAGGTCCTCATATTACATGGTTTTGGTAGAACAAAATCTGAACTAAAGGAAATCTGACAGAGAAATCTGAAGGTGTATGGCCAGGGGGAATTGTCTAGGTGTATTTCAACACAGAGCTGTGATGATTTTAATTATTATCTTTTATTTATTTAGTGACAACATATTACGCAGTGCTGTACATTAAATTTGAGATGCAGCATAAGATAACACACAGGTAAAGGTTATGACACAGGAAGAGCTGAGGACCTTGCCCAATCGGGCTTACAATCTACTAGGTTGGGGCACAGAATATACATGAGTGATCTGGTACTTTCCCGGCTGGCACTGCTCTAAAAGAAGTCAGCTCTTACCCTCCACTGCTGCCTCGAGTCATCAGTGAGATAAGAGAGGTTCATTTTTAATTAACTCATGACAGGAACTTTTTTTTTGCTGCATTGTGCCCTATTATCTGCACTTCTTGTGTTGTTCACACAAAGAAGAAAATCTGAATAAAGCAGTCTTTTTTGGGGTAAGCCAATAAAACAAAGTGCCTTTGTTAGTCCTTTGAATAGTAAATAAAACCAGTGAGTTGGCTACACCTAAAATACTTAAAATGGATGAAAACTCAAAATCTAAAAAACATATAAGTAAAATGAAAGTTTTACCTCTGAGCTGGTATGATGGCGGTGTAGCTCTCCACAATCCTTACCTGTTGATACCTGTTGTTCCCTGGAATCATATGACATATTCCATCTTTAACCTTCTTAGTGTGAGTTTCATGCATCATGAAATGCCCCAGCCCCAGTTAACTAGAGCGACACTCTAGATACCGCCGATTGGTACGCTGATTAGATTGCTACGGCGGTCGGGAGCATCGGCATGTATGGGGGCGGGGGTAGGTGGCACTATAGACCTGCGTGTAACTGGAGGGGCGTCGCCTTTTATCAGCATAAGTCCGGCGTCTCCAGTGAGCCACTGGGGGCATTTATAATGGTTTTCTATGGGAAAATTCATCAGTATATTCTGCAATGCAGGGCCGAGATTAGGGAATTACCCGTCTGTCCATGCGCTCAGAGATGTCGGGCTCTTCCGGGGGCACGGCAGCGCGTGTCATCAGAGCCAGGGAGAGAGGAGGGGCTGCAAGGGACCTACTTAAATTACTCAATACAATAATAACTGTAAGCTCAATTTGCAAGCTTAATTGCTCAGGGCCCTCTCCTCCTCATGTATCATGATTTGTTTTTGTGTAATATATGCAAGTTCGTTATTTGTATCCTCTAGCTATGCACAATATACTCATTCTTGATAAATAAATAAAAATGTATAATCAGAAATGTTCTACTCCAACACATTCAAGAAAAATATAGACAATGACCTGTACAAAATGAGAACCTTTACAGACAGTCTACAAATGTTTTTTAAATTTCTCAAACAGCAGTGAATGAACTAGGGGCATTTTAAGAAAACTGTGAACACCCAAATCAAGCCTTTATATGGCCCTCAATAATGCAGAAAATCCTCTTACATGGTGGTCATGTGCAGGGACGCCGTCAGGAGGGGAAAGGAGACGTTCTGGGTCCTGGGTTCGAGTAGCTAGGGGGAGTGGCTTAGGAACCACTATAGCAACCATAGCAGTGCTATGGGGCCCATATTCCCAAGGGGGGCCACCACTCCTGGAAGAGCAAGAGTGACATTGGAGTGACAGGTTGGGATGGGGGTGGGGCATACAAAAATTTTGCTATGGGGCCCAGTCATTTCTAGCTACACCCCTGCTAGGGGGGCACGCCGGGCATTATCCCTGGGCCCCAGGGTCCTCATTCTGGACTGCCCGATTGACTCAGAGTCAAAACGTCAGAGTCTCTGGCCACAGGATTTCTGATGGTTTGTGCAGGGACTGGCCCTCCGTCTGCTGGGCTCAGATCATACAATGACCGAGGAGTGTTGGACACTTTAAGAACACTCAATATTCCAGTAAAGCTCAAGATGTGATATAGCCAAGTTGTCTCCAGGACATGTATGTGTAGAAACATGGCTCACCTATTAATAAACAAGCCCAAAGTTAGTTCATGAAATAACCGCCTCTCTGTTTTGAGAACATTCAGGCATTGCATCATGGTCTGCTGCATCTGTAGAAAGGGATTCTCAAAGTGAACTCAGACAATAGGCATATTGTTTCATTGTATGTGTCATGAATATAAGCCGTGTAATAGCAGTGAATCCAAAGGAAACGGAGCCGCATTATGCTCCATGTGGACCAAGGGAATCCTCTGCTTAGAATATACAGAAGAAGTTATTTTTTATTCAAAAGAAGAATACAAATGTAACTGTGGTTTAGAGCACCTTGATCTGTCCTAAATAACATTGTTGGGGTGACTTGGGTCTCGCTTGAAGCTGCAGGTGTGTAGTGACCCGAAAAAGGGCCACAAAACTGTATATAACGTACTGTGTATATACTGCTGTAGTGCTTTTTATAGTTGGTGTATGTCTCTTTAAGGGCTACACTTAAAGGGTTGGTTATCAGTTGCTGGAACCTCTTTTGCAAGGACTGGGTTAATAGCTTACACCCTGTTATGGCTCTCTGCCCTAAATGTAACTATTCTGTTCTGCTCAGTTACAGGCCTTAAAGGGCACCTAAAAAATGTTATTACATTTTTACTTACCTTTTAACTGTCCCAATAGCTCAAAGTTGCTCAAAAAAATATATATTTAGCTATCCCGCTGACGTCTGTGGGAGCCACCATTTTAGATTCAGTGTAAGCTTCCAGGCTTGCATAAGTTAAGGCTGCAATAACGCCAGTGGCCACTGGGGGGCGCCAGATACACCGTGTGTCAATGGTGAAAGCAGGAAAAAAATCAACATGAATAGCTGCTGAAGATGTCACAGATGATCCACAGAGGGGTGAGGGGAGAACTATACAGATATCTCCACTCAGGTAATGATTTTTTATTTACATTTTGCTCCAATAATGTGGGGTTGGCTAGCTAGGGGGACAAAAATTTGTCTGGTGGGTTTAGGCGCGCTTTAAGCAAGCCCCTTCCTGAGCTTATAAATATTAGTTCCCCAGAACATTCTGGGCTTTTCTGATGTGGCTTTCCTGATGACTGCAGCTTCCCTCCGATGTCCCCAGACGAGAATCCCTGGGTGAGGTGATCTCCACAAACCTACAGTGTGATACCCTGACTGTACTGCTATTGTTCTTCATTCTCAGAGAGCCTACAGCAACCCTGTTACAGCGGCTGGTAGCAACGTTTATTCCCAAGTCTGACCCCCATCTCTGCCCTCTGGAGTTGGTGCCTGTTTGTATATACTCCTTCAATAAACTGTACATAGAACCTACCAGCTGCCTGGACTGGGTTTTGTTTGGAGTGTAAGCCATGCTTCGTGAAAGGGCAGAGGACATCAATCTGAAAGGACCAGGCCACGTGAGTTGTGCACTACATTGCACCTCCATGACACTACAGGTGTACCAATACATCAAGTAATAAAGCAGAGAAAAGAAAGTGTCAGAAATTTTTTAAATGAAATGCAAAGGTTATAATAAAACAAAGAAAGGGAGGAGCATAAACAGAGGAAAACTGGAGGAAAGAGGGGCATTAGCGTATTGTTCGCACTATAAGATGCCCCAGACCATAAGATGCACCCCTTGGTTTGGATGATTTTTTAGAAATTCATTAAAAAAAGACATTAAAAAAAAGAAAGGGTCATGGGCACTAGTAATGAGCAGCATAAGCAATATTCGAATTCACAACATTTGCAAATTACTCTCCAAATATTCTTAGTTAATCCCAAAATATTGTAACTCCTGTCATTATTATTGCCACTTGTACATGTGAACGTAATCTGTGTAAAGCAGGCGGTCCGGTCCATGCAGTATTCACTCTATGTTCTTCCATCCATCCATCAAAGCAAAAGGCCAGTGCCAGGAGGGAGGTTCCAGCAGAGTGTGAAACTTTTCTGTGAACCCACTGACCAACTTATGGAGAGCCACATTTTACAATCTGGCTCACAACAGATGAGCACCTATATACATATGGGAGTCTGTGGTACAGAGTGTTAATGTAAATACACATCTCATGCTATCTAAATAGATAAATAGCTTCATTTCACCCAGCTGGTTGGTCTGTGTATTTAGAGAATGGGTACCGCTAGTGCTAGTACAGCTAAAATCTCTACAAATCTCTCAAAATACCTTTTGGCTTGCCTGGAGGGGATGGAACAAATGCCAGTCTCCTGGGATACAGAGCTATTGTTTCCAGGATGTTTGGGGCTAAAAAATATATTTTTTTGGTTTACATATTCGAACCATTAGACACAAATACGTTTTCCCATTGATTTTAGTGGTAGTGAGTCTTAAGCTAGCCACACACGGTTAGATTTTGGTTCAATCGATGCTCGATTAGATGATTTTTTTCATCGATTGAACGAAAATCGAGAAATGCCCACATGGTACGATCGACGATAATTGTTTGAGGAAGGCAGAAAAATTTATCGAATTTTGATCGGACATGTTGGAAAATCTTCGTCGATTGTGCCAAAATCGTTTTATAATCGTCGATGTTTGTGGTGTTTCTCCTGGATCGATTAGATTCGATATAACAACATAGACCACTTCAATCTGAACTTCAATCGTTTCCATACCAAAATCGACGATTTTAGTAATATTTTGGAATCGAAATCTCACCACAATCGCAAACTCAATGTGGGGTGTATGTTGATGCGATTAAGATCGATTTTCGATTAGACGATTGAATTCCTCGACCTAATCGAGCATCGATTGAACCAAAATTGAACCGTGTGTGGCTAGCTTTATAGTTCGAAAAATATGGTATTTTATCAATCCAACACAAAAAATAATATAAAATATGATTACTGGTATTTTTCTAGACAAAAACAGAAACAGAATGCAGAGAGACACGCTGAGGGCACACATTATAATTTGTACTGATACACTCATATGATCTTTATAATTGCAAGTGTTTTGTGGTATTTGTCCTAGAGATATCTTGTTATCACTTACCTGGGCAAATAAAACAGACATGACCCTAATTATATGCTCCAGTCTGTGCGTTTTGCATGTTTTTGTAATGAAGCATGTGGTTTCCGTCTGTATTTTTTATAAAGAGCAACACGCCACACAGACAGGAAATAGCACAATAAGGTAACCCCTAGTAAAACATACATCACTGCAGCACATCAATGTTTTTTTAGTCTTGCCTAAACAAAGTTGATGATAGTTGAGTCTCCACTTATATGTACAACTTTTTCATCCTACTAGAAAGACTGGGGACACTAGTGATGGGTCGTTCGCGAAAGAGCCGGCTCTAAAGGCTGCCATACACGCCGGATTCTGGCGCGATGGATTCCGGGCGCGTGCACGCGGATCCATCGTGCCGGAATCCCCTGCAGCCCACCTTGCCCGTCAGATCGCATCCGATGGATCAGGGGCACAGAATCGGATCCGAGGAAGAACCAACCTGTTGGTCTTTTCAGTCCGATTCTGCTCTGATCAGGGGGCGTTGCGGTCCGGGAGGCGAGCCATCGGACACGGATCCCTCCCGGATCCGGCCGTACAAGGTGGGCTGCCACAATCGGATTCCCTAATTGGCTAATCGTTCTCACCTGTGGATGCCGGCGGAATCGCCGGAATCCATCGGGTGCTGAATCGATCAGCCAGGGAATCCGTGCCGTGTATGGCTAGCTAAAGAGCCGATGCTTGGCCGCGAACGACAAGAGCCGATACCCGTCCAGCAGAGCCGATGCTTTTAATGGCTCCTGCTGGTCAGGCACTTTGATGGGCTC
>CM070036.1:14425412-14435682 GCA_036250615.1 Ptychadena robeensis | reverse complement strand
ATATTCCACTCTGCATTTGTATTGCTTTAAACTTTTTTTTATGTAATTTATGAACATGCCAAGATGATGATTTACATTGTTTCATTGTGTATAGTATAGTATAGATAGGGATCTCCCCTCTTTGGAGAGATTTTCTCTGACTTTTTGTTATGTAGACAGTAGTACTTTGGCTGTAGTTAGGATTTCTCTCCATAAGAAATATAAGGAACCTGCTGTCAACCTAATAACACATTATGTACACTGTCCTGCAGAAATATATCGCTATATCTATTTACATATTTTTCAGACCAGACGCACCCAAAGTTTTGAAGAGGAAATTGGGGGAAAAAAACGAGACAGTTATTCAGATATCAAGTGAATATACGGAATGTTCCAGCAAAGTAGGCAGGACTGGACAATGCAGTATTTACTCTATATTCCTCCAGCCAAACGGACAGTGCCAAGAGGGAGGTCTTTGCTGCAGCAAAAAGTACAGATCGGAACTTTACATGTGTCTATACACTAGCAGTACCCATTCTCTGAACCCACTGACCGACTTATGAAGAGACACATTATGTAATCTGGCACTGAACAACTTACCCACGAGCTGCTATTTACATATGGGAGGAGATATGAGTCTTTGTCACAAAATGTATTTACTGCAATGGAGAATATTAATGTAAATGCACAACTCATGCTTTTTCTGGCTTGGCTGGAGGGAATGGAACACATTTCTGCCTCCTTTTTTTTTTACATATTCGGACCTTTAGACGCAGGGACACTTTCCCATTGATTTTAATAGTAAAAAGTGTGTCATATAGTCCGAAGAATACGGTAACCGGATTGATTCCACAAAGCAAACATGAATTTATGGTTTTAACAAATAACTGACATGTAAGAACTCATCAGAGGCATTAAAAATGTGCTCCATATTTATACATCATTTGAGATAAAAATAGAGAACTCATGCATATGGGGGAAGTTACTAGACCAAAGTACAACTGAAAATAACAAAGAAGCATTCATTCTAAAACTACAATGTCGCGACTTCCTCGTTGTATTTACAGTTTCCATAACCGAATGCCCTGGGACAAATTTGTATCATACAAACGTGACGCGTCACACTGTAATTCTCACAAACTGCCTTAGGGAAGCCCCAGAAGGTCATTGTCCCCTAAGTTATGGGACAGAAGGACACCCTATAGAGCAACATACCAAAACTAGGCACTGAGAATGGGGAAATTACA
The DNA here is from genome assembly GCA_036250615.1 of Ptychadena robeensis. Classification (NCBI taxonomy): domain Eukaryota; kingdom Metazoa; phylum Chordata; class Amphibia; order Anura; family Ptychadenidae; genus Ptychadena; species Ptychadena robeensis. The sequence goes on along the minus strand of CM070036.1, from coordinate 14,434,456 downwards.
CATTTAGCGACACCTATAGTTGTTGACATTGACCCTCCCCACTTCCTTGTGAATATAGTGCAAAAAATAATAGAAAACAAAATATGAAATATGTGTCTCTCTATAATATAAGATGCAACTTTAACCCCCTAAAATCTGGGGCAAAAAGTCTGTAGGTCTTAAAGAGTGCATGCCCATTCATGAAACAAAATAATGAAAGCTGCAACCAGTGTCTGTCAGCTCTGTGTCTTGCTCTGATCACTCCCTGCTCTCCCCCCTACTAAATGGCAATAAGCCCCCCATACACGTCTAGATTTTCTGTTCAATCAACTTAAGAAGAAAATTTTTTGGGGGTCAGGGAAATTGGTGATTGATTGTATGTTTGCCAACTGTAGTAACAGATATTTGATAAACTTTTTTGGGATCGACTGAAAGTGTAATCAATTTCAATACAACCAATTAAAATTTACCAGCATGTCCAATAATTTTTCAATAAATTTTTTTTAACTGTTTTGGGTTGATCTAACCATGTGGGCTGCCATAAATTTTCAATCAATCAACCAAAAAATGTATTGTATTAAGTTGATTGGATGAAAAATCTAGACATGTATGGGGGGCCTATAGACAGAGGAGGGAGGGCAGGAAAGCAGGGAGTTATCAGAGCAAGACACAGAGTGGAGAAACACCAGCTGCAAGCTTTCAGCGGGTGCTGCACGTCTCTTTGCTCTGATCACTACCTCCTCCTAATTATCAGCTAGAAAGGTGGAGAGAGCTGGGAATGATCTGAACAGAAAGGAGAAACACTCATACAGCCCCTGTATACAGCAGGTATGTAAGGAAAATGAATGGACAACCCCAAATCGGGGTGTCCCACCTCTGAGACTTTTAAGGTACTTAGAGGTCAAGTTCCAGTTGAAGTATGGGGTTAAAAACGATTTTATTCATATATGAATTAACCTCCTGTCCGTTATAGGCTTTTCGCGCCATTTTTTATGGCATGAAAAGCCGCTGCCCGGGCAATTGCGGAAGAGTAAACTGTAACCCGCCGTGATTGCCGGCTCTCCCCCCGGCCCTCTACACACCGCCGGTGTCATTAAGAAGTGTGGGGAGAAAAGCGATGCCCCCTCCATTAACATGTAGATGACACCAAAGACACAGGGCGGGAAAGGCTCTGTGAGTCTGCAGCTCTGCAGAAATGCACAGGCACAGTTTGATCGTGACTTCAGACGTAACGCCCAGGAGGTTAAAGATCATCAAACAGATATGTCCCATGGAGTGCAACTCCCAAAACACTATTGGCTAGGAATGTAAGGAAGTTTTCCAGCTATATATTTTTCAAGAGACATGAAGCCAAGTGATGGCATCACAGAGACTTCGAAGAAACAATGCCAAGTGTATGGTAAGGAAAAGTTGTTTATATAAGTGAGGCTGGACTGCCCCTAAGCATAAGGCTAGGGCTCCACATGCACACAGAGATTGCGTTGAACACAGAGATTTAAGCACAGTGTACGAGTCGCTCATTGACAGCAATGGGGCTTTGACAGGGCTGTCTCCAAAGCCTGTCAGAGCTCCAGATCTGTGGGTCCGAACCTCCATCATATTGAAAGCAACAGAGGCTTGCACGGACATCAGTGGAGCCCACCGCAAAGTGGAACCCTAGCCTAATGCCTGCCATACACATGCCGATTAACGGCCGATTTTTCCGCTGACCGACGGGCGTGCGTGCTCGCGCCATCGGTCGGTGGCAAAATCGGCCGCCAATCGGTCTGTGCCCACATGGGGCGACAGAACCCTGTCGCCCCACAGCTCGGCCGGCCAGAGAACGGACATGTCAGATGTTCTCTGGCCGATGCCATTAACTTCAATGAAGACCGGCATCTTCATTGAAGATAATGGCCGGCACACAAAGGGTGCCCGGCCGATTAAAAGCAGCCCCAGAATGCACCGTGATGACGTCATCACGCTGCATATCGGAGCTCATCGGAGCTCGTCTGTCTGCCCCCGTCTGTGGGTGTATGCATGCAAAATCAGTCTCCATTGTCAGACAGACTCACCCATCAAGGCTCTTTGATATTTGCAAAGCACCTCCCAAGGATCAGCCTACTGCTTGTACCAGGCCGAGGTCTCTTTAAAGAAGTACTGAGACAGGGTATTGGGATCTTTCAGTATGGTATGCACACCACCCTCCCTTACCTCTCCCACCAGCAATAATCTGCCTGCGCTGTACAGACAAGAACATGACAAAGACAGAAAAGTTTTAGTTAACAATGCCTTTAGCATGTTGATGAGCGGGGGAGGGAGAAACCAGGAAAGGCAAACTATAGGCAGATTATCCTTTAGCTTTAAGGTTGGATTCACACGATTCTGTGTTCAACGCGGCGTTCATGATAACACACACGTGTAGGCGTGTCAGATGAACACATATAGCTTCCTGGGAAGCCACATAGGAATGTATTGGGTTTCCACTGCCAATACGTTTTTATGCAGCCCTGTGTGAATGGGTCCCCTAAGGATCTATGGGCCAACGTAGCTCATTAGACACCATCTATAATTAAACTAATTAGTTAACAGAAACATAATTATACAAAAAAGTATACAATTTATGTATGTCAAGTATTTGATTTCTAAAGCAATACTAGTAGAGCATGGAACAGTCAGAATTAGAGTCACTGGGCCACCACAATAAAAGTTACTTTTACAGGAAATTGCTAGATCGTTTATAAAAAATATATGTCACAGACTACGTGCACGGTATAACACCTTCACGATTAAAAAGAGAACTCATTTCCTTGCAAAGAATTTTAAGCTGCAGCAATACAGGTTTCAGAAATGCACAGATACATTTTTTCAAATTAATTCCTTTCTAACTGGAGTACTGAATAGATGTGGCTGGGTTATGTGACAGACTGCTCATCTGTCACTGAATGGATTGAGCATGTCCAGCAGTGAAAGGGCCCCACAGTTTATTATGATATATATATACATATTGGACAGCACCTGCAGGTTGCTGAATGTTTTGAGTTTGGTTACAGCGTCCTGGACTCTGGAATGGGAAGGAACTGAGCCGGCCTTCGCATTCTACCCAGGTACACATCAGAGCTTCAACGCAGGGCTTTAGACAGGCCATGGGAGACCAGGCCCACCCAGTCAGGTCAGTGTGCCCACCTTAATGGGGCCTTCTACCTAAGCGTACCCCATCAGTGAGACGTTGGCGTGAATGAACTTGCATCAGGTTGATACCTGTTAGAGCGACAGACACTCGATCGAGGTGTGGTGACCTCATCACGCTGCACTTGAGTGTCCATCGATCGGACTGTGCACATTGATTCCGTCCTGGTCCCCATCCAAAGTAATTGTGATCAACCAGTGAACATATCCATTCCCTGTTCGACCGCTAAATTGAAACCATCTATGACCGGCCTTATTAATAAGCTGAGATCCAGATTGCTATCCTTAACTGTGACTAAAGCAGGGAACACACACATATATATATAAGGGTCAGATTGATGGCCGCTTCTAGCGCAGTGCACATCTGGCCCATATCTAATGCGGCCATCCCTGTTTTCGAGCGGGACTAATCAATCCCGCTCGAAAACAGGGACATGACTGTAAACCCCGGTCGATGTCCATTGCTTTGCAGGGAGACCACGGGAGACCACCCTGCATCATCAGAGCAGTGCTGCGCCTCCAGCTCCTCCGATATCAGGCATCAGCGCAATGACATCAACATGCTGCTACCGGGAACCTCATCGTATATCGAGAATGTATATCGGGCCATGTGTTCCTTGCTTAAGAGGTATTCATGGGCAGTCACTGACATGACATCATCACCTAATCCTAACCAATCAAAGATCAGCTCTATCAGAAAATAACCTATACTACAGTCTTTGCAGCAAGATGGTCACCACAAATCTGACCGTCCAGGCACAGGACATTGAATGGACAATCTTGCCGGAGGCATAAGAGCGATTAATGACTTAATTACTAAGATCCGCTGTGTATCCATGACCTGAGGAAAGGAATGGGCTCGCTCGCTGACCAGACGTCCAGGTGAAAGGTTCCTACAATGCAGAAGTCACTGACAATAACAGCAAACATCTGAACGCCCGGCTCCAGGAACGTCTAACGTTTTATCCCAAATTCCGTCACTACAGATGGATTCTAATTTTATATTTTCTATGTCCAAGTTCTGCCTCTTCCATCATGCTGCAGCGGCACGAAGATAAACATTACGATTGTTTGCTTACATGTGCGTAGAGGATGTTATATGTATGAAACACATATCATTTATCTAGGGTGCTGCTAGTCCCCATGTGACATGCCATCGTGTATAAGGAAAGTTTGTATTGGGAACTCAAATATGGATCTGACGCTTCCTACACAGTCATTTAATCAGGTATTGAAACCCCTCAAGGACAGCACACACAGGAAGGATGTAAGAAGCTTTCGAGTACAATCAATCACCATGACCGCGCACGTTTGATGATGTTGTACTCGAATCGTTTACAATCTCCCGTGTGTGCCTAGATTAACAAAGCCATACTAAATTCTAAGTACATTTCCTGAGTAATGGTTTGCCAAGTGGGATGGAATTTTATATTCAACTCTTGATGTGTTATTGCTTGAAACTTTGTTTTATGTAATTTAGAACATGCCAGATGATGATTAAATAGGTTCATTGTGTATAGTAGAGTAAGATAGGATATCTCCCATCTTTGAGAGATTTTCTCGACTTTTGTTAGTAGACGTTAGTAGTACTTTGGCTGCTATGGATTGCTTCCATAAGAAAATATAAGGAACCTGCTGTCACCGAATAACACATTATGTACCTGTCCTGCAGAAATATATGCCTATATTATACTACATATTTTCAGACCAGACGCACCCAAGTTTTGAAGAGAAATTGGGGGAAAAAAACGAGGGACAGTATTCAGATATCAGTGAATACGGAATGTTCCACAAAGTAGGCAGGACTGCGACACAAATGCAGTAGTATTTACTCCTATATTTCCTCCAGCCAAAAACGGACAGTGCCAGAGGGAGGTCTTGCTGCAGCAAAAAAGTACAGATCGGAACTTACATGTGTCTATCAATAGCAGAACCCATTCTCATGACACCCCTGACCGACTTTGAAGAGACACATATTGTAATTGGCCTGAACAACTTACCCACGAGTGCTATTTACATATGGGAAGGAGATAGAGTCTTTGTCAAAAATGGATTGACTGCAATGGAGAAATTAATGTAAATGCCCAAACTCATTGCTTTTTTGGCTTGGCTTGAGGGAGGGGAATGGAACACATTTCTGCCCTCTTTGTTTTTTACATATTCGGGACCTTTAAGCGCAGCGGACACCTTTCCCATTGATGTTAATAGTAAAAACAGTGTGTAATATACGTCCGAAAAGAATACGGTAACCGGATTGATTCAAAAGCAAACATATGAATTTATGGTTTTAACAAATACACGGACATGCTAGAACTCATCAGAGGCATTTTAAAAATTGCTCATATTTATACATCATTTGAGTAAAAAATATGAGGAACTCATGCCATATGGGGGAAGGTTACTAGACCAAAGTACAACTGAAAAATAACAAAGAAGCATTCATTCTAAATACATGTCGGAAATTCCTCGTTGATTTACAGTTTTCCATAACATCCGAATGCCTTGGACAAATTTGTATCATACAAACGTGACGAGTCACACTGTAATTCTCACAAACTGCCTTCAGGGAAGCCCCCCAGAAGAAGGGTCATTTGTCCCACTAAGTTAGGACAGAAGCGACACACTATAGAGCAAAACATACCAAAAAACTAGGCCTGAGAATGGGGAAAATTCCATTTTAGGACACTATAGTTGTTGGAATTGACCCTTCCCACTTCCTGTGATATAGTTGCAAAAAATAATAGAAAACAAAATATGGAAATATGGTGTCTCTCTATATAGATAAATGCATTTAACCCCTAAAATCTGGGGGCAAAAAGTCTGTAGGTTTCTTAAGAGTGCATTGCCCATTCATGAACAAAAATAATGAAAGCTTGCAACGTGTCTGTCAGTCTGTGTTTGCTCTGAGTCATCCCTGCTTCCCCCTATAAATGGTTTTACTTTTAATAAAGCCCCCTTACACGTCTAGATTTGTTTCAATCAATTCTGATAGAAGAAAATTTTTTGGGGGTAGGGAAATTGGTGTGGTTGGATTGTTTTTGCCAATGTAGTACAGTATTTGATAAACTTTTTTGGATCGGGACTTGAAAGGTGTAATCATTATACAACAATTAAAATTTTACAGATGTCCATAATGGTTTTCAATATTAAAGTTTTTTTTATGTTTTGGGTTGATTAACCATGTGGCTGCCATAAATTTTCAATCAATCAACCAAAAATGTATGTGTATGTAAGTTGATTGGATGTGTGAAAATCTGACATTGTATGGGGGGCCTATAGACAGAGGGGTGAGGGCAGGAAGCAGGTGAGTTATCAGAGCAAGACACAGAGTGGAGGAAGAACACCAGCTGCAAGCTTTCAGGGGGGTGCTGACGTTCTCTTTGCTCTGATCACTACTTTGGCTCCTAATTTCAGCTTAGAAAGGTGGGAGAGAGTGGGACTTGATCTGAACAGAAGGAGAAACACTCTAGCAGCCCCTGTTAAGCAGGTATGTAAGGAAATGATGATGGGACAACCCAAATCGGGGTGTCCCCTTGAGACTGTTAAGGTACTTAGAGGTCAGTTAGTTGAAGTATGGGTTTTTTTTGTTAAAAACGTTTTATTCATTATGAATTAACTCCTGTCGTTTATAGGTTTTGCGCCATTTTTTTTGGTGAAAAGCGTGCGGGGGCAATTGCTGTGGAGTAGGGAGGTAAACTGGTTAACCCGCCGTGATTGCGGCTCTCCCCCGGCCTCTACACACCGCCTGGTGTCATTAGAAGTGTGGGGGATGAAAAGGATGCCCCTTCCATTAAACTGTAGATGACACCAAAGGACACAGGTCGGGGGAAATGGCTTGTGAGTCTGCAGCTCTGCAGAATGCACAGGCCAGTTTGATCGTGACTTCAGAGTACGTCCCAGGAGGTTAAAGTCATCAAAAAGATAGTGTCCATGGAGGTGCAACTCCAAAACATTGGCTAGAATGTAAGGAGTTTTCCAGCTTATTTTTTCAGAGACATGAGCCAGTGATGGCTCACAGGAGACTTCGAAGAAACATGCCAAGTGTATGGTTAAGGAAAAGTTTGTTTATATAAGTGAGGCTGGACTGCCCCTAGCATAAGGCTAGGCTTTCACATGCACACAGAGATTGGTTGAACACAGAGATTTAAGCAAGTGTCGAGTCGTCATTGACAGCAATGGGGCTTTTTGACAGGGCTGTCTCCAAAGCCTGTCAGAGCTCCAGATCTGTGGGTCCGAACCTCATCATATTGTGAAAGACGAGGCTTGCACGGTAATCAGTGGAGCCCACCGCAAGTGGACCCTGCCTAATTGCCTGCCATACACATGCCGATTAACGGCGGTTTTTCCGCGTCTTCTGACGGGCGTTGCGTGTCGCCGCATCGGTCGGTGGCAAAAATCGGCCGCAAATGGTCTGTGCCCAAGGGGGCGACAGAACCCTGGTGCCGCACAGCTCGGCCGGCAGAGAAGGACATGTTCGGTTTCTGGCGATGCATTAACTTCAATGAAGACCGGATTCTTATTGAAGATAATGGCAAAATCTAATCGAACCTCGATTGAATGATAAATTGTACCATGTGTGGCTAGCTTTAGTGTACTAGAGAGGTTAAAGAGGATATTCAAGGGATCATCAACATCTTATTATTTAATTAAATCCCCTCTATCATTGTAAATATCAGCCTTGGGCTCTTGGGAATATATACAGAAAAATGTTCACCCATCCCTATTCAATGCCGAACCCCTAGGATTGTTGGCCACGTTCTAGTATTGGCGGCTTGTGTAAATAATGATGGCTAACCTAATTGTGTGCTTTCAGGCAGAATGAATTATAAACAAATTGACTATCACACTGTCCATTGTCCAACCATCAGTGACCTTTCACCTTTAACAGATCTGACGCCATGCCATTCTTCTATTAATTAACTCAGGTCAATATCCATCCAAATGTTTCTATATAAATAATGGGAAACATCTCCCACATAGCATTCATGTAAAAAATAGATTAAAATATGGTTCTTATGTGTAGGGAGCAATTTCTAAGAGAAAACTCCATACTTCTATCCCCTAGGGCCTACTTAGGTCTTGTACATGGGATGGGGCAACTTTTTGACTCATCACAATTGAATTTGACAGACAAAGAAACTGTAAGTCCTCAGGCTTTCAACAGATTACATTGATAAATTGTTACATTTACCAAACTACTTAAAAAAAAGTTATATTCCTACTGACTGGAAGAATATAGAGTGAATACTGCAGTCCTGCCTACCTTGCTGGAACATTCTGTGTATTCTGTGTATTCACTTGACATCTGAATGGCTGTCTCCCCTAATTTTCTCTCCAAAACTTTAGGTGCGTCTTCTGGTTTGGTGCGTCTTATAGTCAAAGAATACGGTACTTGTTGACATTTTTATTGAGAATATAATCATAGGGATAGGGGTTCTAAAATTGTAAAAACCTGTTGATCAGTATTTTGGAAAACCTTTTGTGTGACTTGCAAATGGTACCTAATCTTAGGGGTAAGGAAGTACTTGGTACGTAAACCATTGTCTGGATGGACTTACTACTTAAGCTAGCCACACACGGGTAGATTCCCGTGCAATCGACCACCAATCAATCACAGCGTGGTGACGTCACCACGCTGTGATTGATCGGGGATCAATTGAACGGAAATCAATGTGCACCACATGGGCACATCGATTACCGTTCAATGAAGACCTCCGGCTAGCTAGAGTTCTCTCCGGCTTTCAGCATGTAAAGCCGAACATGCTAAAGCTGAAGAGAAATCCAGCCTGCTTCTCTCCCCGTTCTCCCCGGCTGGAGTGAAGAGTGCTGACTCCGGTCCCTTTACACAGACTCTGCTGCGCTGCAGCTGTCAGTTCTGTGTGAAGATGTCGGCTTTC
>CM070036.1:14393833-14403979 GCA_036250615.1 Ptychadena robeensis | reverse complement strand
CTATTTCATACCTGTGTGTTATCATGTGTTTGTATCTCCACTCTAATGTATTGTACAGCGTTGCATAATATGTTGCCGCTATATAAATAAATGATAATAATAATAATAGAACATTTATGGAATGTTTGAGTTGACTATCTCAAGCTTCTTTTTAAAAAAATATATATTTATTTACAATTTTTTTTTTTTTATTTCACCTTCCTGACTACAGGGATATTCCTTTTTTTAAAGTGGTATTGAAAATGTATCAATGTAATCTGTAATTTTCCAACCAGCCTGGGAGGACTTGAGACCAGGCGGCCCTTACACTTACTTTTTCCAGACCCTCAAATTAAAAAACCCATTGTGGCCCACGAGTCAAAAAGTTTGCCCACCCCTGGCCTAAGCTTTGAGTAGTAGGGAGCACTACTGTATATGAGATGTACATCTCTAAAGGAATCCAAGATATTTGTAAAACAAAATAGGAAGACCTTCAGTTATTCCCACTCTGTCCAGAATGAAAGAAAAAGGTTTTGGCTGGACATATACTTTGACCACGGACGTTTCTTAAATTGAGAGGATAGTACGGCTTGTTTTAGTTTGGTAACCTAGTGAGCACATCCTCAAGAGCCCAGTCCATTGTTGACTCTGGGGCTTGGAATCAGGGACACAATCTGCTTTTTCCTATTAAGAAAGATTTGGATTAAGATAGAGACTTGACATGTTTCTATGAGGCTATTCTTAGTGTCACATATTTGTTGTATGCCCAAATCTCGCCCAGTTTTGGCTACATACTACTTTTTAAGTGTATTCATTCAATTCGGTATTACAAAAGAAGATAAATATTCCCTTATGTTACAATAGCATGCCATCTCCTTATCAACTGTTACATAAACATCAGCCACATCACCACCCAGAAATTGGCTTCAGTATTGCATCAACCAGTGGTTCCCAAACTGGGGGGCGCAAAGGTATTCTAGGGGGGGGGGGCTGTGTTTTAATGGGGAGGGTAGGCTCGAAAATGTCCCTTAATAGAGCCCTAAATAGGACCCTGCAAGGAAAGTTTGGGAACAACTGGCATAACCAATTTTTACCTTTTTGGACAACAACATGCTTAAAATCAGTTGGGATATGAATTCATCACTATATATACATATATAACTTTTACAGCGATTTCTTTTTCCTGTTGAGGATGTGCACTTTCTCGGGCCAAGAAAAGTCATCAGTTATTGACATTTTGATGACCAGTCCCTATCTAAAATACTGGCAAATGAACAGGGATTAACCAACATGTTGGATCCCTGTTTGATCAAGCTTTCTTGAGCAGGGTGGCCGCAATCGATTCCCAAACAATAGATCACCACGAACGATTGATGGTAAATTGATTGAAAAATCAACCCCTGTATGGCCACCTTTAGAAAGTTCTGGCAGGAAGAATTCTCCTGCAAGAGAACTCATGGAGAAGTACATGATCGAGTTCATGAGATCAACAATTCATACTGTTTTGATTGTCTGATTCTGTTTTACACTAACAACAGAAATTCGACATCAATCCAATGATCCTGACCAGTGAATCAGGAAAGATTATGTGCTTGCTCATGAGTTTTCATGCAGGAGAACCTGCCATCCCCATTATTCAAGAATTCATAAAATGTATATGACCTATTTTTGCAATGCTAACGCTTCAACTCTTTTAAATCTAAACAAATGCAACCCTAAGCAGGTCAATGCAACCTTTAGCAGCCCTTGACCTTTCATAATCCCTGAGTCATTGAGATATGTAGGAATTTTCAGACCAGTGTTCAATTTGTTTATACGGCAGGGTGTTGTTAGGACTTCTGTTGAGCGTTTATCGTAGTCACTGAAAAGTTCTTTCCTCATTTTATTATTTTCTACCCCAAAGACAACGGGGAAAATCACTCCAGTAGTAATAAAGAATGCAAATGTTTTCTTATAGATTGGAGAGGATGATGAGGCTTTTATTGCTGTTGTGTCTTCTTGTGCCAGTTGCGCCCAGTCCCCTAATGTAATTACTAGAGATGGTCAATGAGGTACAAACATTGATACTGTCACAATTATATTGACCATCATAATGCCTCAGAGAGTCACCAGTTTCCTGGAGTGAGTGGACAGGAGGAAATTTCACTAATATTTGTCACCAAAGCTTAAAGTTCAAAGTTGAACTCCATTTTCGAAATAGACTTTTCTTGTAGTATAGATAGCCCCATAATGCAAGGTTTAAAGGAAAACTGTTTTTTCTTCTAATCTTTTTTTCCTCTAGCAGTTGCCATACTCTCCCTACATCCATTGTTCCAGGTTGTAAGCAGGTCTTTGACATCACTGCAAACAGTGCAAGGCTATGGCCTCTGCATTTGGGGGATGACCACAACCTGGAGGATCAATTGAAGGAGGCCGTGGGAATCGTTGTAGAGAACCGGAGGCTGCTGGGGGTTGAGAGATAATGCTAGTAAAAATGCTGCTTAAATACCTCTAAAAAACTAAAAAACTAGATTAACTTTGCTTTTTTGGGGGGGATGTTGGAGTTTCACTATAGAAAAACTTTAAATAGCTCCTAGAAAATATTAATAAGATGCAAACATTTGTTGATGTTACCAAGTTAATCAATTTTCATAGCTGCACAGTTGGATTGGCTCAGTTGCTCTCGCTATGCAATTAGCATTTTTGCCTCATTTATCATCTCTAAAAATAAGATTTTGTTGTAAAAAAAAGCTCCAAAATACATATCAATACAAGCATTATCATGTATTATAAGAATGATTTTGGACTCATCGGAAGTAATTCTTGATGATTTTTCTGCATACAGAATGTATGCTAGACATTGCAGTCAGCACCAGAGATTATAAATTGAAGTGCAAGCAGGAAGAGGCATCCATTTTGGTTTCTGCTTCCCACCTGCCCGCCCTTCCTTTTACTGTGAGGATAGTCATTCACCGGCGAATCAGGAGTAGAACGATCTGGCCAGTGGATGAATTCTTTGACGAGAGACCGCAGAGAGAAGCCAGTCTCTCATCAAAGAAAACCAGCTTAACCCGGAAGTGAGGTCACATCCAGATAGAGAAACCGGGAACTGTGCATTCCAGGTACCGAAAGTGACATCAGTGACGTCAACTTACGTTTTTTTCGATTTTAATTCCCCACGAACAGGCGGGGAATTTGAATCTTCCCACGAACAGGTGTCTTTTTAGGACAGACGTACCTGGCTGAAGTTCGGGGCATTACTAGCTGTCACCAAAGGAGGAGATTAAGTGAATTTTATAGAGGGCTAAGGCCCTATGGTCTTATAAGTTTCCTATTGGAAAGCTGGATGATTAAAGGGCTAGTGGCTGATTTGGACAGTTTAATTAATGTTAAATTTATAATTGTTATTATTATTAATGCATTATATTTCATACACGCTAAATGGGGAAGGCACTGTCGATGGACTTTTTGATATTTTGTTCTGATAAGCCGTGGCCTTTTAAAATGTATTTTTCACTACATGTTTCCATAACATTTCCAAATATATTTAGTGTCATGTCTTTATTTGAGGTGGGTTTTATAAAAGGAAGAAGTGTTTTGTATTTTATCTGTACGCAAGTCAGCCCTACCCTGGTCACGGTTTTAAAAACAGCAGTAGGTAAAGATAAGATCCTTTACATTAAGCTGATTCACACATTTCTCTAAAAATAAACTTTTCTAGAAACACTTGAGAGTTCTGCTAATACAACATGTACTGGATGTATTGTTAGATTATGTAGAAATGTGCGTTCACATAGTCATACGGAGCTAGGATTTGATAACACGTTCTACATGACTGGCTCAGCAATGCACAAGAGCTATCAGCGCTCACAGGCCTGGCATGGTGACAGAATAGGTTCACATTCCAATGCATAGTTAATGCCCTGTTGGATGCTGTGACGGTACCAGCAAATCTACTGACCTCATTTCTGGGAACTGTAGCTGGAAAGTTAAGAAATGTATAATATTATTCTCTTTTAAATATGCTTAAAACTAACCATCCGCTCGGAATTGAATATATATTGTTGCATTTATTTGTCGAGATGATTCGTTGGGGAGATCCACTTTGACAGGCAGATACTGTAAATGAGCCCCACTACAGTCATCTACTAAAGGTGTCCATTGGACATCTGACTAGTAAAATTGGAAAAAACTTACAATGCAGCCCAATGGTGGGTCACCTTACTGTCACCCTCCATTATAGAGTGCCCAGAGCCGCACGGAGGGAGGCGGGAGGGCACCATGACGAAGGGTCATGGACGTGGGAGTGGCTTCAGCCCTCCCCCGGAAGGGGCGCGGTTTCCAGGCGCTTTTAGCCTGGAACCGGAAGAGGGGAGTCCTTTTCGTTCCGGGCAGCACCCACCCACCCTTCCATAATGTTTCTTGTATTATGATGTTTGTTGCTGGTTCTTTTGTACAATTTTCTTGGTTTTCATTTGGTCTATTGTCACAGCATGGCGGAAGCTCGGCAGTGCCGCTAGTTTAAATTAGAGTTAAGGCAGGTCATGTGTCAGTATCTTAAGGGCAGTCACCATTGTCTATTGAGTGTTTTGGCAAATAAGGTACCCACCGTGCCAGTAGCTGAGGGCAGGTGGCAGGTACAGTGATGAAGGAGTTTTTGGAGAATGGGCAGCACTGCCGGGGGACCCTCACAAAGTTGTTATTTAAAATGTTATTTAAAATGTTATGGTCATTATATGACTAAAAGTTTACAGGCTGTGGCCGAGTTGTATTTCTCTTGCACTTTTTTCTATATAAATACAACTTTCCAAAGAGTTCAGTGTCTTTTTAATAAGTTAAGTGTGGTATGGGAACGGATCAGGAGTCCTGGGGTCATGTGGTTTTATTGGAATGCAGTGATCATGTCTGGCAGTTCCCAAAAGTTCCAAAAGCCATCAATTTTTCCTCTGATGTTGCCCCTTATGTGCTAAATACTCCATAGTGTATGCATCTGCCCCTACTAAACAGTGATCATGTCTACTAGCTTAGTTGGGGCAGATGCATACACTGTGGTGTATTAAGCACATAAGGGGCAACATCACAGGACAAATTGAAGGCTTTAGGAACTTTTGGGCACTGCCAGATCCCAGTTTAGTGCACCAATCAATCACCATATGCTCTTCTGTAGTGTAATACTATTACTTAAGGGTGCCGGCCAACTGAAGGGGCCCCATAATGCACCGGGGTGTAAACGTGATGACGTCACGGACTGGTTTGTCTGCACCCGTCGGGGTGTGTATGGCAGCCATAAGGCATGTCAAGATTATGGACCAAGCCCTGCATGGAGTAGGTTAAGTAAGCCCATCATAACTATATGATTTTGTATAGTATTTTTATATCAGCGCTGCGTAATATGTTGGCGCTATATAAATAAATGATAATAATAATAATAATAGTTGGATAAAGTACTTACATCGTTCCTGCGGCACATTAGATCTCTGTGCATATTAAATATTTTGATTGGAAGAAAATACCGATACCGGATGGTACAGTGATACCATCCGATACTGGTGTCCTCAGGCAGCCGGTCGGCTATTTACTTTTATTTCAATGTACACTTGACCTTTTTTTAATACAACATGGTGTGTTTTTTAACCGACTTATAATTTGTTGATGTGAGGTGACTTTAAAGTCCTCACAAGGACTCGTATTTCACTAGGCTTAGTGTTACTTGAGAAACCAGAGGGCTAGAGAGATTTCTATTTTCTGTTTTGTTCATATGACTTCTTGTTTACTTTTGAACAAACAAGGCGGTGGAAGGGTGATGGAAGCTGATGCATGTCCACAGCCACCAGTCCAGGTAATCGCCCAATTACCTTTCATTTTACCAGTCCCTTCCCATTATAATTTTTTTTCTACTTTATGTATAAGGCTCCCCATACACCTTTAGATTTCTCTGTCAGATTTCCTTTAGATCTCCTTTTGTTTTACAAAAACCATGTAATATGAGGGACTTTCTAAACAATGAAGTCTACATGTGTTCAATCGCAGAGGACCCGGCACTACATAGTTGTTGGTAGATCTAAAGCATATCTGACAGAGAGATCTAGAGGTGTATGGCCAGCTTTAGTAGTTCAGAATGGGGAAAGACCATTTGTGTTCCTTGATAACATGGTTTTCTGACTAACGTTGCTTGTTGCCTAGAGATGCTTTTTAATATGGTTTTTCGGCACCGTGCTGTGCAAATTGTGGGTGTCATTCAGCATCCTCCATGTAAATGACAGGTTTCATAACATTTCACAAGTCTTACATTCCAGGTTGTCAGAGGAACACATTCCTCTTGGTGTAGCTGTTGACTTACAAGAATTTAAAGATATTGATCTGCATGCATGGCTTGCTATAAGTATTATGCAGAGGAAGACGGTAACGTTATACCAGATTTTTATTGCAATCATCAATGAACAAATAGGCAGGATGAAATAAGATACGAGCTGGCATACCAGGGTGTGAAATAGATTTAATGCTTGAAATGTCATGTGATATTGCCCTGTCGTTTTCCATCTCTCCAATTGAAAGGGTATCACAAGTACTACAGTCTCACTAGAGCGATGAAAGAAGACTCCAAGGAATTGCATTAAACAGATGATCCCTTCCATTATGGTCTCTGGCAAATGACATCAGCAGGGGGTCTCGCTGGAGCCTTCGTGTTGTAAGTCAGCCTATGGTAGAATAACATGGCTCGCATAGCAGTCAGTCTTCACATGGTGCGAAATACCAATAAATTTAGAGGCTGTTGGTAGTAATATATAGCCTCGGCAAGTCAGCCTAACGTGTTTTTCAGTAATCAGCGCGCTAAATCCTTCAGTAGTTAGCACAGAAAATTACTTTAGTAATTAGTGGCTGAAGAGGTTCTGGTTCTCATGATATCCTTTAGTTGTAAAATATAAGCTCTAATCAGAAAAGTTATCATTTCACAATTTTTTTTATTTTTTATTCTTTTTTTGCAGTTGAAGTTCCATTAGAGATGACCTTCTGACTTTGATCATAGGTTTTGCCAATTCAGGGTACATAATCTGGTTTGTTTTACCCCCACCCCATAAAACCAAGCCGGGAGGGAGGATCTTGTGAGAGTTACAGGGGACCCAGAAATGTGTCACTCCTGAAGGTGTCCGTTATCAGTAGAGTGGCCAGATTTAGTAATGGGAGCCGTATTTGTGAAGCAGCCACTGGAAAAGTAGGCGTCTACTGACTTTTTGTACCAAAAAATTTGGGAGGGCAAATGTTCCCATTTGAGCCCGTGCTTCTTTTCTTCTTAAGTGAGTTTAGTCATTGCTGAAAGTTTCAGGTGCACATTATTATTATTATCTTGGATTTATATAGCGCCGACATATTACGCAGCGCTTTACAGAGAATATGTATAGTCAGTCACATGTGTCTCCATATGCATACCAAATCGTTAGATAGAGTAGGTCATAACATTTGGTTGATAAGCCACCAAAATAGGTTTCAGAGGGCAACTGGTACAAGCTGACTAAGTTCTTCGATTCTTTATTACTGCCTTATAACAGGGGCCAGCTGCCACAACCCAGGGCTCCCCACAGACCTGTCACCTAGTATAACCAAATATATCAGCAGCCATCAGCAGCCAGGGAACACATGTGTAGATATGGGCCAGATTGATGGCCGCTGTGAGCACCGTGCACGCTCACGGCCATCTATCTGACCCATATCTAATATGGCCTTCCCTGTTTTCGAGCCGGACCAATCAATCCCACTCGAAAACAGGGATATTGGACATGACCGTAAGGGTCCCCATACACCTTTAGATTTCTCTGTCAGATTTCCTTTAGATCTCATTTTGTTTTACCAAAACCATGTAATATGAGGGACATTCTAATCAAGTCTACCTGTGCTCAATCACAGAGGACCCGACACTACATAGTTGTTGGTAGATCTAAAGGATATCTGACAGATTGATCTAAAGGTGTATGGCCAGCTTAAACCACAGTAGATGTCCATTGCTTTGCATGGAGACCCCATGGAGATGCAAAGCATTCTTGGAGCTAGAGACACAGTAGCATGATATCGTGCAGCAGCATGATGGTGTCATTGTGCTGCTGCCGGCAACCTTAAACGGCTCCAATATCGAGCTGTGTGTTCCCTGCTTTAGGGCAAATACAATGTTTACTGCAATGGACCATTAAGTAACTTGACTTAAGACCAACTTGAATTACAACCAAAACTTTAGTTTTAACTTACTACCAAAGATTTGACTTACAACCAGAATTATGGCCAAGGCCAAAACATGTTACTGCATGCATGGTGGAATTCATGTGACCTGATGGGAAATTAGGTACAGCACATCAAAATTTACCATCTCACCAATCTACAAAACTCTACAAGGACAGATTCCTAATGTTCTTATGGAAGGGAACTCTCCTTTCAATCAATAACCACACTTTTTATTATAAAAAGGTCAGGGGGGGGGGGGTTTGGGAGGTTCAGAACACATTATGGGTATTCTCATTATTTCTTATGGGAAAAATTGTCTTGATTGTCTTACAATCAACCATTGTAAGTCATGGGTCCACTGTATAGGAAGATGAGAATAGCTTTGATCCATCTACACAATTAGAGGTCACCCCATACAGCTTCATGCAATGTAAAGTGTCATTATTGTGGAAAATACTTTAGATTATTCCTGTTTTTGTGAACCTGGTCTACAGTTGTCATTGGCTTGTTAATGTATAGTTTCTTTAAATGCTTTGCAGCTGAGCAGCTGTCAGGAAGCTAGAAAGGTTTCATGTGCACAGGTACTTGTGAGCCATTGACATGCTCCTGATAACTGACGTTCCTGTGTAGGACCTAATTTTAGTGCTCGGCAAGCTCGCCCACTGTGAATACTATCACACCCAAGCTCATGGAAGGCTCTTGTTCAGGATTCCCCTTGTGAGAAGCTGCATATTCCCCGCGTGTTAATTTTAAAGCCCTACTTGGCTATTTCCATTCAGACTGTGCGGAATGTGTCAAAGATGCCTTTAGGCCCTTCACCAGCATTCCATTCCACAACTTTATGAATTCAAATCCCAACTGACAGTTCTCTTCCTGACTCGATGGTACGGAAATGCTCCAACATTCTCTGACAAGAGGCCTTGCCACACTAGCGATTACCCTTATACTAAAATTTTTCATTGTTTCCAAAACTTTTATTTGATTATTTTTGGATTCTTGACCTTTGACCAAGCTGCCTCAAGAGATTCAAAACTGCTTCTATGTTTGTATAGAACATACAGTGTGTTGATTGTAAATGTGTCACCGTGCCTTTTTGCTAAACAACTCCCCATTTCTTTGTGTCCTATATTTTTGGATAGTGCCGACATTTGCTGATGTGTATAGTATATAAAACCTTTAGAACCAGACTTTCTCCTCCAAAGGATCGAACAAACCTAAGGTGGCCATACATGGGTTAAATTTTCAATCGATTGCGCATTTATTCTCCGTTCATTTGACAAACGCTTGAGCGTAGCATGGTGACTTCATCACGCTGAGCTCGAGGGTTCATTAATTGAACGGGTATCGGCCGGTGTATGCCCACCGTTATCCTCCCGATTTGTTCCTCCGTCATTCACACACTAGGGAATTTTTTTTTAAAAAGTCTGGTCTACCCACCAATATGTTTTGGATTGTAGCTGAGCTAAATTTTTCTACACATAAAATGGGTAGAGCATATGAATTTAAGCAGGGAGCACGCGGATCGATATTGGAGCCATTTGATATTGGAGTAGCTTATACTTT
Source organism: Ptychadena robeensis (assembly GCA_036250615.1). Taxonomy (NCBI): domain Eukaryota; kingdom Metazoa; phylum Chordata; class Amphibia; order Anura; family Ptychadenidae; genus Ptychadena; species Ptychadena robeensis. Next base: position 14,394,247 of record CM070036.1, on the reverse strand, counting down.
GCATGGAGACCCATGCAAAGCAATGGACATCGACCGTGGTTTACAGCCATGTCAGACATCCCTGTTTTCGATTGATTGGTCTGATATGGGCCAGATAGATGGCCGTGTGCGCACATAGCGCTCAAAGCGGCCATCGATCTGGCCCATATGTGCAAGTGTGTTCCCAGCTTTATCCAAGATGAAATCCAGGCCCTGCACTCAGATCTCAGGGTTGTCTGACCCTTGTTTCTGTCTAGCACCTTGGACCATATTTAGAAAACAAGCTCACCACTTTTGGTTGGCTATTGGCTGGAAAGTCCCTTTGGAAAACCCTTTGATGTCACAGACAACAGCTGTTTTGGGCTTTTATTATAGCATCAAGCCTTCTTAAAACAGAAGGTATTTACACGGCCCAATCCAGCACAAATCCCAAAA
>CM070036.1:14311015-14352275 GCA_036250615.1 Ptychadena robeensis | reverse complement strand
AACAGTGTTCCTGTCTCATTATTCAGAGAGAAACAAGGTGCGCTAGGTATGAATTATGCCATAAAATCCTAAATCCTGAACATTATGTAAAAAAAACGCACACAAGTCTGACATCCCTTCCGAAATCTGCAAACCATCCGATCTATTAAGATGACATATGAAACCTGAAGATCTTTCAGTTAACCTTTTCCCTGTTATTTATATCCGCTGCAATGACTGCCGAGTGCCTATCTTACCGCTGTTCTTACAGCATGCCCAGAGGTTTGGTTGGGATGCCAAATCTCCAGTGCGCTGTATGAGTAAGGGGCGCACAGCAGTCAGATGTTGCTGCTGCTTAGAAAAGCCTCGGGCTTGTTTCCGCATGAATGTGGCAGTTTAAATGACAGGAGATGATGTACATTTATTATAAAACAGAAACTACATTGGAAATAGTACAGTTCTGGGTACGTCGGTTTTTAGTTCACCGATTCTGTTTCTGACAGTTCTCCTCGTGGGAGTCACCCGAATCAGGAAGAAATTAAATCTGTATAATAAAGTGTAAGATCTGTAATATTTCCTAAAGGCCCCCACACACCTACCGAGCAGGGGCCGACAGACGAGCGACGAAGTGCAGCGTGATGACATCATCACATTGCATCCCATTGCTCAAAGTATCGGCGGTCACCCTTTGTGTGCCGAAGCCGGTCCCCATTCAAACTAATGGCATCGGCCAGTGCTTACGGAAATGTCCTTTCTCTCTGGCCTGTTGTCCCATGTGGGCACCCGCGATCCACAGCCAATTTTGCCGCTGACTGCTATATGAGTGGGGGCCTTTAGCATTAACACTAAAACCTAGCTGGCCATACACCTTTAGATCTCTCTGTCACATATCCTTTAGATCTACCAACAACTATGTAGTGCCGGGTCCTCTGCGATTGAACACAGGTAGACTTGATGGTTTAGAAAGTCCCTCATATTACATGGTTTAGGTAAAACAAAAGGAGATCTAAAGGAAATCTGACAGAGAAATCTAAAGGTGTATGGGGACCCTTACCCATATAGACTCCTATATGTAGACCAGGGGTACCAAACTCCAAAACTTAAGGTGGGTTTACACATGTAGATTTTTTCTTCAATCAACTGCCAATTAAATTTTTTCATCGATGTCATTGTGGAACATCGTTTTGATCGTATTTGAAATGTGGTTCTTCCACGTTCCAAATGCCAGAACTGACGTCACTGCTGGTATCGTATTTAGTTCACTGCTGATTTGTCACACCCTGCTTGAACTGATAATGTGCAGGGTGGGGCATTACCCCAATTTCAAGAAATCAAGGAAACATCCAGGATTTGTTGCTATCGGGATGCATGACTTTCCCGGCCAAAAATGTAAGGTTGACAGGTATGTATGTTCAAAATTCCTGCCCTTTCCCTGACCTTGTCCACGTCGTCACTGTGACACGATTGGGGATGGTGGCTCAACCCCAGAAATGCTGCGGCCACAGAGATAATCACCACAGCTTTCCGGGAGTATGCAGGGTTCATGGAAGCCCAGCTCATCTGGACTTTGTACAAACTCTGGACGAGCTGGGCTCGCCATGAACGCTAGGGAGGTTAAAGATTTGACATCAATGTAACCTGTACTTAGAGCCAAAATTACAAGACCAAAATCCCCAAGTCAACACAATTTAAACCAGAGGTAAGAGCAAAACCAACCTCCAATAGTGGCACCCTATGACAGGCGTACCTGGCACACTATGAAGGGACTTTAAATGGTCAAAAGAGTATTATCTATTATGGACTTTAAATTCTGATTGCGTTGCTATGTGTGATAAGGTGTTCAAACTTGAACCTCAGGCGCCATAACAGATAATACTCTTTTGACCATTTATTGTCCCTTTATAGTGTGCTAGGTATGCCTGTCATAGGGTGCCACTATTGGAGGTTGGTATTGCTCTTACCTTACCTGGTTTAAATTAGGTTAAAGATTTGGCAGCGGGGCAGATGCAGCCATTAAAATACCCACATCTGAGTCTTAAAAGTGTCTTAATGGTATTTTAGACAATAGACTATTATTATTAGTAATATTTCTCCCCCCCATATGTATCCCTCCTTCCCGTCATGTATCCTTTCTTCATATTTGTCAAATCATTAGCAACAAATCCTCCTCCATTGGGTACTTATAAACTCTAATGGAACTGCTATGACCTGGTCGGCCATCGTAAGCTCTTAAAAGAGACAGCAGAGCAATGAGGCCGGAGATCCCAGCGCACGTCTGTATTGATTTATGTGACAACCTTCTAAGTGTGGCTTTACTTGATGTCTGTCATCCCGGGAGCTCAGCTATCTGGGATGTCATTTAATATTATGTTTTTCTTAAATCTGTTCTTCCATGGACAACTACCCACCACGTTTTAAGCAAGCAGAGAAGTGTCCTCAATGTGCCATTTATCCTTTAGATGACATCATTAGTCTTCATAACTAGCGCAATATGACAAGAAATCATTTATACAAGTTTGTTACAGAGTTTTATTATAAGAGCAAATCCAAGCAAAGTAAATGTGGCCATTTGTAAATATAATATATATATATATATATATATATATATATATGTGTGTGTGTGTGTGTGCTATGCTGCCCTAAATTTAAAGTAACCGCAATAAAAAAAACCCATTACTTTGGGCAAAGTTGGGGTCAATCAAATTTTGCGTCTAGATCAAGATAAAGGTGAAATAAAATAGCTGCGCTTCCACAGCTGTCACCATTCCTCTCTCAAAATCAGGGGGAAATAGTGCCTGTGTCTTATGGTCCGAATGCACTTGACTTCTCCCGAGCTGTCAGTTGAGAGATGCGGACACAGCCACATCCGGACACAGCCACATCCCTTCATCTGTGCTACCAGCAGAACCCTGCTGATAGTAGCAGTACAGCAGATAGACATACATGGAAGCAGCCAGCCGGCAGATTCCATCTATGTCTGCCTGTCAGCTACGATCACTGTGCAGCTCACACGCTGGCAAGGGATAGAAGAGTGCAGAATGCGCCCCCCTCCCCTTCTGCCTGAAGTGTGCTCTCTAGTGACACCATTGTTGTGGCTGAAATTAGGTACTACAGGGGATTTTTATCCAACTGATTAGAACATCTTACATTTTTGTTTTTTTCTGCTCTAAAAACATTTTTTTTTACAAAGAGGTAATTCATAAAAGCCTCATTTTTTTTTATTTTGACAGCTTTCCATTAATGCCACGGTTTAAACATATTCATAGAAATCCCCCGATGCTTAACTTCCTATAACTACTCCCTTAGAATGTATTGTTTTCTGTGTCATCACATACAAGGGTTGTGATAAGTTGTAGAGAGAAGCAATCCCGATCAATTATTTCCTGTGTAACACATACAGGAGACCTGGGGACAGGAATGATTGATGCAACAGAAGGCAATACAGCTGGTTGAAGCAGATTTACGAGAAATGGATGAGCACCAAAGACGAGGTGGGAAATGGATGAAGATGTGTTTGTTTACTCATGACAGTAAACACGCAACATGAAAGAAACATATTTATTCCCATAACAGGGAAGCGTGAGTCTTTTCTTCTGTCTGAGAACTAATAGTGAGATGTAATTCATAGAGAAAAGATGGCTTGGAGGAGAGAGGGAAATGGAAACTTTTGTAAACTGTTCTAAACTAATATTAAAAGTTGTTTACCCTCTCAAAGAATCATATTCATTGTGTTGAAATCCCCAAATTCTGTCCACATTTTGCTGTAGGGTAGATGCTGCCTGCAGTTGTCTATGGGCCTGTCTACACAGGGATGTCATACCCCATGACATGCCAAGTCACATAAATAACAAAACAGGACCCAGCATTCTTTATGCATTTTTTTCTTTTTTGGGGGGTGTATTGTAGGCTTGGCCCCTATTGGTTTAAAATGGGTGCGTTATTGTAAACACTGCAATTAACGCACCCTAAACAGGGTCCCACACTAGGCCTTTAATTACTTTAAAATTTTTTGTATAGATGCTTGAATCTTTTTGAAATTTTGACTAGCTGACTTATGGTATATTTCGGAATTTAAGACGCTCCGATGTATAGGACGCACCCTATACATCGGAGCATCTGATGGCTGAAAAATATTTCTGCTTTCTCTTACTCTGCTGGCCAGAGCTCCTCGCTCCGACTGGCAGAGTAGGAGTAAAAGAGGCGGAGAAGTTACTTCCTTGCCTCTAGCCCTGACAGCAGAGCTGTATGTGAGGTGGGCAGCTTGTGCCCAACTCCCAATGCAGTGCAGATGGCAGATCTCCCATCAGATTACATTGCCGGCTAGCAGGCCTTTCATGTAGCTCTGCCCTTCATTGTTTATATCAGCGGGGCTCCCCGGCTAATCTTGCTGGAAGAGATTGCTGGGACTATGGCGCGGCCACCTGCAGCCGGGTGGCCACTGGTGGTCACGCCTTTGGAATATAAGACACAGGAAATTTTGGGAGTGAAAATGTGTGTCTTATATTCCAAAAAATATGGTAATTTACAAAGCCACTGAAAATGTTCATCTTAACTTTGAACTATATGCTAGAACAATTCTGTCAAATACACCCTTTAGATCAGCTTTAGTTACCTCCTAGAAGAGAAGAAACCCCATAGCATCTACCAAAACTGTTGGAGACAAATTTCTTTAAAATTGCTTGACTGTTCCCTTGGCTACAAAAATATGATTTTTCAAAATACCTTTTTAAGCAGCAAAGCACAAGCGATCTGTATATATGTCACAATATATTCTGCACGACTCTGAATTGGGGTATTTGAAGTGCATCCATTCTGTACGCAAGTGCGTTCAGGGAGTCCAGGGACTCTTCCATTAATGGCATCACCACGATGGCGGAGGATCCACCATCACTATAATTATCAGCCATCGTTCCAGTAATTGAACTGATATGTTCTGATACAGCGGTGTGCCTAGAGTGGTTATTGCAGCCATACATAATACTGAATCTTCCAGAGAATTCCCAGAGACGGGTTCAGGAAGAGATAATGTGTGTTTCATAAATACGAGAGCCTTCGGTATAAGCACAGACAAGAAACTATGACTAATATTTTTAGCGCTTGTTTTCTTATAATGCGCCCATGTATGTGACCTGCATGGGGAAAGATCTTATTTTGTCTCGTTATTTCAGGAAAGGACGTTTTTCATTTGCGTACTGTTTCCCGTTCCTATAGCAACCGTTTAAAGCTTCATTCCCCAAGCTGCAGGAAGATAGGATAAACCTTCTGTCCTTGTAAATGGCTATTAGCATCTCTCTTAACATACAGAAAGAAATCATTAAAAATATATAAATTTCATTTATTATATCGAAAGCAACACTACTTTCGTTGTTAAAGTTCAATCATACAAACTCTACTTTACTCCTTAATACAGAACATTGCTAGATCCTACCACTTTCATCTGCACATCATATCCAAGATGAATGTTCCTATCCCCAGAAACCATCAATTCCCATTTTGACTACTGCAACCTCAACCTATCTGGTCTTCCACTAAATAGACCAGTGGTGGCCAACTGAGTTGATATGGTGGGCCACAAGTGCAGCCCTCGGCATCATTAAAGGGCCGCACATAACATTTTCAATCTATACTGACTAGTATAAGCATTTTTTTAATGACAGCAGGAATAGCTAGAAGACCTAATTTTTCATTTTTGAAAAAACAAAACGTATTTTTAATGATACTTCAAGCATTGGGGAACACTGTAGTGTGATGATGCACATTTTGATTCAGAGGTTATGTGATGCAATATGAGTTCCTATGCTTTATGCATGAACAGTTAGGTATCGGGGGCGGCAAGTGGAGGACTGAGGAGGGCAGCTGAAGAATGCCCAAAGACTGTAGGAACTAGACTGTATGTCACAGACCGCAATACAGCTCAGAGATCTGTTACTTCTGATGTCCCCTCTCGCTGTGATCCTGGAGTTCCCAAAATTCAGAGGACACTGACTTATTGAGGATCAGCTCCCTCTGCTCAGCAACAACCCATGATGTGGCTTTTGTTTCCCTACTCCTAAATCCTGTCCAATCAGATCACTATTTACGCCTACCATACATGTACCGATAATATTTACGATCAATAAAACCCGACCAATGTCAGGAGTTGATCGGCATGTAATCTGTGCAGGTCCACATGGTACGACAGATAATTTCAATTAAAATTTTTGGATTAAAAACTGATCAGACAAGTAGAAACATTTTTATTGGTCTGGGAACATCGGGCAAGTGTTTTTTGGTTTCCCGACCGAATTGGTGCAGATGATGCTTATCAGCATATTGAAACTTCCGGTGCCGGCATGTTGCAGCTGATAACCCGATGGATTGATCAGAACAACCAAAGTTCTTTTCTGAACATTGGATACAGTGGAGGACTTAACCCATGTAAAGGGGTGGCTAAGTCCATGACTTCACTTCCGGTATTTGGAACGTGGAGGTATCACTTCACCACTGTACTTCCTTGTACCGAAAACCAGAAGTGAGAGGTTACAAGAGGATCCCTCCCCTTTCACCTCATTAGTAGCTCCAAAGTTCCTACCCCACTCGTGCAGATGATGTGTGGGGTGGGAACTTAGACGAAAGAGTGAATCCCCCTCCCTTCTAAATTAACAGGATTTCAAAATCCGGGATTTATTGAAAAATGGATTTGGCCGGGAAAGTCACAAGATAGGGAGAAGCTCTTTGAAATCCTAAAAAAGTATACTTAACTGCTGTGCTCTTGTCTGTGGCCATATTTAGTGTAGATGCCAGTCTTCCAGGAGTTAACAAACCGCAGTAACGTGTATGGTCAATAGATGGTAAATACTCATCTCCATTTTACTTTCTGAGCATATGTGTAAGGCTATGTCTCCACAGCATTTTGTGATCCATTAGGTCCCCCTACGTTAAGTGCAGTGCTTGGCAGGGGTCGCAATGGATCACGTACACATTACCTGCTCGGTGGATGTTCTCATGGCGCTGAGCACTGAGCACATGTTAACCCCGGCAACGGCAGATGTCTGAACAGAGCATCCATCGACAAGTACAGTGCATGTGATGCTTTGGGACCCCACCAAGCACTGCGCTTAACGTAGGGGTCCCTACGGATCACACAGCGCTGTGGAGACATAGCTTTAGAGGCTTAACATTCAGGATAATCACTAGTGATGGCTGAAAAGTTCGCCCAGCGGACAGTTCGCGGCCAACATAGCATGTTCGCAGTTCGCAATGCCGGCGAACATTATGGGTGTTCGACCCGCCCCCTACACCATAACATGGAGACAAAGTGCAACCCCACACCCCATATTTAGGTGGTACAGTACAACCAATAACACATTTTCCCTCCTGGAAGACCCCCCCTTTATAAAAAAAAAGCCCCCCAGCGGCCAATTTTACATTTCTCCTGTGTCTCCAGTACTAGATGGATAGGGAGAGCTGCTGCTGATTGAGGGATGACTTAACTACTTTGCTATTATACTCCATCCAGTGATCTGTAGCTGGATGTAGCTGATGTTCGTTCATCACTAATAATCACATTACAGGTAAAGATTTTTTTACATCTTTTTTTTTTTTTTTCAATTGTTTGATATCAGAAAATATTTATTATAAAATGGATGTATTGTATATAAAAAGACTAGTAACACAAATGTACCAATAATAAACCAATGAACCAATAAACTTTATTTTAACGGAAAATGGATGTTATCAATATACATTATTGGTTGTTGCTGGAGAGAAATGATTTGTTGGAGTGTTTGACAATATCAAAGGCACATACTTTAAAACCAAATACCGTCCAAGGGAATGACATAAATCTATGACTTAATCAGTATTACATGTTCATGTCTATAACTTGATTTCAGGCATTTTGGTGTTTTATAGATGAATGCATTAAAAATTGATGAAACGTACCCTGAACCCTGAATCTACGCCGTGTTTGGTTTGGGAAGCACAAATGACAATTAGAAGTTATAAAAAGTTAGAACTTATATTGGAGAAACAAATAGTATACATTTGACCAATTTCTTCACATTTAAGACAAAAATACAAATACATCAATATGAAAAAAGAAAGTACTTCCAGTTCATATATCTATTTACACACTTGCCACTGCATTCATTAACAATTTAAGGAATGTTTGCTTCAAATAAAATAGGAAAACAGTTTCACGAAGAAACATTATCCAGTATTGGTCCCCATTAGAGCTATATTATATTCATAACCAGGGATGGCAGGTTCAATAAATCATAGATCATAACTGATCACATTGATCATGAACTATGGTCAATAGATGGTAAATACTCATCTCCTTCTCTACCTAGTGAACAGATTCTTCCTCTGGTCAGGTATTTCTGCACCTGACCCGGCCAGCGGAATAATATCAAACTTCTTCCCACCGGCGAACAGGTCGAGTCAAACACCTGTACTGTTGGCCGGGAGAAGAAAATGTCATGTTCGCGGCCGAACTGTCCACCTTGCGGACAGTTCGGCCATCACTAATCATCACCAAAATTGCTGAAGATGTAGAAAAGAGTTGTGGAAACATTACAAAAAACAGTATTGCGCTAGCCATGGACATCATTTGGCCTATGTTGAGTAGGCCTTAGCCTCCCTGCCACATGATTCCAAATCCCCCTAAAAATATAGTAGTTACCATATTATATATCCATACATGTCACACAAGAGCGCTTGTATACTGTGCATTTATTTAAAATTGTAATGAATGTAAAATAGGCCAAATAACAGCATAATTGTTATATATATATATTTATATATAAAGTAATAAAATTATAGAAGCCTGCTTAGGTTTGGTTAAAAATTTTCAACCCTAAATCCTTGTCTTTCAATACTAGTGCCTTGTTCTAGGCCAGGCATGGGCAAACTATGGCCCGGGGGCCATATTCAACACATTGTGGCCTGAGGGCCATATCTAACCCATTGTCACCTTGACTTCCCTCTTCTTGGTCCCTGCATTGAGCATACATTATTATGGCAGGTACATTTATTAATGTGTAATTTAGCACATTGTGGCCAATTCATATATTTTAAAAAATCATGGTAAAAAAATCAAATTTTTATTGTTTAGATATATTTTTTATATATTTTATTATTATAATTTAAAAAATAAATATTCTTTATTTTTTTTTATAGATTTTTTAAACTCCCAGGCAGTAGGATTATTTTTTTTAAGCGGTACAGGAAATATAAAAAGATTGCTATGTCCTGCCAAATTCTCCTCAAATCCTGTTAAAAGCTCCTCTGTCAAATTCAAAAACCCAATGTGGCCTACAAGTTAAAAAGTTTGCCCACCCTTGTTTTAGCCCATGTAGTTTTTGCATAAATTAAGTTAAAATTCTTAAAGTTGACATTTTGACTCACCGTGGACTTTATTTATAAAACTACAGATGCTAGACTGTTTTGTAATGTTCACACAACCCTTTAAGATGCCGATGATACCATGTTCAGCTTTGCAGTTAACTCCCCCCAAAACATTCTAGGCCATCTTCAGCTGATGAAAGCCAGTCTACAAGTCCATAGTGATCTACAGGTGGCCTTCTAGATCACTAAGCTTGTCAGGTGAATCCTTTTTAATAAAGTTTTGAAATTTGAATTCATGATGGAAATGCAGCAATATTTGTTGTGTACAAACTCTCCATAAGGCTCAGTTGATGGGATTCCACAGGGTGCAGGAAAGCAACCCCTGCATGCCATTCTATAGTTTCATCAAAAATTTCCAGTTTTCGGCTTTAAAATTATTTCCATGTCATGTCAATTGATAACATTTATAGAAAGACGCTGACGTATGCAGACAGCGATGATCTTCTACTAAGTGCAGTAAGCAATAGCGACCAATCCATTTACAGTTCATTGAAGGTGATATCTGTGGTTTGCTATCCACCGTTACTTCTTACAATCTTACTGATTAAGAACATGTGACCATAATTTCGATATATTTTGAGATGATCCCAACAAATCAACCGCAGTGGCAGTAAACAAGGCAAGATAAAAACATAAAAAACACATATTGCACTTTACAAAATATGTACATTGTTTTCTTACAAAAAAATCAACCTTATTTTAAAGATTACTTACAAAAATACTTTAAAGGTGATCATTTAACTTTGTACATTTGGTTTTTAGAAGAGATGATTGACCATACTAAAAAACACACACGAATTTGGCTACATATATTCTGTACAAAATTTAGACCTCATGGGCAATGCGTATGTCTAATTTCACTGGGTATTTCCCAGTCTGGAGTGCTTGATAAATGTTTCATTGATGATGTGCCTGGACTGGCAATGTGGGAAATCTGGCATGAATCCAATGTGTTTGAGAGATCCTGTGGGTTGCTTGAAACTGTTGTGGGTTGCTTTTCAACCTTTGTTAAATAACTTTTAAATTTGATCTTTTGGAGCTTAACAGTCCTAGGAAGCATTGCCTTATAAATTCCAGTATCAGCTGATATGCTGAAAAAGACCACCTCGACTTATACTCGAATCAGAGTCCTTTCAGACTAGCCCCCACCAAGCTGTGTGACCGACATTGGCTGGCATGAGTGTTTTTTGCTGGTCTCTGTGCTGGCAATTACTGGTCCTGCTCTTCTCTAGGCTTTAGCATCTCTATTCTATAACGCCTCCTTGCTCTGTCCCAGGCATGATGGAGTGACACATATAGGCACCAATGGTAAATACAGTACCACTGTATGTCAACAACAAGAAGGAGCTCCTTGTTACACAGCATGTACTTGATGATTGAGCTGCCCTAAATCTCTTATATTGAAGTGAATAAACTTTCTCAGTTTCCTTGGATTATATTCGAATCAGCTTATTCTCTAGCATATACATTACTTTCTTTTGGGGGGCTTTGTTTCCATCTGGTGACTCGGCCCTTAACCTATTTTTTTTGTACTAGGATAACATTACTTGCTTAGGCTAAGTTTACATGGTCGCACTACGTGCAGGCACTCAGGATGTGTTCTTGAACAACCCCATGTTAGTCTCATCAGGCGAGTGCTTGAAAACCACCCGGGGAATGCCTCATATTGTGTTCTTCGGGTCTGTTTTCCAGCGGTGAATGGGTGGTGTGCAGAGGTGAAGAGCACAGGAACATATCATTTAACATATGTTTTCAAGACCTAACAGGTGTAGCTCAACATTTATATACTCTTTTAATAGTAAAATTGTATCTAGCGGGTCACCAGTTGTTGAATATTAATAATTGTAAAAATACATGAATATGGCTCCAATAGACCAATAGATCAAAATGTGGTCATATAGGCAAAGATAACCTTCTATATTTTGACGAGCCAGGATTTCTGTATGGAAATACCATGTTTCCACCCACAATCAGTCCATTCATGCCTCTAATTTGTTCTGAAGCCTTCCAGGCCACAAACATAGGAAATGCGGACATCCCATCAGGAAAAAGCATTTGTGGAGAACATACTGTAGAACAGCAACCATCCAACTGATAAATCCAACCAGTATGAAGCAGTCCACTTACTATACCGCAATGTGAAGAGACAAAATAAATAAATCATAGAAAGTCTTTTTTTTTCCTTTTTGTAAGGAAAGTTTAGTAACTAGGGAATTCCTTGTCCTGGAGACTTTTAACAAGTCGTAGAAGAATGTCTCTGATAAGGTAGGGAATACCGATGTATGTTCCATCCATGAACATTCCTCCCCATCAGGCATTGTTGAAGCTTTAGTTAGATTTCCGTCAGTGTGATCTTAAAGCCTTGTTCCACCATGCTCTCCACGTTGAGTATGAACGTGTCTTCATTGGAGTAATGCTCAATGATATTGTCATCCATATTTACTAAGATGCTAAGAAATGAAAGGAAAATGAAAGGAAATGAAAGGAAAACACTAAAGCATGCTAAAATTTCATAAAGCAAAAACAAATCAAATATTGCAAAGCTTTCCTGGGGTGTTAGACATGTCAAGGTTCTCTACATGTATGTTTTGTTCTTCCTTAACTTGTGTGTGTATGATCAATAGTGATGGCCCAACTTCTGCCAGGTCCATCTGCGAAGGGGCGGATCAGACTTTTAAAGAAGTCCGACGTTCGCGGGCAGATTCAAATTCCCCACCTCTTTGCGGGGAATTTGAATCGGGGAGACCGGAAGTGACGTCAGTGAAGTCACATACGAGACCTGAAAAGCATAGTTCCTGGTTACGATTTGATGTCACTTACGGTTTTCAGAGCCGGCTTTTCACTAGAAGACCGGCTTCTGTACCTGGTCTTCTAGTGAAAAGATTCTTCCTCCGGTGGGATCTAACTGCTCCTGGTCCTGCTAGAAGATGAAAAGTGAGCTCCTTTTCGCCGGTGAATGGGGTATGTCGAAAACCTGTACTGCTCACCGGCTTTAAGAAGCGCAAACATCCATGTTTGCGGCTGAACTGTCCATCTTGCGGACAGTTCAGCCATCACTAATTAATTAATACAGATTGCAAGGTCTCTTGGAAAAAGATCTTCCGCAAGAAAAATCATGGAAAAGCACATGATCAGCTGATCTTTCCTAATTCACAGGATCATATGATCATGTTTCATTTCTGCTTCCTTTGTAGGCTAAAATTAGATCAGCCAATCAGAGCAGTTCTTAATAATCAGCTGACCAAATGAATTGCATGCTTCTCCGCAAGTGTTCTTGCTGTAGAACTATTTATGGGAGAACTTGCCATTCCTACTGATGAGATATATATATATATATATATATATATATATATATATATTAATTGTGATAGAATAAAGTGATTGCCCTTTGCAGTGAGTCCCTCCCTTAACCTCCCTAGCGCACCGCCCATATCGCGCCGTTTACAACAGCGCGATACGGGTGATCAAGGCAGTGTACAGAGTACACTGCCTGCCGTTTCCGGCATCTCGCCGGAGCTCTACGCGCAGCTCCATTAGCATGGAGGTCTCCATTAACATGGAGGTCTATGGCGCCGACCCGGAAATGCTGCAGCGATGAAGACAATTGCTGCAGCTTTCCGGGGAGGCATAGGGTCTCCCCGCTGCCTGCTTTCCCGGCGGTTGAGGCGAGCCTGAAGCTCGGACGAGCTAGGCTCGTCTCAACCGCTAGGGGGGTTAAAATGTTTGCTATAGTCAACAGGGTGCAGAAGAATTTAATGTTACAGATCCCTTTACATAACAGATACCAGTAATCTAGTTTTTCACCCCAACTGAGGGGATGGTGGGATGAGATAAGTAAAGTTTTTCCTTTGCCTACCATGCAACCTCATTTTAGAATCAGCAATACCACATAACTGTATGAATATAGGTCATTAATAACAGATGGGTTTTCCCTACAAAAACTGGTTTACAGTGTAATACCCCATTAAAGTGATGTTATTCCAGTGTGTTATTGGGCATATAGTTTCCCAATTACAAGGTAGTGATTTTGAAAGGGCTGTAATCAGGGCTTTTTTTCTCAGAGAAAAGGTGGTGGAACTCACCCCCCTCTCCTGACCACGCCCCTACCCACCCCTAGGACCACCCCCTAAAACAGGGTGTCCGCTCCATAAATAGCTACCCATTGGGGGAACGGGGGCACGCCGCCCACCAGCGCAGGCAGGCGCCCCAGCACCCCCGGGATGGCTAGAACTCCACTCCCCGGTCCACGCTATAGAGAAAGTTCTCTCCAGCATGGACGGGGGAGGAGACGCCCCATCATAGGGCCGCCGCCCATAAACAATGGGAAGGCGCCGCCCCTCCCTGGCTGCACATTGCGAGGGAGGGGAAGAGGGGAGGCACAAAATTGCCCGCCCGTGGCGTGCCCCTAACACGTGCTAAATGGCCAACACTCCCCCCACTAAACAACATGCACAGGGGCCCCCGGTGGGCCACCCACGATGCACTGCAGCCAGTGCCTTTATTTTGGGGCCAGACTTAAAATAGGTGGCGGAACTCCGTTCCGGTGCGTTCCCCCAGAAAAAAAGCCCTGGCTGTAATGCACTTAAACCTCCTTTGCAATCCCATTCCTTCTGTAATATAAATTCGCAATCCATGGCCATAAGCTTCCCAATGCGTTATATCTTGAATATTCCACATTGCCAATATTCGTTGAATATATTCGCAATTCAAATATTTGAGCTCAGCACTACTCTCTGCGTCTTTTTCCCCGCGGTGCAAGCAGTGGACACAAGCCCTGACAGAACAAATGCAACTTTGTAGAAGCCGTGCTACAGAAAAGACAAGCGCGCTTCTTTTTATCCCATGACTCACTCTTTGTACTCTCAGCACTCACATATGACCAAAACATAGTATTGCAGTGTAAATATACACAATGCTGAACAAACCGCTGCGCTCCTTTCCCCTGATGTGTGACTCATGGTAGGAAAATCAATGGTTTCAACTCAGGCTGAAGTTTGTGTAGGAAGAGGTGTTAAAATGATTAAAGGCAAAATTACAAAGGTAGGTTAACAAATCACCACGCACCATTCCCACTATTATTGCACAGCCTGGCCAGCTGTATGAGCGCTCGGTGCAATAGGTGTCAGCCATCCCTTCCTCTAGGTGAACCTAATGTAGACCTATCACTGTACAGTATTTATTTACTTTATTTATTACGCGCAGAATCACCTCTCACCAGACCTGTCAACCTTCCCATTTTGGCCAGCAAAGTCACGTTTTTTATGTGGCTTCCCTGGCCAAATCCTGATTTCAAGAAATCCCCGGTTCTTGAAATCACGCTGATCTAACAGGGAGAGGGCGTTTTTCTCCCTGCTAATGTCACGCCCCGCACATTATCAGCACAAGTGGGGGGGGGGTCATTAGCAGGGAGAGTAATGGCCTCTGCTAGATGAGCCTAGAAGTAAGCCTGGAGCCAGAATTTACATCATTGACATCACTTTCGGTACGTGGAATGAGAACCAAGATCCATATACGGGAAGTGACGTCACTTACATCACTTCCCGTATGTCCCTAGTTTTTTTTTATAACTTGAACGCTATGCTTTTCACCTTCTTACCCTTTTTTGCTTTTCTTGTAAATTTTTGCAATTTTTTCAACAGGGATACCATATTTTTCTGAGATCTGCAAAAACAAAAAAGAGTCTTAAACATACATATAATTCACTTATAAATGATTGACAGAAGGAATGGATATTATTCGCTAAAAACTCCCTGTTGTATCCTTAGATCTGGAAATACAAGATCTGGAATACAATCATTAGTATGATGTATCACTGTAGTCCTCTGTACACTTCAGGTGTGTTTACTGGACTCTACTGCCCTCGATTGGCAGAAAATAGACATTACTGTAAATCAAGTGATGGAAAGGAAACTTTTAGGGTCCATTCACACTATTGAGCTATAATCACTGGGATGCTGAATGTACTCAAATGCACCAAAAAAAGGGAGAGGGCAATTTCGCCACTGAAAAGTACAGAGATTCAGAAAAAATGGCATCACACCAACATATCAAAAACCGACAAGGTGGACTGCATCAACATAACATTTGCTGTCACCTTTTGTCACTGCAGCTTCTGTACCATCATCTATGCCAAGTTTCTGTGTCCACCATCTGCAGACATGGGGCAATCTAGAGTGATCCACTGCGCCCCAAACAAACCCAGGGTCAGCGCCAGGGCGCCAGGACCGGCAAGGCACGGTCAGGGGGGCGCACCTTGGTCTCACATGGGAGGCTGCATAGGTAGGGGGCCCTAATTGAGTGGGCATGCCGACCTGACTGGACAAGCCTGGCCCCCCATAGTCCCAGCGCTGAACAGACCTCTAGCATTTCCTGCCCTATATAAAACTGGATAGTGCATGGTTGCCCTGCCTGGGATAGTGTCAGTTAATCTGGACTGCTGAGTTCCTCGCATTGTGCATCATTGCTCTGTGTGTTGGATTTAATATTTGCGTGTACCCTTGCCGTGTACCTAGACTATACTTTCATGTAACCCTTTAGATACCACATCTGTTGGACTGAATTCCTGTGTAGGATCTCAGCTGTGTACTTGGACTCTTATCCCATTAACCATTTGGCTCTGAATTTCCTCCTTAGGGTTTCATCAGTCTCAGCTCTCAGGTTGGATACATTGTGAGCCTACGACCTGTGGGCATCCAAAGTCGGGTAGATAGTTTGTGTCTCCCATTTAAGCTGGGCTTTGCTGAAGAGCGCAGTGGAGCTTGGGGTATTCTGCCTGAACTGAAGACTTGTGATCACTCTGAGATCCTCACATGTGCAACAATGTGCTGAGAAACTTAATGGGTCCTCAGTGGTTTCCAATCCAATACATTAACAGTCTTTATTGACATTCAAAATATATGTTCTGTATTACTTGGGTACTCCTGGGTGTTTAAATTAGTTGTAGGGGAAATGTGAAAGAAATGTTACCCTTACTTTGATTATATATTTCAGGAGGCTTATGTAGCATAATAGATGCTAAAAACTGTTTAGTCATTGGCAGGAGCAGTCCTAGGAAGATCGTTACCCCCACTGGCACATGGGGGGGGGGGGAGGGCTTGTGATGGCGAGTCACAGACTTATGGGCTCCTCTAGAAAACTTGGCAGGTACGCGCTTGATAGGCAGGCACAAAATGTTGGGGGGGGGGGGTGCATTTGGCCATTGTAAAAAATGTATGATGCCACCCTGGGCAACCGCTCATATTGCCCCTATGTAAAACCGCCACTGGTCATTGGCAGATACAAGCAAAGCTGTGCATATTGAGCCATTGTAGTAGGACATGTCCATTATTGCATGGATTTTTAATGAGTTTATCTCCATTTTCTAAATATATTTAAAAAAATGGACTAGGAATACACAAAGGGTATTAAGGGTAATAAAAACCACATATGTGGCCATTTTTGGCCATGTACAACACATTGGAAAGATATGAAAAGGCCTGGAGTATCGCAGCATGATGAATCAAACCCTATGAAGGTAACTGTGTTCCAACTTTTTACCCATTTATTATATCTTAGCTGCTGCAAAACTTGATGGATGGAAATGTAGGAGATGCCACTGAATGTCCGCCATCCTCACCCTTCCCTCACTACTTGATAAATTAATGACCAAGAGGTGAAATGTTAAAATTCCTAATATTCAAATAGTGTTCAAAATCATGATTACCGAGCACAGAAGAAAAGATAGAAGGATACAAGAATCATCCATTATAAATTAGCCAGAGCTTTCATAGTTCATCCATTATCTTAGGGTCAGGGGATGCTGGACACGTTTAAGGAATAGAATATATCAGCCTTTATAACAAGATTTGCTCCGTATACTTACAGCTTCCAAAAGACCCTTCACGGTAGGATACTTTAACATGAGCGCATCGAATACTTCATCTGTTTCTTTCCTCACATAAAGGAGCACTGCAAGAAGAATAAAGAGCGAGCGCCTTTGAAGAATGTGACTTTTCCATGTGGTTAAGTATTGCCATTTTCAAGAATAATCGTAACTAATATGGTTTTTACATTAATATGTAAAGTCTGCACAGATCCATCTAACAGAATGATTCTGACTCAACCAGAGCCATTGGTTTTACCATTTCAGTGCACAATGCAATGACATGGACGCTTACAGCAGTAAATTGTGATGGATGCCATTTAGTCCTACAATTTGCATATAGAATCTATTGAATTGTTTTAAGGAAAGCTGTCAGGATAGATTTACACTGTAAGGATAAGACTCCACTAAGGAGGACAGAAAAACACATGTGGAAAGCATGTGTTTTTCTGTCTGGTTTCCCCACACTTGCAGTTTCCCTGCTGGTTTTCACTGTGTTTTTTTTTGTCCATTAGGAGTCTATTGGCTACCAATGGGCTAAAACATGCGGCGAAACCGTGGCCGATCCATGTCCATTGAAATCAATGCGCGGGCATGCATTTGAGCCATCATTTTTTTTGGTTCCCACAACCCTTCTCTACATCTCCAGCAATTTTGGTGATGATTTCTTAACATTTTACCTTAAAACTGTACCTTGTGAAGGTTAAATACTCTTGGTGTAATTTTGGTGAAGGTAAAGTTCTTTTGGGGGGAAAATAGCAAATATATTAAATGTTACCTTTTTTATGTGCTTCCTTCATTTGTTTTGGTGCAGGTGGGCCAAACTCTTCTTCAACAGGACGGAGCATCCTTTTCACAAGTACACTGCTCCTGTATGAGAAGGAGAACAATTATAAGATTCTATAAGTGGTGTGAGAAGTATTTGCTCTGGCCATTGTGTTTTAAGTTATCACCATGCCTCATAGGCTACTTCTTTATGTCTACATGATGATGTGAGTCTATATATATATGTTGCTGTAGTAGTTCACAGCAAGGTAATGAGGCACGGCAAGCTACAGTTGGAGGTGAAAACAAGTGAAAACAAGTGCCGTTTATTTTCTATTTGCAAAGTTGTACGAAGTCCAGATCAGTTGAAGCGGGATAGCAAAGCACAATGAACTTTCAGAGATCCCCAGTCTTCCACACAGGTATGCTGCTCCCCAGTCTGCCACACACAGTTCTAGGTTTTAGACTTACACTATTTAGGCTGGGAGGTTATATACAGTTCCTAATGAGCACATAGATCACAGCTGTGATCACCTTGAACCAGGCCTAGCAATTCCAGCTCCCCCTGCTGGTCAAACAGAGAAATACTTGGCATACTGCCGGTATCTGGGACACTTTAACCTCCCATACTGGATACATCCAGAGGATTTAATGGGCTTTCTGTCACAATAAATACATAGTATGTGATTCAAAGCTCAAATATATTTTGCTTATGGCCGATTGCTACTAATACTAAATAAACCAGTGAGGGCACCAAAGATAGCTAGGGATACTTGCGATACCTGACCCATCCAGAGTCCCACATTTCCATACCACTGTCTGATGTTTGTACCAACCTTTCCGTTATGGTGGTTCCTATTGGCCACTTGCTGTCATTTTTTCCCTCTTAGCCCAGGAAAATTAGAGGGAAAAGGTGGGTAGTCATTCAACACTACTAGTAATGACTTGATATGGCATTATATAGGGGATCAGCTTGCTTCTTTAATGACTTATATAGGGCACCCCTTGAACTTCAAACTTTCTGTATGGGTAACAGCATACAAACTCCTATGTATTGGTCAGTGAGACCATAAATGCCGTGGACCAATTGTTAGGTAAGCAGAAGGCAGATCAATGCATTTGGTGAAGATTTGCATTATGGAAGACCCCTGGCACATTCATTTTACATATATTTCCAGATGTTGTCTTATTTAGATGACTCAACTGACTAGACATGGTCACAGATTTTCTAAACAAATCAAGTATGCAGTTAATCCTCATATTACGTCAGTTGTGATAGGGACAAGTACAACATCCCCGGGTGCCAAAAGTAAAAATTGGAATAAATTATTTAAAAAGGATGAAAGCGAAAGAGATTGGGAACTAATTTACGCAAAAATAGAAATCATTATCTGAATGGAGTAACTGGCAATCATCAATCTGGGCTGCAGCCTGCTGGTTCTGCTGATTACATTCAATGATTGCTCAATGGTTCTGTAATGAAAAGTAACATAAATGTGCCAAAGGGTCTATGGTATCCATATCAGCCAATGAGATTCTGGCAATCTCTCAGCACAGATATTGAGTTTGCTAGATCTAAAACTGCCCTTTACATATGTAAAAACTAAAAATGCAAGACGATGGCACAGAGTCAGCTCTCCTGTACACAGCCTCAGCACCCTATGACTACATACTAAGGCTATGCATAGGGAGCCCTTTCAGCAATGGTCTGGTACCACATATGTACACTGGTACATATGTGTGCCAGAGAACTACCGATCCCATCTTCCATATTCTACATGTACTGGGGATGAAGAGAGGGAAACGCTTGCAATGCTTGCAAAACTTACGTTTTGCAATAGGCACCAAATCATATGTCACAATGTAATTTTTCTCTCTAAATTAGTGAAAATTGGAAAGAAGGAAAACAGTCTCCCTGGAGGCTTGTCCCACACCCTTGGCCTTGGTTTCAGCAGACATACACTACTGAATGTTGGTTTCCACTAGAAGTAGAGGTATTTACAAGCTGGTACTGGCATCTGTTCCATTTTCTTCCTTTTTTTCCCTCTGGAGTAGGGGTAAATGTTGGTTACATCATTTAATTATTTAATTGTATTGCAATTTAGTATGTGAATATTGGTAATTCATAAGCAACTTATTTCACACAGAGAATTGCAAGTGCAGTGAATATATTATGCGGTGACAGAGACTTACTCCTCCTCCTTGTGAGTGAGTGTAAATATACCAGTGCCAGCCTGTAAAATTTCAATAAGTGTGTTCATGAGTTCTCTGTTTCTAGTTTATACCAACAAGCAGTATAGGTCCAGCCCTGTAAACTCTGCTAGAATCAAACTCTGTCTACTGGGATTCTGGCATTTTGATCCAACAGGAGGAATATAAAAGGGTAAAGACTGTATTGTCCAGCACTGCACACTTTGTTGGAACCTGCTGTGTATGAATTATACATGTCAATGGCTGTGTCTGTGACACCCCCCCCCCCCCCCCCCCCCCAATTTTACACAGTAATTTACTAGTCTGTAGTTGAAGGATTTATTTTGACCACCTGCTATTTCAAGGGCCTGCTATTTCAAGGTCTCCTCCTGGCATTGCCTATACTGTGGTGTGGCAACTTCAGGATGACCGAAAAACATTTTGCTGTAGTAGAGTTTGTCCAAACAATAAGAACTCCATTGGGGAGATGCAACCACTGGGGCCATCAATATATTTAGCTCAAGTCTGAAGTTAAATAACAAGAATCCATTCTAAACAAATTATACATTTAATGTAAACATCATGCATATTTATATCTTAAATTAGAGTTAAGTTCGATTAGAGTTTCGTATATTTTTGCTTACCCTTCTATGTCATCATCAGTGTTGTAGAAAACCTGTTTAAGACACAAATGTACACAGTTATAAAACAGCGCCCATGCTCCCATTATTGTGGACGGCCAAGACATGATTGATCAGACAATTACGCTGATTTAGATATAACCCAGAATGTAATAAACATTGATAAAACGCCATCTAGATTCTCATTACAACAACAGTAACTTGATTAGCTTGTAGCACAAAGGTTTTTTATTTTTTTTACTGAGATGGATGGAATAAAACAAAGGCGCTGCTAGTTGGAGGGTCGTTACCAAGATAGAGATCATTTTAGTAGCTGACAATGATATTGCTTTCATTTTGCAGCCGTAATCATATCGCATCTTATAAATCTGAGAAGTAATACACATTAGTGCAGAGAGACAGCTGCAGTTTCCTATAATTACTTTTATTGATTCCACTTAGATGCTTAATGCTATCGTATAAATTATAACACCCTAATGCTAATCTGAAATATAGCTAAAGCTTCAGCTTGTAACCCCAAAGGATGAACAAAACAAAATGTAAAAACATGTTCCTTTATCTGCTTTTACATTTCATTTTATCTTTTTTTTTAGAAAGGACTCCAGGGTTCTTGTATTGCGGCATAGCCGTACCGCTGGCCCTATGACCACTATACTCCAATAATTCCAGGCGGTGCAAACAGTAATCTTCTTTAATAATGGAAAACATAAATCCTAGCAACTGCAACCCCCATCCTCCAATCAGAGAGTGATTGGTCCTTCCCTCAATTCTCAATTATATAGTGGATACCACTGTGGATAGATGTCTGTTATCTACTCAGCTCACTATACTTCTGTGATTGATGTCCCTGAAGAAGCCCCATTCAAGGTTGAAACATGTTAAACATGACATCATGATCACCGTGCAGTCTCATTTATTGGCTTCATAAACTAGATTTATTATAGCAAGGGTTCCGAACTTTCCTAGCAAGGTCCCCCTTTTCTATGTAGGAACATTATCGAGCCCCCCCCCCCTCCCTATTCAAACGCATGTTAAGAATGAGGGCCAGTGCCCCCTGAAATAGTTTCGCTGAAGTTTCAAATGAGGGCCCGCCCCCCTGATTGAGAACCTCTGCATTATGACAAGTACTATGTCTAAGTGGGCTGCCAAGCACAGCACAATGTATGGGAAACGATGATGGTAATGGCCTCTACCTATGCAGAATTACCAGTCGGTGTCAATCAGGCATAGGGTTGTCCAGCTCCAGATTTCAAGGACCACACTCAGGCATTAGTGGCTGTTTGTGTGAGATATTAGTATTATTGTTTCTGTGCATGCTATACATTACTTATTCATTGAAGATGGAATACCTGTCCAGTTCTTTGTAAATTTCCAAAGTGAACATCAGGGATGAAGAGGACAGGCTGGGAGTCCAGGTCAGACATGGTTTTGAAGAAGGTGATATCACTCTTTTTCTGCAGAGGTAGGGCTGAGATTTTTGCATCGGGTGCTAGAAGGAAAACATGCAAATGGCATTTTTTGTTAAAACAAACTCAACTCTTGTTAGATTGTGATTTTGATGAAATCAGAAGAAATCAGATAGAAAGATTAAAGAGGCCCTAAACCCTACATTATTTCTTTTAGTAATATAAAACAGGGGACATTGTCCCATTATTTTAAAGCACTGATTGGAAACCTGACTAAAGACACCTGATGCTCCTTGCTCTTTCGTCTCACTCCCTGCCTTCACTTGCCCCATGGAACTCCCCCCCCCCCCCCCATGAGCCCGTGATCCTCTGTAAAGGAACCACCAAACCGTGTTGGAGAGCCGCTCGATTGATGCAGCCAATCAATCTGCTCGGAGGGAATAGGGACCGGTCGAACAGGAAAAGACATGTAGTAAATCCCTTTTCAACTGATATACTTTGGGTAGGACCAGGGTCCCCAGCCAAAGTATCGAGCGGAAATCGAGCACCTAGGTGTAGTGGCCTCGATTCCCATACAATCGACAAGTGTTTTTGAGCATGCTTGGTGAGGTCATTGTGATGTCTCCACACTGCGCCTCGAAAGGTGTCATCGATCTCTCACAGGTATCTAAACGTGTATAGGTACCTTAACTCCTTGGTCTGTTTCCCTCCCCACCCCGCCCATTGAGCTGGTTAGTGGATCCTCGTTACCTTGTTCTTGTCCCTACAACTCCCAGATTCCCACACACTGGAAGGGAGATCTCCAGCTCTGATCTAAGCTACTCTCTCTTCACGTTGGGGGCAGGGAGAGAAGAGGCATTCTAGCTGAGCCACAGCAAACCATGTAAAGCGACAATAATGGCTCAAGAACCGCAGGGTGCCGACCCCTGGTTTCTTTGTTATACCATTTAAAATTTATATCACCATTGGTATGAAGCTGGCTTCAACCAGCACCAAAACATAAATACTAGGATCTCTTTGGGTATTGCAACTTTCCTGCAGACTTCTATGTTTATATAGAGATCGAATCACAGATAGAAATGGTTGAATTTATTTTAAAAAATTCGACCATTTCGACAATTTCGAGTTAATTGCAAAGCCCCTGAACACAGCATCATCACAAAACTTGCTGGAGATGTAGAGAAGGGTTGGGGTTATACTACAAAAAAACTATGTCTCTAAAGCTAGCCATACATGTGTCGGATTCCATGGGCAGTCGATCACCCATCCGATCGATTCCGGCGACTCTGCCGGGAATCGCAGGTGTGATCAATCGGCCAATTAAGAGTATCCATCGCTGCATACCACCTTGTCCAACGGATTCCGGGACGATTCCGTGTCCGATTGTCCACCTCACAAATGGCAACTCCCCCTGATCTGTGCAGAATCGGATCAGAAAGACCAACATGTTGGTTCTCTGTCGGATCCGATTCTGGGCCCCTGAACGATCGGACCTGATCGATCGGACAAGGTGGGCTGCATGCGATTCCGGCACGATCGTTTCGCGTGCACGCGCCCGGAATCGATCGTGCCGGAATCCGGTGGGAATCCAACACGTGTATGGGGTCCTTAACACAAATAGTTTTTGCACAAATTAAGTTCAAAGTCAAGTAAAAATTTTGAAAATCTGAATTTCGACTTTAACTTTAAGAGTAATTTATGCAAAAACGACATGTGCACCCTTCTCTACATCTCCAGCAATTCTGGTGATGGTACCATTTTCACAGGCTTTGCAATTAACTCACAAAGTAAGCAAGTTGAAAAATTCGACCATCTCTAGTCACAGACTGCTGGTACATGGTGTACATCTACACTAGGCTTCCACAGATACATTGAGTACAGATCTCTTCTATTTAAAAGGTCAGAACACTTACAATTATTTGCACATGGGGCTTGTGCCGATGTCGTTGTTTTCCCTTTTTTCCTGTTCTGTTTTCTTTCTTCATCACGGATCTTTCTCTCTGCTCCCTAGAATTTAAATGCACAAAATACGTAGAACTGCGTCCAATGTTTTCTTGTTATCTACAGACAATGCTGAAAAATCTGATCTGTGTGTTTCTGGTGTTACACATAAGGAATATGACAAACGGTCAACACCCAGTAAATGATAACTAGCTTGCTTTAGGCTTTGTTTCCATTGCGTTGGGACCCCTCCGCTAAGCGTACACGCTTAGCGGGGGGTCCCAACGTAACAGATAGACTTGCCTGCTCGGCGGACGGGTCTGTCTTAATTGCGCTGAGCCGATCCGCCGGTGTAAGGCTGAACGTAGTCGAGTACGTTCAGCCTTTACACTGGCGGATGTGTGAACAGACCATCCGCCGGCAGGCTGAGTCTGTGGGATACGTCGGGACCCCTGCTAAGCGTATACGCTTAGCGTAGGGGTCCCAACGTACAATGGAAACAAGCCCTTAGGGAAGATTTCTTAGGGAGTTTTTTTTTTATAATGCTCAGATAACTTTTCCTTGTGGTTAAAAAAAATAAACAGTATGTACAGAGAAATTTAGCTATTCAGGCAACCCAGTATTTTGCTCTATTAAGGAGCGCTGAAATCTTGACATTTTCTTTACATACTGTATTTCTCTACAATTCTGACAAATGGAAATGACCATTTTAAGCCCCCCATACACCTTACAATCTTTCCATACAATTTCTGTACAATCACCTTTTCTTCTACCAAAACCATGTAATATGAGGAGCTTTCTTATCCTTCCAATCACTATGTATTGTATTTGGGAGGGCACTGTACTACACAGTTGTTGGTAGATCTAATGGAGATTGTATGGATCGATCTTAAGGTGTATGAGGGGCTTAAGACAATAATAATCCATGTAAACAAAAAACACCAAATAATAAGACAACACATCAATGCTCTGCACTCTACTGAACAATGAATTACAAGTCACATAAATAAATAAACATATTATGAAATTTCTTTGCTTGTACCACTTGTTCAAATTGGCAACCACTAGAGACTTCCATTTGACTAAACACCACTATATTTTTCCCCTATGTTTGGCCCGCACACTGATCGCAGGGAAAAAAACACTGGAGCAGCACTGCCCATTACTGCATTTTTATTGACCAGATTCGGCACCATCCCGTGTTGAAAATCAATGGGCTAGTTCAGTGTTGGACAACAGACTTGATATGGAGGGCCACAAGTGCGGCCCTCAGCATCACTAAAGGGCCGCACATAGCATTTTCAATCTATACTGACTTGTATAAGCATTTCATAATGAAACAAATGACAGCAGTCATAGCTAGAAGACTTTATGTTTAATTAGTTAAATACAATTTTCTTTTAAATTATACTTTTAGGGAACACTGTAGTGTGGTTATGTATATCATCAAAGGTTATGTGCTTCAAAGCCATTGATTATATCCATAACGTTCGATTCGGCAGACAGGTGAGTTCCTATGCCCTATGCATTAATAGTTAGGTTTCAGGGGCCTCAAAGAACATGGGCCGCAGGTTGGGCACCTGGGGGCTAGTCGATAGTTGATGTGCATTTGTGGCCACTACCCCATCTTAAACTGGGGTTACAAGGTTGCCAAGTGCCAACCCCCCCCCCCCCCCCCCCCCCCCCCCCCTGATTTTTTTTAGAAATGCTAGTATTTTACTTTACCAAATGGTACCCTGCGATCGGCACGCAGGTCGAATGTGGGTAAAAAGCCTAGTGGAGATTTTAGTGGTCCCTGAGTACTAGCCTAAAAGTGATTTCTAATTAATTTCTTTATCAGTCACCTGAATAAAGGACCATTTACACAGGCGTTTAACTGACGGCTAAAGTCCCAATTACGGCAACCACCTTGCAAGCGCGTCATGAGGCGTTCATCTGCCAGTATTTGGGCTTTTACCTATAGCCCTGTCATGGGGGTGTTATCTAAACTGACAGCAGCACGTAAAGCGTCCACAATAGCTTCATTCACATTTTTTGAATGAAATGATTTGACATGTTTGACTTATATTAGATGGTTACCAATTCAATCAAAATGTACCAACATGTCCAAAAACTTTAGATTGATTTTTTTGTTCGATATTGATAACTTTTTATGTATCGAACAAGTTGTTCGATACTCGTTTTTTGTTCGATCGAGCGAATAATCTTTCGTTCCCAATCAACTGAACAAAAATATTGAACCGTGTATGGCCATGGTTTATTGTGCTGTCAGTGTAAACATTTGTTATTGTTAAAGTATTATCCAATCAGAGGACAATCTCTTTTCAGTAATCCACTAATGATGCTGTTAGCAGTCAATGGAAATAATGGACTAATGCATTATGTTCTGCCACAGTACACCCGGCCTTACCTTATCACAGAAGACCTTGATTTGGCTGTAGGCCCGATGGACAGGCTTGTTGCTACGATTATTATAACTGTACGTGTCAATCTGAATCATCAGAGGAAGTCCTTTGACCCCTTTCTGAGAGGAGAAATCAGTACTGAGACAGTTCACGGTGATGAAAATCTGAGAAGAGAACAAAGTGAGAGATATGACACATTGTGACTACAACAATACAAGTAACATGAGCGAAACCCTGTCTTTTGTATATGACCACTACCGATCACAGGGATCATCTGCTAAAACATGAACACCGAACGTGAAAGTCCATGTTAAGACACTCCTACACGTGTCGAATTACTGCCGATCTCCCGCCAGATCACATGCATCATCGGCCGGCACTTACTTTGGATGGGGATGCTGAAAATCTAAGCGTGTATGGGTCTTTAGCTACTGAACTTACCAAAGGATTGTATGATGAATTTATTTCCTTAAGAAGTTGAGATTTTATTGTCAATATCAAGCAGGTTCTTATTTCATCTGAGCAGTAGAGAAGAGATGGTCCCAACATTTTACAAGCTTAAGCCTGCCATACACACGCCGATGTGTGTAGCAGACTAGTCCCGATATCTTTCCGGGAGGCTAACGTGATGACGTCATCACGTTAGCCTCCCGTTGCATTATGGGGCCCCTTCAATCGGCTGGGCACCCTTTGTGTGCCGGCCATAAGCTGCAATGAAGACGCCGCTTCATTGAAGCTTATGGCATCGGCTTTCATTGGCTCCCATCGGCCAGAGAAGAACGGACATGTCCGTTCTCTGGCCGGCCGAGAAGTGGGCACATGCCAATTAGCGGCCGATTTTTAACCTGACCGACGGCGCGAGCACGCACGTCCGTCGGTCAGATTAAAAATCGGCCGCTTATCGGCATGTGTAGGGCTAGCATTATTTGTGAGATAATTGGAAACCTCCTGAACATGGTATCTTCATCAAATTGCTGGAGATGTATCTTAAGCCCCCATACATGTCTACATTTTCTGTTCAGTCAACTTAAAAAGATAAATTTTTATTGGTCAGGGAAATTGGTGATTGATTGTATGTTTGCCAACTGTAGTAACAATCAAATCAACTTTTTTGGGATCGACTGAAAATGTAGTCAATTTCAATACAACCAATTAAAATTTAGCAGCATGTCCAATCATTTTTCAATACATTTTTTTCCAATTTTAATTGTTTTAGGTTGATCTAACCATGTGGGCTGCCATAGATTTTCAATCATTCAACCAAAAAATCTATTGAATTAAGTTGATTGGATGAAAAATCTAGACGTGTATGGGGACCTTTAGGCTGATCATACAGAGGTCGATACCTACAATAGATGCACTTTCGTATATATCATTGGGTTTTGGATTACAGTTTGAGCACTCCCCATCACTGCTCTGCTTCTTTTTTCTTGCTGAAATTTCACAAAAGCGTTTCTACCATCTCTACTGGGCAGTAAAAATATGGGCTGGAGTCCCCTTTCCTCCTCAGTTATGACATTTTATGATCACGCTAGTGACTCTGTGTCTATAACAGTCACCCAGGAGAACAAAGACTTATTATAGAATTATAGCACTCATAATACATGCTGGAGGCATTTACAGGACTTTACTGAGCCTTTTCACCTATAAACTATAACACCACACCTAGGCAACCCATTCCAAATGATTTGCTGTATATAGGACACTGGGTGTAAAACAAACTCTTAAAAGAAAGGATAGAGCAGATTTATGACGGGCACAATGTATATGTAAGCAAACAGAGCAAACTGGACCCACCCACGTTGTGTATGGAGATCCATGGTAATTACACACAACAAGCTAGTTTACTTTGGGTAGAAAGGGGTCTTATTTTCATTTCCTGGCTGCCATGTTTTACTTCTACAAGCAATGTAAATAGAGATACCAGTATCTGGAAAAGGGTCTAATACCGTGTTTCCCCGATGATAAGACACTGTCTTATATTTTTGGAAATGCCAAAATATACCCTAAGTCTTATTTTCAGGGGGATGTCTTATTCTGATCTCTCTTTGCCATTTATTGTCCCCTTTGAGCACTTTGTGCCCTTCATTGTCCCTTTCTGATCCCGCTGTGCTATTCATTGTTACCTTTGATCACTCTGTGCCAATCATTGTCCCCTTTGATCACTCTGTGCCATTCATTGTCCCCTTTGATCACTGTGCCATTCATTGTCCCCTTTGATCATTCTGTGCCATTCATTGTCCCCTTCTGGTCACTCTGTGCCAAACATTGTTGTACCGGTACGGCCGAGTAACATACTCCGTTACGGCAGGGATCATCAGCTTGCTTGTCCTTCCTGCACTGCAGCCAGCACTGATGGAGTCACACAGAGGCACACAGTTACCCATTAAGCCACCCGAATGGGAGATTCAGGCAGGGACAGCTATTGGTGGGTGTCTTATTTGCGGGAGGGGGGAGGCATCTTATTTTAAAGTTTTGGCCAAAAATTCGGCTTATTTGATGGGGATGGCTTATCATAGGGGGAACAGGGTAAGTAAAACATAAAGTTGATACAAATGTGCACTGTTATGATCTACATGTATTTCATTTCCTCCATCTTATCTCAAACTTCAAATAAGTAAATGGGTTCTAAAAGGTGCCCAATATTTCCATTTGATTGACTTAAAATTATCAATTTTTAAGTTGATCGAATGAAAATTGATTCCCGCACACCTGGTACAATTGACCAAAAGTGATTGAAATCGAACAAAAAAAAAAACAACAAGCGGTGATCCGACATGGTGGTAAATGAAGGTCGATCATACAAGTGGTACTATGGAGCATGTGCACTGATCCAAGTAAAGAAAACAATCGCTTTTGAATCGTACACTGTTGTGTGCACTGTTAATCCATGTAAGGCTGAAGGTCGATATTTAATTTGTACAAGACCATCAAATCTTAAATTGAAATAAAGATCGTTCCGTGTATGGCTAGCTTTATAAGAAAAAGTGGTCAAGAGGCAGTTAATGAACCTTAATCTCACGTCCTTGTAATTTCCTTCATACACAGACTCGGAGTTACTTATGTTGTGTAAAGGCCCCCATACACGTAGCGAGCCACGGACGATTTTGCCGCCAAGTGATGTGCGTGTACGCTCGTGGCCATCGTCCCAAAGCTCGGTTGGCCTAAGAACAGACATGTCCGTAAATTTCTGGCCGACGTCATTAGTTTGAATGGTGGGGTGTCCAAAGGGTGCCAGCCTATAATCTGAGCGACGGAGTGCACCATGATGATGTCATCACACTGCACTCCACTGCTTGTCTGTCAGCCCCTGCTTGGCATGTGTATGGAGGCCTTAAGGGTCCTTTCCCACTACAGGCGCTAATATATAAGCAATGTGTACTGAGTACATATGTATGATTATGTTTTTCAGGTCTGACATTATTTTTTTATTTCATGTACTACTTATCTGAGATTTAGATTTTGGGGTTTTCATGAGGTGTAAGCCATAATCATCAAAATGATAGCAAATAAAGACTTCAAATATCTCGCTTTGCATGTAATCAGTCTATTTCATATATATGTTTACCCTTTTAAGTTGAATTACTGAAACACAGGAACTTCTCAATAGTAATAAAATGTTTTTGCAAATCACCTGTAAAGGACATCCTGTGCGTTTTCTCTGTTAATGCTGCTGGTCATGACTGAATTTAGAAAACTCAGGACATGTAGTCATGGAAATCAAGAAGGTACATTTTTATTTAATGATGTGTCCTCCAGGTACCAGATCTCATATTAATCTTATCAATTTGTTATAGATTGCCATCAATATTGAGATTGAAAGAGCATATTCTGCCAGTAGCTCTGTGAATGCAATGACCTGATCTCAAGAGTGCAAAATAAAACTCTGTAATTGGTGTGGATTTAGTTTTACTCCATTATTATACAATAATATTCTCTGACCTCGTGGCTGAACTTCAGTGGCTCCCAGTTTCAGTGAGGGTAATTGCAGTTGCCAGGACTTAGCCCTGATGTCAGAGAAGGTCAGATCCCAGAATGTAGAACACACATAAATGTATTCTCACATCAATATTCATGTCCATACATCTCTAGTACATTTGAGTTGGTTTAGTTATGTTTGATACTAGACACCAAAATCATTGGGGGATTGGAATATTCAACCAGAAGAGTGTCCGCGTAAATGTCTATTAACTGAGCAATATATTTTATTATGTAGAGAATGCATATAGACTGCAACTCTATACTAGTAGACCATTAGTGACCTGCAGAATATGGTGCCCAATGGTCAGGATGCTGCACTTAAGCTAGGCATATACGGCTCAATTTACATGCATGTTCACAGTGCTCGACTATTAAAAAATAGAGCCGTCCAGCCTTTCTTCGAGCAGGATAAATCGATCCTGCTCAAAGAAGGCTTGGTCAAACAGCGAACCAACATGTTGGTGATTCCATTTCTTTGGATGGAGATGGAGGGTCCCCATGGAAAGTTTTGGACAGGATCGATGACGCAGAAGTGCTGCGGCTCAAGGAAGCTCAAGCACAGTGCAATGACGTCATCGCACTCCACTCGAATAGCCCCTCGATCGTACAGGCATCGAGCTGTGTATGCCTAGCATTAGGCTATGTCCCCATTGAGCATCAAGGAAGCATCAGAGTGATTCATTCATGCACCCAATGGCCAGGATTTTTTTAACATGCTTAGGGCATGTTAATCGCAGTGTTCCCTTTTAAGTCTATAGGCTTTAAGCATATAATACATGCCTGAAAAACAGCAGGTGTGTATTGTACGTGCCATTTGACATGTCCAAAAAAGAATACAGGGCCCCACATTGATAATTACACAAAGCATTGTGGGGTATGACTCTTCATTGTTTATAAAGGGCAAAGCCTGTGCAATATGAACACAGGGGGATTTTGACACAGTGGAACATAGCCTAAGGAAGTTGTCATCCAATTCAATAGGGCCATACAGACTACTATCAAAAGAACTGGAATTTTTTTTTTACAAGATCCCACCATCTATTTGCACCCCCACAGATAGATTTGAAGAAAGCTCCACACATGTGATGACTCTATTCTAATAATAATTCTATAATAGCTTACATAGTAGTAGGTTTATTCTGGTCATGTGACATATGCTTCTGCTTTAACTGCAAGGACCTGGTCTGTGCGCCAACAGAAAAGGAGGTGATCGTGAAGGACAAGCATTAATTGGTTAAATGCATCTTTTATTACATACATGTTGTATTACATCTTGCATTATTAATGACTGGAGTTTAAATATGTGCAATTCACAACTTGCTTCCTGTTAAGGGGTTGGCATCAGAGCGCCTGAAGCTGGCGGGTGTGGACTGCAATCAGAGGGGCACTCTTACACCACATTTATTAGGTAAGAGGCCCTAATTGAGAGGGCACACCGACCTGACCCCCCATGGCCCACCCATAGTTCCGGCATTGTTTCTGCTCCTCTTTGAATTGGTCCTCTATTTAGTGACCTAATTGCTTAGTAGGAAAGATAAAAAACAGGAGGCAACCAAGGGGAAAGACAGGCTCAGCATTTAAAGGAAATATAACTTCAGCTACCAATATCTCTGAATTTTCTGATTGTTCTGGCATTTCCATGTTCTCACTGAATCTCTGAACAAAAATTCTACTGAATTGATTATTCAAGCATATCAATGTATGCTCACAGTTGAAATCCAACCTTGCCAAAACCCAGTAGCTGTCCATATACATGGGCCTTAAATACACTGAAAGGAAAGAATACAACAAATTGTGCATTTGTGTTGGGTAAACATCATTTTGTATGTTTATACAATAATGAAGCTGCATATCTGCGGTGGGGTGGGGTTCCTCACCAAGTACAAACATGCCCAGTTTACTCATTGACTACACTAGATGTAATGATGTGTGGTTATCCTCCGAGGAATGAACCATTCCCTAATGTGCTACTACACAGCACGTGGACATGACACATCAAAGACTATTTGAATACCTAGGGAAAACATTACTGTTTATTAGTTCACTAATGTACACCATTAGCATTCACATAGGCATAGATGGATGGTGATCTCTGTGGCTTTGTCCTTGTGACCTTTCTTGCTTTCAGACTCTCTTTTAGGGTCAGCTACCTCAAACACCACCTGCTGCAGGAACAAAACACTACCTTATACCTAGTTATTTTGAGGGTTTTTTGTATTTATTTTGTATATTGCTTAAATTGGCCATATTGTGTTTGATCTTTTGTACTACCGATAAATGATTGATACTCTCTGATTAACATGGGATAGCACTGAGCATTACTCGCTCTTGGTCAGATTTCGTGGCTTAAAATGATGGGCTTCCTGAAAACATTCTACTGATATTTCACAACAAAGTGTGGACCAAAAGCATGTTTTAAAATGGAGGCCTCTAAATGTGGTGTAGTGTCATGGAGGGCACTCTCCCTCTACACGACCAGGTTCTTTGAAATGTTCTCAAAAACACTTTGTGTCTTTGTGTCTCTTACACACAAGCACTGTCCACTCAGCTAGTTAGGGGGATATATCCAAGTTTTACTGAAAGGATATGTACAGGCTTCACACCAAACCCTTAGGCAGGGATGGGGCACAGGCTTAGGAGCTAAAGTTCCAAGAAATGCCTAACCAGCGCTGGGAGTGGACTGAGGCAGCCAAGGCTCTCGCCCAATATATGATCCCTCAAAAAGAGTGGTCTGGATTACCACGGTGGGGTAAACAGCTCTCTCTCTGGAGACCAAACAGCTTCAACAGTTCCAGGGAAGCAATCCTGCAGAATGGCCCAGAATGTTCTGAGCGACAATTATTTATAAAATAGGATCAGGGGCTGGCCAGTGGCAGTTACTGGGCAGACTAAAGGCTGGAATACACGGCTAGATTTTTGAGAGAGATCTTGGCAGTAGCGTGATGACGTCATCACGCTTCTGCCCGGCTTCCCTGATATCGGGAGCCAGCTGTCAGCACATGGCGCTGTGCAGAAATCTGGGAAAAATCTACCTGTGTATTCCTACCTTAAGAGGTATTAACAAGTAATGGGGGGAGCTTTGGGCTGACCTCAGCCAGCAACTAAGCAGCTGCCTAGCAAAAATACATTATAAAGACATATACACAACATTTTGCACAAATTAGGTTCAAAGTCAAGTCAAAATTTCGAAAATCAGAATTTCGACTTGCTGCTGCTATGATCTCATGCTTTCTGTATTGAAGTTGGGGCTGCAAATTTGTGATGGAGACCACCAACTAAGCAGCAAATGTCCATGTCCACTTTGTGACTTTGCCCTGAATCAGAAGCATAGACAGTAACCCCCAAATCACTCAATGAGCAGAACATGGGAACCTTCAAAATTACAATACTAGGGCATCCACCTAATTTGTTCCATAATCAACTATATATCATTTGCCGCATGTGGTAGTCTGATTAAATAATTTCAATCAATGGTGAATGTTGATATTGAAAAGTCCTCCAAGCACGGCTAGTTTAACAATGGGATTGGGATTAGAATGGACCATACATCAACTTGGGACATTTCAAGCAAGGAATGAACACCAGTTGTAAGGCATGCATGGGACTTTACAATCGGACGATCAATGAGATTTAAAATTATTAACAAGCATTAAAAGTGACTTATTCTTAATAAAATTTAATGGTCCCTTCTACTCCCATATCTGTATAGTCTAAAGCCCCCCACGGGCAGACTCCCGGCCATAGTTGTAGCAGACCAACCTGCGTGCTCGCTCCCGCCGAGCACATCAAGGTTGGTCGGACGCAACTATGTGGGAGCCTGCCTTGAATTATGTTGAAAAAAAGCCGGCAGGTCGGATCGCACACGGATCCGACATGCAGGTTCTTTTTCCATACGACTGGCAGCTGTAGGCTGTTACCGCTGTTATCTCAGAGGGGAAGTCTCCTCCCCCTCCGAGGTAATTAGCTTCAGTCTGACAGGAATCCTGTGGGTCAGTGGAAGACACAGGATTCCTGTCCAACATGTAGCAGACTGCTCACAGCGTGGTGACGTCACCACGCTGTAATCAGTCTGCTAAAGGTCTGCCATAGATCGAGGTGTCTATGGCAGGCTTTATGGGCATCCCTCTGCTTAAATTCTACATTCACAACAGGCTGTCAAGCTTGTTTGAGCTTCTTGCAAATCTTTAAGGGATGCAAAAACCGACTGAACCATGAGATCTCCATTATGCATTAAGGTTTGGAAATATTTAAAAAAAATTATAGAGATAAGGTATAAGGTCCTGACCTTCCATCTAAAGATTCTGTACAACTGTGTAAAGCTGGTCATACACCTTTAGATCTCTCAGTTAGATATTCTTTAGATCTACAAACAACTATGTAGTGCCGAGTCCTCTGCAATTGAACACAGGTAGACTTGATGGGGTTAGAAAGTCTCTCATATTACATGGTTTTGGTAAAACAAAAGGAGATCTAAAGGAAATCTGACAGAGAAATCTAAAGCCCCCCATAGACAGGCAGACTCCTCCATGCAACTTCTGTACAACCAACTTTTCTTCTACCAAAACCATGTAATAGGAGGACCTTTCTACACCTTCCAATCACTATGTATTCTATCAGGGAGGCCACTATACTACATAGTTGTTGGTAAGTCTCATGAAAGTTGTATGGAGGAGTCTGCCTGTCTATGGGGGGCTTTAAGGTGTATTGGGACCCTAAACCAGATCATAACAGAGAAGTAAATTGAAGGTTTATAATGAAATTTGCTTAGGTGAAACTGCCCCCACCTGGGATTTAATGACCCACAATGAGATCAAGTGATAAGATGGAGGACCTGGGAACGTTTCATTATAGCAAGTTCAAACCAGATGAAAGTTTTTACAACATAACATAACAGTTTACAGAGTGTGCAGTATGTTTAAAGTTCAGGTAAAATGTTTTCTGAGTATCAACCATCTCATGATTATATTATGAATTTATTTTGATGTAATCTTCTTATATGTTGCTACATTTGTATGGCAATGAGTTGGGTGAGGGTTGGGGGGTAAATATAGAGGGTAGTTGGCCGCCTCTTGATACAGATTTTAAATGGATTTGGATCACATTTACCCCTAAAGGGTCTGTAAATAACATACTTTTATATAACAAGAGACTGTGTTTTCTAAATATATAGTTATTATAAATTATACATATATAATTATATAATTGTATGAATTAATAGTAATAAAACTCCCCAACCATGCTTTACTGAGCCAACAAAACAACAAAAAGGCTTTCAGGCAGCCCCAAAACATTTACCCCAAATAAGGAGTCTTACAGGTTCTTGACCATTTCATTTCATGCAGCATTTCTACAGAGCTGCAAACACACAGAGCCTCTCCGGCCCCGTGTCTTCGGCGTCATCAGTAACACTGAAGGGGGCGGCGCCATAGACCTCCATGTTAATGAAGGGGGCGGTGCTTTTCTCCCCACACACCGCCAGCGTCTAATTGAAACCGGCCGTGTGTAGAGGGCTGGTGAGAGAGTCGGCAAACACAGCCCAGTACAGTGTACTTTGCTGCGATTTCCTCTCAGCGGGGAATTTGAATCTGAAAAGCCGGCAGTGACGTCAGTGACGTCACATCCGGTACCTGGAACGCATAGTTACTGGTTACGATAGCCAGATGTGTCACTGACGTGTTAATGAGCCAGAGAGAGAGCTTCTTCTCGCCGGCGAATGGGGTGGTCCAACACCCATACTGCTCGCCGGCTAGAAGGAGGGTGAACATCCATGTTCGTGGTCGAACTGTCCGCCTTGCGAGCAATTCGGCCATCACTAATGCCTATTGACACATTGCTATGATAAAACTAATACTGGAAATAATCCATTAGGAATCATTCAGCCTCTGAATATGACAAGACATGTAAGCGTGTACAAACATGTTTATTGAAATGTTACCTTGGCTTCTTCATTTACATCCCAAGTGAAGGACACGGCATTGTAGGCGATTTCTTCAATGTTTCCAATAGTGTTAAAACTCTCTTTGTAGTCAGCTAGGAACAAGACAAAACATTATAATCAGCGAGAATAACAATATATAACAATATAGATTGATCTGTACAATTGTGAAAAAACGCCCCAATAGGGTCATTAATTAGGAATAACAAGACATTTTGCTTCTGTAATTTGTCGATTCGCCATTAGAAAAGATAAATCGCACAATTAGATGGAATGGTAGGATGTATTATGAAGCTCAGTGTTTATGTGTTCTGATGTGGATTATTATTATTATTTTGTATTATTGATAGCACAGGTTTTCCTGCCTACATTTACTTTTTTTCACAATTGTGTCTACTCTCTTGTTACATTATCTATGGTAAACTTGATTTACTGAATCTCATGAATTTATAGTGGTGAGACCATCCGCAGAGCTTTACAGTCATGGTCTCTCTGTGCAGCTCATTATCTAGCATCCCTATTATGCTCATACATTACTGATGTAGTCTAAAGGTGGCCATACACAGGTTGATTTTCCTTTGATTGATGAACCCTCGAGCACAGCATGATGATATCACCAGCTACACTCGAGCTTCAATGATTGAATGAAGAATCGATGAGCATCACTGCGCAATCCCTCAGTCCCCAACCAAAGTAATGGCTACAGAACAGGGTTTACCAACATGTTGGTTGGTGAGTTTTCTTCGAGTGAGCATATGGGAGATCGCGTCAGAAAACACAATACACAGCCGTTATTCTCCTCCCGTGTACACATCACCGCCATCAAAGAGACACTGTCGATGTTGGGCGGGAAAAGCGATGCCTCCTCTATTAACATGGAGGTCTATGGAAGATATCTGCGAGTCTGCAAATATGCAGAATCATTGTGGACTCACAGAATGCCTGATCCTGGCGCAGGCACAGTTTGATTCAAGGACAAACTGTGTAATTTTTTCAGGCTGTGGCAAATAGATGCAACCGCCTAAAACCACTATGGATGAGTAGATATGGATGGGTAGAGTCTCATATAATTTGAGAAACCAAACAACCTTCCATTGTGACATTAGCCATTCAATAAAAGACTAGAAATCACACCACTTTAAAATGACAGCAAGATTGTGCTTTTTAACCGCTCTCCTTGTCTTCAATAATTTCATGAAGGTGTTTAAACACTCCAAAATGACAGGAAAAACAACAGTGTGAATGGAACTTAACATAACAAACCCCAACAGTCAGTGCTTTCTCAAGCACTAACCCTACGGGCTAAAAGTTTGCTCCCCTAAGAATTGATAGTCCAATAGTTAAGCCAGCCATAGACGTGCCAATTCCCGGCCATAGTTGTGGGCAATCGACCACCGTGGGCGCTCCCGCCGAACACATGTGATTGGTCGCCAGCAACTACAGGGGTGCCCACCTTGAAGCGATCCATCCTGCTGGTTCTTCTTGTGGCTGATCCTGTTGTAGGCAGTTGAGGGGGAGTCAGTTCTGTAATGCTGTAATGAGTCTGCTAGAAGCCGGCCATGGATCGAGGTGACTATGGTCGGCTTAAGGCCTATTCTATACCAGGGTTTTTATAGGGTGC
The DNA here is from genome assembly GCA_036250615.1 of Ptychadena robeensis. Lineage (NCBI taxonomy): Eukaryota > Metazoa > Chordata > Amphibia > Anura > Ptychadenidae > Ptychadena > Ptychadena robeensis. The sequence goes on along the minus strand of CM070036.1, from coordinate 14,314,160 downwards.
TTCACTTTTTTGTATAACAGGAACACAGGAAGAGTGACAACACTGCTCCATTGTTAATATAGTACAGTGTGTATAACTAGTCTTGTCACCCTAATATAGGAAGAATGATACTGCAGCATGTAAAAATTAAGGGAAAAAAAGGAAATTCCTGATAAAATACAATATTGCAAATAACATTATAGTGTTATGCTTAATAATTAATTTCAGTTATTTATTTTGGTGCTTAGTAATTGGTTGTGAGAAGGTTCCTAGGAGGACAATGTTGCTGGTCACAGCTTTAAGCCAATAAACGCTACTACAAGTGATATCCTTTGCCACGATGATGAATGATCCTGCATATTGTATTATTTGTTGTTCTATCCCTGACAATGAAGAAGCTGACACACTTTGAAGTCCGTGTGACAGGTTTGCAATGGTTGTGAACTTGATGAGACAATGTAGTGGAAATGACCGGGAAACGGTAGCCAAGACCTATTCCAATGCATTGTATAAAGGTGCGTCTCGGCACATAACAGAGCCCTGACCCCTCACACACAGGGCTTTATGTACGTAAAAGGCTTTATGAAACAAACCAACTGAACAAGTCTTAGCAAAGCAGGTTGATTTATGATCATTTATGCTTCGTGCAATAACCCATGATTTCCAACCTAGGAGATCAGTAAAGTTGCTGTAACATGGGCACCTCACACTTGGGTCTAGATATGGAAAAATATGAATTTTAAGTGAATGAAGAATATGGTGTAATCCTGCAATCTAAATGCATAACTGTCATGTGATGTGCCCTTTCATGCTTGGCCTTTATAACGCCAGTGGGGTCTGTATTTTTAGTCAATCTGTCACTTGTCCCAATAGAGAAAGATAGACCACCACACAATGAAAAAACCCAATTACCTATATGATACCAAAATAGTTTGTGCAATCCAATAATTAATCAATTGAAGAACGTTTGAGGAAATAGATAGACAAAAATCTATATCCATATCATTCTCACTCTCCCTTTCTCCCTTCTGTGGGGGTCTTCTGCCAGCACAGAGAGTGATGGTGCCAGGCAAGAAAGAGAAGACCAGGGTAGTATATCTAAGTATACAATGTAATAAAATTTATGACTTTAACTTTGTATTGATGAGATATTGATCAGCAGTTTTAATCTTTCTGCCTTTTGCCTATAGCTCTACCACCACTTATGTATAGGATTGGATACAGATTGGTATAGCAAAATGGTAAAACAAAAGTTCATATAGAAAATATCTAGCTATTGTCACACGAGGAGACCCCACCTTTATCATATTGAGATTGCTTTTGTATTATTCTCCATGTTTTTGCCCTGATCATTGTTTTGTTTTTTTATCCCTTGAATGGAAGTTGCTTTTTGGGTCTGTTTGCTCCTCTACTCTATTTTCAGTGTTGTTTGCTTTTCTATTGTTGCATCTTTTTGTTTATTGGTTTATGAAAATTTCAATAAAAACACAGTTATTCAAAAAGAAAACATCTAGTAGTGTATGGCCAGCATAAGTCTATTGATCTGCTCATTCTACCTACAATTCTGAGCTTTCATGGTAGCTTCTAGAGACGATTTTCTAGATTTTTTTTTCTTTTAAGGTGAAACATATTGATGATGTGCACCTTCACCACCACAACACTTCAAGAGATCTTAATTGGGACAGAATTGTTATATTGTACTATAGATTCTTATTTTCTTTTTGTTTTTAAGAACCCAATAAAGTGTGTAATATGTTTTATTTGAAATGGTGTATTGGTGTATCAACTTTATTTGGGTTGCCAATTTAGAGTCCCAGATTGGAGTGGTTTGTCTTTATTTGCTCTGTATAGTATTCCAGGGATGGGTAGCCCGAATAATTCAAAGTACTATGTCCAGTCTACATTCTTCGTTTATATTTCACTAGTTTGACTTTGTCAGTTAGTTGCAAAGCCTATGCAGATGGTATCATCACCAGAGAAGGGTTTAGGGCAGTGGTGGGCAACTGGGTTTATATGGTGGGCCACAAGTGTGGGCCTCTGCATCACTAAAGGGCCGCACATAACATTTTCAATCTATACTGACTTGTAAAAGCATTTAATTTAATGGAAAAAATAAAAACAGGCAGAGCTAGAAGACATTATTTTTCATTTTTAAATAACAAAACTCGTTTTAAATTATACTTCAAGCATTAGGGAACATTGTAGTATGGTAATGCACATTTTGTGTCATATATATCATCAAAGGTTATGTGCCTCAAAGATATCATTAAAGCCTTTGAGGATATATATGGGGCACATTACCTTTGATTCAAAGACCCTGGGAGAAGATGCATCAGCAGACAAGTGAGTTCCAATGCCCTATGCATTAACAGTTAATAGAAGGACTGAGGGGGCCGCTGAAGAATGCCCAAAGGGCAGCAGGTTAGGCACCTGGGGTGTAGGGTATACTAAAAAAAGAAAGAATCCAACACAAACTGTTTTTGCATAAATTAAACTGAAAGTTAAGTTATATTTTTTGAAGTCGAAATGTTCACCTTCTCTACACCTCCAGCAATTTTGGCTATGATACCATGTTCAGAAGCTGTGCTACTCACAAAATCAGCTAGTGAAAAACAATTTCGCCATGTTTGCTTCTCACGCACCTGGTTTCATTTTAGCAGGAACTGAACTGCACTCCCAAACATACACATCATAATTCGAGATTGGTACTGGTAATGCTATGTGAGAATGATATCAGATAGTTAATAGTGATAATTACCAATATCTAGGACGCGTTGCTTTGCGGTGTGCTGCCGTGAGTGCCAGTACTTCCAGTATTTCAGTTGTTCATCGCGGTTCTTGTCTTCACTGAACACAACCATAATCACGCTCTGCAGAATCAGAATCATTTAGTGGAATAAGTTAACAAGTGAGCAGTAACAAGTCTTATTTTATATGCTGACAAGTGCAGGTTATCAGGACGTTATTCCTATTACTTTATGCCTGAAGATGAAATAACATTCTAAATCCTAGGTGCCCAAAAACCGAACTGTTAATGCATATGGCATAGCACCACCTGTAAAGTGGCCACACGCAGACCCAGCTTTCCTAATCAACTTTGGTGGATCTACATCAGTGAAATTGTCAATGTTGATCAGGGAAACCAGGTCTACATATGAGCGCTGCA
>CM070036.1:14296264-14310899 GCA_036250615.1 Ptychadena robeensis | reverse complement strand
ATGTTATGTGCGGCCCTTTAATGATGCTGAGGGCCGCACTTGTGGCCCTCCATATCAACTAAGTTGCCCACCACTGTTCTAAATGGTTTTCATCTGCCTGAGAAGGGGTTCGGATTGAATAAATAACTTGAAATGTTTCCTTTTTTCTATTTTCTCTTAATTCTCTTAATTTTACATCGTCCATCCGTCCTCCTTTCAAGTATAGCCCATTTTTTCCCATACCTCAATATCATATTTTCCTACACATAAATACATCATTGAATGGACTCTTCTCCCTCAAAACTGTCAGAAATTAGTCAGAAACTCAAAAAGAATATATATGAGGAAAACTAATACAAAAATCTACAATGCTTTAAAAAATTATTTTAAATCATTATTGAAATTCATTATTACTCCATATAAAATAGAATGAACTTAAGTCTAGTGATTAGCAGCATAGGCAATATTTGAATACGCAACATTTCATGAATTATTCTCCAAATATTCAGAAATAAATTTGAAAAGTCAAGATGTCATTGTTATTAATAGCAAGAATCAGCATTTGTACATGTGAATATTGTGAACGCAATATGTGTTGTCACAGTGACATCTAGTGGCAGAATGTGAAATAGCAGCTGCAGTGTAATCACCACATGAGCCAACACTTATAGAAGTAATAAATCAGCACTTGTACATGTGAATATTGTAAATGCAATGCATGGTACTTTCCCTAGAATCTCGAATATTCAAGATTACAAAGATGTAGCAATATATTCGAGATGTTCACAAATTCTTGAAATTTCTGAATATTTTGGAATATTTGCACTCAACACATGTCTTTAAATATTATGAGTGTTTTTAGTGTGCTTATGTCAGGTCTAAAACTTAACTACCCAGCCATTAAATGCTGCCATGGCTGATCACCATGGCAATTGAAATTCTATTCAAACTAAGGTGGGACTTCTCCAGCCTACTTTAGTGTTGGTCCACAACTGACCTTGGTGACCTCTATGAGGTAAAGAAGCAATCAATATGTCTGTGGATAACCTGTTCTAAGTATCAAGTTATTTATAGAAAAGTAGGTAAAATGGGAAAGTCAATATTTTATGATAGTCCTTACTCTTCTCTTCTATATATGGTGTGGTATGGTGGTATATGGTATGGTTAACACATCATTATGTCGCCATTAAGAACTATAAGGGTTATAGGTATATTAGAGCCCCATTACTTGAACATAATTATTGCCAACATCCCTTATTATTAGAGAAAATAAAAGATTGCACCCTGATGACCACAGGAGAACCCTGGGGTCCTGTAGGTATATTTTCTTTTGCAAAAATCAGAAGTCCGAATTTGAAGAAATCCTACATGACTTTGAACCTCATTGAATGTTCCTACAACCCTTCCCTACAGTTTTAAAGAAAATTGTGAGGATACCATGTTCAGTAGTGTTGAGCTTGAATGTTTGTATGGCAAATATTTTTAGCGAATATCAGCAATTGGAGAATTTGCAAATATCTCAAATACTAAATTTCAAATATAATTGTTTTTTTTTAAACATGTTCCAATGCCTATGGCCATGCATTGCAATAGTAATAATCTCAACCCGATAGTAAATATCTCATGTGACCTACCCAATGTGATTATTATTATCGCAATGGATGGCCATACGTCCTTATTTCGTATTTACACATATTGAATCCAATAATAGAATTATTCATGAAGTATCGCAAATTTGAATATTGGCTAATTAACTCACAAAATAAGCTAGTCAAAACCACCTTCAAGACCACCTTCAAGTAGATTTTTGCTGAGAGTTCAGCTTTTTTCTACTTTTCAAAAACATCAAACCATTTAGTTATATCTCTGCAAATGTGTCTACATGCATCCATCTTACAAATATGAAATAGAATTTAGACAGCCACTCCACTTGGGTTTCCTACTCTTCGACTACACATAATTCCAACTAACAAAGGAAATACTATCACCTGTGAAATATATAGCTGTCAAACATTGTCCATTCAGTTGATCTAGCCTGGAGGGGTAACTTAAACATCTGTAGCTGCCATTGTAACAACAAAGGTTTGCAAAGACAAATGTAATATTAAAATGTCCATTAGAGATATAATACTTGCAAAAGCTGTGGAAATAACCCTTAAATATAATTCATTTTAAAATACTTGAATGTACCCCTGGTGATTCTATACCTTTATTCTGTCTTTATTATCTGTATGCACTTCTACGGTGTCTTCTATAGATCCTTTGTCTTTGTAGATACAAATGTCATCTGTTAATGGATATTGACTTGACACTGTCTAAAGAGCTTTTGGAAATGTGGCAAACGCGTATGCTGCGTAATGCATATTGTATGATTTTAAAATAGTAGATGGGACTCTAGTTTCTATTTATATGATGGAGGATGGTGGTGGGTAAGAATTCAAACTCAGACAACCAACAACCTACAGTTCACCATACCAGAAATGCAGAGCTTGAACACTACTACAAGCCCCCCCATACACGTTACCAATTTTTTGTCTGATCGGGTCACCTGATTTTCACTTAAAATGTTATGGTCAGTCGATCGGTTGGCATGAAATTTCTGAATTTCGAATTCGATCGATAGGCCGACACTATTTTATTAACAGCAGATCGACCAAAATTTTCTTTCTAAAGCTGACACACACATAGATATGGGCCAGATCCAGACCTGTCAAACCTCCCGTTTTGGCCAGGAAAGTCACGTTTTTATGTGGCTTTCCCGGCCAAATCCTGATTTCAAGGGTTCTTGAAATCTAGCTGATCTAGCAGGGAGGGGGCGTAACTCTCCCTGCTAATGTCCCACCTCAGCACAAGCGAGTGGGACATTAGCAGGGAGAGTAACACCCTCTCCCTGCTAGATCAGCCAAAAGGCCGGGCGGACGACGGAAGTGACATCAATGATGTCTCTTCCGGTACATGGAACGCGGAAGAACCACGATCCATATGCCGGAAGTGACGTCACTGATGTCACTTCCTGTACGCCCCCCGGTTTTGTGATGCCCAAACTTGACAGGTATGGCCAGTGGGATCAATCAGTCCCAATCGAAAACGGGGATATCTGACGTGACCACCAATCAAGGTCGATGTCTATTGGTTTGCATGGGGACCATGGGGTCTTCATGTAAAACATTGTCAAAGCTGGAGACACAGCAGCTCCTTCGATGGTCGGGCAGCAGCGCGATGACGTCATTGTGCTGCTGCCGGGAACCTCTAACAGCTCATATATTTAGCTATGTTCCTGGCTTCAGTGAAACTTATTTTGGTCATTTCGAAGGGTAGCCATATTATTTTATATTGCTTAGTAAAGTATGGTGTTTAAAAGTTTTGCCCTTTTTGGAATACATAGGTAAATGTCAGCCTCAACCATTTAATATTATTAATGTGAAATGTCATACCCGGACTTTTGAGATGGGGTGCCTGAAACACTTATTGGATCCAGTTTCACTCAGTGTGACGGCATAAAACTGCCCTTTGTTCAAGTAAGTCATTGGTCCCTCGCCTTGTTTTTGCCGAAGAGATTTTGTGGCTTCTAGAGTATACTGGAAGGTGCTGTGGGAAAAACAACATATTCAAATGACAACCACAATCTTAAATACATCTATACATTCAACAACTTTTATGAGCCGTGTCTCCTGAAAGAGCACCACCATTTTTTACAGGTCAATGGCACAGTAAAATATTTAAATGCATATATATTACCTGGATGTTTGGTCATACAAGAATTCCTCCGCCACAGAGGAGCCGCGGTACTTCTAGAACAGCAACAAATAATGTATTAGATTTATGTTGTTTTAGAAATACCTACTTTCCTATACATTTCCAATAACCCCCCATTCACCTCTTTGGTGCACTATAATTATGTATACATCTGCAATCTAGAAGTCCCATTCCATTAATACATACTGCATCTGGGACCAAATGAAATCCTTCCTTCCTCAAAATCCTTATATACACAACTTCAGAATACTGCTTATCAAGAAACATACCAAGTGAGGTTGACAGGTAGAGTAACAAAATGCCAAAGACTTTACCAGTAATTTAATCCCACAAAATTTATACAAAATGCATTTTTATTTCCACAGCAAAAAAAAAAAAGAAGAAAACTCAAATGTTAAACATGAAAGGTGATACATATTTTCATTCTACCTGGCTCCAAGAATCATACATAAAATTTAAAAACGCATATAAGAGAGATCTACAACTACTTCCCAAGGTAATAACAGGTAATATTCAGGTATGGATGGAACCATAATATCCTAAAAGAAATTTCAACATAATTCTTTGACATAGACTCCTACATACATGACTAAGCACGACTTCTTTCATGCTGTCCTTAACATTGGTGAGTCTTCCATTTTCCATGTCACATGGATTCTCTATCCACGTTCACACTCTCTTTCGATAGCACCTCCTGACCAGACACTGTCACCGTTACAAGGTTGTGGTCCACTATGCTATAATGCCGTTGCCTAATTTGGCTTGCACCATCTGCCAAGGTTCTCTTTTTGCTTACTGAATAATAGATTAGAAAAGGAAGTAGGTCTTCCTCTACCCAAACCATCTAATTATATTTATAGCTTGCTGATGTAGCCAACCTGGATCTGGTCTGCTTGCACAAGCATAATGTGAACCTCTTTACCTGTATTGCCTTGTGTGAGGAGGCTTGAGGTTGAACACCTCTACCTCCCTAAAGTTACATTAACTGCCCTAGCGGTCAGGACGGCAGCATCTCGTTCAGCGCTGCTACTGCTACTATAGCACTGGATGAGATGGTGCCGTCCATTACACATCGGGGCTCCAGCAGCGCATACTTATAATTTTGGGGTGTCCCCGATGTGACATGCTGCCTTGCATGCTGCTCCTCCGTCTCTTCTGCCCCCCCCCCTCTCCGAGTGACGTGATGACACATCGGGGAGGCGGCGGGAAATTCAAAAGTACAGTGCATAAAAAAATCAGTTTTCTTTGTAGAAAACTGATTTCAATGTGCTTCTATGTACAAAATATTATATTATTATTATATTCAGGATGCCTATTAGACCCTTGTACAGACATATTTTAGGAAGTTACAGGCCTACAACATAAAGAAAAATTTACCATTGAAGTCTCTGGTGCGCTTTTGGTATAGAAATCTGGACCTCAGCAGTGCGCTAGGGAGGTCAAACAAGGGAAATACACAAGTAAGACTATGTTTCCATTACGTCAGGACCGAGCAGGTAAGGTTTAGCGGGAGGTCCCGACATAGCAGATAGGCTTACCTGCTCAGCAGAGGATCTGTCTTCACAGCTGCTCCGTCAATGTAAGGCTGAGCGTAGTCAAGTACGTTCAACCTCTCCACCGGCGGATGTGTAAACAGATCATCCGCCGAGCAGGCAATGTCTGTGTGATACATTGGGACCCCCGCTGAGCGGGGTCCCGACGTATAATGGAAACAACCCCTAAGGTCACCATGGATTTATCTCCCTTGATGTGACCATAAACCACAATGTGGCTACAATATGTTGAAGGAGGTTACACCATTTCCACTCAGCCTATAATTTGGTGAGGACTGTTGGTCTCAAGGTAGTAGAATAATTATGTGGTCATGAGGATTAGAACCTTAAGCAATCACAGAAGATCTTACTATGGACAGTTTCTGAGGGATAGTGTTGCTGAGTGTCTGAGGGATAAAATATCAATGAAAATCTCATATATTTTTCCCTATGTTGGAATAGAAGAAAAAAGGCAGAATCTGAACACATCTTGGTCAACCAACCTATTGAACAGGTCTTACACCGGAGACTTTCCAAAAAACATTTTGAGATCTCTTCATGTACTACAAACACTTCTGTCAGGTAAGTACATACCTCAGTTTCTTTGAAGGATTCATTGTAAGTACTGTCTGGAGTACTCCGCTGATCGTCTTTGAGGTAGTCTGTATGTTGGCTGATGTGTCCTCCATAGTGACTCTGCTCAAAAATCACACTCCTGGGTTCGTCATTGTCTCCTCTGTAAGGCACGGAAGGTGTCATAAAAACTGGTGTGAACTCTTCTGCTTTTACCACAGTGGCAGAGGAAGCCGGGGCAGATGGACTGTTTGGTAAGTTGCTGTTAAATGGTTCTCTCTTAGAGGAATCTACAGTCTCTGTGTTTAGGGAAAGGTTTACTGGAAGGGACTTAAGAACCTGCACTCTGTTCTCTCCAGCAGTCAGGTTACCTGAAGATTCAGAACTCTGAACGCCATTCCTGAGAAACACAAGGTTTAGAATAATTCATTGACTGACCCAATATATACTCAGTATACACCCATATGGAAATACAAAATCTTGAAATCACAAAATTATCTATGTTCTACAATGATAGCTTAATAGTTGTGTGTAATCTGAATTTCCCACACATATCCTTTCTCTACAGGGATACGAGGGGGCAAAATCAAAACTTGGACAAATTCTTCTACCCAAACCTTGATAGATATTTGTTGAATAAATATCTACAATATTTCCTTCCCATCCGATATAACGATGGGCTTTCCATATGGAAACAAACTTCTTTTTTTGCTTAAACATTAAATCTAGAACCAGCAATGTGTAATAATATAACACATGTGAGATTAAATAATAGATATTGCACGCCATAGTAAACAATTACTGTTGGTATGAATAAATAATTCCCAACTCATACCCACTAATATCTGATTCACCAATCCTAACTGTGTCTACTGGGGCTCTCTGTTCCTCTGGTGAGGTGACTCTGACCTCGCTGAGATACCCAAAAGTGTGGGCCTACATTTTTACTTACTTACTCTAATGGTCACCATTTCCCATCATAAAATAACTCAATGGTTGAATAAAAGTAAAATTAAGTAAAAATTTGAAATATGATGGGCGTAAATGTATATATATATATATGGCTTGATATTGTATTTATATTTGTGCCATTTATTTCTTTGAGAAAATTTTATAAACAATCTTGCGGGCCAAATATAATTACACCAAGGGCCACATTTGGCTCCTGGGACAGTTTGACACCCCTGCTTTAATACTACCATCCCATATCAGTAGAGCTATGTACCTGATCTGATCCCCACACGTGTATATATCATTGTTTGTTCTAGCGGCATCACATACAGCATGCCAGATATCACATTTCAGTTCCTTATCTATGAGTAGCAGAAAAACCTGACATTGTTTTATGATTGTCCTTATCGTTAGTGCAGAATGATAGGAAGACATCAGCAAGCAATTATCATATCATTAGTGAAGTCGCATTTCCACATTTTTGGTATGAGAAAGTGAAATCACTTTATGCTCACTCATTGAATATAAACATGTTGCATATGAAACTTTATTCTGTTTAAACTGAAGATTTCAGGTTCCTTACAAATTTTGATTTAGGGGGATATTACTGTCTGTTCTACTTTGCCGATCCTTTGCTCCCATGATAGTCACCTTACTGTCTCATTATCCCCTTTCTGGACTGTAAGTGGTCTCTTGGTTCATCACTTATTTGGTATGGTTTTTTTTATGTGGGGAACACCCTAGTGTTATTGAGGAAACACATATAATTCCAACCATTAATACTAAATCTATCCATACACCATCTGACATCATGTAACCACCACCAATCAGAAACATAATAAAACACAACTGCAGGGGTAAGGTACCTTTTAAGTGCTAGCAGAAGAACCTACACTGATTGCTTCCGACTATTTACCCATGTGCTGTGTTATATTAAGCTACTAGATTGATATTCTCCTTGTTGGGGACCAACAGGAATGTATAATTCAAAGGGTTATAGGTATAGGTAGGTTATTGGTAGGAGGGGCAATGGGTTAATTGCAGTCATGTCTTGCAGTGGCGTTGTTAGGGTGGCATTCAGTGGTTAGCATTCTGGCCATGCATTGCTAGGTTAAAGTCTTGGTCTGGACAGAGTTTTTGACAATTTCGATTTAACTGCAAAGCCCCTGAACATGGTATCATCACCAAACTTGCTGGAGATGTAGAGAAGTGTTGGGGGTAAACTGCAAAAAAGGTATGGCTCTAACACAAAATTGTTTAGCATAAATGAAACTCAAAGTCACTTTGAACTTCATTTATGCAACAACTACATGTGCTAGAGCAAAAAAACATTTCCAATGTTCACAAAACCAATTGTGGTGATGATACCATTTTCAGAGGCTTTGCAATCAGCTCACAAAGTAAGCTAGTCGAAAAATTCCACCATCTCCATTACTTATATATGACTTTATTATATGACTACTTAGGGTCCGCATACACCTTTAGATTTCTCTGTCAGATTTCCTTTAGATCTCCTTTTGTTTTACCAAAACCATGTAATATGAGAGACTTTCTAAACCATCAAGTCTACCTGTGTTCAATCACAGAGGACCCGGCACTACATAGTTGTTGGTAGATCTAAAGGATATCTGACAGAGAGATCTAAAGGTGTATGGCCAGCATTACATATATGACTATAGTAGCAACATTAGATTGTGAGCTCCTTTAAGAGACAGTTAATGATAGGACTATGTGCTGTGTAATATGTTAGTTCTTTATAAATACACATAATTATAACATTGATCTGAACATCTGATGTACATATGTTGATGTACAAGGCACAATACTAGGACATATATATTTTAGGTCATTTGGGGGTGCCCTAGTGCAATGAAAGGTAATATTCATAAGGTAATGCAGACCTAAAAAGATTCTAAGGAAACCCAAATTACTGAAATCACCCAGTGTAAAAAATAAATACTTATTGTGCTTCACTTTACCTTTTCTCCGGCTCTTCGTGAACATGTTCATTTATTTTATTTAGAGGCAATGTCCTTTTATCCCTCGGCACCTGAAAACAGGACAAGATGGGATGATAATTATTCGTCTTTAAGAAGCTCAAACCTTTTTATCAGTGTCCCCTTTGGGAAGATACAGGGCAAGAAGAGAGGAAATATACCCCGTGAGATCACTGACAAGAACAAGTTGTATTCTGGTAAAATATACAGATATTGTGTCAAAGAATAAAATTTTTGTCAGAAACAAAATTTGTGCTATGATGCCATTGAGGATTGAGCATTGAGCATATAAAACAAAGAAAAGCCCTATGGGTAAAGCTAGGTATAGGTATCTCGATTGATCCCAGGGACCTGAGAATGACTGAGAGCTGCACACACAGCATCCATTCTATTCTATGGACAATTGAGCATCACTCAACTACATCCATATAGGCCAACATGTCGATCGGCATTCAGAGATCAATCCTGAAGGATCAATAAATGACAAAGACAATAATCATAGAGCATCTTGCCTGACTTTTATCTTAATGTTTATCGGGTTAAACTAATGGTTGCTGGAGACATAGATTTCACAGGAGTTAAGACCTCACTTTATGATTGGACCAGTGCTGATACCAAAGGATTACATGTTCTTCCATACCTTCCATTGTCTAATGAATGGAGAAGGGGAAAGCTAAGGAGAGGTGATTATGTGTTGCTGGGGAGTATTAGGGCCCCCATACACGTCTAGATTTTTGAAATCCTGAAAAATTTTAATCGGTTGCATTGACATTGAAACTTAATTCAATTAAGGCCCTCATACATGTTTAGATTTTTCGTTCAATCCACTTAACCTTCCTAGCGCACTGCCCGTACGGGCAATCGAGGCAGTGTACAAAGTACACTGCCTCTCACTTCCTCCCTCCCGCCACTGCTCTTCACACAGCCGGTGTCATTATTGACGCCAGCTGCGTGGGCGGGAAAGCCGGCGCTCCTCCATTAACATGGAGGTCTATGGCCCCGGAAATGCTGCAGCGATGAAGACAATTGCTGCAACTTTCCAGGGAGGCATTGGGTGTACCTGATGCCGGCTTCCCCTGCGGTTGAGACGACCCTGAATGGCGAATGAACAGGGTTCGTCTCAACCGCTAGGAAAGTTAATTCAATACATTTTATTTGTTGATTGATTGGAAATCTATGGCAGCGCACATGGTTAGATAGACCTAAAACGATTAGAATTAGAAAAAATCACCAATTTCCCTGACCCCCCAACATTTATCTTTTTAATTTGATTGGAAGGAAAATTTAGACGTGTATGGGGGCCTTTACGCTTTTAGTCGATCCCCAAAAATGTTATCAAATATCTGTTACTATGACATTGTCTCCATCCAAAGTTTTAGAAGTCGAACAGGATTTGCCAACATGTTGGTTCCCTGTTTGAGCAGGATCAATCGAAAGGCTGTGTTGCTAAAAAAAAATTTTAGAATCGCGCACAATCAAATGCCGTGAACGCTTGAATTGTGCTCGAATCTATCCAAAAATCGAGCTTTGTATGCCTAGCTTTAGATGATCTTAGTCTACAGATATAGAAATGCACAGGGACATCACATTGGGACATCAGCCTTGCTGTTTTAGGAGGAACTAAAGGCAAAATATACATGGGGTGTATGGGGGCCTTTACGCTTTCAGTCGATCCCCAAAAATTTTATCAAATATCTGTTACTATATTTGACATATATTACAATCAATCACCGATTTCCCTGACCCCAAATTTTTTATTTTTAAATTGATTGAACACAAAATCTAGAAGTGTATAGGGGGGCTATTAGAGCAAATGGGTGACATACAGCAAGTTTTCATTAATGTACATAATGTACAAATAGAAATGTGAACTTCACCTTGTAATAATCATATAAGAGGCCCAGAGCAGCCGCACTGTCTTCATCTCCATTTATACTCATCATCGCCTTTGTGGCGGCTGTCAGTGGATTTTCCAGGTACGTCTTCCAGGCCTCATCCTCACTTGTGTAGGGTCGTCGGGGATTGAAAGCTGCTTCATTGGACACCAAGACCACAAGCCTTTTACTAAAAAACAATATATGCAACTTTAGCATAGCCTCATACACAGAGCAGGCATAATCATTTAATCATTCTTCTATATACATTATAATAAAAGATTAACATATAATATAATAACATTAGTAATGTCTGCTGATGTTTTAATGTTCATAATTATATGTATAACAGGCAGTAGCTAATCACTTTTCCATTATTTTTAACCACTTCCTATGTTGTATCTGAGTAGAGTAACAAGGCCTTTCCTGTCATATCTGCCCTTATGGTGGCTGGTTATGTAATGACCATAAAGCGGATATAAAGTGGAGAGGTGGAGGAATCTACATAAAGAATGAAGCATATGCATGGAGATTTGTGCACTACATGTCCTCAGTAAGAGCTTCCTCTCCAGCAAAGAGGACAGTGAGTTGTTTTGACATCATCAAAACTCCCAACAAATTTCAGCACAATGACATTGTCCCCATCCAAAGTTTTAGAAGTCGAACAGGATTTGCCAACATGTTGGTTCCCTGTTTGAGCGGGATCAATCGAAAGGCTGTGTTGCTTAAAATTTTTTTTAGAATCGCGCACAATCAAATGCCGTGAACGCTTGAATTGTGCTTGAATCTATCCAAAAATCGAGCTTTGTATGCCTAGCTTTAAAGACAGATGATCTTAGTCTACAGATATAGAAATGCACAGGGACATCACATTGGGACATCAGCCTTGCTGTTTTAGGAGGAACTAAAGGCAAAATATACATTTAACATAGTCCTTCTTCGGCACAATTTGCAGATTATATAATATATAATATAATAATTAAGTTATTATCATTTTATGTTATCCTATTTAGAGTTCCGGTCCATGTAAAATCTCCTAATGTGCTACACATATGACCTTAACCCATGTTACAGCCACTAATGCTGGCTTTAAAATAACTTTATTGATGTTATTAGCTAAAGACAATTTACAATTTCTCAAAATGCAACATTCAACACTTGTGAAAGGGTCAGCCGGTCCATCAGAGGGAGTTCTAGGCTCAAGAACATAAAAGGGAACTCCGGGAAGGAGGAAGTGCTGGTGTCTGAGGATAGTTTGTGTGCAGAAACAGGTGCAGGTGAGACAAGCCTGTGCCCCTGGCCTGTGAAGGAAAGTGTGGGGAGCGTACAGGTGGCTCCTCAGCAAAACAACCCATGTACAGTGTCCGGGACGGTGTCGATTGCCTTCCTGTCATAGTTTTTGTTGCATCAGGAGAGAGTGGGGGGGGGGGCCTTCCCACTGAGGCTTAGAGGTAAGTCAGTGCCCAGGAGCAGAAGGCAGCCAGGGTCAGATGGATTGCAGGAGAGTCTCCAGGTTTACTTCAAAATACTGTTGGCTGTTATACCCCAGGGTGGGGCTCTGGACTATTCCAGCATCTTGGCTTTTCGTTGCAAGCTGTTGTGCTGTGCAATCAATAAAGTACAAGTTGCACTAAATTGGTTCTACGAGTGGTTCATAGTTCACTACCCCCAGGCCTGCTCCGTTACAGACTTATAAAATACAACCTATGCAGTCCATATGCCTAATGATTGACAATGGATTTAGTGCATTATGTAACGAAAATCCTGGAAACATTGAAGAACTAAGCAGCAGATACAACCTTATAGCACAATCCGTCTTTCCTTTTTGTTCAGTTTTGAACTATTTAAACATAGTGTATTAGAGCATCTATTAGGAATGTGTCACGATGAAGTCATTATTGGCACCGCGCCTGAATAAGTGCACACAGCTCTGGCATGCACCCTACATTTACAGTATGAGATAGGAGAGGAGCCGTGTTTGTATGTATCAAGGTGACAGCATAGACTTCCAGTGTTTACTGGGGAATGTTCTGTTATACATCTTCAGAGATATCCATCTCCAGGAAAAGAACTCGGTGTGAAAATTCTGTTAATGGAAACTGTGTTTTGTTATGATCCGTGTGTCTCTAATAGTTCTGGGACTCTGGATCTCACGGACGGTTTTCTTCAAAGATAGACTGAAAAAAAAACTCCACCAGCAGATATTAATAGAACTATTAAATACTTTCCTGACTCTTTTATTGAGTGAGGATGAGCAGAGCGGGATGCCAGCATGGAGCATAACATTATATAGTACACCCACCCACACAAACACACACACAAAAATAAAATAAACTTGATTATATATATTCGCACCAAAACCAAAAGAGATTCCCTCATGGGACTTTATTTGGAACAGACCCTAAACGTGTAGATATCATAAATGTTGATTGAACCAATGTTTAACAAACAAATTTTTTTTATTAGTAATCACAGTCACAGCAAGTGTTTACATAAAACCATGGGTGCTACACATAAAGCAAAGAGGTGTGTAGCAACTAGATTGAACAGAATCATGTACATAACATGGTATCCAATGCAGAAAAATATATCTCACATATCCATATTCCATGCATTGGGAGGTGGCCTAATGAAGATGGTTGTGCCGATAGGGTGCGTACGAAGGCTACATGTTTCGCCAGCTGGGGCTTTCTCAGGCCAAACAGCCTAGGATATGCGTGAATCTTAATGATGGTAAGGGGTGGATTGTATGAATACCAAACGTGTGTCTATTGCGGTCTGCAGCTGCCCTGCCACCCGGGATCCTCCATGTGTGGCCGCCGCCACAGAAAATCCTGAGTCTGATTTTATATATATATATATATATACCGTATATATTTATATTACACAATACCCATACCCATTACCCAGAACTCCAAAAACCAGGACGTGACCAGGCCAAATATAAAGGCAATCTATTTAACTTAATATGCTGCTATAGGGTTATATAATGGTGTATTTACCAAAAACATAATATTCAACCCCAAATTGTGGCACATGTTGGCTAACTGCAAAGGATATTATGGGTGCAATAACTATGTGGCCTTAGCCCCCTTCCCCCATTGGGGATGCATTTGAATTTGTGGTGTATTATTGGAATGTTGGTACATACATTGATTAAGGGTCCCTTTCTCCTTTTTGTATAATGATGTTTTATATACAATCACATGGTTAGCTGGGTCTTTTACTGGTTATTAGTTTGGTATCCTATCCAATAGATCGCCCAATACCCACAGGTGTAAGATAACAGGGAGTTTACTGTATATATACTGTATATACAAGCTTTAATCTCTTGGGGGTTTTTCTCATCTGACCTACAGTGATGAGTGGCATAGGCAATATTTAGAATTTTCAATATTGCACAAATAATTCTACTTATATTTGTTTCGATATTGGCAAATATTTGCAATTTGAGTGTATGGCCATGCATTACGAAAATATATTCGCAATTACATTCAAAATGAATGGTCACATGTATTTATTTATTTATTATTTCGCAATGCCTGGCCACACACTCGAATTGCGAATATTCGTGAATATTCAAGATTGTGAATATCCGCCACCATATTTACGAAATTTGCAAATTCTCGAATAGCTGATAATCATAAATACAAATATATTCGCAATTGGAATATTCGAGCTCAACACTACTGACCTATTGAAGTTGTGTAAAAGCCTTTAAAGGGAATGCATAGTGGATATACATTTTTATATTTTTATTCTTAGGATTACAAGATGAAATCTATTTAAATGTTTTAAGTACTTTCAATTTAACCGCCCTAGCCGTCAGGACGGCAGCATCTTGTCCAGCGCTGCTAGTGCTACTATAGCACTGGACGAGATGGTGCCATCCCGTACACATCAGGGCTCCAGGCAGCGCATACTCACAGTTCTGCGCTGTCCCGGTGTACTCGATGTGACATACTGCCAGCAT
>CM070036.1:14245376-14288337 GCA_036250615.1 Ptychadena robeensis | reverse complement strand
CCGGAATCGATCGTGCCGGAATCCGGTGGGAATCCGACATGTGTATGGGGGCCTTAAAGGATATCTGACAGAGAGATCTAAAAGTGTATGGCCAGCTTCACAAAGTCAGTAGGGAAAAATGTCCTCAATGTGTACGCAATCTGACTGTTGATTGGTGGATTCCAAACTCTTCAACAGTCTATCAACATTTTTTTTTTCAGAGACATACCACTTTTTGCATTCGTTCGAGCCTTGATACACAGCCACAAATGTGTTGTAGTCTTTAAATAAACAGGTTTTTATTATCTTCTCCCCACCCCTCCTTTCTAGAACTCTGCATTGTGTATTGGAAGACAGCTTACAACATTTCTCGCAAATTACCAAAACGTATTTTTATTTCTTCAACAGATATAACAAATGAGTGTCATATTTAGAGGAATGGAACTAATAAGAAAAGTTGCTTACTGGCTGACCGGGCTTTTAGTCTTGTTTAGTCTTATTATAATAACAGGAGCTGGTTACATGTATATACTCCGAGGATTAAGAGTAATCCTTTGTGAATTCTCAAAGGGACAACACACATCTCTTTGCTTGGAATCCTCTGCTTTCTAATGTACAACTCACCAATTTGCAAAGAAGAAATAATAAAAAATGAAATACAAATCCTATTCTTTGGTTATTGTAAATATTTTAAACATAAACGCTGAACTTCAGGCCGCATAAAAAAAAAACATATCATAAATCAACCTTGCTGTTACCCTCTTGCAGTTTACAGTTTGTACAGTGGAGCTCTATGAGCAAGAAAGGATGAGACATTAATAGTTAATTAATAATTACTAAGTTTTCACAAAACTCACAAGTCCAAGGTTTAGAAAGTTTTCTGACTATGAGGTAATACAGGTGACATTCATCCCTAAAGAAGCCCCAGAGGGATAAAATGCATTGGAAATCACCTATGATCCCTTATTTGCAGAATATTGTTTTGTAGATTGTATTGTTAAACTATATATTGGAAGGGGATTCACAGTCCAGGGAGGACACTACTAGAAACCTGGACTTGTGAATCTTCAGTTTCTTGAATTATGTATGTGTTATATGTTGACTTGCAATGGCTTAAGGTGAGTTTACACGTGTAGATTTTTTCATTCAATCAATGAAGAACGAATGATTTTTTGGTTGATTGAACAAAAATCTAGAACGGCCAATTTGTTCAATGGATACATTTTGTTCGACCTTGAACAAAAAATCGTTCGAAAGGTCATTGACCATGTTGGTAAATTTTTATCTGTCGTAATTTGGAATGTATTTTCATTCAATCTGCGATGGACGAACAAAAAATCTTATGTTACATTTGATAAGTGAACGAATGATGTTCGACAACGACAAAAAATTTAATTGATTTGATTGAAGAAAAAATCTACATGTGTAAACCCACTATTAAGGTCCCCATTGGCGTCACCACACTGCACTCAAGCATTCATCGATCATGCAGGTATCGACCCATGTATGGACACCCTTATTTACTCAATAAAATTGGTTTTTAACCTTGACATTTGCTAGTCTGACTGGTGCCTTAAAAGCCCGGCCTAGGTCAAGTATGAACCAGGAGCCAAGTTCCCCTTGAGAGTTTTATGTATATGATGCATAGGCAGCTTACACCTAGGTAATCCAAGTATCACAAAATATTGAATTTATTGAATGGTATTTAAATTGCCCTAAGCAGAATATTTTGTTGAATTTGCAAAATCAGTATGTTAAAAAAATTATGTTTGTACTGCATGTGCAAATAGTTAAATTTTCCCAGCTATCTCTGAGGACAATGGAATAACAAGGTGACACCTCATAGATATAGTACATTGAGTTAGGCCAGCCATACATACATCAAATTTTGCTTCATCTGTCTTTGATTCAATTGACATGTGCAGTTCAAATATTACCTGTCAGTTAAATATCGATGGATGGTACTATCACACAGTGATGAATGCATAACCAATGAATTGCTTTCAAGATTTGTGCACATCCTCCATAGTACCATCATATACAAATTGATGAAAATACCTAGAGAAGGCTCAGATACTTGTACAATCAACTGAAATGTACCACTATGAGCAAACATTGTTTTTTCTATTCTATACTCAAATTGGATCACTTTTCATTGATCAATTAAGGAAAAAAGGAATCGATTTTCATCGGATTCATTTAGCCTTCTTGATATATTTTTAAAAGCAGTATGGAAGAGTGTTGTACCGTGTTAGCCATTGAAAAATATAGAGAGTTTGGAGTTCAAGTGAAACCATTTATTGGCTAACTGAAGTAATTAGAGAGGCAAGCTTTCGGGATGTTGCAGATCCCTTCTTCAGACCTGATTAAGCCTAAAGGAGGGATCTGCGACATCTCAAAAGTTTGCCTCTCTTCAGTTAGCCAATAAACTGTATTACTTAAACTCGAAACTCTCTATACAAAGCTCTGGGTGCCTGACGCCTGTACACCTTCCCAGCATATAATGATCCTGGGAACCTATGCCTATAGGTTCATATTTATAAATGTGAGGGCACCCCTCACCTCACCAGTGTCATCACTGACATCAGGGTGGTGGCTCCAGTAACAAGCACGGAGGGCACGACTGGAAGTAAGGTAAGCTACTCAGAGTGTGAATCGAAATTACCACTATTGGCAGTTAAAACCTACCCCAAGATTAGGGAATACAACCAAGAAGGTTAAATAGTCAATTTTGTAAGTCAACCAAATGTAAAAAATATCTGTGTATTGACACCTTAGAGGTTAAAAGGATGAAATTAATGCATTAAATCACTATATGTAAAATGGGTTGTATCTTGTGGTGCACTGGAGACTAGTAAACAATCCAAACACTGAATTTTATATATTTATAGATTAGAGCATGACCTGCACATATCTTAGGAGACACCCCAGAGTCAATGTTATCTCAAAAAAACAATAGGTATTGCCGAGGGGTGGTAATATTACATTCAATGAGGACTACAATGACAATGATAATGGACAATGGGGCCAGACGTTTCGCTGATAGTTTGTGTGCATTGGACTACTCAGGTCTTTGGCCTGTTTGGCCTGGAGCTATCTATTTTAGTATGTAAATAATCCCAGTTCCTTCCCCGGTGATCTGTATTTCATAATATGGTAACTAAAGCTGAACTCTAGGTTCAGCAAAGAACGTGGGTTGTCCTACTTTTAAGGTTTAAATGCTTTTCATCCAGGTGTATTGAAATTAAATAACAATCTTCATCCCATAAGCAGGGTACAGACGTCTCGACATGAGCCATCCGACGTTTCCTGCAGCAGTGTAATGACGTCATCATGCTGCTGTCAAATATCGGCGGAGCTGGGAGAGACAGCTCTGCTCTCTCCCCAACTCAGCTGATGCTTTACATGGAGACGTGTCCCATGTAAAGCAAGGGACATCAGCCGTATTTACGGTCATGTCCGATATGGCTGTTTTCCAGTGGGATTGATTGGTCCTGCTCGAAAACAGCAATGGTCGCATATTATATGGGCCAGATAGATGCCTGTGAGTGTGCAAGGCTCACTGCTTTAGGGGCTGTTTTCCTCCAGTTTCATAAGTTTTTATTAATACTTTTAAATCTAAAAATTAACACTCAAAACTCATACAAGAACTTCAAAGCCTGATTAGCATACCAAGCATTTGACCAGTCTAACCAATAGCAAGGCTTACCAGTTGTATGTAGATTAAAAATTAACAACATCATCACAGTGTGTTGTACAGTAGTGGTGAACAGCACAGGCAATATTCGTATTTGCCAAATATCGCACATATTTCAACTAATATTCTCCAAAAATTCATAAATTAGAGAATTTGTCATCTCCAACAATAAATATGCAATAAAAAATATTTTCGCAATAAACACTATCACATGAAAACAAAAAACTTATCACCTTCCTTGCACAAATCGGCACTTGTACATGCACATATTGTGCACGCAATGAACGGTAGTTCCGGGTACTGATATAAAAAATCTTGAATATTCGCTATTTCAAAAATTTAGCACATTCAAGAGCTCCATGAATTCTCAAATTGCTGATATTCTCTCTATTCTTCTCTAGCAATTTGAATATTCATGATCAACACTAGTGTACAGTATACCATAAAAGGGGGCTCCTGAGTCAGACTATACCCGTAAGTGTATTTAATGTTTGTATGACCTAAAAAT
This sequence comes from Ptychadena robeensis, assembly GCA_036250615.1. Taxonomy (NCBI): domain Eukaryota; kingdom Metazoa; phylum Chordata; class Amphibia; order Anura; family Ptychadenidae; genus Ptychadena; species Ptychadena robeensis. The sequence goes on along the minus strand of CM070036.1, from coordinate 14,284,153 downwards.
TTCGAAATTGCAGAATGTGGGGGAGTATTGGTAGCTTTAATAATAACAAACTTAGAAACATTGATTAACACCAATGTTATTTTTGGCAGCGGGTGTAATTCAGATAATGCACATTTGTGTGTTCTCTCCTGGATTTGCTGTTCCTATTTTCATGTTCCTACAATAGAAAACATGCTGGTAGCTTTACAGATCTCTGTCTCAACTTTAATCAAAGGTTCATTTTACAACTATCCTTGCTGAACCTGCCTACAGGTGGCACAAAGAATGTCTCCTGAGGTTGCAAGCTGTCCTTGCTGTGTATGACAAAGTTGGGTAGCCCACCAACATAAGTCAATATGATGACCACACATAAAGTATATCCTTGAGCACGCCCAGCATTTTGACAGGAGAACAAGAGCAGCGGTTATTAACCTGTGGGTTAGGGACCCCCTCAGGGTTTGAATGGCCAATTCACAGGCGTTCACTGAAAGCTAACAAGCAGCAGCTCTGATGCCCACAGGCAGGGTGTGAGATTAGGAGGTAGAGTAATGCCCCTCTTTCCTAACTTCCCACCCTGCACATCATTTCAGGGTGGGAAAATAGGATGGAGGAGACATTACACTTACCTGATTGTGCCGGAAGTGGCGTCAAGAAGTGAACACTACCGGTATTTGGAAAGCTGAAGTGACACCCTAGCAAGTCACTTTCGGGGGTTGCAGAGCTAAAAAGATTGAGAACCACTGAACTAGAGAAACCATGTGGTAACATCCATACCAGATCATACATAAGGCAATAAGGCAAAGCTACTACCAGGATGACCATCTTCATAGAGATAGATAGCACAGTTGGTTGAACCCAAAAGAGGGTGGTCTTTTGTAGGCGGTTGGTTTATTATGGACAACAACATTATCGACAATGCCACTTATTTGCCAATTAAAATCTTTATCAATTACCATAAATGACACATGGGCCAGGGCTGCTACCTTGCCTATTTCTCCATATTACCATATTCCGTCATCAGCAATTGTCCGGGGGATGTCCATAGTTGCATTTTGGACTGTGACAACTAAACAAAGCAGTCCATAACCCTTAGTGTATTGAAGAGACACATTTTTCTTAACTTATGCTTATGAGGAAGTAGTTCTTACTGCCAACCTATACTCACTTCTGCTTCCCCATCATGCAAAATTTGCAACCTTTATATACTAATGCCATAGACTGTTATATTTAACATCAATTGGATTTATCAGGTGTATTCCCAGTTGGTTAGTTGTGTTATTCTGCATTATCTTTCCACATACAGCAACTTTTAAGCTAGCCACACATGGTACAATTTTAGCGTTCGATCGACGATTTTCGATCGAGAAAATCGTCGATCAAACATTAATCGATGTACTCCCACATAGTCCAATCGACAATCGCTGAACGATTTTTGGTACAATCGTCGATTGAAAAGTGATCGGACAAGTTGGAAAATTTTGCTCGATTGGTCGATTTTTTTTTGGCTCGATTTTGTGGCTCGATTTTTTGGCTCGATTTTTTAGGCTACTTCCCTTTAACTTCCAATTGAAACTAAAATCGTAAGAGGAATTCAATCGACGATTTTGGATTACTTCGATTTAATTTCAGTCGAAATTTTTCAATTATCGTGCTTCCCATGTGGAGAACTTCGATTAAAGGACAATCGATGTTCGATTTTTTAAATCGAAGTACAAAATCTAATCGAACCTCGATTGAATGATAAATTGTACCATGTGTGGCTAGCTTTAGAAAGCATTCTCCCTTTAGGTCCGTATATCTGTAAAGGGGTGAGGTTCTGTACGCCATCTCAAGCATTAAATGTAGATCTGAGTATAAACCTGCCCAAGCTTGCTGATAGGGGAATCAGCATATCGGCTCCATCTATGCTGATGCCTGCAGCGTTTTATAGCTGCTTTGGGTGGACCCATTATTACAATCTCTGGATTAAAGCCAATTGTATGGTTTTTTGGAAGTGTCGCTCACCTGACTTTACACAAATTAGGATCTCACAAGGATGTTTTGTTTTGTCGATCTGATAAATTAGGAGAGTTGTTTGGACACGGCTGGAATTCTCAGTCGCAATCCGCTCGCTTCCATTGTCCATGGTGCATTCTTGGTGCCAGAGACAATAGCTAATAAAGGCATGATCAGAGAATCCTTACAGCAGATGAAGGACAGGGCTCGGGGGATTGAATGTCTTGACATGTCTTTAAAGTCTTCAATCCCTCTGCCTGGGGCACAGAATTACTTGTACAAATCCTAATGACCCCGCTCAGGTATGGATGATACAGCAAGCTTCCCACAATACCCAAAATGTTAAAGCTAGCCATACACGGTTCAATTGACTGTTCAATCGATGTAATTCAATTTAGTGTGTCATTCAATTTAATTACAATCGATATACGATTCATTGGTCAAATACTTCGATCGAATTGATGATCAATTTTTTGAAAATTGAACCATGTATGGTTACCTTAACTCTTCTTTAAAATGCCACATTGGCCCTGGTGACAAATGTAGAATATGTATTTCCAAATGGTGATGAGTGGCATAGGCAATATTCGAATTTGTTATATTTTGCGAATAATTTCACTAATATTGCATTTGATATTCGCAATTTGAGTGTAATACCATGCATTGTGAAAATATATTCGTGATTACCTTCAAAATGAATGGTCACATGTGGTACTTTTTTTGCATTGCAAATATAAAATCGCAACGAATGGCCATAAGCTTCCCAATGCATAATATTTAGAATATTCGAAATTGCCAGTTCTTGAATAGCCAATATTCGTAGAATATATTCACAATTCGAATGTTCAAGCTCAACACTATTTCCAAAATGTCTATCTAGCAAATGTCACCAATTCTTATTTTCGCTATTCATAACCCAAGGATGTATGCCAAGTTATAAATGTCCAGAATTTTTACCCAATCCTTTTGAAAATCAATAAAATTATTAAAATACAATTTATTTAATGCATTTTTAATGCTAAAACTTTAAAAAGTTAATCTTATAACACAGTACTGCCTTGTGAATTTGGTGGAAGTGACCCCAGGGTTGCATTAAGGGAGGTACTCACAAATTATTAACCACTATACATTTCCCATTCTTTCTGCATTAGTAGAACTACAAGTCCGAGCGTGCCTTCCCATGCCGATGAGCTGTCACACCTCCATTGCAGAAATTCCACAACATCTGCAAAATGACATGCTGGGTATTTGTGCCGAGCACCATCTATGCATGATCATAACCTAATGTAATTCAATTATCAAACATATGGCAGAGCGCTGAAAAATGAATACACAACCTCATACAATTATGTGGCATAATCACATCCTAACATACCAGCACATTAAATATACAAATTGCAAAATGATAAAAAAGAAAGAAAGAAAGAAAGAAAGAAACACAAATATACCAATGAATAAAAAGTTGAAGTGTTTTATAAACTGACGCACATAACTTGAATTCACAATCATGTAGCTGGTGCAATTAATATAGGAGGTGCAATAAATATTGTTGGCCAATATTTAAAAAAAGGATATTGTGAACTCAATCACAGCAGAGTTTGGGGGGGGGGGGGGGGGGGGGGGGGGGGGGTCAGCCGTAGTATAAGTTTCAGGAACAGTACTAGTTGCTGCTGTTTTTTTACTCCCTTCAGCCCACCCGAGCCCACCTGCCCTATATACCCCCCACCAGTGCTCAGGATCCTATCCCAGAAGATGGCCGTTTTGTGCAGCAGAAGAAAAAGCCTTTTGTTGCATGAACACAAAAGCCAATCTCTTTCTTTCCCTCTGCCAGGCCCTTTCCCAGCAGTGCACACTGTCCCGGGCGGCCTCCAGGAAAGCACTCCAGGTAGAAACAGTCCAGGACACGCTCGCAGTCAGAGACAACAAAAACTTTCTCAAGAGCCAAATATTCCAGAAAACTTTTTGATCTGGGAGCTGCAGGGGGTCAGAAGAATCAGGGTTCCCCGGCAGATCAGGTCCAACAACAAGGAACACAGAGGAATGAGGGAAAAAAAAACTTTCCCAGCTTGTGACTGCCACAAGATCCCAAAACCTGTATGATCACTTACTTGTCCGGCTCTTGTGACATGTTTGATCCAATGAACTCTCCCTTTATCTTCTCTCTAGCTCTCTGGTGGAACTGGACTTTCAAGTCTGTGCAGGTAAAGGTGTGTGGAAAGGAAAGAGATGGCAGAACAAGAGCTACTGGTAATTCTTCTTTTTTTTTTTTCTTCCACCCCTTCCCCCCCTTGTTTTTTTTTTTCTTTCTCTTTCCCAGCCCAGCTAACAGGTAAGAGACAGGTAATGACACTCCCCCCACTAGCCCGTCCCATTCTCCACCTATTCACTGAGGTCTACTAGACTAGCACTAAGCCTTCCGCTGTACTGCATAGCAGGGACATGGCACTGTCAGAGGAACGCCTGTGTACGAGCATTCTTACACAGATTGTTTAATCCAGAGGCGATAAAAAATAGGTAGAGTGCGGAAATCCCTAACTATCTGACCGAGGTCAGCGGTCTGATCACAGATGTAATGTTTTCTTTGGCCATGTTTGGTTATACATTACCCTGTTTACCCTGGTGTAAACAACTGTAAAAATTCCACTATAGAAATATAAATATTTGACACCTTTTTGCCCAACAGGTGGATCGTGATTTACCAGTAGATCGCAAAGGCAGCGGGAGTAGATTGCTCAGGCAAAATCGGCAGAATTTTATTGTCCCATGCAAATATTTTAAATATATAGTATACTCAATATGTATATAAATAAATATGTTTACCAATTTTATTTCAGGTAGGACACTTTGACATGTGTCATTTTATAAGTAGCTTGGATGCCAAAAACCAGGGCTGCCACCAGTCCGGTACAGGGGGTCAGTGCCATGCCCACCACTGTTGCAAAGGCAACTGCGTTCTCCGTCCTGCGCGCTGCCTCCTGACTGCATCCTTAATGCTGCATGCAGGACATGCTGCCGATGTCTTTAGTTGGCCATACATGGGCAGATTATCCAGCGGTAGATGAGGGGATGGCTGCAGTGTGATGATGTCACTGCTGTCCCCATCCAAAGCAATGGACATCGACCGTGATTTACGCTTATGTCCGATATCCCTGTTGGGGATGGCCGCATTAGATATGCGCCAGAGAGAGATGTCCAGGATATCCGTGTACTTGACTGCATTCATCTTTCCCTTGATTGTCCTGTCCCTGCAGCTGAAAAACACCCCCACAGCATGATGCTGCCACCACCATGCTTCACTGTTGGGACTGTATTGGACAGGTGATGAGTAGTCTCTGGTTTTCTCCACACATACCGCTTAGAATTAGGGCCAAAAAGTTCTATCTTGGTCTCATCAGACCAGAGAATCTTTTTTCTCACCATCTTGGAGTTCTTCATGTGTTTGTTAGCAAACTCTATGCAGGCTCTCATGTGTCTTGAACTAAAGAGAGACTTACTTGGGGCCATTCTGCCATAAAGCCCCGGACTGGTGGAGGGCTGCAGTGATGGTTGACTTTCTACAACTTTCTCCTATCTCCCGACTGCATCTCTGGAGCTCAGCCACAATGATCATTGGGTTCTTCTTTACCTCTCTCACCAAGGCTCTTCTCCCCCGATAGCTCAGTTTGGCCAGACGGCCAGCTCTAGGAAGTGTTCTTGTCATCCCACACGTCTTCCATTTAAGGATTATGGAGGCACTGTGCACTTAGGAACCTTAAACGCCACCGGCCTTTTTATTGTAACCTTGGCCAGATCTGTGCCTTGCCACAATTCTGTCTCTTCAGGCAGTTCCTTTGACCTCATGATTCTCATTTGCTCTGGCATGCACTGTTGGCTGTAAAGTCTTACATAGACAGCTGTGTGGCTTTCCTAATCAAGTCCACATAGAGGTTCGGCATAGAGGAGATTGAATCATCCAATAGTTAAATGTAGATTCTTTATGCTATATAATATAACATATATTATTAGTAGTTTTATTATTTGACTTTAACTCATTAACTGCATTTAAATGTTTCCTTTATGAAGAAAAATGGTGATTGACCTGCAAAAGTTTGTGTGTGCAAGTCAATGCATGCCTGCGATCACTTAGGTTTCCCATCGCAGGAGACATCCTGTTAGAGGAGGTAAATGTCCTGTCTCGATACCTCAGTGATAGATGGAGTTTATGTAAAGTTTATGATCCCCATATGAGGATTATGATTTTTAATAGGTTAACATGACTTAAAGGTCTGAAATACATTACAGTTTAGAAATCCTTCATAGAAAGAGAGCCATTGATAATCAACACATAAGCTTTTGATATTTCCATTATATGCTGAGAATAGTAGTTAAAATTGTAAAGATTGTGCTTTCTTAGTAGTACACAGGAAGTGACAAGAATTTCTTTTTAAATCATTACTTTATATAAGTTAATATAAGTTGAGCAATTATTTATGTACAGCTAAAGACACCAATTCTTGCATGTAGCATGTGAAATTTAAAATGCACCTAGTACAGGTATATGATGTTTAATATCTGGCTCCTGATGTCATCTGCAGAGCAGTAGAGGTTGACAAAGCAACATCGCCGGTAGCTGATTTGCTGGCAGAAAGCATGCTGACAGGAGTGGAGAGCATAGTGAGTAGAGGGATAACCTCATCACTGTGCTTCTTATCCAGTATGCAAACTGAGGGTGTATGATGACCATTGTTCTTAGTCAAGCTGAGCTGCTAGAGTTGAGATAACACACCTTGCATCTCTGCCTGGCATGGTTATCCACATCATTTGACAAAAAAACAAAACAATTCTATGTATGCATTGTGTACCTCCTTCCAGGGGAAGGCAGCTGCCTATTGTTTGGAATTGTCCAATATCTACATATGTATGTATGAATTTTAGCTTTAACCAGGCGAATACTTAGACTTAAGCTAGTCATACATGGGTCGACCTTTACACTATTGATCTTAGATTCGATTGTCTTGTGCGATTTCACGACCATGTGGCCAGTCTAACATCGATCGTACCACCACACAGTCTGATCGATTTAAATGCAATCAATGGATATGGAGCACAGACGTAGTATTACTTAAATTTATTAACATGTCAGATCGCTATTCGATCAATTTTTTTCCGATATTGATTTTTTGGTCGATCGAACCAGGTGTTTGGTAATTGACTTTCATTTGATCGACTTAAAAATCAATATTTTTTTTATGATCGACTTCAAACGATCCAACCAAAACCATGTATGGCCAGCTTAAGTTTACACTACTTTGAATGCAAAGGTGTATATAGGACCCATGTTCCTCAAGGCTATCTGTTCCTAGTTGTCAGGTGCTTCCATGTGCTTGAGCAGTGGTTCTCAACCTTTTTAGAAGTGACGTCACAAAGTGTCACTTCCTGTATTTGGAACCCAGAAGTGCTGGTGCGGAACTGATACCGTGGGGCATCACTTCTACATGTTTAGGCAGGGCCGCCGCTAGAAATCTCAGGCCCCATACTGGAAAATATTCCGCGCTCCCCCCCCACCTAAGAAAATACTGTCAAAATAATTATTGAGTAAGTTGTTGAGCGAGGGGGACGGGATGTGTTGATGGATTACTTATCCATCCTCCTGCTGTACGGGTGCCATGCCTGCCGCTGTGTTTGGCATGGCTGAAATGGTGGTCGGCAATGCAACTGGCTTCTTGTACAGCGTGAGGCTCTTCTTAGACAGGCCCCCACCAGCTGACCAGCTGTCCCCCCATGAGGGTGGCCCTGTGTATAGGTAAGTGTAATGTCTCCTCGCTTATATTTTCCCAACCCACTTGTAGAAATGATATGAGGGGTGGGAAGTTAGAAGGGAGAGTAACACCCTATCCCTCCTAAGTTAGTTATTTACTCTCCCATCTAGCATCACAAACCACTTGTGCTGCTTTCACAGAACTCTAAAGCAGGGTACAGACGGCTCGATATTTGAGCCGTCCGATGTTCCGTGCAGCAGCGTGATGACGTCATCACGATCAGATATCGGAGGAGCTGGAGAGACAGCTCTGCTCTCTCTCTATCTCTCTCTCTAGCTCAGCCGATGCTTTGCATTGTTTTCGTGCAAAGCAACGGACATTGACCATTTTTAACGGTTAGGTCCGATATCCCTGTTTTTGAGCGGGATTGATTGGTCCAGCTTAAAAACATGGATGGCCGCATATGATATGGGCCAGATAGATGGCCGTGAGCGTGCAGGGCGCTCGAAGCGGCCATCGATCTGTTCCATATCTACATTTGTGTTCCCTGCTTAAGGTTGTCTACATGGAGGAAAACATTTCTCCAATCTGTATACTGTCAGATGGTAAACTAGAATATGCCTCCTCTTTATTCTATGGCAAAGCCTGCAGTTGCTTGTCCTCTACATATTTTCCTGGCCCCATCAGAAACCAATGTCTGAACACACCCTTTGCCTACTCTATAGGCACAAACATGCATATTCGCCCAACATCATTGCATGTTTGGACTTGGACCGCTCACTGGAATGATGATGTGATGGGTAGACCATGCACATGTGCCTATCAGTCATCTAGGGCCTGTAGACATCTTTTACTCTCCAGTTTTCAAGCTTTAATCTATACGAAAGAGAGGAAGCTAGTATTGCTAGTATCTGCTTCATATTGTTAAATAGTAGAAATTGTCTTAGATTGACAATATTAATCACTACAAAAAACGTACCCACAGTACCCTGTAAGATAAACCGTTCAAGGTTCCCTGCAGCAGCGTGATGATGTCATCGCATTGCTGCCCGATATCGGAGGAGCTGGAAACAGAGCACTGCTGTGTCTCCAGCTCAACTTTGCATTGAGACCACAGGGTCGCCATGCATAGCAATGGACATCGACCGTGGTTGGCAGTCATGTCTGATATCCCTGTTTTCGAGCGGGATTGATTGGTCCCACTCGAAAACAGGGATGGCCGCATTAGATATGGGCCAGATAGATGGGCGTGAGTGCACACAGCGCTCAAAGTGGCCATCGATCTGGCCCATATCTACACGTGTGTACCCAGCTTAATGCTAGCCATACACAGCCCGATAAATAGCCCGATCAACCAAGCCCGATCGAAGTTTCTCGTTAATCGTGCATAAATCTGGTTTTGCCCACATGGTACGACAGAGCTTCCCTGATCAAAATTTAGCGGAAAATCGGCCCTCGAAAATCGGACATGTTGGAAAATTTTAATCGGTCCGGTTACATCATTCTACTTTTCTTGTAATACCCGACTAAACGAACACCGATCATCCCCCATATTACTACTATTATTTCCCATTGAATGAAAAATTGTTTGACAAAAATTACCATAAACGCCGACTATGATGTACGATCAAAACTGTTACATCGTTCAAAAATCATTTTTCCTATGTGGGGTTTTTTTGTTAGATCGTCCGAGAAAACGCCGATCTTTTTATCGCCAAACTTCGATCAGGCTTGGTTGATCGGGCTATTTATCGGGCTGTGTATGGCTAGCATTAGTTTCCAGCAGCCTGTATTTCCTGCCATCCCTCCTTTCTAAAACTTCCATCAGTATGTTCAGCATTCAACATACAGTATCTGATTATTATGGATGGATTATGGGTCTTAGTATTATTTTGGATGTCTGTGTACACTATGCGCTGTGCTTTTGTCCTCTCACCCTATTGTCATTGTGGATTCTCGTGTTGCTGTTAATTTAGTGTAGCTTGGGATCTTTGAGGATGAATTGTTCCACGGTGGTTACAAGTAAGGGCACTTTAACTACTTAAGCTACCCATACACACAGTGAACCCTGCGTAATCCTCTAATGGCCTCGAATAGTGGTTTAGGACCTCATCCAAAGTAATGCGATCGGCCAGAGAAAAACGGAGTCAGTCATGATTTTGGATACATGGATCCGTTGCTCCAGGTGGGCAGCTGCGATCCAGGGGCGGTTTTGCGGCTAATTAGCACGGCTGGCTGCAAAATAACCTGCGGGGGGCACTGATGCACTTAAACAAAAAGTCTTTAATATGCCATATCTGATCTTGAATTCTAAGATCTGTCTATGCTGCCCCGAGTCAACCAACAGGTTGAATACCTCAGTCCCACGGTACTTGGGAAGTGCAGTATTACTATAAGACAAAATGTAAAAAGCTGAGAGGAACCTAGTCACATGACCTGCCAAAGTCACATGACCAGCTCACCTCTAGTTAAGGAGCTCATTTTCTTGTGTTAAGCAGAGATAACTCAATAGGGCACTGTAGGCTCTACTCTTCACCCCAAAAAGTATGAATGACATTAAAATGTCCATTGTGTCCCTTATATATGAACCACTGAAGCTTGGGTGTCAACTGTTCTCATTCAAAGCATGTTAACATTTGTAAAAAAGCCCATTGGATATAATGTGCACTTGTTAGCATGTGTTAACATGTTTGCTCAATGTGCGTTAAATAGGTGTGAACAAGCCCTTAGTATTAGTATTAACTATATATGAGCAGCGTACAGACAAAGAACGTTCTTGTTGCCCGCTGCCACCAGTGAGAGACCTTGGTTCGTCTACAACCCCCCATTGTTGAAATAATAGTTAGGATTTTGTTTGGTTTCTATGAATAAAGCTAGGCACACATGGGTAGATTACCGTGCAATCGACCCCTGATTAATCACAGCATGGTGACATCACCACGCTGTGATTGATCGGGGATCAATTGCACAGGAATCAATGTGCACCACATGGGCATATTGATTCCCGTTCAATGGGGAAATGGGGACTTGTTCTCCCCAGCTCGCAGCACGTGTGAATCACAACACGGGCTGCGAGCTGGGGAGAAGCAGCCTCCCTCTCACAGCTTCAGAGAGAGAATTGCTGGCTCCGCCCCTTCACACTGACAGCGGTATCCAGGCTGCAGCAGCTGCTTCTACACTTTGAATGTAGACTCATGTCTCAATGCAAAGTAATTGAGATTGAACAACATGTTATAGGAAGGCACACACGGGTAGATTTGTAAACAGATTAGAGTTCAATCAATTACAGTAAGCGCGCACGCTAATTGATTGTATTGATTGTCTTTTTACAGATCTACTCGTGTGCCCAGCTTAAGACCACAATTTTCATAGTGCCTTTGTATATGTACTGACATCATAGATATGGATAAACACAAGAGCAGGAACATTGGAGGACTAAAGCAGGGAACACACGTGTAGATATGAGCTAGGTTGATGGCTGCTTCGAGCACAGTGCACGCTCACAGCCATCTATCTGGCCCATATCTAATGGGGCCATCCCGGTTTTCGAGCGGAACCAATCAATCCTGCTTGAAAACAGGGATATCGGACATGACCGTAAAATGTTTGTATATGAATCAGCAAGAGTCTGAAATAGTTTGTAGAAACCTATGGTTAGGTAACGTCACCTCATGTGATACAGCTTCTAGGTAAACAAAGCTCCAACTGTGTACCAGGACATGAGTATTTGCTGCTATGACACTTCTTGCCATGATAAGATGTGTGAGGCAAGGCCGTGCTGGATCTTATCCTAAGATGAACCTATACCAAGAATATTGTGTATTCCATAAGTGTCCCTAGTCATGGTACTCTGAGATACTGAGGTGAAACAAGCATGCAACCAGAGAGTTCAGAAGAAAACTGAACCTGCATCATTTTCAGTTTGTGATTTTCTTCACCAGCCATCGATCGGTGAAGTAAGCAGTACGAAGGTGAAGTATAGCTAACAATTGTATTTCCTCAATTGTATGCCATCAATTTTCACCTGGTAAGCCAGCCAATAACACACCCTGCATTAGAGTCACTCTGTTTGCTATCATGCCCTGCCTGCTTGGCTCCCTGTGCTGCTTCTTCTTCCAGGAGGATTACCTCTGCTGTACATGGCTTGAGAAGACTAATAACTTGGGATAGCCGAACATCAGCCACAGATGCGAACAGACGGATCAGACTTTAAGAAAAGCCACCTGTTCGTGGGGAAATTAATTTATTTTTAATTTTTTTAAATTAATTTGAATTGGAAAAACTGGAAGTGACGTCACTGACATCACTTCCAGTACCTGGCGTGACGTTCCAACGTCACTTCCGGTTTTTAAAGCCGATTTCTCACTTCTCTACCTGGTTTAAATTATTCCTTTCTGCGCATGATCCGGCCAGTGGAAAAATAATAAACTTCCTTTCGTCGGCGAATTGAGCGGGTTGAACATTGAACACACAGTTCCTTATTTCAACTACCGAACGTCACTGGCGTCACTTCTGGTTTGGAAGCTGACTGAGGTACACTAGAGACTGGGGTTCCACCTGATCTGGCCGGTGGAAGAATAATAAACTCATTCTAGCCGGCGAACAGGGCAGGTCAAACACCCGTAATGTCGCCAGAAGAAGAAAAGAAGAACATTCCATGTTCGCGGCCGATCTGTTCGCCTTGCAGACAGTTCGGCCATCACTAGTGATAACAAATAAAATTCAAGCCATACACACACCAACTAATACTCCATGGATCTACGATCAATTTGTGTGATTGAAATACCGACTGTCAGACTAACATCGATGGTACTGCACACAGTGCGGTGTATTCCTGTGCATGTTCTATAGTTGCTTCTAGCTCTTTGGCAGCCCTATGCAGGACATATCGCAACGCCTCCCCCCCCCACCCCGCCACCATCACAAAGGGAAGAGAGGGCACATTGCACCCCACCCTGCCGACACAGAGAAGAGAGGAAGATAGTGAATCCCTGTCCATGGGGGGGTTATGGAGCAGAGCATATTCTGCATAGTGCAAGAAACGGCCCTGACCATTGGACACAAATCCCATAGAACAGTGGTGGGCAACTGAGTTGATATGGAGGGCCCTCGACTTCACTAAAGGGCCGCACATAACATCGATCTAGACCCTCCCCCCGTCGACATATCGCAGCAGGCAGTGGACCCCCTGGGTGCAGCGGCCATATGTTGAACTGGTTTCCCGATCAATATTGACAATTTTACTGATGTAGGACCGCCAAAGTGAGACCACTTCACAGGTGAGTCACTATACCCTATGCATTAACAGTTAGGTTTTGGGGGCCCCATGAAGAGGACCAAGGGGGGCCGCTGAACAACGCCCAAAGGGCCGCATGTGGCCCCCGGGCCGCAGGTTGGGCACCTAGGCCATAGAAATACAGGATAGTCCGATTGAGATTTACCAGCATGGCCGATCACTCCTCCTTCAGTTTTTGTATTCCACTTCCACCACTTTGACTGTTTTATTCTACAGATAAGCAATGGGATGAAAACAATTTCACATAAGCATGCAAACAGCAACTGAGCCAATATGATCGATTTCTAATATAATTTTTTTCTTATTGATCATCTCTAGTGTTATAAATGTCTAGAGTACAGTATTATTGTTTTAGATGTTGCAAAGGATATATTGCAGTGATGGCGAACACTTTAATGTGCCCAAACTGAAATCCAAACCCAATGTATGTATCTCAAAGTGCTGGCATGGCAATTTAACCTGAATTCAAATACACAACTCATATACACAAACAAAACACACACTCTACTTTCTTATAAGATAGAATAGGAGAGGGTATAGGGCACTGTGTGAAATCAGAAGAGAGGAAAAAATAACATTAAGAACCAATAGGTTCCTTTGTGCTGGCTGACAGCTTGCGTGCCTACAGAGAGGGTTCCAAGTGCCACCTCTGGCACCCATGCTATAGGTTCGCCATCCCTGATATATTGTATCATTATCAATAAAAGTGACATATATAGGAAGTTAGACGGAAGAAACATAGGAAATAACATAAAAACAAACTATGGCTCTTTCACACTATCACACACACCATATCACACATTGGGTGTAAGTGCAGGGTAGTCAGATTTCAATGCATTTTCCATGCAATTTGACGCTGTAAAATGCACATCCTATAATGCATATGGTGTGTACTGCACAACCTAAGCGTGAATGAAAACAATGCATCGCTTATAGAGTGAAAGAGCCGTTGAGCAGAAAATGTGTGACTCCCCCTTTCATCGTGTCAGTCATAATCAAATGTAACACTCATAGATTTGGAGATGCGCATATCTTTGTTGCCTTTGCGCGTTGATACAGACGCTCTCAACCCATGAGTCTTGTAGCTTTATTAAGATGTTGTGTAGTCACCAGCCGTTGTATTCTTTCCCTCCCCCACCTGTAATCCTATCACACACCCATCCTTCCTCCAGGCTGTCACTATTTGCTGGTGACTCTCGCAGACTTCTTACCTGTTGGAAGAATGAAGGAAACATTACTTGTATTTTCCTGCACAATACGTGCTGGCGCAGCCTGCGTGAGAACAGCAAACAGTCATGTAACCGGTTAGGACATTGGCTGGCAACGTTCTGCGGCCTCCTCTGCCAGGATATCAGGAGCCTAATCTTGTTAGGTGTGCTTTACCAATAACCCTCCGATTTACAGATCCTATCGGAGCGTTATAATATACTCTGAATGGCTGTGGGAGAGATTCCAAAACTTCTGTTCAACTTCAAATAAAACAAGTAAATAGCAGTGGGGTTCAGATTACAAAGAGGTTGTAGAAAATTGCTTTATGGGGATTGGAAAACTGCCGGGGGAGAATGTTGCCCTAATCCGGCAATTTACAGTCAGATCAGACAATGACTGTATGTCATGCGGTCCTCTTGTTCTTATTATGTATCTAGTAACACCATCATTGTTCCCATAAATTTAATTTAGTATTTGTGGTGCCATTGTTTGAGATATTTTCAACCCTATCAAGTGCGCATGAGCAGTTAAGCAGGGAACACACGTGTAGATATGGGCAGATTAACCCTCTGAGCATTTGCCACGTGGCACGGTTTTTTCATAACCGTGCCACGGGCAATCGCACAATATGCTCCGCCGTGATTTCCTGCTCAGCTGAGGGTCATTAACATAAGCCCGGCGTCACTGGAGACGCCGGACTTATGCTGATGAAAAGCGACGCCCCTCCAGTTTGACGGAGGTCTATGGCGCCGCCTACCCCCGCCCCCTTCGCGTCACCGGTGACGCGATCGGGGGCGGACCCGGAAGCATCGGCATACATGCCGGTGCTCCCGACCGCCGTCAGAAGACGGCGAGACCTCGGGCGCGGCTCCAGTTAACTGGGGCTGAGTTTCATGATGCATGAAACTCAGCCCGAGTTAATTCGGGCCAAACGCTCAGAAGGTTAATGGCCATTTCTTGTTCCGTTAGCACTCACGGGCATTACTGATGAGCGGCATAGGCAATATTCGAATTTGTGATATTTCGCTAATTATTCTACAACTATTTTATTACTTTGATTATTACTATTATTCTATAATCTATAATATCCGCTGCCATATTCGAGCTCAACACTAACGGGCATCTATCTGGCCCATATATAATTCGGCCATTCCAGTTTTCAAGCGGGTTGATTGGTCCCACGACAGGAATATCTGTAAACTGTAAACCATAGTCGATGTCCATTGCTTTGCATGGGTCTCCATGCAAAACATCGGCTGAGCTAGGGACACAGCAGCGAATTGGGCAGCAGCAAAAGGATCCTATATCGAGCCGTGTGTTCCCAGCTTTAGCCATAGTTTTTCAGAATTGCAGGATTAATCTTACGAATTTTGGGTGTTAAGGTTAGGGTTTTTGGGGGGTTTAGGGGGTCCGAGGGTTAAGGTTAGGGGATTGGGTAGGTAAGATTCATTTTAACCCCCCCAAACCCCTAAACTTAACCCCCAACCTCTAAAACTCACCCCTACTGTCAAGCACCACTCCCCCCTAACCTTAAACCCCCAAACCCCTAACCCTGACACCCAAACTTTGTAAGATTAGCCCTCTAATTCCGAAAAACTATGGCTATCTGCGCATGCACAGTTATAAGGGTAGGAAATATCTCAGAACACCATGAATGAAATGTAAAAGTCTAATTATATACTGTATATATATTATACCTAAAAATCAGAACCTTCAAAACAAAAATGATAAATATTTCAGCTAATGAGTTCTTGGATGTGGTGACTGTATTGGTTTCCTTTAGTTTCACCAACTAAAATAACGCATTTCCTGTTCTTAGATGATTACGCTCACCCTAAACGCTGTATCTATGGTGGAGAGCATCACTGTCAACCAGGCTGGACTTTAATAATGGCGGCCTTTGTTATCAAATCAATGGGAATTAGTGGCGTCTACACCTATACCCCTTGGGGAATCTGGCAACTTATTATGGTGCTATGTGAATGGATCGCTAAATACATCTTCAATTCATAGCAGAACCTGAAATCAAAAAGGTTGTTCAAGATAGATGATCTCGCCTGTTAGTACCTAGCCTATGCATCTGCTGGTTTCAGATCTCCATTTGTAAATCCATCAAGTCATGCTGGTTCCCAAAAGGAATGGTGATTTTTTGGAGTGGGTGGATATTAGGCCTCTTAGCAAGAGTAGAGTGTTGTACTGTGTTAGTCAAATATAGAGAGTTTGGAGAGGCACCCCAATGTAAATATGTATCTGCATTGGTTGTATGGTTTTTAGAGGTCTAGCTTTCAAAATTTCCACTAGCTGACTCTGAGTTAATTGCAAAGTCCCAAACAAGGTCCCATCACCAAAATAATAGTTGTGGGAACATTAATAAGAAAATATTGCTTCATTAAATTTAGTTTTTGCCTAAATTTATTTAAAGTCAAGCGGCTTTGCATAAGTTCAGGGGCTTCGCAATTAATTCAAAAAGTCATCTAGCAGAAATTTTCCAACCATCACTAACTACTTTAATGGTACATAAGTTAATGTGCAAATTTCAAATGCAGCACAATGTCAATAGCTGCTCACCTGTCGGTCGTACTGCTTATAGAGAGTAGAGTTCTTGACATCCTAAATAAGCATTCAGGTCCTTCTCTTGTTTTTTTGTAAAGAAACAGGGTCACTTAAGGAACTAAAGCTGGCCATACATGTAAAGATGGCTGGTAGATCTTTAGGTTCAATCGCTGGCATCACACTGTGCTCGCTTGCGGCTGTCGATCGTGCGGCCATCTAACGTGGCCACCCCTTTCTTCGAGTTGGAATCAACTGATACTGCTTGAAGACAGGTCGGTCAAGCAGGTATCGGACATGTCTGTAAATCCTGATCCAAAGGTTTAAACAGGAATAGGGCACCTTAAGTGGTGCGCCTTGATTCCTGTCCAACCAACGGCTGCTCGGTGCAGTATGGTGACGTCATCGTGATGTCATAATGCTGTGCTCGAAAGGGTCATCTATCGAGCACCATCATTGTGTGTAAGGGCACCTTATCTGTATGCAGGATCTTACTACAATTGCAAGAAGAACTCTAATGTCTGCCCAAAGCTGACTGAAAGATTGGACAGAAGGCATGCTGACTTGGGGGGGGGGGGGGGGGGGGGGGGGGGGCTGTAATGCAACATTGCAAGAGGTAATTGGTGGTAGAGAGGGGGAAAGGAGAAGTTTTAATGGGAAGGAAGGGGAGGGACAACCCTTTCTGGAAGTAAACTTTCACCTATCGTCCTACCCAACTTTCCTAATTTTGTTATTTCTGTTAATGTATTTTGTACTGTGTTTTGTTCTTGTTGCAGCATGGCGGAACCTCGACAGAAGATTAAATGGTTTTGGTGACGTGTTTGTATAACACAGCAGTCACAAAATACTCGTCAATATATAAATATGTGGGGGGTTTAAACCCCCGCCCACTGTTAGTATGTGGTATGTTATGGAAGTTTGATAAAGTACTCACTGAACTAGTTGACATGGTGTTTGGTACAGTTGGTGTTATGAATATTTCATATGTTGTAGGCACGGTCGGGGACTCCTTTTGCAAAGTGAAAATGTTTTAAGCTAAAGCTGTGGCCAGTATGTATATATATATATTGTGACAGACTGGTCATCTGTCACTGTGTAAATAGACCATTAGGTGGTGTCCTGGAAGGAGTCCGGGAATGATTATTGCACAACACCATTCGGTTGATGAGTTTTTTTCTTTTAGTTTACTTAAAGGGCTCCCGGAGTCTGGGATAGGAAGGATGGAACTGGGTGGGCCTTCCTATTCCCCAAGGGTCCACTGAAAGGTTTGCAGGTGAGTGGAGCAGGTGTGTCTCCACAAAAGGAGCAGAGACCAACGTGTCAAGGCTCCTGATAGATGTTGGAGACACAGCTTCAGACCAAGTAGGACACTATTGGCTTCTGAGGGTAGACAGGGGTCACACAAGGAGTGTGGGACCTAGACCTGTGGCTACTGGAGCCGGGGAAACAGGGGGCTCACAGAGCGTGTGAGGCCCGGACCTGTTCCTGCTGGGAAGCTGGATGTTTGCTGAGCCAGGAGGATTGGTTTTTTTCAATAGACTTTTCTTTCATTTGGGTATTAACCCCTGCAAGGGTGAATTTTATTTTGAACTGTGTGCAAATAAACATGGGCAGAAGCCCTAAAAAAAGATCGCAATTGTGTGGACTGATGGTCTCAGAGACATACATGTATATATATTTCAAAGAAAGAAAAGCTGGTGTGGCTTTTTTATTTTATAATCATGTCAAGAAAGTTGTTAAACACAGGTTAGAGATGCTTCAGTCTCCCATAAGTCATGGAAACCCTCAATACACAGAACACTCAAGGAACATACCCCAGGTATCAGGGTCCATACCCTTGTGTCTGTGTCCCCACTGAAAGCTCTTTCTAAAGCTAGCCATACACGTCCCGATAAAATTTACGATCGATAAAACCCGACAGATGTATCCCTACAATTTTGCTAAAATACTACCACATGGAAAATCCAATTTTGGATCGATTTTTCTGTTTTTATGGAAAATGTCATCGAAAATAATCACTGTTTATATTGGACAGTGATTTACAATGGGAAATTACAATTTGCGATCTAATATAACAACATCCCAAAACCTCTCCGGCCACTAATACACTGTATATATTAGTATATATAGATATATACATTATATATAGTATTTACTACTGCACTACGTATACTTCTAACTTTTCCGCTACGTAGAACGTTGGTTGCTATGAAGCATGATCCATCATGTCAGCGGTAGCAACATGCCGGCGGCGGAAGTCTAAATATGCTAATAAGCATAATCGGCACTAATTCGGTCTGGAAAACACTATGCACTTGCCTGATGTTCCCAGAGCAATAAACATTTTTCAACTTGTCCGATGACTTTATGATTGAAAATATCGGCAATTTGGATAGAATTTTATCTGTCGTACCATGTGGACATGCGCAGATTTCAGGCCGATAAACTGCTTACATTGTTCGGGTTTTATCGATCGTAAATTTTATCTGGAAATTTATGGCTAGCTTTATTGTCATTGTCTATTTGAGAGAAATTCTCTGATACTTCTTGATTTGAATCATTCATTTTATCAGGTTTTAGCCAATGAAGTCAACAACACCGTAAAAAGACTAGTTTAGGCAGGATATTACTGGTGTGCTTTGCAATATAAAGCATGGCTGTGCCAACAAGAGGAACAGCAAAATTGTAAATCTGTTATATCATTTTATTGTAGCTGATGATTCATCATCAAAACATAATTCATGTTTTGGGTTATAACAGCATGTACAACACATCGAATGTCCAGAACGTTGGCTTACCTGCCCAAGAGTATTGGATACTCACTGCAGCTTGTATTAGAACAGAAGAAATTTTTGCTTTTATTTGTGTATGCCCTGCAAAAGCCTTACGTCATCACGTTAGCCTCCCGTTGCATTATGGGGCCCCTTCAATCGGCTGGGCACCCTTTGTGTGCCGGCCATAAGCTGCAATGTAGACGCCGCTTCATTGCAGCTTATGGCATCGGCTTTCATCGGCTCCCATCGGCCAGAGAAGATCGGACATGTCCGTTCTCTGGCCGGCCGAGAAGTGGGGCGACAGGGATCTGTCGCCCCATGTGGGCACATGCCGATTAGTGGCCGATTTTTAACCTGACCGACGGCGCGAGCGCGCACTCCCGTCGGTCAGATTAAAAATCGGCCGCTTATCGGCATGTGTATGGCTAGCATTACTATATGTTGCTATTTTAAATTCAAATTTTGTTCTACCAAATCCATGTAATATAACCTTTCTAATCGTTCCAATCACTATGTATTCTATCAGGGAGGACCCGGCTCTACAGAGCAGTGATATATACATTCCAATCACTATGTATTCTATCAGGAAGGACCCGACACTACATAGCAGTGATATATACCTTCCAATCACTATGTATTCTATCAGGAAGGACCCGACACTACATAGCAGTGATATATACCTATGTATTCTATCAGGGAGGCCACTATACTACACAGTTGTTGGTAGATCTAATGGAAATTGTATGGATCGATCTTAAGGCTTTAGAGATGTTGCAAATATTACCACTAACTACCTACATTTGTTTCTCTGCACTTCCAGAGTTGTTATTAGAGATGGTCATGAAAGTCTGACTAGTTGACATAGTCCATCCATATTTTGTGCTTCCTTTATTCCCTCCAAAATCAGGGGGAAATCTCTGTGCGTCTTAAGTACCAGAAGCATGACCACCAGTGGCCAAGAGATGCATGGTCAGACCAGTAGTCCGCCTGGCTGAGGACCATAAAGCTGGTGTTACCAGGAGGAGGAGATGGGGAAGCTGTCAATGAGGCTGACACACACAGCAGAGACAAACCCTCAGCTTGACTTTGGCTACATTCCAGCATTTCTTGGCTGGCTGCTCCTCAATCACTTCTTTCTCTCTACTCAGCAGGGAAAAGCAAAAGTTTTGGTAGTAAATGCTGACACACAGAGGAGGATTTGTTTGTGTGTGTCATCGGCAGGTGGCCGTAAAAGCATGCACCTCTTTATACAGCTGTGGTGTGTCTTATCGACCTCAAAAATATGGAAATTGCAAAGCCCTTGAATATGGTTTCCTGGTCCACCTCATGTCAGCCTACCATGGGTGGACTGTAGAGACTGTAGTGGGCGGAGATGTAATGAGGTGATGGCCAGGAAAGGACAATTACTGGTAAGTATGGATAACAATTTTCCGTAATCATCACTACAATTGCTGGAGATATAGGGAAGTGTTGTGGGAACAAGAAAAGTAGCATGTGTAGTTTTTGCATAAATTTTATGCAAAATTAATTTTGAAAGCCAGCAAATTTACATTTCACAACCTCTAGTTGTCTTCAGGCAAGGCCTACATTCAATGTATCTACAGTGTACAGAAAAAAAACTATGCAGATTCGGCTTTTGAAGTGCATAATAAGCCTATATACAGTATATACACACCACACTGTATATACTCCTATTTTTAAGGGGTTCTTACCCCGAACTGCACCACTATGTGTCGGATACTGGAGGGGGGATGTCCACCATTTTGAGAATTTTTACAAATCCTCTTTCCTCCCACATACATTAAACATATTAGTGAGGGTCAATCTGATTTTATTGAGAAATGTATCTGATCTGTCCAGTACTTTTATCCGCTTTGCCCTCGCTCACCCCATCTCATGAGATTTCCTCCCCATCTGCTTAAGGTGCCCATACATGTGTTGATTTCTTTTTAAGATTGACAAAATATTTTCGATTTTCTGCTCGATTGGACCTTTATTGAATATTTGCTATTAGTTTGATCGAGGTAAAAGTAATCGATATCGTGCTGAATCTGAATTGGACCTGTTTTGGGCATGTTCGTAAATTTTAAAAGATTGCACTGTAATCGAGGCATGAATTTTACCAACCTATCGAGGAGTTCTGTTGAGCTTAAATAATCGAATTGCCAATATACTTGGCAAATATCGGCTATTCAACAATTTGCAAATTTTACAAATATGGCGGCAGATATTCACAATTTTCAATATTCTCAATATTCGCCATTGGGATGCTTATGGGCATGGATTGTGAATATGTGAAAATATTAATTAATTTCGCAATGCACATGTGACCATTCATTTTGAAAGAAATTGTGAGGCGCATATATTTTCGCGATGCGCTCGCAATTGCGAATATTTGCGAATATCAAATCGAATATTAGTAGAAATATGCGCGAAATATTGCAAATTCAAATATTGCCTATGCCGCTTATCACTATCAAGGAAGCATTCAAGGCATGCCTACCACTACTACACTTCTGCTTAATTATTAACAGAGATCGATTGATTACTCATCGTGTTGTATATTTATAGAAAGATCGAGGTTCAACAAATCGGTTTTTAAATATATAAATCGAACTCTTCAATCTAATCGAATATCGATTCTCTTGAAATCTTTTTTGTGTATGGCCAGCTTTACTTCCTCTGTCATTGGAAATGTTGGATTGCCTATTCTTCTATTCATGAGACCTGACCACCATCATCCCATTACGCCTCAGTGAACATCTAATGAAGAATCCATTGCCTTTTGTATATTTTTGTATTCAGATTTTAATATCCAATATTTTCATTTTGTTGGAGATCTCTACATGATTTTCATAATGCTCATTGATATCACGCAGGAAACTACAGCTTATCTTTGAGCTAAAAATAGTTCCCCTCTTGTAGACGACATCTAGGACCAGTTACACCTGCTACACATGTTCAGTTGGCAGGGTTCATAGAGGGAACCGGTATAGCCGGTGCAGAGTACGCTGGGTCACAAATGAACTGTTATTTGGTACCAGTCAGCTGATGGGAAGAAGAATGAGTGAAAAGGGAATTCCCTTAAAAATGAACGGGGTTCCCGGACGGATACAGACAGAAATAAAATGGCGTACAGAAAATATGACCACACAGCAGAGCAACAGCTTGAGAAAGATGACAGTGAGAGATTTCTTTAGGAGTGCTCTTTAATTTCCAAAGAGCCAGGGATATTGGACAAATATTTGGGCTGAGTAAACAAAAAGCATACTGACAATAGCAAGGAGCCAATAGTCTGAGTCACGTGTTTTTTTTTAAAGGCTTTATGAAAGCTACACGGCTCATATTATGGCAAACATGTTGCGCAATTACATTTTTAAGCTAGGAGTGTTAGCGTTTATAGGGTATGTGTGTATATATGAATCTTACGAGCCTGGTATTAACCCTTTATTTGCTCGGGCTAGTCACCCAGAGTGCAGCCTTTATCTACCTCGTAAGTTAATAGAGTCTTTTAGACCAAAATTTTAAAAATGATATATTAGTAGTTGCTGAAAAAAAGTTGCAGAATGACCACATTATTTTAATTCAGTGGTTGTTAACCTCACGGTTTTCAACAACACTACGGCAATCAAAGCAGTACATAGTACTCTGCTGTGTTTCCTCACCCTCCCTCCTCCCCTCTACACATCCCAGGTGTCATAGTTAACGCAGGGGATGTGGAGCAGCAAACCAACATTCCCTTCTTAGAGTGGAGATCAATAGCGGCACCTTCCCTCTTTGGCATAATCGATGATGCCGAAAATGCAGTGCCGAAAGTGATTGGCGAGTTTGCCGATATTCACCAGAGGTAAGTAAGGTTTTGTAAACAAACTTACCACAAGCTACACTCGAGGTAACCACCAAGGAGGTTAAACTGGGGTCCGTGGCATTGATGAGCGACATAAGTATTATTTTCGAATATGCGATATTTTGCAAAAAATTCTACTAATATTGGATTCGATATTCATACATGGCCATACATTGCGTGAATATATTCGCAATTATAATCGCATCGATTACCTTCAAAATGAATGATGACGTGTTTATTTTCGCATTGCGAATATAAAATCGCAATGCATGGCCATAAGTTTCCCAGTGCATAATATTGTGAATATTTAAAATTGCGAATATCCGCCAACATATTCGCAAAATTTGCCAATTCTCGAATAGCTGATATTCGCAATTTGAATATTCAAGCTCAACACTAGTCCATGGTCCTGGGGAAGTGGGTCTGTGGGGAGTTGACTCCGGCACATGAAGACCCCATTGTGAGGGAGGGGCTCTGGGGAGGAGAATATAAAAGAAAGAGATCCAGGCAGTTTGGCACCTTTTGCAGGGACAAGTTTGAGGGTGACTTAGTCTCTGAGGAGGGGGGTGAGAAACCCTGGCCTTGCGAGTAAGGTGTGTGGAGAGCGCAGGTGGCTCCTAGACTAAACAGCCTGCATCCTTGTGGTACGCCCATGCTCTGGGAAAACCCTGGTGCGAAGTCTGACCAGCCCCTGCCCGCTGACACAGCCGTGTTGACTTCCAGCAACTGCCTCCCCATCACTGGAAACTGCAAGCATACCATACAGCTGCATGGGAGACCGCACAATGAGCTAGAGCTGCAAGACAGATAATACTGACTATACTTTCAAGGACTGGCTGCGCCATTTTTTCTGAAAAAGTTGCCCAGTTGTATGCTGAAAACGCTCCAATAAAGTTAATTTGTTAATTGCAATTGGTGTGTGTTTCCTGTGTTCACTACTTCCGGGCCAGCTTTCCTACAGGTCACTAAAGGCCCCCATACACCTTACAATCTTACCATACAATTTTTGTTACCAAAAAATTACCAAAACCATGTAATATGAGGACCTTTCTAAACCTTCCAATCACTGTGTATTCTATCAGGGAGGACCCAGCACTACTACTACTAGTTGTTGGTAGACCTAAGGGAAATTGTATGGAGTGATCTAAAGGGGTATGGGGGGCTTTAGTTGAACTTGTGGGCTATTTGCAAGGGTTTCAACTGGTTCAGGCAAAGCAGATGCGCCAATCGGATTGAATGTAAATTTGATCACTAAGGTTAGCCATTTTTCTGAATAAATAAATGTTTGCCAATTATTTTTTTTTATTATGGTACCAAAAAATTTGAGAATTACTTCTAATTCGTAATATAATTAATTTCCCTGTCTCCTTATGCTGGCCATACACATGCCGATAAACGGCCGGATTTTAATCTGACCGACGGGCGTGCGCGCTCTCGCCGTCGGTCAGGTTAAAATCCGGCCGTTTATCGGCATGTCCCCACATGGGGCGACAGATCCCTGTCGCCCCACTTCTCGGCCAGCCAGAGATCCGGCATGTCGGAAAATCTCTGGCCAATGGGAGCCGATGCCATAAGCAGCAATGAAGACGGCGTCTCCATCGCTGCTTATGGCCGGCACACAAAGGGTGCCTGGCCGATTGTGGGGCCCCAGAATGCAATGGGAGGCTAACGTGATGACGTCATCACGTTAGCCTCCCGGAGCGATATCGGAGGGCGATATCGCTCCAGCTCACCGTGTGTATGGCCAGCATTAAACCGTGGTTTGGTTATGAAGTTTCAATTGTTGTCTTTTTGGCTCTCAATGGTAATAGCCAAGTAAGATCATGTTGCCCTACGTTTGGCTGTAGTATTTAATCTGCTTAGATACATGAGGTCTGCCACTGGATAACACAATGTTGGATGTGGAAAGCAGGGAACGCACATGTAGATATGGGCCAGATCGATGGCCGCTTCGAGCTCCGTACACGCTCATGGTTATCTATCTGGTCCATATTTAAATACGGCCATCCCTGTTTTCGAGCGGGATTGATTGAAAACAGGAATATCAGATATGACCGTAAACCACGTCATCGTGCTGCTT
Source organism: Ptychadena robeensis (assembly GCA_036250615.1). Taxonomy (NCBI): domain Eukaryota; kingdom Metazoa; phylum Chordata; class Amphibia; order Anura; family Ptychadenidae; genus Ptychadena; species Ptychadena robeensis. The sequence continues at coordinate 14,258,685 of CM070036.1, read as the reverse complement.
CCGGGAACCTCGAACAGCTCCTATATCCAGCCGTATGTTCCCAGCTGAAATGGTAACGGTGGTGCGTGTCGGGTAGCAGTTCAATATAGAGAATGACAATATTGGCTCCCCTCTTTCCTAATATTTAACTTTCACTAGATATCGTTACTGGAGGATCAAATCTATAGCACCTGTTTAACTATTTATAACACACCCTAAAACATTGGCAATTCACGGGTCAGGCACACCACACCAACGTGTCTATGATGCCCAGTGGATACAAGCCCTTGAGGTCTAACTTAAAGCTTAAAGTTGAGAATTGAACTTTGCAGACAAATCTGGTTTGCAAAAAGTATGGAAGGGCAATGAAAGCAATTGGGTTTCCCACTTTGGCATCCTCATACTAGTTCAATGGCAGTTGATTCTCTATGTTCCACTAGCAGGCTCCTCACATTTCCCTTTTTGTCTATTTTAACTGATCCTGCAGTCTCAATTTGCATGTAGTTACCCATTACTTCCGTTCCAATAATGGCTAGTCCCTAAAAAAATAAGACCTGGATGAGAGCACTTTCGAATAAATATTCAGGGAGAACTCGCCGTACATAGTTTGTGAAGCCTACATTTTGCATACTCATTGTGCATCTCTCTGAACAGGTCAGTGTTTGTTTAGGTTCTGCTAAATGGCTGACGTATTATAAAAGTTTTCTATTTGGCCTATTGACATAGTGAATGAATGGGAATATATCTCAGTGTTCTTTGTATTGCAGCAGAAGGCAGGGAAGGTCTTTTACACGCTATAAAATGTGATCGCAGTGAGCTGGAACAATGTTTTACAGAGCTGCTGTCAGACTAATGAGCTGAACAATAAGCCACAAGGTATAGCTCAGTTTTTCTTAATTCTCAGTCTAAAATATAATGAAGAAAAGCTAAAATCTTAGCTATGTAAACTCTTTCTGTCACCACTGGCAAATTTTCCTTCTCTTTCGGTATGGTCACTAAGTATAGAAACTTCTCCTAGGAGAAGTTCTGCTAGAGCAGATGCACATGATCAAAGTGGTCATCTGATTAGTAAGAACCAGCGCTGAAGTAGCATGGACCCCTGGACTGTACAGTGCACAGCACATACACGGAGACTCTACTCGAGGGATGCCCTTTGGCCGAATGGATCCCTCTGCCAAAGGGGCAGGGTGGCACGACTGTACTGCGCTGTGCACATCCACATGGGCACTGGGGATGCTGTTTGGCCAGAACAGATCCCTTTACCAGAGCAGGCTCCCCTAAGACTACAATATGCTTGGAAAATTGTGTCCTCAACACATTTTGCAGAAACTGAATTTTAAGAGAATAAAGACATATCCAACAATATTGTCCCTTTTCTTGTAGTGATATGAAATGACTTTTAGAGAGTTTAGAGTGATTACTGGTGTATACAGGTCCTCTAAAGGAGCATACAAGGCTGGATCCCACCAAATCTGGTGTTCATCCTGTATTATTTATTGCTTTAATCTAGGACAGTGATGGCAAAACTTTTTAAGGCCGAGTGCACAAACGGTAACACATAACCCACATTTTTTATCTTAAAGTAGCAATAGGGCAATTTAACCTGATTACCAAGATTTTAGTTTAAACAATGGGAGACGCAAGGGCAGTACAAAACATGGCTTTCTTTCCAGTAATGGATGCGGTTAGCGGACGCAGTAGCCTCTGTTGCTAGCCTAAGATTTTCAAAATTTTGAAACAGGATACAGGAATGAGGAGAAAGCAAGGAGCTCACAAACCACACAGGACTTTACCACCTGGGACTATACCTATTCTATACGTACAGCCATGGTCTTGAGAGGAACTTGCTGCATCCTCATCACCATGGCAGTGTCACTGCTTTATCTTCATTAACCTCCAGTTTTGAGACCGCAGCTGTACGTTTTCTGATGCGACATGCCAAGGGAGAGGACTCTTTGTGCCCTCTTGGGCATGCATGCCATAGGTTCACCATCACACATCTAGGCAAACCTTTATTAAAAAGTTTGATAGGATAAGGGTTAGAAGCTGCAATGTGACAATTCCACACACCAACTATTATATGTTACAATTGCTTATCAGTAAGGGTTAGTGCTCGGCGGATGATCTGTTTAGGCATCCACCAGTGCAGAAGCTCAACGTACTCGACTACGTTGAGCCTTGCTTTGGCGGAGTGGCTCTGCGTCGTGAAGACAGATCGTCCGCCGAGCAGGTGCGTCTATCTGCTTGTCGGGTCCCGACGTATGTGGAAACAAACCCTAAGTTGCTGATTGTCCATTTGTTGTCAGTGACAGATTGTAATAATGGAGCCTTTTGATAGCACAATCCTTAAAAAATTACAGTCATGTTATAAATTGTTTTAATTTCTTGTGAATAAGAGAATTCTAAAATTTTTATCAAAGTTTTCAAAGCATATTGTGTTCTTTTGGAGCGTTGAATTATCCTGTACGTGCTTGTAAAAAATGAGTTCTGAGTATTTTATGAGTTTCTTATAGCTTTATGGGCATTTTATAAGCAGTTTCCATGGACTATAATAAAACAACAAAGCATTTGAGCATTCTTTGCAAATGCTGTATAAAAACAAGAATTGCCCATTAAAATATAGTGTTGATCGTGAGTAGTGATGGCCGAACATCGGCCAGGTCCGTTTGCAAACAGGCAGATCAGACATTTAAAATAGTCTGACGTCCACCTGTTCGCGTGGAGTTTCAAATTCCTTGCCTGTTCGCAGGGAATTTGAATCACAAAAAAACGGATGTCACTTCCGGTACATGGAACACACAGTTCCTGATTTCAATTGCAGAACGTGACGTCATTAACGCCACTTCCGGTTTTCAGAACCACTTTTTCGCTAGAGACCGGCTTCTCTACACAGTCTCTAGTGAAAGAATGGTGAAAGAATTCTTCCTGCGGCCAGATCTTTCTGAGTCCGACAAACTTTTTTTTGCCGACTAGAAGGAAAATGAGATTCCATGTTAGGGGCCATTACTTATCGCGAGTATTGGAATTACAAATTTTAATTTTCATTGAGAATTTGTGAAGATTTCGAACATAATGCTATATGCTCCTAATGCCTGTTTTGATTTAAACAACTGCAGAGGTTCTCAGGTGTGTTTTTCAGAGGACAATTACAAGTAGGACCCATCAGTCCATTTCAAATCACAAAAAAAACAGCTGCTGTTCTTACTAGCTTTATGGTTTGGAAGGGGTATAATTCCAAATACATACAGACTTGTAGCGGGATCGCCTTCAGGTTATAGTTCATAATACCCAGAGTGGATAACATCAACAGACTGAGCGTGTTTGTTCTCTGTTTTTACGTTGAAGCCTCTATGGGGATTGTACACATCCCTATTGTATATGGTCGTTGTTATTTATGCTGTTTTCATTTCATATACATGGTTTAAACAGAAAAAAAAATGTAGGACTCTCAATGTCATGCTTTATTAATTGAAAAGCCCATTCTGGAAAGTTAATTACCTCTGATTTTCAGTGCATGGGTTTACACTGTTTATTCAGTCACTAATGACTAGTACAAATACAAGTTTGTTTGCCTGCTAGAATGGAGTAGAATATAAAGTGGTTCTATAATGGCTCTTGGGCAGAACTCACTTTGGTTTGTGAAGTGCAGGTAAAGTCAACACTTCTTTATGTCCTGCCATTCTTTTTTCTCTGAGTTGTGTACCTAAATTGGGAGAACCTGTCAACAAATGAGACGTATAGACTGTGAACTGCTTTTAATGAAGTGTCAATAACTATAGGGGGTCGAGGCAGTGCGCTTTTTAGTGATAATTCATTGTCTCCACTGTTTTCAGAATGACCATTGTCCTGAACTCTAAGCTATGTACACATGATCACTGAATGAGCATATCCATCACATTTCCAGGCCAGGTGTGAAGTATGGACACTAGTTAAGTCTTTATACCTACTGCGACATCATTTTAAGCTAGCACTATCCGAGATAGCGTTATACTGGGACATTTGGTGGTTGTCAGCAATTAAAATATGAACTCTGTTCCTTTTCAAAGGTAGTGATGGCCAAATTTCGGGCAGGTCTGTCCGCAAACAGGCGGCCAGCCATCTGTTCACGGGAAGATTCAAATTCCCTGCCTGTTCACTGATGTCTCTTCCGGTACCTGGAACGCACAGTATCCTGTTTCACTTTTTGGATTCCGATTTTTCAGAGGGTTTTCTTTTTTTTTTCTTTTTTTCACTAACCAAGGGTAACACAGTCAAATACAATTCTTGTTACTTACAATACCTGTCAGATACTTGCAGGCTCAGCAGAAATTTTCCAGTATGGTGGCTCTTTATATTTTATCCTTCAACAAACTTATTTTTTTTTTTTAATCAATGGAATCTAAAAATTCAAGTATTTAATATCTAAAAATATTTATGTTTGCCGAATAGAGATGGTCTCTACCCGGTCTCTAGTGATAAGCTTCTTCCTCCAGCGGGATCTTACTGCTCCTAATCCGGCTGCTGGAAGAATAATAAGCTTCTTCTCGGCGGCAAACGGGGCAGGTCATACACCCGTACTGTTCCCCGGCTTGAAGGAAGTGCGAATATCCATGTTTGCAGCTCAACTGTCCACCTTTCGCCCATCACTATTAGCTAATTATTTGACACTGTAAACATCACCTTTTTTGACTGGTGTTTATTAAGTTGCACAATGACCAGCCAATGGGACAGCTACTCACTGTATATCCAAGCAAGTAGCCTGGAAGTTTGGATACAATGTCTGTGGTAATTCACAATCATGAACAAATGTCTGCCTTCGCCGAAACAAAGCAACTGGATAAAAAAAGGTTGTGTCAATGGACAAGCTTGATTAAAGTGGGTACAGACATGGAGATATGGGTCAAATCAATGGCTGTTTCAAGCGCCGTGCGCGCTCACAGCCATCTATCTGACCCATTAAATCTGCCCTCATCGCTGTTTTCGAGCGCGACAAATCAATACCACTCACATGACCATTAATACGGCAATGTCGAGGAGGAGAAGCCGGGTATGGATAGTTCTGCTCTCCCCGGCTCCTCCGATATCTGACAGCAGCGTGATGACATCATCACGCGGCTGCAAGGTACATCGGACAGCTCGAATATCGCTATTGCTATTACATCCATATGGCACTATACACCTTTAGCCTGGGCCTAAACTCTCTATGATTGCTTTGGTAAATAATCTTCAACATAACTTTAACATAATAAAGTTGCAATGATGACTGTCTCAGCACATGACTACAATCAATATTATTTCTTCATTTTAACCTTTTACATTGCAGCAGCAATACGTCTTCATATCAGCTTCCATTGTTGAGGAAATCAGCGCTCTGGGGTTACAATCACTGAGGAAGTGGAAGACGGGTCACCAGTGCAAAGGTGACATTGCTCCATAAAAGTATGTGCCTTGCCCTTTTCTTTAGGACAGAGTAGCTGATGTATTTATTTAGTGAGCCTATAGGCGTGGTGCCGAGATCTGCTAAGATTTCCTCCTGTCCAACCCACCCTCTGTTTTATTAGCAAACAGCCTCTGGGAAGGGAGGAACAGTTATTTCACAACTTTTTAACATAATTTCTATGGATTCAAGGATTACCCTGCAGCATTGTTTACTCAAATGTGTTCCGGCTTTTTTTATTTCAGTTTAACAGTTTATCAAGATATAGCTTAAGCTAGCCACACATGGTACAATTTATCATTCAATCGAGGTTCGATTAGATTTTGTACTTCGATTTAAAAAATCGAACATCGATTGTCATTTAATCAAAGTTCTCCACATGGGAAGCACGATAATTGAACAATTTCGACTGAAATTAAATCGAAGTAATCCAAAATCGTCGATTGAATTCCTCTTACGATTTTAGTTTCAATTGGAAGTTAAAGGGAAGTAGCCTAAAAAATCGAGCCAAAAAATCGAGCCACAAAATCGAGCCAACAAAAAATCGACCAATCGACCAAAATTTTCCAACTTGTCCGATCACTTTTCAATCGACGATTGTACCAAAAATCGTTCAACGATCATCGATTGCACTATGTGGCAGTACATCGATTAATGTTCAATCGATCTTTTTTTCCATCGAAAATCGTCGATTGAACGCTAAAATTGGACCATGTGTGGCTAGCTTTAGAGATATATGTTAGAATTATTATTTATTTGTAGGGAGGTTTTATCAATTTAAGAAGCCCAGTAAGCATAAATAGGCAATAGGTTTCCAGTTTGCCTGCCAGGCTGAAGTCTGGTTCAATATCGATCAGCACCAGCTAATTTGACAGCGGTGATAATATGGATTTACTGTCCAATAACATGGCTTGAGGTGAAGAGATGGTGAAGACCATAGCTGTCAAGTTTGAAAAAAAATCAAGAAACGAGGGACATACAGGAAGTGATGTCACTTCCGTTATACAGGTCTTGGTTCTTCTGCGTTCCATGTCACTTCCGGCACCAGGCTTACTTCTCGGCTGATCTAGCAGGGAGAGGGTGTTACCCGCCGCTTGTGCTGATAATGTGTGGGGTAGATATAAGGGGGGAGGGGGTAGTGGGGACCGATGGACATAGGGCCGAAGTCCCAGTCCTGAGTTCCTAACACAGAACAGCCTCACAAATTTTCCCTAAGCAGTAGGGACCTGGGGACTTAAAGGGCCACAAGGGTCTATATAGGTATGGGTCTGTTCATCATCACAATCACATGTGTTGAGAATCATCAACAAACATAAAACATAGAAGAATGTCCATACAATGTGATAGAAATAAAAAATAATAAATAAATAAAGGTCCGGTAAGATTTAATGTCCATATAAATTATAGATTCGACAGTGCATGCTGAGTTGTCGCTAGGATCCTGTTCTGTGAAGGAGCGGAAAATGGGCGGAAACCATGGGTCCCAGAGATGGATCAGATATTGAGTGACCATATCTGGGACCCATGGTTTCCTCCCATTTTCCGATCCTTCACAGAAGGAGTCCCCAGGTCCCTACTGCTTAGGGAAAAACTTGTGAGGCTGTTCTGTGTTAGGAACTGAGGACTGGGACTTCGGCCCTATGTCCATCGGTCCCCACTCCCCCCTTCTATATCTATTCATTTGAGATGTTGGCCAACCTTGTCAATTGAAGTTAAATGATTCAGGATCGCTCCATGTTTTAATGTGTGGGGTGGGAAATTAGCAGGGAGAATAAAGCCCTCGCCCTGCTAGATCAGCACGATTTCAAGAATCCAAGAAAAATCTGGATTTCTTGAAATGAGTATATGGCCTGGAAAACCCCATAAAAAATTGACTTTCCCAGTCAAAATGGGAAAGTTGACAGGTCTGGTGAAGACAAAGGAAGCTGAAGTGTAGTTGCTGAATGATCAACTGTTTACTGAGCATCTTTTCAACTGTATACACTATAGATGGAAGGCTATATTCACTGCTCAAAAAAGAAGGGGAACACAAAAATAAGACCTGATCCTAGATCTAAATTAATGTAGTATTCTCTTTAAATACTTTTTTTCTTTACAAAGGACTCTCATATCATCTGTTTCTGATTCTGATCTGTTTGAGAAGACAACATTTGTGGCCCACTGGAGGTAATTTTGCGTGGTTCTGGCAGTGCTTCTCCTGTTTTTCGTTGCACAAAGATAGAGGTAGCGGTCCTGATGCTGGGTTGTTGCCCTCCTTCGGCCTACTCCACATCTCCTGATGTACTAGTTTGTCTCCTAGTGGCGCCTTCATGCTCTGGACACCTCACTGACAGACACAGCAAACCTTCTTTGCTTTAGTCTAGGTGTGGGAGACCATCCACCAGCTCATCAGGAGCATGCCCTGTCGTTGTAGGGAGGTCATACAGGCCTGAAGCTAGTATAATTTAGTTTGTTTTTTTTACATTCACATTAATTTACACTTAGTACCCCACAATGACAAAGTGAAATCAGGCATCAACTTTCCCCAAGAAAGACAATAGACATCATCATCAGTAACTGAATTAATCATGGTTGTTATAAAAGTAGCCTCTCTGATGCCTTTCTGGGGTGAACTGTCTATACAACCAGGGCAAAATGTCTGTTCTACAATTGGACATTGTCTGCCCGACAATCGGTTCAGCTCTGCTTTACCATGGGACACTATTTTCTCGGCCCATCTCTGCTTTACCAGAGGTAACTGTCTGCTTTAGCATGAGCCACTTCTGTGCTTAAGTGCCTACAGTACTATGCAGTTCCTATGATGAGCCAATTGTTCCTCTTATAATGGTCAGTGTTGGATTTTCTTGGACATTCCTCTCCAATGGGTGTAAATATGTTTTATCATTGGCCATTCTCTGTTCTAGTATAGTCTGCTGTCTACTCTATGTTGCTTTAGTAAATGTTCCTGGCCATATTCCTGCCATGGGTTACTCTCTGCTCTACCCTGGGACATTAAAACATTAAATTTTAGGCCAAAAATATTTTTTTGTAGAGATAATGAAAAGTTATTTAACAAAAGAGTAGTTTATAACATACAGCTTATTAAAAAAAAAATAGCTGATTAACAGCCTTCACTAGGTCATTTAGAAAATGGTAGAATAACCCTTAGGACACGTTATGACAGGCTAGCAGGTGAAGGTACTAAGAGTCAATAAACTTCCTGTATTCACTGCCTGTTCATATTTATGTAGGGCTAAGACTCTAAATCCTTGTAAGCCTTTCTATGAAGATCAAGGCAAAGGTGCAGTCCACCTTTTTTAACGATAGAAAGAATAATTGTCCACTCTAGGAACTGGCATGTATTATGTCATTAGGAACATTCTATTCCGAAACAGCAATTTGAACCAATCCCATCATAAAGTATTAGAGGGGTTTATCGACTGACATCAGAAGACTAGTAAAGTAGATTTGGGTTAAAGTGTTAAGCTTCATTCATTTTCACTTCCCTCGGGTGTGTTTTTTAGGCTTTAGAGATAGTGGTGATGTAAAACCACGCTACGCAACTCACTACTTGACCACCCACATTTCAATGGACACATGACTTAAAGCTTTCAGAAAGCGTTAACTTAAGTCAGATGAGTTAGGAGACCCTGTTTAATCTGTGCTTTATATTTAAAAGAATGTCCCCTTTCCACACCACCGTGCCTGTCCTACTGCTAAGCACAAATTGTACATATAGACTAAACAGCCACAAATTTTTGGGCAACAGACTAGTGTTGAGCGGCATATGGTATATTCAAGTTTGCATAATTTTGCGAATATATTAAGAAACATTTATAGAGAGTTTGGAGTTCAAAAGATACCGTTTACTATTGTTAATAAACATTTGAAATTCATAAAATTCGATTTGACTGTATTCTATTGCCTTACATCATGAGTAGTCCATTGCATTTATTCACAAAGATTAGCAAACCAGCTTTACAGCTTCTCTTCTTCATTCTGTGATCATAGCCAGTACAAGCACTGTCCGTATTGTGCCTATCCATTCGCAATGCACACAAATATGCGCGATGTATGCCGGTAAACAATGTTGAAGAAAAATATGACAAATATCCGCCATTGCAAATAACCAAGCGCACATTAGCGAAATATTCAGAATTCTGAAATGTTGGATATTTGTTGAATATATTCGAATTTCCAATATTCTTGCTCAACACTACAGCAGACCATTGTACTAGCCTCAAGCTGGCCATACATGTGTAGATTTTTGGACGATCAACCATAGACCATCAGAGTTTTCAAAAATGTGATCACAATGGAATCAAAAGCTATACCACATTGGGCATTCAACATTCGCCCTATTCTGATCAAAAAGCGATTTTGATAAAAAAAAAATGGTTGCCATTAAATTGGAGAGTTCCATGCAAATTGATTTGATCGAACAAAAAGCGATTGTGTGTACTTAAAACACTTTTGTCTTTAGCCAAATTTCATCAAAATTCACCGTCCGATCACTTTTCGATAAATTTCACTTTTTGTTGATCAAATCATTTTTGGTTTATATTCAATCAACTGATCGCTTTAAAATAAGCCATACACAGATCGCTTAATGCATGATCTCTTCTGTGATTCAAACATCGATCGATTGTACCACCACAAAGTGGGATCGATTTAATCCCTTCAGAAAAACCATTAGGTATTTGTACGACCAACTGAAATTTACCGGTATGTTTGATCACTTCTCGATCGATTTCATGTTCAGGGCCCTTTCACACTATATGCATTTTTTAAAGGCACGCGTTTCTGCATATATACAAAAACACATGATTTTTCCACATTACATCTGCGTCAGTGCTTTGCATTTGCGTTTTTTAACAAATCAATAAAAATACAGGAAAAATTTATTTAAAAAATGCATACAGCAGGGAGTTTTTAAAAACGCATGTGGAAACGCTGTGTTTTTAAAAACACATGCAGTGTGAATGGTTACATTGGTTGTCGCACACATTTTTTAAAACGCAGGCATGTAGTGTGAAATGGCCCTCAATTTCGATCACTTTTCACCAATCGCATTAGTCAGGTATCGATTCCTGTTCGATCAACTTATAAAAATCGATGATAACCTTAACCTGCTTAGCGTTCATGCCGGGCCCAGCTCGTCCAGAGTAGTGATGATCACGAATATTCGGATTCCGAATATTAATCGCGAATATCGGCAATTCAGAAATTCGCGAAGATGGTGAATATATTGCCGAATATTCGCAATTCCGGATATTCTGTATTTTTTTCCATTACACACGCCTCTCAATGCAAGTGGACAAATGGGAAGGCTGCAACAAGAGCTTAGCAACACTCCCTGTGACCATCAACAGTTTTTAAATCCAATATTGGGGTGATGCAAATATTCGGAATATTGCGAAAATCGGAACTTTAGAAAATTCACGAAAATCACTTAGATGGCGTTTTTTTTTCAACACGCCCCTCAATGCAAGTTAAACATATATTCGCGAATATATAAAATTCGCATGAAACTGCCGATATTCGCAATAAGAAGACTATTGCCGAATGCGAATATTTTCCGAATGTTTTCCCAAAAATTCACGGCATGCCGCGAATACGAATGTTGCCTATGCCGCTCATCACTAGTCCAGAGTTTGTGTGAAGAACAAACTCTGGATGAGCTGGCCTCCCATGAAAGCCGCAGCGGGGTTTCCCGGGGTTGTGCGGCATCACCGATCGCGTCACGGTGACGCGGAAGGGGGCGGGGGTGTGCAGTGCCATAGACCTCCATGTTAATGGAGGGGTCTCTGCTCTCCAGCCCTCACAGCAGGTGTCATGAATGACACCGGCTGTGTGGAGGGGGGGGGGAGGGAGGAAATGGCAGGCAGTGTACCTTGTACACTGCTGCCATTGCCCGTACCACACTGTTAAAAACGGTGCAGTACAGGCGGTGCGCTAGGGAGGTTAAGTAGATAGAAAGGAAATATCAATGTGTGTATGGCCACCTTAAGGTTAACCTGACCATGTATGTGGACAACTATAAATTCCAATAGTTGAATGTAACATTAGAGTTTTTGTTTGTTCATCCTGATATCTAATGAAAATACATTACAAATTGCAACGACAATAACAATTTACCAACATGTTTGATGACCTTTCGAACAATTTTTTGTTCTAAATGTATCCATCGAACATATCGGCCATTCAACCAAAAAACCGCAATGCACACAAAAATGTTCAGTCTTTGTTGATCGAACTAAAGAATCTACACGTGTAAACCCACCTTTAGCCCAATTGCGCACACATAAGTGGCCTGAACAGGGCCCTGACCTTAACCCTTTTTAAAACATCTCCATTGTTAGAAGCCGACCTTAGATATGCTCTTTTGGCTGAATCTGCACACATTCCCACAGACACAATTCAAAATTGTGGAAACCCTTCCTAGAAGAATGAAGGTTAGGGGGGGGGGGGGAGGGGTTGCAATAGAAAAACAAATAAGATACAAAAGACGATATTGATTAATTACCTTTAACTTGTAGTATAACACGTACGACATGGCAAAATTTTGAACTCTTTATGTTCCATTTACCTTAGTTGTTTTTTTCTCAAATGGCAATTTCCATACTTAAATACTTCAATTAAAAGGCATTGGAGTACCTTCAATTATCCAGTTACAATAATGGATTAATAAGTCACTTATTCCAGACAAGAGACATTAGCCACATTCCTTCCTTTAACTACAGAGAGCTGGAAATGAACTTCCTATTCAGAAAGTCTAATTGTTTATCAGATTAATTACTTTCAAACATCCTTGAAAAGTGGAGTAGTGGAACAGCAGGGACTAGCTCGTTTGCCGCCATGTGGTTTTATGGTTCTCACATTGTATAGGCAGGTGTTAAGGGCCCCATACACGTGGCAGATTTTGCCACCGACCGATGTGCATGCATATTGCTCGGTCTGCAGGAGAACGGACATGTCCATAAATCTCTGGCCAATGTCATTAGTATATATCAATGGGCGCAAAATTGCCCATTGATATATACGTGTATGGGGGCCCTTACACATCTTCCATTTTATATCCATGGGATGTGTTTTTTTATATGACAACGTGGAAAAGTTTGTAATTTGTGAAATGCTGAAGCGACCACATGTGGATCCAGCAATCATTCCATAGACATAACTTTTGGATTATGAAGCCTCCAATTCTAATGCTTGGTTGAAATACAACCGAACATCTTAACCATGTCTGCATTGTTCTGCTAAATTCTGAAACATAGGCATCCCCTTTCTTTAGGTCCCCATACACGTTTGGATTTCAACTCAGGTTCAATTTAATTGTATGATCAAAGAATCGATGATTGTTCGAACTGGGGGCCGGCACCCCCATCCAACACATAAAGGGTTCCTGCCGATACTCTGAGTGACGGGGTGCTCGTCATCACATTGCACTCTGAGTAACGTCATCACATTGCACTCCGTCGCTCGTCTATCGGCCTCGGCTAAACCGGTGTATAGGGGCCTTTTGTGGCAGCATCTTTGGTACGCACCCCATTCACTTTTAATTGACCTATCTGACCTAGGGAAACATTTCACCTGACAGGAAGTGAAACACTTAAAATAAGATAAATAACCCCCTTTGTCTTCAGGTGGACACAGCATCCAATATAGTTCACATGCATGAGAAACATACTGTACTTCTTGGTATGTATTACTGCTCTTGTTTTCCAGACAGAGGTCTTCCCTACTTGCTAAGCCTACACTTTCCTGCCATTATTATGAGTTTTTTGCGAAGTCACTGAACAATGGTATTATCAATATTGCTGGAGATGTAGGTAAGTGTTGAAGTAACATTTGGAAAAAAAATTATTGCTCTAGCATATATACCGTATATGCCGGCGTATAAGACGACTGGGCGTATAAGACGACCCCCCAACT
>CM070036.1:14188890-14199608 GCA_036250615.1 Ptychadena robeensis | reverse complement strand
CCTCTCATTGTGATCCACCCACCATATTATACAGGTACCCCCAGCATATCCCCTCCGTGTGACCCATCCCCCTGAATATACAGGTACCCCCAGCATATCCTCTCCTTGTGACCCATCCACCTGATTAAACTTGTACTCCCAGCATATCTTGTTTTTTCTATGAAAGTCAGCAGGTGTTCAACATTTGCTAAACCTCCTCCCAGTCCTGGTTTTTCAGTAAATACGTTTAGGTGCACCTGCCAAGGTATGGAGAATTCTCAGGTTCTCATCTGAAAAAGCTTACATGCATTTCGCTGCACGCTTTAAGCTTATCCCAGTATCCATTAGGACAAGGTAGACGGACCTTGCTGGAGGATGCCATGGGTCTTCTAGCTTTATTTTTTTCTACCTTTCCTAGTGTGATACTGCCATTTATTTGATATCCACTATATAGTGTCACATGTGGCTTTTATTTATGGTAGTATGCATGCAAGAATCGGTTACTCTCCCAAACAGATTTCTACCCATAAAATTATTTTGATGTCTGCATAAAGGAGGGTACAGACACGGAGATATGGGTCAAATCGATGGCCGTTTCAAGCGCCATGCGTGCTCACGGCCATCTATCTAACCCATATATTGTGCCCCCATCGCTGTTTTCGTGCGGGACAAATCAATCGTGCTAAACAGCATTATTGGACATGACCATTAACATGGCCAATGTCTGACGCTTTGCCTAAAGACCGCGGGTCTCCAGGCAAAGCTCGGCTGAGGAGGAGGAGCCAGGGAGAGACAGTTCTGCTCTCCCCGGCTCCTCCGATATCTGACTGCAGTGTGATGACATCATCACGCTGCTGCAGGGTACATCGGACGGCTCGAATATCCCCTCCGAGAAGCGTTCAGACGTACCCTTGATCCCCAAGGAAAGTATCGGTTTTCAAAATCAAAAAAAAATGTTGCGATCCCAGTGAAATAGCAATGTCTATGGCCAGCTTTAGGTGTCAGTGATGCCTATGATGCAAAGACGTAACCTAGGCAGCCATTACTGTCAATGGCCAAGGCCAGCTGCAGGTTCCCACCATCAACCGTGGCACCAGGTACATGCATCCAGGAGGAGGCACACTATGATATAAAAAAGCTATGTACAGCTCCCACCATTTGCTATGCCCACTTTAATAGAATATTTATCTGTGTCACTGGGTCTAAAGTAAAGAATCGCCAATAGGGTTTCATTTTTAAATTTCATTGGTGTTTAGGTTTGAAAATGAGAAAGCGGAATGTAAAAAGATGAAACCTTTGCTTGAATATTGCAGATATGGCTCGAGGACATCAGAAGCTTCAGTCACAGCAGAAAAATGCCAAGAAACAAGCAGAACAGAAGAAGAAACAAGGACATGATCAGAAAGCCGCAGCTAAAGCAGCTCTAGTATTCACCTGCTCTGTTTGTCGGGTAAGTCTTTAATCCTCCGCACTGATCTGCCAGAACATTTACCAGGACTGCTTCTGTCTTACCTCCTTTTCATGTAGCTTAATATTGTCCTGTTTAACTTGTTTAAAAATTCGCTGACACAAAGGAGAACACAAGCTTTGATGTACTATACTGCATGCTTTCGGCTCCATTGTCGGACTTTATCCATGATTGTTTAGTATATACACATAGTAATTAGCCAGGTTTTCATGCTGGGGATCAACTAAAATAGCATTGTTTTCAATTTCTGTGATCAGTGTTGTGCTGTGTTGGCCAATGATGAATACAGAACGTTCAGAGTTAGTGATGTGTCACATACAGGAAGTTTATAGTTCAAGTAATCCACTTTATTGGCAAACTGCAGTCTCTAAAGAAGCAAGGTTTTGTGGTGTATTAGGTCCCTTTGGGCTTAATAGGGATCAAAGACACCCCAAAAGCTTCAGTTAGCCAATAAAGGGGATTACTTGAACTTCAAACATTCTGTATATGATATGGGGCATTAACAACTTAAGATTTTATAAAGTCACTAAAGTCTAGTTGACTTAACACAATTAAGGAACACACAAGGGTCCAACAATAAACAGCTTTTATTAAAGTTTCTGTAACGTTACCAGTTAACATAACAATAAAACAACAAAAACAGAATTCTACCATCTCTAGATAAATTGGCAGAATGCCCACAAGATGGGGCTGCCACTTTTTTGTTTACATTTCACCAGCAGAGTCCAGCTCAGGAATACAGATGTCACCCGGAGCTGAACAAAATCACCAGCAGAGTCCAGCAATCAGACTGCATACATGCTGATACAGTCAGACTGGACAGGGGATTATGCCGGTGGCTGTGCAGATCGGCACCTCTTCCTCGTGTGCATACAGACTGGTGTGCACACTGAAATGACTGGTTGACTCAGAAATGACTGCTTTACTGCTACATGCAAAAAGGTACAAAATACTTCACAATTATATGTGCACAATACTACACTGAACCAGTGACTGGGTCATTGACATTCCTTAACCTCCTTATGCACGTGGCACGCCAAAAAAGTGAGCAATATTCACCACCCTGATTTCCTGCTGGCCAGGAGGTCTCGTGCACAACTCCGGCGTTGCTGGAGTTGTCCTAGGAAAAGGCATTACATGAAGGTCTATGGCGCCGCCTACTCCCGCCCCCTTTGCTTCACCGGTGGCGCCGATGCACACAATTGCCTAGGAAATCTGGTGGACAGGTGAGTTTCTCCTCAGTTAACTCGGGCTGAGTTTCATGATGGATAAAACTCAGCCTAAGTTAACTCGGGCCAAATGCCCAGGAGGTAAACCAACTAGACATTTTCTCAATGTACATAGGTGATGTATTAAGTAAAAAATAGTTCTGACTGCATATCGTTACCTTTTTATACAATATCTCTGAAGCTGCTGGAAGGCAGTCCAGTGATTAGAACAGAGCACTCGTGCTGCATTATGTTGACTTGCTCAATCGATTGCAGAACATCGATCCTACTACCACACAGTGTAATCGATTTGTTTACAATCGTACTGTGGAGTGCATATACAATATTAGCGCAATTGTGATCGCATACAAATTGATTGCAATAGCTAGGAACATATTTGTATGATCAAGCAAAATTTATCAACAAGTCTGAAAGTTTTATGATCAATTTCAGTACATTTTTGATTGATCGTACCAGGTGTGCGGGAAGTGATTTATGATCAATTGACTTTTTGATAGTTTTAATTTAAATCGATGGAACAGAAATATTGAACAGTGTATGGCCACCTTTATTGGTGTCCAGAGACTGGGGAATAAGGTTTGTAGCTACGAGTCCACGTGTGATGCATTTGCAGTAGAATGTATACTGATCATTTACATAATCTGCTTCCCCAGTCTTGGGAAGGTCTGCTTCTGATGAGCTAGATATTAATGTATATAATGACTCATGTCACAGAGCATTAAAGGGAGTTCTCCACCCAATGAGCAGAACTGCCTAGAGAGCAACAATTACATTACACAACATGTAGATGGATGGAAGGTATAAACTGACTTTTCTGGTCTGGAATGTGGCAATTGTAGCACGATGACATTTTCTATTTGGTTTTAGAACATTTATAGGTGCACTGTCTACACCTGGTAAGTCAAGCACGGGGGGGGGGGGGGCATACATTTAAAACTTGGACAAAGTTGCGTGCCAACCTTTGCTATAGAAACAAAGAAACTAAAATTATGGAAGTTTTTTCTTAATAACAGAATGATGGGCCTTTCATATGGAAACAAACTTGACCTCCCTAGCGTTCATGACAAACCCAGCTTGTCAGGAGTTTGTTTTTAAAAACAAACGCCGGACAAGCTGGGCTGCCCATTAATGCCGGGATAGCTGCGGGGATTTTCTCTGCGGACACAACATTTCCGGGGTTGCGCATGATCACCGATAGCGTCACAGTGACGTGGCGCACCATAGACCTCCATATTAGTGGGGCATCGGCTTTTCATTAATGACTCCGATGTGGACAGGAGCAGAGGGAGGGCGGTAATTTTAAGCAGTGTACTATAGCAGAACTATTGGACGTTAAAGGTAGCCATGTATGGCCACCTTAAGTTTTGCTTAAACATTTAAACTGGAAAAAGCAACGAATACGATTACACATGTAACATTAAGTGTCATATAAAAGACACATCTGTGCCATTAATTTCTTAAATAAAATGTAAAAAACGATCTTGCGGACCCAATATAACTACACTGTGGGACCTTGGGCTGGAGTTTGACAGCTTGACATTCTAAAGGGTTCATATATTACTCTTTGATCTGTATAGAAACCTTGCTATATCTACTGGAAAAGGTTCATCGTCTTGTAGTGTTGTGTGTCTCCTTATAAAGGTTTGGCAATATGCCTGATTAGTGGAACAATATCTGGTCCTGTATGGGACACTTAAAAACGCTTATACACAAACCCTAATAACACCTATTTGTTTGACATGCTCTGACCTGCACATTCATGTGAACAGGCCTATTTAAATGGATAAGTGTGAGCAGGGTCTTTTCATTGTAACATGAGTTCCATGATGTACTGGATCTACAACTAACTAGTGATGAGCAGCATAGGCAATATTCGATTCGATGTTCCAAAATATATTCGTATCCCATTACCTTTTTAAAATGAATGGTCACATGTATGTATTTTCTCATTGCGAATATCACAATGCATTATATCGCTAATATTCAAAATATCCGCTGCCTTATTTGCGAAATTTGCACATTCTCGTATAGAAAATATTCATTGAATATATTCGCAATGGAATATTCAAGATCAACACTACAACTAACCAGTGGTACTTGTTCTCTTGTACCCCATTTCCAAACTGCAATCTTATAATGTAACCATTTAAAGAGTTAATTCAAATGCTGGTTTGTCAGCTGTTGCCATTATCGCAGCAAGGAAGCTAAATGAAGGAGAACCTTCTATTTAAAGAATTGCAGCTCCTCCCAAGACAAACCTGAATATTCAGTTCATGCTCAACCCTACAGTCTGATTTTCCTCCATCTATAGTATGCGTCATGCTTAATTTATGGCTGCAGCATTTTTTTTTCTTCTCTGAACTAGAAGTATTTTGAACTGTTCAAAATGTGTATCAGCCAACATAAAGTGGCATTTCCCAGCAAACTCTCATTATCTCGGCACCTCCTTTTATATGTTGTGTATTCTATCTGCAATAAGCCTCATGATGTACAGAATTCTAGAACCCTCCTTGCTGAACAAATGTCGTTTGACAAGGTTTGTTAATGGCTTCTGAACTTGTGGTTTTTATTTTTATTTTTTTATGTAATTGACTTATTTGGACAATGAAGTAGCTGCAGATTGAAGTCATTGTCTTTCTCCTGTATGCTTGTCACTGTTGGACTGAAAGCATTTTGCAAAGCAATGGCGCTCCAGTTTGCTTGCAATAGTCCCCTTTATCCAGGCATTAGATGTTATTACAATTTCAATGTTTATATTATGTTGCATTTTTGTAATGTGATATCCATCTCAAGGTCTGGGTCCATGTTGGTAATGGGCAATTCCTCTATGCAAAAAGCCTGGAACTGTGGCGGGCAAACCTTAAACTTGTGAGCCAGGAGGAGTTCTTAAATTTGTGGCCAGACCAAGAGTTTGTAATGGTACTGGGATAGGTGACCCTTTCATTCCTTTGACTAGTGGTTAGATTGGGCAGAAATGTAAACAAATTGCATTGTAAAAAAAAAAAGCGTATTAACTTTTTTTTCATTTAGATCAAAGATTAGAAGTTGCTTTGACTGCTCTCAATCTGCTCATTCACACAATAAGCATAGAAAAATGCCTACCTTTTTTGAGGTTTAGACACCTTTTTAGGCATTATGTCTGTTCATTGCGATGAATGATCAAAGGGGGGCATCAGTCTGTTCACAAAGGGCGGGATTAAAACCCCGGTCGGATATGGCCCCATAGCTTGCCCATGTCCGGCCTAGAGCATACTGCTAGGACTGTTCTCTCATAGATTCGCTTCTCTACTTCTCTAGAAAGTGCCATTTTAGCCGGCTATAGCATCTGGGCTGATGATGAATGTTTACTTTGCTAAAAATTTTAACTAGTATTTCTTTTTGCTTTAGACACAAATGCCAGATCCCAAAACTTTCAAACAACACTTTGAAAGCAAACATCCAAAGGTGCCACTTCCTCCAGAGCTGGTTGATGTCGAGGCATAGACTTGAATGGTAGGTGTTCATAATATAAACTTCAATGGTCACTTTTCTCTGGTGTTTATACCAAAATGGAAAACAAAACGTCACTAAAACTTGTACCCTTAACCTCCCTAGCGCTTCTGACAGCACTATCTCATCCTGCATTTGCTTATGCAGTATTGCAGTTGATGAGATAGAGCCGTCCAGCTTAGCTCAGATCTCCCGACAGCAGCACGGGACATTCGTATGCAAATTAGGATATCTTCAAAGAGCACACCTGGAATATCACCCCCATTCACATTTCCAGATGTGATCTTTGAAGTTAACCCTTTCAGAGGGTACCAAATGCCATTGTATTGGATACAGTGATAACTGTATCCAATACAATTCAAAGTAAAACAAAACACATTTCCAATTGTAATAAAAATGTTATTATAAACAAACATAAATACTGTTTTGAAATCTTTCATACCAAGTAAGCATTCAAGAGATTTAACCTTCCTAGCGCACTGCCCGTATTGCGCCGTTTACAACGGCGCGATACGGGCGATCGAGGCAGTGTACACTGCCTGTCGTTTCCGGCTTCCCGCCGAAGCTCTACTCGCAGCTGTTATTACTGACAACAGCTGCGTGTGAGAGAAAGCCGGCGCTCCTCCATTAACATGGAGGTCTATGGCGCCTCTTTGGTGTTCATGCACCCTATTATTAAAAAAGGGTGCAATCTTCATGTCGCACTAATGTAACCATTGACAGTCAATTAATGCATTGCGGCAAGGGCCAACGTTGCAATAAGCGCAGCGTGGGCTATGACACACCTGTGTGTACAGACATGTCATAGCTCATTCCTTTAAGTGGCCAGGTCCCTTTTTCCTGTAGTGTGGCTAGCCCCTTAGATGATTGTCTGTCTTTTCAGACTTTTTTTTATATCCATTGAAAGGTCCCCCCCTGCTTTCCCCTTTCTCCTGCACAACCACCATAATAATGGGTTCTTTTCCTAGCAAAGACCCAGAATAGTACTAGCATGGCATTCTAACCTCCTGAGTTCTATTCATCATAAGATTACCTTTTATTTAATGTTGCTTCCGAGTAAGGTGTCTTACATCCTTTTCTCTATTTTTCCAGGGCTTTCCTTCAATAATGGACTGTTCTCTGGTGGTTTATCAGAAAAGGGGCTCTGGAAACCATATTTCTATGTGGTTTACTCAAAGGGATTCATACAGAGACCTCTAAATGTACAGTTATTTACCAATTTGTAATCTCAAGCTAGGAAACTCAAATTTTTACAGTTGTAATTATAATGATTTGATGTCTATAATGTGTATACTTTGTTCAATAAAAGTAGTACCTTGATTTTACATTTGTGTTTTTTTTTTTATTGTTAACCCTTTAAAATGAATCTACACTATGTGGAATGTTATTTTGTGCTGAAGCCACTGGAATAAAACACACAAGTTATCAAGGATGGTCACATGGTTTTGCCGACCTACAGGAAGCACCATGAAAAGCTCACGAACAAACTATTTGTTAATAGGGGCTTTTAACACCTACGTAGCGTATGAAGCCTGTGGTATCTGAAAGTAGAGAGAAGCTCCCTGTCTGCCTACAACAGGATGGAGGGCTGGGATAATATTGGCTTGGTTTGTATCCTTGTTCCTAAAAGGTGTTGCTCACATCTAAAGCCACCAACCAATTTAAAATGTGAAGCAGTGATCAAAAAGCTTTGACACTTCTGGCTAGTGTTAAAATACTGTTGTCATGCTAGTTTTGCAGTTTTGGCATCTCATTAATCATCTTTAACAGGGACCCAACCAGTTCTGCCACAGAACAGTCTCATTCACAACTGCAAAGTAACATTTGCAAGTGTTGATGAGTTAGAAGCAAATTAAGCCATTCATTATACAATTTCTTGTTCATTCTTAAAGCAGTTCTATACTCAAAAATTAAAAAACAAATACATTATATTGGCATAATACTCTTAAGTCAGGAGATCACATCTGTGAAAACTGCTACAGAATAAAAAAACATACTTGCCATCCTCACTTCCTCATTCTCAAAGCCATGTTTAGTAATGGCAAAGAGAAGCTGTTCCACCACTTTATGTATACTTCATTTTTGATGATGAAGCTGTAATTAAAAAAAAAAAAAAAAAGCCACTAGATGGAGCTTTGAATACATTAGATCCCGCAGGTGTGAAGCTGCCATAAAATCCCATGGGACTACAGCACTTCTTCCCCAGTGCCCTTGCGGGCAGTATTTACAAAACATGCCATGGTGGGGACTAACGCAGTGGTAGGAGTGATCCCAAAAATCACCTCTGCTGTAAGAATATTTGGGCATCGGGATGCTTCTGGGTCTGCCCTGTGACGCGAAGGAGGGTTGGGGTAGGCGGTGCCATAGACCTCCATGTAAATGGAGGGGCGTCACCTTTTTTCAGCATGTCTCCAGTGACGCCAGATTTATGTTCTGAACCTCTAACCTTGCCACGTGTGCAACGCCTAGGTTGAGATGAGATGCTGTCGCCACACAAACCTCCCGCACATGAGTGCCTGTGCGGGAGGTTTGTGTGGCGACAGCCGCACTTGGAGACTTCCCAGGCGAGGAACCACCCCCGGATTTTGAAGCAGCATGGTCCTGAGACTCATTAAATTTTTTTTAACAGCATCTCATCTATTAAGCAGACAACTAACGGTCTGTCCCCAATCTTATCCTCTCTGCCCTCACCGCCACTTGGTGGGTGGCCTCTATGCTGCTAAATCCGGATGGTCCCTTGCCCTGCAGAGGCGTACATTGATCCCCCGTGAGCTAGACCATTGCCTCTCCCCATACTAAGGAGAGACACGCACCCCCCAACAAAACAAAGCAGATCCACACACATCAGTAGGTGCATAGGCCTGAAGAAGCCCTACCAGGCGAAACATGTTGCCTTACATGCACCTCATTTGAGCAACCATCGACTGTCTACTTATCCGTGTATGGTATCTGCGTGTTATATAACCCTGTTGGTTAAGGGCATGTTGCAACACATGCAAATGTGATTTATCTTGCATGTATAAATAGATCTTGCTGTATAGTTGTATGGTCAATTCCAGCTTCATCCTACATGTACAGACGGGGACTGGGTGTATGTGTACAAGACAAACTGTTTTTAAATAGACCAACTGTTGTAACTAGGATTTCACCAATAAATTTGTAAACTTTTAAGGCAATGCAAGTTAATGAACGACCGGATCGCTGTTCCATGTAAAGTCCCAGGAGGGGCCATTTCTATATTTCTTTGGGATGGGAACAGTGATCAGATCCACCCTCCAATCTTATTCTGTTCTCCATGCAACATGTTTTTTCTGACATCTAATGTTCGTTTACAGCCCCTCAAATAGAAATGGGGTTTGGACTGATTGTAAGTTAAATTTTAAATTCTGGTTCTGATTTAAGTTGGTCTTAAGTCAAGTAGGTAAGTCAATGGTCCACTGTATACTTGATACGTCACTATAGCACTCATAGTAGGAGTCTCCCAGTTCCTGCCGCTGAAATAGATCCTCACAGCATGATGCTGCCACCACCATGCTTCATTGTAGGTATGGTACTGGCCTGGTGATGAGCGATGTCTGGCCTTCATACAAAAGAGTAAAAAAATTTGTCTAATTAGACCAGAGAATTCCGAGTGTCTTTTAGGTGCATTTTGGCAAACTCCAGATGGGCTACCATATGCCTTTTTACTAAGGAGTGGCTTCTGTCTGGCCGCTGTCATACAGATCTGATTGGTGGGTTGCTGTAGAGATGGTTGTCCTTCTGGAAGGTTCTCCTCTCTCCACAGAGGACCTGTGGAGCACTGACCGAGGCTGGCCAGCTCTAATAAGAGCTTTGGTGCGTTGAACTTCCACTTATGGATAATTGAGGCCATTGTGCTTATTGGGACCTTCAAAGCAGCAGAAATGTTTCTGTAATCTTCCCCAGATGTGTGCCTCGAGACAATCCTATGAAAGAGGTCTACAAATTTGACTTCATGCTTGGTTTGTGCTCTGACATGAACTGTCAACTGTGGGACCTTATGTAGACAAGTGTGTGCCTTTCCAATTCATGTCCAATCAATTGCATTTGCCGCAGGTGGTTACCAATTAGGCAGCAGAAACATCTCAAGGATGATCAGGGGAAACAGGATGCACCTGAGCTCAAGTTTGAGCTTCCTGACAAATGCTGTGAATACTTATGTTCAAACCTTTTTCACATTGTCATTATGAGGCGATGTGTGTAGAATCCTGAGGAAAGGAAAAAAAAAATGTAATCCATTTTGGAATAAGGCTGTAACATAACAAAATGGGGGAAAAAGAGATGTGATGTGAATTGTTTCCAGATGTACTTTAGGTCTCGGGTGTATCATGATCTGGGAGAATATAGAGCACTGGCCCCATAGCAGATAGTTAAGGTGGGTTTACACGTCAAGATTTTTTCGGCCGACAGATGGATGACGAACGATTTTTTTGTTCGTTGTACAAAAATCTGAAACGGCCATTTACTCCGATGGATTTTTTTCCCCGATATCTGACAAAAAATTGTCCACAAAGTGATCGGACATGTTGGTAAAC
>CM070036.1:14153718-14175842 GCA_036250615.1 Ptychadena robeensis | reverse complement strand
GGGAGGGTGGGTGATTGCAGCATCCAAAGAGGGCCTCACTTCCGGCGAGCTGGTACATATTGCCTCTCCTTACCCCTCCTCTTCCTACCTTGATCCTAACCCATCCTTAAGCTTGCCACACACGGTTCAATTTTGGTTCAATCGATGCTCGATTAGATCAAGGAATTCAATCGAAATCGAATCAACATACACCCCACATTGAGTTTGCGATTGTGGTGAGATTTTGATTCCAAAATATTACTAAAATCGCCGATTTTTGGTCTGGAAACGATTGAAGTTCAGATTGAAGTGGTCTATGTTATTATATCGAATCTACTCGATCCAGGAGAAACACCACAAACATCGACGATTATAAAACGATTTTGGCACAATCGACGATGATTTTGCAACATGTCCGATCAAAATTCGATAAATTTTTCTGCCTTCATCAATTATCGTTGATCGTACCATGTGGGCATTTCTCGATTTTCGTTCAATCGATGAAAAAATTCATCTAATTGAGCATCGATTGAATCAAAATCGAACCGTGTGTGGCTAGCTTAACTGACCTGATCTCAATCGCAACCATGCTACCCCAGTCAAGGGCCCTCTCACCTACACTCCGCTGCGGCTACCGGGCATACCTTACCAGTGTCAAATGATTTCGTTCAATGCACATTAAAGCGAAGAGATATGATCTGGGCATCAAGTTGTAGCACTTTCAGGGCTCATTTCCAACCCAGTCCTACATTTTATGTCATGATAGGAATTTATTAAATAGATTAAGGCTTTTTCCAGGAATTTAGCTGCATCCCTGCAGGTCTCCAGGTATATCAGAATTCAACTAGCTTGTCAAAACAGGCCGTCTGGAAGAACTTTTACGAGCTTGGATCTGGGTGTGGTGTGACCGGCATAATAGGCTTCATCATCTGCAGAGGAAGCCATGCATGCAGGAGAGTTCAGTCATTTACTTTGTTATAACTTTGCAAACGTATGCATATTAAACCATGAAATCACTATGCAGACATATGGAGGGGGGTCACTATGCAGACATATGGTGGGGGGCTGATGTGACTCGGGGGGAGCGCTGGATATGAGAGCAAACAGAAGGCCTCGGCGTACTCTGCATACTCGGCTGTGATTCCTAAAGCTGGTCATACACCTTCAGATTTCCTTCAGATCAGATTTTGTTTTACCAAAACCATGTAATATGAGGACCTTTCTACACCTTCCAATCACTATGTATTCTATCAGGGAGGACACTATACTACATGGTTGTTGGTAGATCTGATCTGATCTGAAGGAAATCTGACAGAGAAATCTGAAGGTGTATGGCTTAGGTGTATGGTATAACTCTCACCCTAGAGCAAATAAAGCATTAAATGTCAATCTATCCTATAACTCGCCCATCCCAAAGGTAACTCCCTAAAAAAACTTTAGGCTTTGCTTGCAGTTGTAGCTTCCTCGGTGCTCCCGAAACACCTGGCAAACGTGTCCCTGCAAGTTACGGCTTTATTGTTCGGGAATAATTGTTCTTTCGAGTTGGTTTCGCCTTGTTCAGTGTGACTCTTATAACGTTGTGATTTTCGGATTGCTGTCAGCTTTGGGACTCATTCACCAGGTCTATAATTATAATATGGCTTTTACTTTCAGTGATTTAAAGTATACCTAACGGCAAATTTTTTTTTGTCTTTCTGTTTTGCGCAGGGAAGGGTAGACATATTCACAAGTACGATTAGTTGGATAGATGTTAAAGTTGATTAATCTGTTACCCTGTGATCGGCTGCAAAACAGTGCAGGCGATTACAGGGCGTCTAATTAAGGACCCCATAGAGGTCTTATGGCACGGCAGCCCAAAAACTGACTGGCAGACGCCTAATGTGGCGTCCGCTGGTCGGTCACGTTAATGGGTCGTTTACCTGGCAGTTGAAAACCCCCAGTGTAAATGTACCCTAAATGTCATTTGAAAATCAATTGATTGCTACCACACATGGCAACAATGACTGATATATTTGTAAGTTACTTAGGCTAATGGCCCCCATACATGTACAGATATTAGTGGCCGACCGATTAAAAACGATCAATTTTTAGATCGGTCGACTGAAAATTGGTGCATGCCCACATGGCCCGATCAACTAAATTTGATCGTAATTATGAGAAAAATAGATCAAAACATGATCGGACATTTCGGAAAATTTTGATCGGTTGAGTACAAATTGAGTACAAAGTGAGTACAAATTATGATTAAAAAAAAAGATCGATCAAAAATAAAATAAAAATCGATCAAAAATTGGTTATTCCATGTGGAGTATATTCTATTTTCCTTCAATCAATCTCCAATTGTACGATTGAAAAAAAATGATAGTTTTTAGTCTGTCGGATGCTAAAATCTGTGTATGTATGGGGGGCATAAGTTTACACTGTCTCTTGCAAGGTCGTTTTCTGGTCTTTTAAGCGACCAGAAAACGACCTTGCTTTAGGTTTAAAATGGAAGTCAATGGAGGTCATTTAAAGAACAGAAAATGTCGTTAATCAAGCAGTATGTTTTCTGTTCCTTTTTTGAACGCCTTCTGTCGCGTTTAGAGGGTCGCTTGGTAGTTAAACGACCCCATTGACTTCAATGGTGAAGCTCTGAAAGCGACTGCAGCAAGTTTGCAGAGCTTTTTTCACTCATTTTTCAGTCATGAAAAAAATGACCTGGGAGGGGCTTTCACACATTTCCAGGCACCCTGCAGGGTCAGGTGACCTCCTGTGGCTGCTTGAAGCCCACTCCCTGCCCCCCTGGATGTTTTTCTGTCTTTAAAGCTAGAGAACATTTTGTACAAGGGTCTTTGCTTTAAAGCGTCTTTAAAGCCTTTCTGCCACTGCAGAGCGTCTAGGAAGCTTTAAACGTGACGACAGTGTAAACTTAGCCTTACTAAATCTCTCAATTATTGAAAATAAACTACTAAACTTGATGAAACAGAAATTAAAAAATTTGATTCAGTGACTTTTCTATCACTATACGCAATATGCGTGTGCACCGGGCCCCGCAAACCCTGATAGTCCCCAGCACCCTCCCCGACAGTCCGGCCGCTTGTGTTGGCGGTCACTTTGGTCTGCCAATGAGGGGGGGTATGTGGTATTGGTGAGGAGAAAGAAGGAGGAGCAACTTGCCCATACAGTTCTCAGCTGCACCAATACCACGCTGCTTACTATACCACTGTGGCCTGCTGTCTGAGGGGGGTTATTGGTGAGGAGGAGGAGGGAGGAGCAGTGTGCCTGTACAGTATAGAACTGTGCAGGCATGCCACTTGTGTCTGCCAATGAGGGGGTTTGATTTTTGAAATCATCGAGTAACAAGGACAGCTCTTTGCTTCAAGTGTACTTGTATCTGATTTTATGTTCTATACATACCTTTGATAAAGATTCACCCTATGTGCCCAGTGCTACATTTTTTTTCCTTATGTTTATTGATACCTATTTGATGTATTACTTGGTATACTTGTTGACCTATTGTTGTCTTTTTATACTTACCTGTCTATGTCAGTTATACATCTGAGGCCAACCGTTAAAGTCCCCTTGTCCCTTGCTTAGGTAAGGGAATTTGGCAAGCCTGGGGTTTAGACCTCCAGGCCTTTTGTGGGGTTATTATATTGTTTATATTTGACTTTCAGTTAAATGACGATATATTGTAAACAAACTTAAATGTTGCTTAAACTCCTGGGTGTTACGCACTTGGCACATTTAAAAGAAAAAAAAATTACAACCCATTCGGAGGTGCCCAGCACGATTCCAGCAACACCGGTGACACGCGAATCATGCTGGGAAAATGACACCCCTCCATTTACATGGATGTCTATGGCACCTCCTATCCCCACCCATTCGCGTCAGCAGTGAACTAGAAGTTCACTGGTGACGCTAGAACATGAAGTTTCTTTATGCCTGCTCTCTTCCTTTCAGTGTGTATGTGCTATTGGGAGGGAGGAGGTTTCTTGGCAGCCAGGGAGCCACAACTAGGGGGATAAAAAGCTGCATTTGGCTCCAGAGCTGTAGGTTGCAGACCCCTGATCCAACCCTTTCCACACAAGTAAAGGCCCTATACACCTTACAATCTTTCCATACAATTTCTGTACAATCAACTTTTGTTCTACCAAAACCATGTTGTATAAGGATCTTTCTAACCTTCCAATCACTATGTATTCTATCAGGGAGGGCCCGGCACTACATAGCAGTGATATATACCTTCCAATCACTATGTATTCTATCAGGGGGGACCTGGCACTACATAGCAGTGATATATACCTTCCAATCACTATGTATTCTATCAGGGAGGACCCGGCATTACATAGCAGTGATATATACCTTCCAATCACTATGTATTCTATCAGGGAGGACCCGGCACTACATAGCAGTGATATATACCTTCCAATCACTATGTATTCTATCAGGGAGGCCACTATACTACATAGTTGTTGGTAGATCTAATGGAAATTGTATGGATCGATCTTAAGATGTAAGGGGAGCTTAAGGAATTTCAGTCCTTTTCATCACAGAATCTCAGGTAGGTATAAATACAGGTTTCTGTTTTCATGAAGCTATGCATAGCACCTTGCCAGCTCCTCCAACCAGCTATCACCTTAAAGAACCCACACGATGGAGATGTCTCTGGGTCTCAATTAAGCTATGTTATGAACATTTAGTTCAGATGTAATAAGGATGATCATAAAAGGGAAAAGTAGGTAAAAATCCCCAGATTTAACTTCAACATTAACAAGTGATAAAATATTATATTTTTGTGAGGTATGAAAGGGAATTCACTTCCAGATAACCATCGGAATGCAGTGTCTGCTTAGGAAAAGAGGTCACTTTGGTAAAGTATAATCCTTTGTACAATTTACAGCTGGCCGTTTCTAGCAATTAATAAGTATTTAGTCGTGTAACACAAGGCAACAGATGGTGTTCTGCTCAACCTTTTGAGGGAATCTTGTGAATTCTACAAGATTCTTTTACACTATTCCTGCTCTTCTGCTGAACTTTTCATCTCCATGATACTTCGTCATATGAGGTTTTATGTTACATAAGGAGGGAAAATGTATTCCAATCAGTTGATGAATAGTCTTGGTACTCTAAGGTCCAATGAAGCTGCCTAAACTTGTTGAAATTTGGTTATTCAGTCAATTTAATCTTTCAGTATTCTCATTACATTGACAACTTTGGAGAGCTTATACATTGCTTTTCATTTTTTAGAAGAGGTCAGGAGTCCTCAAAGCTTGTACACTCACTAGAAAATGACCTACACTACAGATTGTTATCCTGCAGGATCCACTTATGACCCTCAAGATGTAATACAAAAGCTCAGCAGAAAACCAGTCAATTTGAGCTTGGGTTTGGCATTGCATGGGGGTTCCCCTTTAACTGGACACAATAGTGTCAAGAGGTGTTCACCTCAAAACCTGTGTGACATGAACACCTTCTATAGGCTGGTATTCTGCAGGGTCCACTCAAGACACTCAAGATGTAATGCAAAAGCTCAGCATAAGACCAGTCACCTTGGGCCTGTGTATGGCACGGAATAAGGGTTCCCATACTAATAGACAGAACATTGCTAAGAGGTATACAACACAAAAGCGTTCTTTGATGTCCATCCACAAGGTTCGCTCATGAGTCCTCAAGAGGAAATAAAAGAGCACAGCATGGGACCAGCCACTGTGGGATTTTGTGTGGCATTCTATACGTTTTCCCCTTCTACTGGACACAACATTGCCAAGGGGTGTCGACCTCAAAACCTGTATGATGTGGACTCTTTCTATAAGCTGTCCACCGTCAGGATTCACCCATGACCCTCTGGAGGAGATACAAGGCCGCACTAGAGGACCAGCCACTATGGTCTTGTGTGTTGGATTGTATAAGGGTTCCCCTTCTACTAGACACTACCTCAAAACCTGCATGACGTGCACTCCTTCTATAAGCTTGGGGTGGGTAAATTGTTTTTTTTATGAACAGTTACCAATTGCCCAGTTACCATTGGCAGTTCCACAGGTTCCTCCTTACAAAAAGAAATGACCCACGCCTTGGCACAGAAACCATAGCAGGATATATAATTATTATTATCTTGTATTTATATAGTGCCACAATATCACTTAAGCAGGGTACAGACGTGGAGATATGGGTCAAATCGATGGCCGTTTCGAGCGCCGTGCGCGCTCACGGCCATCTATCTGACCCATATAATCTGCGCCCACCGCTGTTTTAGAGCGGGACAAATCAATCCCACTCGAAAACAGCCGTAGTTACGGCTGATGTCCGATGCTTTGCCTAGAGACCGCTGGTCTCCAAGCAAAGCTTCAGCTGTCACGGAGAAAGCAGAGCCGTCTCTCCCCAGCCAGCCGATATCTGACAGCAGCGTGATGACGTCATCACGCTGCTGCAGGGTACATTGAATGTCTCGAATAGCGAGCCGTCTGTACCCTGCTTTACTGTCTCTCAAAGGAGCTCACAATCTAATGTCCCTACTGTAGTCATGTATATGTAACTTACACAGTCATCACAGTTTTAGTGCCCTTTCACACTTTATAAATTTTTTAAAGGCGTGCGTTTCGGCATATATACAAAAACGCATGCGTTTTTCACATTACATCTGCGTTTGCGTTTTGCATTTGCGTTTTTGAACAAATGAATGAAAAATGCAGGAAAAAGAAATAAAAAAATGCATACAGCAGTGAGTTTTAAAAAATGCAATGCATACAGTGTGAATGGTAACATTGATTGTCTATGTAAAAACACGTGCAGTAAAAAAACGCGTGCGGTAAAAAAACTGATTCTCGGCAGGACCGGCCACTTGTGATGCCAGGAGATCGGCAGCGAGTGTGTGCCTGGCTAAAGTCATATGTAACTAACATAGGTAAATCTTTGTGGGGGAAGCCAATTAACCTATCAGCATGTCTTTGGAGTGTGGGAGGAAAACAGAGCACCTGTAGGAAACCCACACAGACATGGGGAGAACATGCAAACTCCTTGCAGATAGTGTCCAGGCCGGGTTTTTTTACGAACGTGGCCAGACAGCTAACCACCTGAGCCACCGTGCTTGCCCAATATACAAAACAGTCTTTAGTACTTTCATTACCAATCCCATTACTTAAAATGTAAAATAACCGGATTATATCACATCAAATGCCCATTGAATCCAAATCCCCTATTTCCACGCACACATGATGTGAAGGATGGAACATCTTGATATGGTCTGAAGATTTCAGCCGCCGTGATATAGCGATGATAAACAGACAAGCATCTTACATAGGATTTTACTTAAGAATACGCAGTAAGCAGGGTTTGTTACTATGGCAACAAATACAGCACATGACGTTTATTTGAAAGAGCAACCATGCAAAGCCCACAGGAGCATGCTGGGAGGTGCCGAGCGCCGGGGATGATTCTGCTTCTTGTATGTCGCTGGTGGGAACAATTAGCTATGTGTATAATCAGACTGACGTCTTATCGTTTACCTGCAGCCATGCAGCCGGTCTGGGGCCTGACCTCCCGCGCCATGGCAGCACATTCACATTCATTGTAAGCAGCCGTGCTGGTCACCGTTCAGCTTAGCAAAAATAGTATAAGACTCCCCATACACCTTTAGATTTCTCTGTCAGATTTCCTATAGATCTCCTTTTGTTTTACCAAAACCATGTAATATGAGGGACTTTTTATACCATCAAGTCTACCTGTGTACAATCGCAGAGGACCCGGCACTACATAGTTGTTGGTAGATTTAAAGGATATCTGACAGTAAGATCTGAAGGTGTATGGCCACCTCTAATGTTAAACCCAATACTCGTTCCAAACGAGCCATTACTGCTTGATCGATTTTATGTTTGACTTAAGCTAGCCACACACGGTTCGATTTTGGTTCAATCGATGCTCGATTAGATGAATTTTTTCATCGATTGAACGAAAATCGAGAAATGCCCACATGGTACGATCGACGATAATTGTTCGATGAAGGATGAAAAATTGATCGAATTTTGATCAGACATGTTGGAAAATCATTGTCGATTGTGTCAAAATCGTTTTATAATCGTCAATGTTTGTGGTGTTTCTCCTGGATCAATTAGTTTCGATATAATAACATAGACCACTTCAATCTGAACTTCAATCGTTACCATACCAAAATCGACGATTTAAGTAATATTTTGGAATCGAAATCTCACCACAATCGCAAACTCAATGTGGGGTGTATGTTGATGCGATCAAGATCGATTTTCGATTAGACGATTGAATTCCTCGATCTAATCGAGCATCGATTGAACCAAAATTGAACCGTGTGTGGCTAGCGTAAAGCTAAGCATACACGGTTCGATTTTATCGTTCAATCGACCTAAAATTATCAAAGTTTACATCGTTCCAACTTAAATTGTATACTGCACACATGGTTCGAAATTGTTCGATACCGATCAAAACAGCGATCTTAAAGTGATCAGACATGTTGGAAAATTTTCGTCGATTGAACAATGATCTAACTAAAGTTGCAGCATTGTGTTTGTTGGTCGGGCCGATTGTATTCGATAAAGCATTTATATATGACTCTTTCCTGAGTTTTTTTTTTTTTTAGATTCCGGCACGATCGATTCCGGGCGCGTGCATGCGAAACGATCGTGCCAGAATCGCATGCAGCCCACCTTGTGCGATCGATCAGGTCCGATTGATCAGGGGCTCAGAATCGGATCCGACGGAGAACCAACATGTTGGTCTTTCTCATCCAATTCTGCCCGGATCAGGGGGAGTTGCCATTTGTGAGGTGGAATCGGAGGTGGAATCGCACACGGAATCGTGCCGGAATCCGTTGGACAAGGTGGTATGCTGCGATGGATACTCTTAATTGGCCGATTGATCACACCTGCGATTCCCGGCAGAATCGCCGGAATCGATCGGATGATGAATCGATTGGACATGGAATCCGACACGTGTATGGCTAGCTTAAAAGCGTCGATTTTGATTGTATAACGATCGACCTTCCATGTTGTAATACTGTGGATTAGATTATGATCAGTGTTCTATGAAAACATCAAGATGTAAAATCCAATGGAAAATCGATCCTGCTAAAATCGATCAGACTGGGAATCGATCGGTGACAAATCGACTGTCAGTCTAAAGCTAAGCATACACTGGTCGACTTTTGCACAATCGCTTTTCCATTTGATCGTCTTGTGTGATTCAAGTATCAACTGTCATTCGAACATCGATTGTACCAACCCACAGGGCTATCAATTTAAAAACAATTGATTCCTTTACTTAGAATGGTGAACATACTTCATAGTACCATCGGACACAAATTGGTGAAAATACACAGATATTTGTATGATATCTACTGAGATTTACCGACGTGGGCAATTACTGCTTGATCGATGAAAAC
The DNA here is from genome assembly GCA_036250615.1 of Ptychadena robeensis. Taxonomy (NCBI): domain Eukaryota; kingdom Metazoa; phylum Chordata; class Amphibia; order Anura; family Ptychadenidae; genus Ptychadena; species Ptychadena robeensis. The sequence continues at coordinate 14,166,475 of CM070036.1, read as the reverse complement.
ATCAAAATGTAAAATCCAACCAAAAATCGGTCATGCTGAAATCGGACCCTGTATGGCTAGTAGAGATGGTCGAATTTTTTTTCAGAAATTCGTCCATTTCAACAATTTCGAGTTAATTACAAAGCTCCTGAACATGGTATAAACATCAAACTTTCTGGAGATGTACAGAAGGGTTGGGGGTATACTCCAAAAAAGAAAGGATGTCTCTAACACAAACAGTTTTTGCACAAATGAGGTTCAAAGTCAAGTCAAAATTTCGAAAATCTAAATTTCGACTTTATGTTTGAACTTCATTTATTCAAAAACTATTTGTGTTAGAGACATCCTTTTTTCTTTCCAATATTTCCCCAACCCTTCTCTACATCTCCAGAAAGTTTGGTGATGATACCATGTTCAGGGGCTTTGCAATCAGCTCACAAAGTTAGCAAGTCGAAAATTCGACCATCTCTAATGGCTAGCTTTAGATCACTTGTGGTTTATTCAAACCAGGTGGGCAGGAATCAATTTCAGTTCGATCAACTTTTGAAGAACCAGTGAGTTAAAGAAAAAAAGTATGCATGATCAACTTGGAATATAAATCAATACATGTGCCTCACCCCTAATAAAGATACAAGAGGAAAAGAAGGAGTTTAGGTGGTACAAAACCTATAATAAGGGTTTGTCCACCTAAAGCCCCCCATACACGTTCCGATTATTCTCCCGACCGATTTTTCGTCCGATCCTCTCACCCGATTTTCACCTAAAATTTTATGGTCGGTCGGTCGGCTGGCACGAAAAATCGGAATTCGAATTATCACCGATCCATCAGCCCGACCCTATTTATTAACAGCAGATCGCCCAAAAATTTACGGACAGGTCCGTAGCGGTCCCGACCGATTTTTCGGCCGATTTTGAGAAATCGGGATCGGTCGGGTACATAATTCTGAATCCGATTAATCTCCCGATCGATTAATCTCCCGACCCGATCGGTCGGTCGGGCAAAATTCGTACGAAAAATCGGAACGTGTATGGGGGACTTTAATGGGGCTATGAATGGCACCAAAAAAGAAAAGTTACATACCAAAATCTATCTTTGGTATGTAACTTTTCTTTTTTGGTGCCATTCATAGCCCCATTTAGGTGGACAAACCCTTATTATAGGTTTTGTACCACCTAAACTCCTTCTTTTCCTTTTGAAGAACCAGTTTGTGGTCAATCTGAATGGAAACATAAACCTGTGTATGGCTAAAGCTAGCCATACACGTGTCGATTCCTGAGCGATGGATCGACGCTCCGATCGATTCCGGTGAAGCCACAGGTGTTCGATCGATCGACCATACAAGTCTGTGCCTACCACCTTAGGCCACCGATTCCTGGACGATTCTGTTACCAGTCGATCGATTCACAAATGTCAATGCCCCTTGATGTGTACCCAATCGATCAGAAAACACCAACAGGTTGGTTCTCTGGCCGATCCAATTTGGGGCCATGTTGATCGGACAGGGTCGATCGGTCAAGGTGGGCTGCACTCGATTCCTCGTCAATCGATCGGCGTGCACACGCCCGGTGATCGATCGGCCAGGAATCGTGTGGGAAATCGACCTGTGTATGGCCACCCTTATCATAACATAGATGATCCTACTTCCGCAAATTGTGATTAATTCAAACCTGTTTGATTCCTTGCCAAAGCCCTGTGCGCTCCATAGTAGCATCGGATACAAAATCGATTGAAATACGTAGAATACCTGTCAGATACTTGTACCATTGACTGAAATTTTGCAACATTTTGGATCATGGATTGATCAATTTCATGTTTGGCTTTAATTGATTCAGGTAAAAAGGAATCTATTTTAAATGATTGACAATCTTTTAAGTCAATCGAACAAAAAATTGTCCAGCTTTAGATTTAATGATGCAATTTAAATATTAAGTAAATATTATTTCATTATCAGTCTAATATCCATGTAATCAATTTAAATCCGATCAATTCGCTCACACATCATGTTGGGGTAGTAGTGCTTTAATACAGTGGCTTGCAAAAGTATTCGGCCCCTTGAACTTTTCCACATTTTGTCACCTTACAGCCACAAACATGACTTAATTTTATCGGAATTCCACGTGAACGACCAATACAAAGTGGTGTACACGTGAGAAGTGGAAGGAAAATCATACATGGTTCCAAAAATTTTTTTACATATAAATAACTGCAAAGTGGGGTGTGCATAATTATTCAGCCCTCTGAGTCAATACTTTGTAGAAGCACCTTTTGCTGCAATTCCAGCTGCCAGTCTTTTGGGGTATGTCTCCACCAGCTTTGCACATCTAGAGACTGAAATCCTTGCCCATTCTTCTTTGCAAAACAGCTCCAGCTGAAGTTTGCAAGCCAGTGTATCTTGAATGAAGGTGAGTATTGCAGCAGAGACAGATTTAACCTCCCTGGCAGTTTGCCTGAACCCAGTTCGGGGGACGTTTGTTTAAATAACACACTCACCCTGAGCTGGGATCGGATGTACTTTCCTATCGTCGGAGAGCCTGTAGCAATTCTGAGTTTTGGCAGACTTCTGAAGCATCACCACCTCTTTAGCATCATCAGTGACACGAAAGGCGGGGGGTGTGGCGCTATTGACCTCCATGTTAAGGGGTCGTTCGCCTTTAAAGTACATTGGTAGTGGTCATCGCCATTTTTAGTATGACAATGAAATCATTTTTGATCCAGAACATTCTAGAAATCGATCTGGGACAGTTGTATTGTCCAAAAATTGATTGTTCAAGGTGGGGTGTTAATCGATCGATCACCGTTCGATTGTTAATTTTTTCATTCACTGTGAACAACCTTAAGTCAAAATGTAGATGCAGTGTGTGTAAAAATAAGAACATCCTGCCGCTTTCATAAGATTTAAGGGGTAAGTAGCAGGTGTTCATCAAATCTGGATTGGTGGAGTCTTAAGGCCCCCATACATGTCTAGATTTTTTATCCAATAAACTTAATTCAATACATTTTTTGTTGGTTGATTGAAAATCTATGGCAGCCCACATGTTTAGATCAACCTAAAACAATTAAAATTGGGAAACAAATGATTGAAAGAGGAACGAACATGCTGGTAAATTTTAATTGGTTGTATTGAGGACTAAGGGGGGCCACTGAAGAACACCCAAAGGGCCGCAGGTTGGGCACCTGGGGTGTTGATACTGAAGCAGGGAACACACGGCTCGATATCGTAGTCGTTTTGCTGTCAGTGCTGGAGACACAGTCTAAACGGGGTCTCCATGCAAAGCAATGGACATCGACCATGGTTTATGGTCATGTCCGATATACCTGTTTTTGAGTGGGATTGATTGGTCCCACTCAAAAACAGGGAAGGCCACATATGATATGGGTCAGAAAAATGTCCATGAGCGTGCGCGGTGCTCAAAGCAGCCATCAATCTGGCCCATATCTACATGTGTGTTCCCAGCTTTAAACCTTTTGAAAGTGCTTTTGGGAGTGCTTATTATAAAATGTAAATCTTGATTTTGGAGCACTAGAGACGATCTGTAAGTGGAACTCAATGTAAAAATGACACCTTATTAGATAGCAGAGAAAAGCCGTCTAGTTTGCAGATACACTATCGATATTCTCATAATAAAAAGGGATCAGACAGCTCTGCCTAAAAGCTTTCCTCCTACACAAATACCACATTTCTTTTACTGCCAAATCTGAGCTCACAGCATAGGTGCAGGCAACTTGCATGGCCATATTGTTGGCACCATCAGTTTTAAACACTTGGAAGAGATACATCCGCTCAGTTATGAAATCTTACGATCTATGTTGTGTTTATTTTTTGGGAGAATATGAATATCCATGATTATATGGATAGAGCTCAAACAAACAAAAAGTTAGATAGTAGAAGGCTTTGCCCATTTCAACCAATCAGCTTTGTATCTTTTTCAGGATAGGTCAAGAAAAGAAAACAAATATATGGAGTACAGATATATGGAGTATATCTATATCTATATATATGGAGTTTCTTCCTCCATTTTTTTTAAATTGAAGCTTGGCAGATGGGTTATGCGCCAATTAGAAGTCTGCACTACATAAAAATCACAACAGCAATTGCCAATTTCAGTGATGTACATCATTGCCCACATAAAGGAAAATGTATTTATATGTTATATGTTCAATTAAAAAACAAAAGGGATAATTATTAGTTCAGTGCGGTGGGTGGAGCTATGCAAATGATTTCCTTAATTTGGTGGCCAGCTGTCATCTATCCAATATACATGAGGGTTAGTGTACGGGGGTGTTTGTGTTTTGCTGCTGATATGAATTTGAGGGAACTGGAAAGCAATAATAATTTTCGAATGGAATATAATGGAACAATGTTAACTAGTCTTCATTGAATTTGCCCAAAATCATGATGTTTTGGATTTTTTAAATGAATAGTCTTGTGAGCTGCCATTATCCTCCATTTTGACATTGAAAATATTGTGATAAGACATGGTAGGCCATGACAAAAGCATAAATATATATAAAAAAGTCACCATTAACCTCTGTGGCGTAATACACCTCAATTCTGTGATCTTCCTACTCCCCCTACACATCGCAAGTGTTCTGAGATATTTTCCTACCCATGATTTTTTACTACTGCTCATGGGCAGATAGCCCTACCTTTCCAGAGTTACAGGATTAATCTTATGGGTTTCGGGTGTTTAAGGTTATGGGTTTGGGGGTGGGTTAAGTTTATGGGTTTGAAGGGTTAACACAACCTCTAAAGTTCATTGTTACAATCAAGCACCACTCCTCCTAAGCTTAACCCCTTAACCCAATAAGAATAACCCTGTAACTCTGGAAAAGTTGGGCTATTTGTGAATGCGCAGTTGTAAGGATAGGCATTACATGGAGGTCAATGGCACCGCCCCCTGCTTCTCTGCCCTTAACGATGACTTCATCGAGGCAGACCCAAAATGGTCATCCGCTGATATATAGAAATGCTACGGGGCCCGCCGGGCAGGTGAGTATGCCCAGGGTTAGCTTGGGGTCAGTAATGTTAGTAAACAAACTCACCCCAAATTGACTCGGGTCAAAAGCTCAGGAGATTAACACAATGTTCCCTATACATAAGTACACTATATGCCAAAAGTTTGTGAACAGCCCTCCATATTATTGATATTAGATGTTTCCAGTGAAGGATTCTCTTAACACTGCAGCATTCAAAGACAATAAGCCTACAGAACTAATGGAATGGAAGATAAATCTCACCATGATTTACCACCTTAACGACACAAATGTTTGGTTTGCTTGGTATATTTTTGTACATTTTAGACATCTGTTTGCTTCCAACACAAACACATGACACAGATCCAATGAAAGGTTTTTAGTGTTACAACATGAATTGGTCCCCATACACAAATCCAGGTCCATAATGACATGGTGTGGTGAGTTTTTTAATGAGTAATTCAAGTCCAGACTGGTAAGTCCAAATAGCTCATTTAGGTGCTATGGGGTTGATAAACTGTTGGTGACATATTATATGTATTCTCTGTCCAGCATTTGGCTTACTTGTACAATTACTCTGGATCTGTTTAATGCTTCCAAGCCCTTGCCAATGTAATATTTGGACATGCTGGGTTTACAGGAGGCAAATATGGATCGTACAGACATGGTATTTCCAAACAAAAGGCAAGGAGGCAAAATATCTAAAAAAAGAAGGCATCTACATGGCACCATCACACAAGACAATACAATTATTGACAACTAATACTATTCTATTATTGGCTACCACATTTAAAGAGTTTGTCCATGAAACGTGATGGATTTAATGTATGGCTTCCTTTGTTAATAGGATGATCTGCCACAAATAATTCAGGTATGAATAGTGGATGTACATCATACTACTGTTTATGAAATGTGGAATATGGATTGTACATTCTAGAAAATTGTATATAAAATGACAGAATATAGAATACAGTGTACCATATGGAATGAGGGGTGTGGTATAATGAATGTACAGCATGGCATATGGAATGAGGGGCGTGGTTTAACTAATGTACAAAATGGCATATGGAATGAGGGGTGTGGTTTAACTAATGTACAAAATGGCATATGGAATGAGGGGTGTGGTTTAACTAATGTACAAAATGGCATATGGAATGAGGGGTGTGGTATATTGAATATACAGCATGGCATATGAAATTAGATGTTTGGTATAATGAATGTACAGCATGGCATATGAAATGAGGGGTGTGGTATAATGAAGGTACAGCAGGGCATATGGAATGAGGTGTGTGGTATAACCAATATACAGTATAACTAATGATATGAGTTGTGTGGTGTAACAAATATACAACATGGCATATGAAATGAGGGGTGTGTATAATGAATATACAGCATAGCAAATGGAATGATGAGGAGTGTGGTATAACCAATGTATAGCATGGCATATAGAATTAGGGGTGTGACACAACCAATGTACAGCATAACTAATGAAATGAGGCGTGTGGTGTAACAAATATAAAACACGGCAAATCCAATTAGAATGCTATAATTAATTAGAGGGGGCAGTGCAGGGAATGTACAAAATGGCATACAAAATCAGGGGTGCGGCTAAGAGCAAAATATATCAATTTTCCCGATCTGACCCCCTTAGACTTTTATCTTTGGGGTCATCTGAAGGCAATTTTCTATGCTGTGAAGATACGAGATGTGCCACACACCTAAAACTACGGATACTGGAAGCCTGCTAGCATTTCTCCTGCAGTGTTGCTATCAGTGTGTGAAGAGTAGGAGAAGAGGGTTGCATTGACAATCCAACACAATGGGCAGCACATTGAACAGCAGGACAATCAGAGAGGACTACTCCCACAGAAAGCAGTAAAAAAATAACAAAAAGATTACAAATCTTATCTCAAAATCATACATGTATCCATAATAAACAAAAAGGTGTTTAGAATTTAGAAAATAATTTGTTTTTCATGAATTATTTGAATAATTTTTTTGTGTTTTGAATTGTTACCATTAATGTTTGCAGCTCTATTTGCAGTGGATAGTAGAGACGCAAAGATGCAAATCTATGAAGTCTTCTCTAACTCACTGTCAATCATGTTTCTCGATAATATTCCATAATTCAGAGACTGCAACGTGTGAAATAAACGAGTTAATCAAACTGCTAATTTAGATGCAGATTCGTTACACAGAATTATGCGAGTTGAGACCCAGTGGATTTTTTAAATGTAATCATTTAAATTATGCAACAAGTCCAGGAAAGAGTTTTACCAATGATGTGGTTGCACTCCTGTATCTCCATACGCATAAATGTTTTTCCACGTTGAAGAAGTAGAAGTACAGTTTGGTATCCGATTGTCATGGGTTGGCAAAGGTGCCTTTTCCATGCAAACATTGACCATGTCCAATGTGCTCCTCATCATTTGATTGGGACTGGTGTCAGTCTAGTACATATTAAAGCAGGGTACACACATGAAGATATGGGCCATGATCGTTGGCCGCTTTGAGCGTTGTGCGCACTCACGGCTATCTATCTGGCCCATATAATATGCGGCCATCCAAGTTTCGCCGATGTCCATTGCTTTGCATGGAGACTGCGGACCGAACTCTCCATGCAAAGCATCGGCTGAATGGAGAGAGAGCAGCGCTGTCTCTCCAGCTCCGCCGATATCTGACAGCAGCGCGATGACGTCATCACGCTGCTGCAGGGAACATCGGACAGCTCAAATATCGAGCCGTCTGTACCCTGCTTTATTGAAGTCTACAATTATACTTACTTTTTTATTAGTGTTGAGCATTAACATAAAAAATTTGAATTTTAATTAGGAATTTCAACACTTCGAGAATTCACGAAGATCTCAAATATACTCAAATATCCTCCTGGGCGTTCTGCCTGAGTTATCTCGGGTTGCGTTTCATGATCGATCCAAGATGCCATTAGGCAAACTCATCTGTCCGCCAGATTCCCTCTGCGATTCTGTTTGTGGGCATATACGCCGATTCTTCCAGGTCCACCCCACATATGACGCGAGAGGGGCGGTGGTTAGCGGCGCCATAGACCTCCATGTTAACGGTGGGGCGTCGCTTTTCCCCAGCATGATTCCGGTGTCACCAGTGATGCAGGAATCAAGCTCGGGATGTCCCGAAGAGCGGAAAATTTAATATGCCTTAAGAAAGCGCGCCACATGTGCAACGCTCAGGGGGTTAAAGTGCTATATGTTTATCATCTGGAATATTCAGGTTGATATTTGGGAGTTATACACCTGCAGCTTATATATCATACTCTTCCATAGTATGTGATGAAGCTTGACTTGTTTTTTGTCTTAGTTTAGAAATATTAGCATATCGTAACACAAAAAAAAATAGCTAAGATTCCCATGCGTGATAATAACATGTGTACATACTGTATGCGTGTCATGAGCGGAAGCTCAAGATTTGTCTTTTTTTTTTGACAAGCTGTCCAATTATTTTTGAGAAGGTAAGGTGATATGCGGTGTACAGCGGGGCACCGGTGACATGCCTCTATTTACTGGTGCATTTCATCACCTCTGATTCTAAGCTACGTGGGAAAGCAGACCTTGGTAGGTGGGAAATCACAGATGAGTCACCAAATTGTAACTTTTACAGAAAAAAAAAGAAAAGACAAACTTCTGAGAGGTCCTGCGGAGTGTGAAATAGAAAAAGAGATGTTTGAAATAAATTGAACAGATGGGACAGCAGAAAGCATTGAAATTCATTGAGTAGGCACTGATGGAGTGGAGTATGCAGAGTGTTAAATACTCGAGTAAAGCTAGGCACACACGAGTAAATTCACATGCAATCCACCCCCGATCAATCACCGAGAGGTGACGTCACCACGCTGTGATTGATCGGGGATCAATTAAACGGAAACCAATGCACATCGATTCCCATTCAATGGGGACCCTGAGGAACCATTCTCCCCAGCTTGTAGCGTGTGAATCAGAGCTGGGGAGAAATCCATCCAGCCAGTTTTCCTTTCTCACAGCAGCGTCGGCTTCAGTGTGAGGAGTGCTGGCTCCACCCCCTTCACACTGACAGTCGACTGCTGTGTAGGAAGAAGGCAGGAGCCGGCTGTTCCTCTATTGAACCCGCTTGAAGGAAGGCACACACGGGTAGATTTGTAAACAGATTAGAGTGCAATCAATCACAGTGAGAGCGCACGTTGATTGATTGTACTTGAATCTTTTTACAGATCTACCCGTGTGTGCCTAGCTTAAAGGCTTAAATACACCTAGCTGGCGTGTGCGCTCGCGGCCTTAAGGCCCCCATACACGTGTCGGATTCGCACTGGATTCCGGCACGATCGATTCCGGGCGCGTGCACGCGAAACGATCGTGCCGGAATCGCATGCAGCCCACCTTGTCCGATCGATCAGGTCCGATCGTTCAGGGGCTCAGAATCGGATCCGACGGAGAACCAACATGTTGGTCTTTCTCATCCGATTCTGCCCGGATCAGGGGGAGTTGCCATTTGTGAGGTGGAATCGGAGGTGGAATCGCACACGGAATCGTGTCGGAATCCGCTCGGACAAGGTGGTATGCTGCGATGGATACTCTTAATTGGCCGATTGATCACACCTGCGATTCCCGGCAGAATCGCCGGAATCGATCGGATGATGAATCGATTGGACATGGAATCCGACACGTGTGTGCCTAGCTTTAGGGTGGCGAAAAAATCAGCCGTGGATCGCGGTGATTCAAGACGATAAATTTTTTTATCGTTTCAATGAAAATCTAAAACCGAACAAACATTCCGTTCGACCAACATTGAACAAAAGTAAACAATATCGAACCAAAAATCTTTTGATTTGCTGATCGGACATGTTGGTAAATTTTCATCTATCTTGTAAAAAACGAATGCAAATTTGTTTCGATCATTTTTGTTCGATGTAATACATTTGAATAAAGCTATTTCTTTTTCAAAAATCTAACCAAATTTAGTTTGAGAACAGTCGAACAAAATTTTATTTGGTCGAATGAAAAAACAGTGTATACATTCGATATAGACACAATCAATATTCTATCAAAATATCAAACATCCTGATTGAATCTATCATCAATTGTGCAAAAATCTATACGTGTATTCCTACCTTTAGGCTATGTCTCCACAGCACTGCTCGATCCGTCAGGACCCCTTACGTTATCCCATACACTTTATCCCCGACGGATCCCATACACTTTACCTGCTCCGCGGATGCTCTGTTCTCATGGCGCTGAGCTATTATGCCGATGCAGGGGTTAACGTAGTGTAGTATGTAGTGTAGTATCCGCCCTGCATCGGCGGATGTCTGAACAAAGCATTCGCCAGGCAGGAAAAGGGAATGTGATCCATCGGAACCCCCCGCCAAGCACTGCGCTGAACGTAGGGGTCCCGACGGATCACAAAACGAAGTGGAGACATGCCCTAGTACTGAAAACCCTACTCATTCTGTTAGTTCATAGTTGTTGGCAGAATGGCAGTTTTTTTTTCATCTAAGGGTCCCTACACAGGCAATGAGCGGCGGCCGTTTTTGCCGGAGGTGGTCGCCAATCCAGGTTGCCCACATGAGGCGACAGGGACAGGAAAAGCGGACATGTCCGTAAATCTCTGGCTGATGCCATCAGTTTCAATGGGGACCGGCATCCCCATTCTAACTAATGGCCGGCACCACGCTGCTGTCCACAACTCATCTGTTGGTCCCCACTCGTTACGTGTGTGGGGACCTTAGGTTAATTATTGTATGTCCATTTGTAAACACATTACTTACAGTAACAGATGTAGTTTGTGGATAGAGTTTGCCCTGGGCCCTGTACAAACAAACATTCAAAAAAGTATTAACATAGGAATTTCAGACAGCTTGTCTGGAGTGAAGTTGTTGCACTACAGATGTTATCTGGTTATCTTATTGTTTACTGACCTACCACATTCTTTAAACCAAACTCGTAATACAAGGTGTTTTCTGTGGGTCGCTGTCAATTGGTAAATTAAGCTGGCCATACACTTTTAGATCTCGATTGAACACATAGTAGAATTGATTGTTTAGAAAGTCCCTCATATTACATGGTTTTAGTAAAACAAAAAGAGATCTAAAGGAAATCTAAAGGTGTATGGGGACCCTAAGAAATGTAGCACCAGTGAGGTTGCTGACTGAACATTGTATGAAGGTCTTTACCTGTCCAGGTGAATGAAACACTTATTATTCCATTGTATGATAATAACAGGGTGGTTCAGGCATACAATTGTTTCTTTCTCTAAAGAAAAATACTAGAGAAATTCCCTATTAATATGCAGATAACATTCCAGCTTTGTGTCAGCTCTTGGAAGATCAGCTGAAAAGTCTATGAACATCAACATTTAATTAAACAAAAACAGCTGCTTTTATGAAATAAAACCAATTCATTCGGCAGTAGGTGGCAATTACAGTGCGGGGCTTTATTTCCCGAGATGTTTAACCTAATCCTTGTGCTAACATAGGTTGCCATAGCTGCAGTACAATGGTAAAAGTATCTCCTCCAGAGCCGATAGATACAATCCATATGTTGGCGGCAGATCATTAGAAAGCAGATTTTCATGTGTTCTGCAGCTTATACTAGACTCTTGAAGGACTACCAGTGGGGTGGGGGGAAGGGCCAAAAAGTAATGGTCCATCCGCCCACCTGTTTTTTCCTTGTGAGGGACAAGGCGAGGGGACTTTGACGGGGCTCCCCTATATTTACTTGAATACCTCTGATAGAGGATTTAGATGGTTAAGAATAAACAGTAAAAACATAGGGTCAAGAGGGAAGCATAACGGTGACATGAATACCTTGCATGCTTGATATATGTAGTAGAGTAAGCAATACCCCAGTCAATGAGGCTCAAACATAGGTGATTAAAGTTCATGTGCATTCAAGGTTCGTAAATAATAACGTCCTTAGTGTAAAAGAAGGTCCATCTTTATTTCCAAAGTCATCCATGCCTTGAGGAAATCGGACCCACACGTGGGAAATCCCTAGTCAGACAGCGGCCATATCCAGAAGGGTTATATCCAAGGAGTAACATATGGTTAGGGCACCTCAACGTACGTTTCGTCAATCTTCTTCAGGAGGTATCTTAAAATGTTCTCGGGTATGCCCCAAAGAGAAGGGGGAGGGGGTATGAGTTCTTTCGAACTGCTGCCGGGGGTCACGGGAGGAACAGAGGGCAATCCACTGTAAGGGTGTTCAGTAATGGGTAAGGTTCTCATGGATCAGTGTCCTGAGATCGTGATGGTCGCTGCTGTAAATGAGAAGGTCTGCCTCTGTGTTCCCATGCCGCCCTCCAAGTTGAGACTCTTGAAGGACTGTTAAGCAGGGTACAGACGTGCAAATATGGGCCTGGACCGATGGCTGCTTCGAGCGCCTTGCGCACTAACGGCCATCTATCTGGCCCATATAATATGCCGCTATTGCTGTTTTCGAAAAGGACCAATCAATCGATGTCCGTTGCTGGTCTCCAGGCAAAGCATCAGCTGAGCTGGGGAGAGCGCAACTTCCATGCATAGTTTGAAATTTAAAAGTACTTTAGGGCAATGAAAATGGTTACACCTTGCTGATCCCTTTATCTCAGTACAAGTCATTCAAACAAGGTTTGCTGAAAACAATAGAACGTGCAGTCTAATGATGGGAAAACCTGGTTGACAGAGACAATGTGATCTTAGCCTAGATTAGGCTGCTCTGTAGACACATGACTTGGGCAAGGCCGACAGAGAAAGTAGCCTCACTTAAGCCTGCCATACACACGCCGATGTGTGTAGCAGACTAGTCCCGATATCTTTCC
>CM070036.1:14137600-14148383 GCA_036250615.1 Ptychadena robeensis | reverse complement strand
GCAGTGATATATACCTTCCGATCACTATGTATTCTATCAGGGAGGAACCAGCACTACATATGGGCGGCTTAACATCGATCGATCGAACCACCACACAATGTGATCAAGTAAACCACAATATACTATGGAGTACATGTGTAGTACAATCATAATAATGATTGTAATTACGATCATAAACAAATTGTTAGATTTAGATCACTTTTGGTCGATTATACCGGGTGTGCGGGAATCGATTTCTGCACGATCGTCTGAAAAGTCTTAAATCCACAGGAAAGATCGAACCGTGTATGGCTAGCTTTAGTGATGGGAGTCAAATCCCCATTAACTTTTTTACTTTGTAAAAGCTTTCAAAATGTTTGGGGAAAGGCTAGTAGATAATAGAGATAGTCAAAATTAAGTAAATTTGATTGTGAATTTTCGACTTTTCATGTGAATTTATAGCTAGATAGAGTTGATAGCAAATTATCAAAAATCCCTTAACTTATAGTTGAGATCAACACATTTTTAAGTCTAAATTTTAATTTTAGTTAAAATTTTGGGTACATTTTCAATGATTTCATCGACTATGCAAAATTTCGATAAAATAGTCAAAATAGATGGGTTGTTGCTGCCTTGCTACAGGTTCTGATGTATATTGTGAAAAGCTTACAGTCTGAAATTTTTGGCTTGCCTCCGCCCATTATAAATGGTAGAGTTCTGAGTCCCAGGCTCCTGTCCGTACTAGAGCGGATCAGACCCATGCATCTTCAGTATCTCTTTAGTTGTGGGGGGAGACCAATATTTGCAGTGTGTTCATGGCTGAGCAAAGTTAAATTTAACACTTCAGTCTAATTCAGTGGTTCCCAAATGGGGGGCGCGAATGTATTCTAGGGGGCCGCTGGCTCTCATTCTTAACATGTGTATGAATAGGGCCTGATAATGTTCCTAAACAGAAAAGGGGGGCCCTGCAAGGAAAGTTTGGGAACCACTGGTCTAACTGTATGTGACACTATGGGAGATGTTGGCAACTTATGGCCTGTTGGCCATATCAGGACTGTTTAGCCTTTTAATCCAGCCCTTAGTCACCTTGGTGTCAAGACTCTCTGACTCCCCTCCCTCCTATTGTTCCCAGCAACAAGTGGAGATCATGCCTAGAGGATGATTGCTATGGTCTCTATCTAGAGGCAATAGTTTGCCTGTCTGCGATGGAATGTTTAAAGCTGGCCATACTCTCCGAGATTAAAATTACGATCCATTAAAACAGACCAATGTATCCCGACGGCGGTATCAGTTTGGATAGTAATATTTGGCAAAAAAGCTACCACATTGGCCATTGTGATGTATTTTTTTTTTTTAAAGGGGAAGCCTCTGCAGTAATTGGTCGGTAAACACTATGAAAACAGTATGAAGTTTCCCGATGTTCCCAGACCAATTAAAATTTTTGAACATGTCCAATAAATTACGACCGTAAAAAAACGGCAATTACGATCGTATTTTATCGGTTGTACCAAGTGGACATGTGCGGATTTCAGGCCGATAAAATGCTTTCATTGGTCAGTTTTAATGGATCGTAATTTTAATCTCAGAGTGTATGGCCAGCATTAGTTTGCTATCCAAAGCCTCTTATTTATGCATTTGCTAATTTTTTATCAATTTATCAATGTTCTCTGTTCAAATTTCCCACCCAGGCTGGGAGTTCTTGGGACGGGGTGGCTCTTACAGGTTCTTTGTCAGGCCCTTCTGTCAAATTTAAATTGTGGCCCACTATTTAAAAAGTTTGCCCACCCCTGCACTATGGGGTAACACTTTAGGTGTCCAGCAGCCTGTGACACTAAGGCTAGATACACGGGTCAATATTTTTGCCAAAGTCGATCCGATTTAAAATAAATCGATTCTATTAAAGAAATCAGTTCCATTTGTACGATCTGCCAAAATTTACCAACATGTTTGATCACTTTCCATGTCAATAACTTTGGTCAATCGCACCACCTGGGCAGGAATCGATTTCCCTTCAATCGACGTAAAAATTTATAATTTTAAGTAGATGGAATGCAAAACTCCAACCGTGTATGGCCACATTTAACCTAGTGATGCCATTGTTCTAACTCAATATCTTCATCAGTTTCAGCAGCAAGATATGAAGAGCCTAAACAATGGCAATTATATCCATATTTGCATCTTATCACCTATAGGTAAGAAAAATAACTGACCTAGACTGTAGTACTGTATATGCCTATATATAAGTATTATCATCACAATGATGTCAGGCCCTTGTCATTCAGTAGAAGCTTTGATCACAGTCAACCAAATGCAGCAGAAAACTATGCAACACTTTTATCCTGGAATGTCCTTGTAATGTCATAATCTACCATGACAATGTCATTGTGCTACATATGCCCCCAGAATAATAATGACTGCTTAGCCAGCTTGCAGATAGTGTTGCCATAAATGGCTTTTTTTCGAATGTATAGAGAAACTATAAAAGGAAAATTGCTAAAGATTGGAGGAGCCAGACCGGAATTTACATTTCTCTATCCAGAGGAGCAGTGGTGGCCAACTGAGTTGATATGGATGATTGGTTGGATTGGGAGTTTTTATCTCAATGAGATAAAATCAGAGTTTGCCCTAAAAAGTGTGTGTAGAACCCAACAAGGGATGGGGAAGGGAAAAAAGGAAAAGAGAAAAATATATATTGGGTTAGACACAAAGACCAGTGAGGAGCAGTATGAGGTATTATACTATTAGGGCTGAGTCAGCATGTGTGAACTCAGTGTGTTAGAAGGATTACTTACTATTACGGTCGCTAGCTTTTTGTTGGACCCAATATGTAAAACATGTGATGGATCTACCATCCAACTAGCAACCTTGATGTTTTGAAGCGCAGGTGGAGATATTCATTCACTGTCCCCTTGCAGTGTTGTGAAGGTCGCACTCTTTGCCTATAATGATCCGATTATGCTCGGCATACACACACCGAGCAGGTCAGATAGACCTGCTCCGCTGTATGCCGAGATGCTAACGTGATGACGTCATCACGTTTGCATCCCATTGCATTATGGGGCCCCTTCTATCGGCCAGGCACCCTTTGTGTGCCGGCCACAAGCTGCATGAAGACACCGTCTTCATTGCAGCTTATGGCATCGGCTTGCCTCGGCTTGCATCGGCCAGAGAAGATCGGACATGTCCGTTCTCTGGCCGGCCGAGCTGTGGGCGACAGGGATCTGTCGCCCCATGTGGGCACATGCCGATTAGCGCGCACGCCCGTCGGTCAGATTAAAAATCGGCCGCTTATCGGCATGTGTATGCCTAGCATTAGTTGGATGCCAAGTCCCAAATAACTTTGGAGATAAGATCCTTATAGGTATATTAGTGGTAAACCACTAGAAAAAAATAGGCTTCTTGGAGGCGCCCAAATGGTCATAAAAAAGTCCTTTATTTGTTAAAAAGAGGTATTTTCTAAATACATCAACGCATAAAAGAAAAATTCGTTTCGTGACTGTTGCGTCACTTCCTCAGGATATAATGGTTAGATTTTTTGTTTCTGTGAGAGTAGAAAGATATTTGCGATATAGCATGATATAGATAATGCATATGTAAATACAAAAGGTAAAACTATGATACTCAGAGTTAAACCAAATGGTAAACCAGACTAATCTATCAACATTCATTGCATAGGAAAAGTCAATAAATGTAATAAATATATAAACATGATATAGTAGGGTTTACAAAATTGTAAACCCTAAGTTTTAATATTCGAAATCATCAATATCCTGCGCATATTTGAGATTCACACATTGCCGATATTCGCAATAAATATTCACAATTCGAATATTCACAATTATTATAATATATTATTATAATATTCAAGCTTAACAATAGTGCTGAGTAGTAAAAGTGATTTTACGTTTAGCGTGTTACATTTGAATTTGATCTGTGTACACTTGCCAATACACTCATGTGGCTGTGCTCTTCCTATGGGTTGAATGACTCTCTGCTTTAGAGATGGTTGAAAAATGTGTTGACTAGCTGAATTTTGAGTTAATTGCAAAGCCCCTGAACATAGTATTATCACCAACATTTCTGAAAATGTAGAGAAGCTTTGTGAAAACATAAAAAAGAAATAGAGCACGAGTAGTTTTTGCATAAATTAAGTAATTTTTTTTATAAATCTTGACTAAAAGGGTTTGTTCCACAGTGGCCACGTCTTCTGTGTGCGCCCTATTCATTTTGAAATTTATATCCCATTTCATTAATCCCAACTCCGAAATGCCATGGGTGTTTAGGCAATACCCACCACCCTGGACATCATTACATTTACATTATTTAGGATCTTTCCACTTTAGATGGCAAGTTCTCCTTGGAACTCATTAACTTATGGCCCATATTCATTTAGATTACCTAATTATTACTGCTCTGATTGGCTTATCCTGTTTTAATTCACATAGAAGCAGAAATGAGACATGATCAAATGATCCTGACCAGCAAATCTGAGAAGATCATTCCAGTTGCTGAACAATTGCAAAGCCTTATACAATATGTGGTCACTTGAATCAAAGTATTTTGTCTTATTTGCAGAGCAGTGAGGGTACATGTTGAGGTGACCATGACACAGGTTGAAGGATGTAAAAAATATATTCTATTAGTTACAAAATGAAAGTCAAGATAAAATCTCCACTAAGAGAAATTACACAGAGTTCTCACCAGCAAATCAGGGAAGATCAACCCAATTAACTGAACAAATTGATCATCTGCTTCCCCATGAGTTCTCCTGCAGAAGACTTTTCCTAGAATGCATTATCCCTAAAAATGACTTGTCACAGAGAGATACATAAGGCTTTTAGGGTAGGTTAACAACAGTGCTAGATGCAGAAGATCATCTAATGACCATGCTGTGTAGGCTTCATCCACCTACACTATGACATCTCTCCTCACAGAGAGCTTACTTTGATAAGCAATTAAATAAGTCATTTAGCATATTGCAAACACTGCTTGAAGTGTTTGGATCAGTACAACCTGACACTAAGCCAGAGAAATACAGAAATGTATAAATAAGACTTTAAAGTAAAGATGTGCCTTGAGATGCTTGTAAAATGGGCTTATGTTAGTGCAGCGGTTGCCAACTTTTGGTGCCGTCAACGTGGGGCTTAGGGGTTGTGCAGAGCAAGGAGCCACACTAGAGATCTTGGTTGTTCTCCTCCTTTACAGCACCACTTCCCCATTCCATATGTTGGAAGAATAAGCAGCCAAGATCTCCTGTGTGGCTGCTTGCTCTAGCCCCTAGGTGCCCAACCTGCGGCCAGGAGCCACATGCGGCCCTTTGGGCGTTGTTTGGCGGCCCCCCTTGGTCCTCAAAATGTGGCCCCCAAAACCTGTTAATGCATAGGGCATAGCAACTCACCTGTGAAGTGGTCACACGCTGACCCAGCTTTCCTAATCAACTTTGGCGATCCTACATCAGTAAAATTGTCAATGTTGATCAGGGAAACCAGGTCTACATATGAGCTACATATGCACCCAAAGCGGCAGGAGGGGGGGGGGTGGGTGCTGTCAGGATCTGGTCCACCGCCTGCTGAGATATGTCAACGGGGGGAGGGTCTGCATCGCTGTTATGTGCGGACCTTTAGTGATGCCAAGGGCCGCACTTGTGGTAATCCAGATCAACTCAGTTGCCCACCACTGCTCTAGCCTCTCTGTCATCATCCAATACCTCCCCCACCCGGTCAGCAGATCTTCACTGCCATGTTCTTATACATGCACGCCACCCCCTTCAGCCCACACTGCTTCTCCAGTCCTAATCTGGGCTACTTTGACTTCCTTCCAGCATGTAGCACTGGTAGAAGGGAGAGAGGAGGTATGGGTTCTGAGCCAAAGCAATCCGACTAAAGAGCCAAAGGTTTGCCACCCTTTGCTAGTGTATTTGGGCTTGTAGAGTATGCAGAGTAATGAAAGATTCAGGCAACAACAAGAAAACAAGATTCAAGCTATGATTGTAGGACTGAGTTACATACAAAGAGCTGGGGTGGGGGGGTTATTAATGGGTCGTTCAGGAGGACTAGGGAGGATAGATTTATGGCTGCGTGTATAACCAGTCTTGCAAGACACTTGTCACGCAAGGTCGTCCTTCATGGTCCAGTTTATCTTCACAAATCAATGGCAGTTTGATCCAAGAAATATGCTAGCCATTCAAGAAACTACAATGAACATTTCTAACAGTTCTAACGTGTAGAAAAATAATGATGAAAATCCAGAAAATAATGCAATATTTGGTAGATTATAGTGTGTATAGTCACTAAGGCCAAAACGTCATTTCATTTTACCAAAACACATCTTTGCATGCCCCCATTTATTTTCCATGGGTGTGTCCATGCATTTCGCCATGTCTAAAATGCAGGGACGCATCCAATGAAAATTAATGGGGGTGTGCAAAAGACACAACCACTACCGTTTTGCAGTAATTACGTTTTGGCCTCAAGCTCCCCATACATGGTTCGATTTTGTGTTCAGTTGCAGGATGTTCAATCGCTCGATCGATTGTCAGGGAACCATATGCTTCCCACCTTGAGCATGTTTGTAAATCCCTGTTCGATGGCCATTACTTTCAAAGGAGACCCTTACTTTCAGACCCTTACTTTCAGAGATTACTTTCAATCTCCATCCAAAGTATTGGCCAGGGATCGAGCACCCAAAGTTGTGCGCATCAATTTGTTAAATAAGCACTCGTTGATTTTAGAATTAACACACCATGATCCATTGCACAACGAAGGTTCGAAAATCTATACCTGTATGGCCAGCTTAAGGCATGCAAAAACAGCATTTAAAGCATTTAACATCCTCTGCTGGGTCAAGGTCCTCCATTTTTCCATCAGGTATGTGTGGACATTTCACACTGATGTTGATGTATAAATAGAGTATTCTGCATCAGATAACCCCTTTGTCTCCTTATGCTAGGCATACACATGCCGATAAACGGGCGGATTTTAATCTGACCGATGGGCGTGCGCGCTCTCGCCGTCGGTCAGGTTAAAAATCGGCCGCTAATCGGCATGTGCCCACATGGGGCGACAGATCCCTGTCGCCCCACTTCTCGGCCTGCCAGAGAACGGACATATCGGAAAATCTCTGGCCGGCGCAAGCTGATGGAAGCCGATGCCATAAGCTGCAATGAAGACGGCGTCTCCATCGCAGCTTATGGCCGGCACACAAAGGGTGCCTGGCCGATTGAAGGGGCCCCACAATGCAATGGGATGCTAACGTGATGACGTCATCACGTTAGCATCTCGGCATACATCGGAGCAGGTCGGTCTGACCTGCTCGGTGTGTGTATGCCGAGCATTACTGTCTTTGTTGTGTCAATTCCGTGGCTAGACAAAGCAGACCAAAAACAACCCAACTCAACCGTGCATCCTCTGCCTTGCAATATGCTGCACAATAATTAGGAGCGTTTCTATTGAATGCAGGATCATTCTTAGCTATATTCTATTAAGATGTATAATACACTTTATATTTAAACATATTTATGGTATAAACAAAAATACCTTCAGCACCCAAACCTTCTAATTTGGTACCCAAATCCTTTTTACCCTTCAATGACATTCTCACATTTCCCAGTTGTCATTAATCAAGATGCAGAGTTGGCATGCAACGTCATTACTAGAGATGATTGTGACTAGTTTATTTGTGAATGAGATGATTAAATAAAAAATAGCTGGAGACATAGAGAAGGGTTGCGCGATCAATCACAACGTGGTTACGCACCGATCGTTGGGCACCACCTGAGCACCACTTTGGTTGGGGACCCTGAGGGAACCACCTGGGGGAATCAATGGAGACCTCCATGTTCTGTAGGAAGGTCAGGAGGATTCTAGAACCTTCTTAGTGACGTAATGTGCCAGCCCAAGTGGGAGTTGCCAGCCCAAACTAAAGTGTATAAAATGTACTCTGTATTTGGAGCGCGTGGTCTTCTGCAAAAGCTGTGACTGCAGCTGCTGTGGTTCTTGTGTTTGCCCATTGAAAACAGGCTGCCTTAAGCCTGGGGGCAAGATAACCTGTCCTGCGATGTGAGCTGACTACTTTCCCTTTGCTCAGGAGGGAGTGGGGTTCTCCTAGCCAAGGACTGTTCAGTAGCTAGAGTGCTAATCTATCATGGCATCACAATTTCCATAAAGGCTAGAACAGTGAGTGACTAAGGGCTTGTCCCCACTTAGGCTATAACCCGCAATTTTAATCATGGTGTGGCGATTGCGGGTCGTGCCCATTCACTTGAATGGTCTTATCCCAACTACCGTGATTGGACACGATCGGGCGTGGCTGTGATTCTGCCCGCGATCTTAAAAGCAGCTTACCGCATTTTGGATCATCATACAAATACCTAGAAAACCCATCAGATATATGATCAATCACAGATCACGGCTCTTTACACTTTTTGTTCTATTTACATGGGCTTTAGGACTTAAATCTTCCTCAAGAACCACAGATACAATGTCAGTGTGACAGCTGTAGTCTTTTTCTCCGACCCCACCCACCCTTGTGAATAGTATAGTCCTAAAGCCGGCCATACATGGCTCGATTTGCAGCGCGGTTACATGATTGTTTGGGGAAACGATGCACACCACCTGGGGGTATCGAACCCTGGCCAATACATTAGATGTGGCCCTGGGGGAACCACCTGGGGGAATCGATCCCTTGGTCCACATCCATAGTAATGGCATGCCAGTGTTCGGAGATATTTTACTACCTGAAATATTTTCCTACCCTTACAACTGCACATGTGCAGATAGCCCTAGTTTTGGGGCTTTTCAGGGATAATCTTACGAATTTTGGATGTCACGGTTAGGGGTTCGGGGGGGTTAAGATTAGGGGGTTCTGAGGGTAAGGGGATTGGGGAGGTTAGATTAATATGAACCCCTAAACTGAGCCCCCCAACCCCCACATTTTACCCCTACTCTCAAGCACCACTCCCCCTAACCTTAACCCCCCCCAACCCCTAACCTTAACACACAAAATTCTTAAGATTAACCCTGAAAAGCCCCAAAACTAGGGCTATCTGCACATGCGCATTTGTACGGGTAGGAAAATATTTTGGGGTAGCAAAATATCTCAGAACACCGGATCTCTGTTCGATCCATCGCTCAAGGTGGGCTTCATTTGATTCCCAAACAATCAATCAACGTAAACGAGCACATCAATTGTTCGGGAATCGAACAAAAACACAAGCTATATAAGCTGTATGGCCGG
The DNA here is from genome assembly GCA_036250615.1 of Ptychadena robeensis. Taxonomy (NCBI): domain Eukaryota; kingdom Metazoa; phylum Chordata; class Amphibia; order Anura; family Ptychadenidae; genus Ptychadena; species Ptychadena robeensis. The sequence goes on along the minus strand of CM070036.1, from coordinate 14,139,170 downwards.
ATTTAGGCTTCTGCCTGATTCTGCAGTACCCCATATTTCTGCATTCTGTACATTGTCGGAGGGGGAGATTTATGTCCAAGTGTGCTGTGCAAAGTAAAATTGAACACTTCAACCTAAAGTTAAGCAGCCCATACACGGGTCAGATTTTCAATCAATCGACTTAAAACGATCAATTTTTTAATCGATTGATTGAGAATTGAGTTTTGCCCACCTGGTTAAATCGACTTAATCCGATCAAAATTGAGTGAAAATTCAGTAGTTTTTTGATCGGACTGGATGGTAAATTTTGATCGGTCGATTGAAAAATGGTTCAGTATTTTGAGAACCAATTGTGGTCAACCAATTTTTGATCCATTTTTTTCTACCTATTCTACCTCACTTCTGATTGATTTCAATTTCAATCGGACTATTTTGGATCGATTGTTATGTCGAGTGAAAAAAAAATCGATCAAAAATCTTGTATTACATATGGCCCATGATACAATCGACATACAATTTTATACCGACTTAAAAATTTATCGTTTTAAGTTGATTGATTGAAAATCTGACCCGTGTATGGGCTGCTTTAGGCACACACGTTGAGATTCTCCCTCAAAAGATGAGGGACTGACTGCAGCTAGATGATATCATCACGCTGCAGCCGTCCCTTCAGAGGATCGGGGGGCACCCTTTGTGTGCTGGACATGCCGGCACTACCGTCCCCATCAAAAGTTATGGGATCTACCTGGAATCTACCAACATGTCGGATCACCGTGCGATCTGGAGATTCCTGGGGGATTTTGCCAGGTGGTTGCACCCGATTTTCGTCAGAGCACGGGTGGCAGTCTATTGGCCTAAAAACTGAGCCGGAATCTGCCCGTGTATGGTTACCTTTTATATTATGTGACTTTTCTCCTGTAATTAGGTAAAGGCACCAAAATAAAACACATATATATACATATAAACAAATGTACCCCCTCCCCCCCCAAAAAAAAAGAAATCCTCAAAACCTCCTTTTTGTCTTTAGCCCCTATGAATTCTTATAGTGCAACGAATATATTGAATGTTTCTGCTTACCGTAACATCACTATAGCACCTGCTTGGTATATATAGCCACCTAACACCCCAATTTCTATGTGAATACAAGATAATCTAGAGATAAGGCTAGAGTTTGATTAATACGGCTGATTCTATTGGCGAGATTTGTCATGGGTCATCGGTAAATGAACACACATCCCTTCTGCCCTCCATCTCTCTCCAGGAATAATTGATCACTCTTCCAGATGTATGGTAGGAGGGGGGTTACACAAATGCATTCACTGTCTGTCAGAATGATTGCAGTACTGACATATCTATCGCTGTCATGGAAACGTGCACAATTTCCTTATGATATACTTGTAATGAGAGGGGGAAAAAATCAGTTTTAAATAAACACCTGAAAATTGCCGGGAGAAAAAGGCTTTGTTCTGACTTGTCTTCCAGCAAACAAATCTCCAGATTATGCAAAAAGCAAGAGCGATGCTGTTTGTCCTGGGAGATTAGGTTTTATACATATGAACCAATGCTCAGAAGCAATGATGTGAGATATGTG
>CM070036.1:14125438-14137500 GCA_036250615.1 Ptychadena robeensis | reverse complement strand
GCAGTGATATATACCTTCCAATCACTATGTATTCTATCAGGGAGGACCCGGCACTACTAGTTTTTGGTAGATCTAATGGAAATTGTATGGAGTGATCTAAAGATTTATGGGGGGAGGCTTTAGTCTTTTAAAGAGGACCTGTCATGGAAGGATAGCAGGTCAGCCAGTACTGTCTTAAGCTAGGCATACTCAGTTCGATTTTAGCATTCGATCAACCTAAAACGATCAAAGTTTACTTTGATCAAACTTAAATTGTATCACATACATGGTACGATCAGCGAAAAGTGTTCCATACCGAGTAAAACATTGATCAAAAACTGATCAGACATGTTGGAAAATGTTCGTCTATTGTACAACGATCAAACTAAAATCCTAGCATTGTGTTTGTTGGTGGAGTCGATTGTATTCAATGGACACATTTGTATATGACTCTTTCCTGTGTTTTTTTTAATGAAACAAAAATCACTGATCGAACCTTCCATATGGTTCTACTTTGGATTAGATTGTGTCCGATGAAAAGATCAAGATCCAAAATTGAATCGAAGATCGATCGTACTAAAATCGAACCGTGTAGGCCTAGCTTTAAGGCTCAATAGACTAAAGCTGCGTTTACATGTGAAGATTTTTGTCTTCAATCCACTGCCAATTTGTTCGATGTCGTTGTGGAACATCGTTCGTTCATTTATCGAATGTAACATTAGATTTTTTGTTCGTCTATCCCGATATCGAAGGAAAATACATTTAAAATTACGACAGATAAAAATTTACCAACACGTTTGATAACCTTTCCAACTATTTTTTGTTCGAGGTGGAACAAATTGTATCCATCCAACAAATTGGCCATTCTAGATTTTTGTTCAATCAACCAAAAATTTTTTCATTCTTCTACACGTGTAAACCCACCGTAAAGCTTCCTACACACGGGTCGATATGCATTAAGCTGGCCATACACCTTTAGATCTTTCTGTCAGATATCCCTTAGATCTACCAACAACTATGTAGTGCCGGGTCCTCTGTGACTGAACACAGGTACACTTGCTGGTTTAGAAAGTCCCTCATATTACATGGTTTTGATAAAACAAAAGGAGATCTAAGGCTTAGTTTCCACTTGAGCGGAAGCCCGCGGCATCTCATGCGGTTTATAGCGGTGGCCATTCATCCCTATGGCCGCGGTCAGTGCTGGGCGGCCGCGGAATCGCGCGGACGGCCGCCTAAAAACTCGGTCGACCGAGTTTTTAGGCGGCCGTCCGCGCGATTCCGCGGACAGGGGACCAGCGCCATTGAAATGAATGGGCGCGGATGTAGCCGCACCGCGGGCTTCCGCTTCTAGTGGAAACAAGCCCTAAAGGAATCCTGACAGAGAGATCCAAAGGTGTGATTAAACGTGTAGATTTTTTTCGTTCGATCAACAAAGAATGAACGATTTTTTGGTTGATTGAACAAAAATCTAGAATGACCAATTTGTTCGATGGATAAATTTTGGTCATTTTTTGGTAAATTTGTATTTGTCGTTGTAACTTTGAATGTATTTTCATTTAATATCGGCGATGAACGAACAAAAATCTAATGTTGCATTCGATACATTGTAGATAGAACGATGTTCAACAAATTGATCCGAAAAAAATTGAACTGGCAGTTGAAAATCTACATGTGTAAACCCATCTTAAAGGTGTATGGGGGCCCTTAGATCGATGAACGATCAATCAGGACATGGTAAGAATGGCTGAACGACTGGTCAGCGATCCTTTGCCAAATCTATGTGCACCACTTTGAGCAATCGATTCCTGTTCGATTCTTTGGATGGAGGCCCTGATCCCCATCCAAAGTAATGCCAATCGAACAAGGATTTACCAACACGTTGGTTCCCTGTTTGATTAACATTTCTTGGATCCCGCTTGTAGAAAGGGTGACCGCTTTCGATTCCTGAATGATCATTCGCCAAGCGCTCGCCACTAACAGACACGGGGATCGATCATTCGGGAATCGAACGAAAAATCGACCTGTGTGTGGCCAGCTTAAGCTGTAACATGTGTCAACAGCTAAGACCATTAATACTTGATACCATGTGGTTATTATTGTCTTTTATGACCCCCTTTTAATGGCTGTAGCAATGACTATGCAGGACAGGAAGTCAGACTGAGCAGATTAATGGACTCCTGCTTCTCTTACACCCACAATTCCCTTGAGACTAAAATATAGATCAGGGTAATGCAGACTGCATCTTTACAGCAATCTCAAACTAATATCACCTGATGACCCTAAAGTTGGGAACACATGTAGATATGGGTCAGGTCGATGGCCGCTTCGAGCACTGTCTGGCCCATATATTATGCGGCCATCCCTGAAAACAGGGATATCGGACATGACCGTAAATCACAGTCGACGTCCATTGCTGTGCATGGAAACCGCGGGTCTCCATGCAAAGCATGGGCTGAGTTGGAGAGTGAGAAGTGTCGTGTCTCCAGCTCCTCCGATATCGGGCAGCAGCGAGATGACGTCATCACGCTGCAGCAAGAAACCTCCTATATCGAGCCGTTGGATATTTTGATACTAATCAAAACATCAATCCAAAAGTGATCGGACATGTTGGAAAATTTTCGTCAATTGTACATTGATTGAACTAAAATCTACGATTTTAGTTTGTATTATGATCCATGTGATACTACTTTGGATACTGTTGCAATTGGCGTCCGATGAAAAGACCAAGATCCAAAATCGAATTGAAGATTGATCGTGCTAAAATGGAACCGTGTATGCCATTTTACAACTAGATAGCATGAGTTGTGTATTTACATTACCATTCTGCATAAATACAATACATTTTGTGACACAAATTCATAACTCCTCCCATATGTAAATAGCTGCTTATGGGTAAGTTGTTAGTGCCAAAATGTAACATTCTATATATTCACTTTATGTGAATGGCTGAAACTCTGATTTTATTTTTGGTTCTTTTTTCAAATTTTCTCTCCAAAACTATGGGGTGTGCCTTATGGTCCAGTGTGTCTTATAGTTTGCAAATATATTTTAGTGCAAGGAAATCATAAAACATAACTATAAAACGCCTAGAGACATGCAGACTAGACAATATAGATTTAGCTTCAAGCCTTTTTTACCATGTTATAAAAATGGCAAAGCGCATACATTGCGTAATCAGGAGAAGAGCCATGGACGGTCCTAGCTAGGAGAAGACAGATCCCCAAAGTGGAGGACTAAGACGACCCTTCTAGAACAGGGCTCAGCTGTGTGATGTGAGTGTTCTGCGGCCCCTGATGAGCAATGTACATGGTTTTGGCCATCTGACATGAAAGGCAGGGTACAGCTTTCTAAAACAGACCTTCCAAATATAAAAACATAAATGAAGCAAGTCTGTTGGGAATGTAGTTTGTTTTTTTATATAAAATATTAAAGATGAACCCTTTTTACATATCTAAATGAAAAGAAATAATTGTTCAGCAAATGCAAAATTATCATAGAGCAAAAGAGAAACGTTGGCAGACTCATTTAAAGCCTTGTATCCGGGTTTCCCATCCCTGTGTTGGATTTAGACAAGACAGCAAAGAAATACCCTCATAGTGGGACCCCCACCTATTGTATACTCTGTTCCCCAACCTATTAGATTGTAAGCCCAACCGGGTAGGGTCCTCTACTCCTCCTGTGTCATAACCTGTACCTTTTATGTTATATTGTGTTGTATCCCTACTCTAATGTATTGTACAGCGCTGCGTAATATGTTAGCGCTATATAAATAAATTATAAAAATAATAATAATGTTACTCATACTCAGGGGTGCACATGACTTTTTTTAGTGAGCTCCTCCGATGAGTACCAGGATATGGTGTTTGGTACTCGCCTCATATGTAGGGTGGTCTTCCTCACTGCTTCCCTCACTGCCCTCTGCGTCAGCCTCCTGTATGGTAGGTTCTGCTGCAGATGGACCTCCCTGTTCCTGATTGATCCTCTGATTAGCTGTCTCCATCCACAGGTCACCAGGTGGCTTTGGGTAAATGTAGCTCCCACAGTACAACATGATTGAACCCCCAGATCTCAAACCCTCAGTGGTACAACCCTGACATTTTCTGGGTTGGTTAGTTAGTTACTGCAGTCCAAATGTCACCCTTGCATAGTCATATTTCAGCTGTCACACAGTGCTTTTCTCTTGTCAGATTTTACCCTTACATATGCCTACTCTGACTTTCACCCCCCCCCCCCAAATCTCCAACACCGTTAGAAGTCCAATCTTTTGTTTGCATTATTAATTAAATTAATTAATTTAGCTGTTTACTCCGTCAAAAATATTTGATGGAGTAAAGTGCCGTTGTCGCCTTTGTCAGGTATTGATTGCTGTCAAATTCCCGAACGGGAAGATATGGGAAATAATTCGTACTGGTAATCATTCTCGAGGAAAGAAGATGACAATTGCAATGTTGAATATAATTTTCAACAACTTACATGTTTTACATGTTTCTTACCATCTAAAGCTGGGTACACATGAAGATATGGGCCAGATCGATGGCAGCTTTGAGCGCCGTGCGTGCTCAAGGCCATCTATCTGGCCCATATCATATGTCTCAATCCCTGTTTTCGAGCAGGAGCAAACAATCCCGCTGGAAAACAGGCATATTGGTCATGACCGTTAATCACGGCCAATACCCATTGCTTTGCATGGAGACCAAGGGTCTCCATGCAAAGCATCGGCTGAGCTGTCTCTCCAGCTCCTCCGATATCTGACAGCAGCGTGATGACATCATCGAACTGCTGCAGGTAACATCGGACGGCTCAAATATCGAGCCATCTGTACCCTGCTTTACTCCAAGAGATGGAAAGGATTGGATCTCTGTAAGGTTTGTCCAAATTATTATTTAAGACATCTCTCCAACTAGACATAAGGACAGTGATCTGTACATTCCTATTAACCTCCCTAGTGGTTGAGACGAACCCTGTTCGTTCGCTGAACAGGGTCCTCTCAACCGCCGGGGAAGCTGGTGGCGGGGAGACCCTATGCCTCCCCGGAAAGCTGCAGCAATTGTCTTCATCGCTGCAGCATTTCCAGGTTTGCGGCACCGCCCCGATCACGTCACGGTGACGTGGAAGGGGGGGGGCGGCGCCATAGACCTCCATGTTAATGGAGGAGCGCCGGCTTTCTCTCTCACACAGCTGGTGTCAGTAATGACACCAGCTGTGTGAAGAGCTCCGGAGAGATACCGGAAATGACAGGCTGTGTACTGTGTACACTGCCTCAATCACCTGTATCGCGCCGTTGTAAACGGCGCGATACGGGCAGTGCGCTAGGGAGGTTAATTCTGCCCATATAGAGCCGAGTTGTTCATCAATTTATTTCTACCAATATTTGGCCCACAGAGGCCTGAAGTTGCAAAAATCGAATTATGACTTAAGGTAGGGCATACACAAATCACACAATTATTTAATCAGCTTGTGCAATATAAACCGCTCAATTCCTTTCCAAAGACCTGTACACAATACCTATAAAACCCCTCAGATACTCGTATGATCAACTGAAATCTTTCAACATCACAGGTTACTGCTTTTTCCTTTGTCGGTTCTGTTTTGATCATTTTCAGTCAATAGATTTAGCTAAAATAGAATCGATAGACGAAGCTCCAACGATGCTTTGACCGCAAAGCAATAGACATCGACCGGGGTTTACGGTCATGGCTGATATCCCTGTTTTTCGAGCGGGATTGATTGGTGCCGCTCAAAAACAGGGATGGCCGCGTTAGATATGGCCAGATATATGGCCGTAAGTGTGCATGGCGCTTGAAGCGGCCATCGATCTGCCCCATATCTATTCATGTGTTCCCTGCTTAATTGCTCTAACCGAAAGATCGAACCGGGTATGCAGTCCTCAGACCACACTTATTAGGCTTGCCATGATGCAGGAGTATAGTTTTCAGATGTATCTGCAAATATTAGCTCCTATTGCTGTGTCCGATCCCCATCTATTCTGTAAGGGAGTCACATCATACAGGCAATGCAGTGGCGTCCACAGTCATGTTGCTGAAATTGGCAACAGCCGCTACAAACTGCCTGTGATGATCTCCTGTAACAACTTTAACAAGATGTCTGATTTATAATAATCTCACAAGCTGCTGAGTCTTTGATGCTTCTACCACAAATGGAGCTAGAATCCCATTTATCAACATATTATTATTCATGGGCCATGGCTAAGTGTGGGTTTATCATGTCGGTTGTCCAGCTGTCTGTAAAAGAGAGAGCAGTAGATACTTTTAAGTATGCCCATTATGTAGCCTACATTTTCTTATGACCATCCCAACCTCTCTTTTCTATACCCATACTCATTCTTGCCTATGGGATGGAGGATGACACTTTCACCTTTCAGTTTTAGCATTATTTGGAGTGGTGACATCAACCCTATCTAGCAAACTGAGATGAACCAACCCTTGTGTCATCATGGATCAATGGCATTGCAATGAATGATTGGACATGGCTACATCAGGATATCAGGGAGTGCATAATTATGCCTACAAAAGGAACCAGGGTAAAGGGGTGGAGAGAGGCCATCTCAGCTTTGTGAAGAGGTACAGTGCTGGCTACATCTGCCACCATCATTGATTTTTTTTGTATTGCATGTGGTGCAGGCACAACCCAAAAGACTCCATTAGCCTTTTTGCCATCTGCTGTGTTTGTGATTTGCTATAGAAACAGTATGTTCTCATAGCTGGACTGGCTTATATCATGAATGGCAAGAGAAGTCATCAATGTACTATGTACATGGATTGTAGGAAACATCACAGAACTTAAATACTTCTCTGAATGTAAAGTCCTTAATGCAAATAAGGGGGTTGATTCATGGAAAGTTATGCAAATATCATCATAGAAAATTATATGCAGAGACAGTAAAGGCACCCACACACCTAGTGAGTAGGGGCCCACAGACAAGCGATGGAGTATGGGTGGGCACCATTTGTGTGCCAGCCATTCGTTTGAACGGGGATCCTCTTTCAGAGGTGCTCAGTGTGTCAAGGGGGCATGGCCAGCACGTATCTGCCAGGAGAGGGGGGCATGCAGGCTGGCTTCTTCTCCGGCTGGGGAAAGGAGAGACCCGAAGGACAGGGGAAACTGGGTCCCCATCGTACGGTAATTGATGTGCCCATGTGGTACACATTGATTACTGTTGAATACAGAGTGACGTCACCACGTCACCATTGATAACCGTGACGTCACCACGCTGTAAGTGATAGCCGGTTGATTGCACAGGAATCTACCCGTGTATGGCCAGTTTAAGATGGAGGAGCAAGACTCTTCTGGTCCACCTTCCTCCACCAATCCGGATCTGAATCTAATGACACTCTGCCCCTTCGGGTCACCCAATAGGTCCGCATTAAGGTTAAGCTGGAGTAAGGAACATTTAAGAAATTAGATTTTAAGAACCCACCCAACATACCTCCAAATTATTTGGTTTTGATAGAGTTGTCTGCCATTACCTGTGGACATATAATTATTCATGGTTGTTTGACTATTTTAATTATATAGGAGATATAGACCTCCTTCATTGCTACTTCCCTTGCCTCACTTCCTGCTCCTCTGCCTGAGGCAGTGTCATGGAATGAGAACAAGGTAAACCATTTCAGGTATTCCGTCACTCTCCCCTTAATAATTAGAGTCAACTCTTTGTAATCCAATCCTTTCTAAAAGAGATAAACACTCCAGAATACTTTTAAATATCTCCCACAGGTACTGCGAGGCGCATAGCAATTAAACTTATGTCAGGCGCATTTCATAAGTGTCTAATCTCCAAAGGATTTGCTTTGTATAGTAGCGTATCAAAGAAAGGCACTCGAGCAATTAAAAATGTTATATTAATGGGGAATTTCAATTACACAAACCAAGAAACTGAGCGTGTAAACATATCAAGACACATTTTCTTATTTAATCACAAAATTACTTTAAAACTCTGCTTTAGTATACAACATTTAACTAATCGTTAATTATTATTATTTTTTTTAAAAGCATAAAGTAGCAATGCTTGAAATAAATTTGGAATGCCTCAAAAAATAAAATAGCCTAATCCTATTCAAATATTGCTGAGAAATGTTGTCAATTTACTTGACATTCCCCAAAACTTTTAACTATATTGAAATACCTAGAAAACCTGTCAGATACTGTAGTGTTGCCCAAAGCAACCAGGTCCTTTTCGGATTGGGATGCCTATGTTCCAAACACAGCTGTCACACAGTAAGTGAATGTCCATGCAAGCTGGTAGGGAGTATATACAGTTACATAAATCGCCATCATCCATGAAGTAGGGATGGGGTTCAAGCATAGGGTCTATGTTCCAAACAGTCTACCAACTGCTGAGAGGTGGAAGGAGGCTGATGGCTCTTACCCAGGATGAAGTAGAACTAGCGGTTCAGTTGGAGGAGGATCATTTTCTTCTCCCCTTGGTCTGGTATTTGTGATGTGTAGCATAGGCAATATTCATGTTCGCAAAAAGTTCTACAAATATTCAATATTCACGAATATTCGCAATTTAAGCACATTGTAATTATAATCACCTAACAATTACCTTTTAAAATGAATGGTCACATGTGCACATATATATTCACAAACCATGGCCATAGGCATCCCAATGCAGAATATCGCAAATATTCGAAATTGCGAATATCCACCGCCATATTTGCAAATTCTCGAATAGCCGATATTCACCGAATATATTTGCAATTCCAATATTCGAGCTCAACAATATCTGGTATGGCACCTTCATTGAAACCCGCTTCACCAATTCCGGCAAGATGAGGGAGAGACTGCCCTGGTCCAAAGGGGATCTCTGTCATTTGCAGGGGACCTAGAGAGAGAAAAGGGGAGCAATCAGCTCCTGGCAGAGCACTTGCAAAAAACCCAGCAAAACACCCACCAAAGGACCCTGGTAAACAGAAAATATATAACCTCTTCTAAGAGGAGGGGTTTAGGAGTTGCTGGGCAAATAAGTAAATCAAAAGAGAGGGAAAAGAGCCATCACCTCACCTCTGGAATTCTCAGCAAAGTAACAAACTCCTAAAGGAATATACATATCAATACAGAGTGTCATGGTCTATATACAAAAATACATATATACATAGAATATACACCTGGAAGTTTTAAACAACTTCACTACACTACTTGTATAATCGACTGAAACTTGTCTTTAAAAAAGAAACGACCTGGGAGTGGCTATCCCACCTTTCCAGGCACCCTGCAGGGTCAGGCGACCTTTGTAGTCACTCCAGTGGCTGCTTGAACTCTCAACCCCCCCTCTGTTGTTTTTCAGGCTTTAAAACAGTACATTGTGTAGAAAGATCTTTGCTTGAAAGCTTGATTCAACTGCAAATTAATGAATACATTACTACACTATTGATGATATCCAACCCCTATCCCTACATTTGTTTTGACTGCCAAGGAGGTTAACATTGTTTAGAGTTTTTTTTTTACTGCTGTTAAGTCAACATATTTCATCCTCAAATGGGCTAAAGTCTCAACCTACCTGTACTGTGTGTAAGCAGGTGTCCCCCTCCATTGCCTGACGTGATAGGGTCCTATTGGCTCTGGTGGTCGGCTTGCACACAATATGGGTAGGTTTCTTTTGAAACACATATAAAATCAATATATTTATTGCTAGTATAAATGGTTTAATTTTATTCCTCAGATTCATTGTCTATGTCCTGAAGAAGCCCAGTTGTGGGTGAAACATGTTGAATCACAAAGCAATGTAAATATTCACATTATGTATTTTGGGATCCCATGAATTATGAATTAGCTATGCTTTTAAAAGTGTTTGTTTTAATCTTAAAGAAATAAAGTCTATTAAATATATTTTAAATTTATGTCTAATTAGAGGTTATATTAATTGAAGAATAGTTGGGAGTGCCAATATATATTTATATATGCACAATGTTATCCTTTAAAAAAAAAAAAAGAAGCTAAGAAAATACAGATAAGACCTATGGATATATATATATATATATATATATATACAGTAAACTGTGAAGGCTGTGAATTTGGCACCTGTGCAATACGCTCCACAAGCTAATTGATAGAGATGGTCAAATTTTTTCGACTAGCTTACTTTGTGAGCTGATTGCAAAGCCTCTGAACATGGTATCTTCACCAATGACTTGGAAAATTTTGAGTTGACTTTGAACTTCATTTATGCAAAAACTATTTGTGTTAAAGGCCCCCATACACGTGTCGGATTCGCACCGGATTCCGGCACGATCGATTCCGGGCACGTGCACGCGAAACGATCGTGCCGGAATCGCATGCAGCCCACCTTGTCCGATCGATCAGGTCCGATCGTTCAGGGGCTCAGAATCGGATCCGACGGAGAACCACATGTTGGTCTTTCTCATCCGATTCTGCCCGGATCAGGGGGAGTTGCCATTTGTGAGGTGGAATCAGAGGTGGAATCGCACACGGAATCGTGCCGGAATCCGCTCGGACAAGGTGGTATGCTGCGATGGATACTCTTAATTGGCCGATTGATCACACCTGCGATTCCCGGCAGAATCGCCGGAATCGATCGGATGATGAATCGATTGGACATGGAATCCAACACGTGTATGGCTAGCTTTAGAGCCATACTTTTGTTGTAGTGTACCCCCAACCCTTCTGTACATCTCCATTGACTATCTCTACTAATTGATTGACTTGGACGACTTTTATGCTAAATTATAATTGTGTGAGGACATCAGAGCTACTTGTACATTTATGTTTAGACTATGTTCTACCAATATTAGCAAGTTTATATAAAGCAATGCCAAAGGGTTGCAATGTAGACATAGAATCCTAGCTTCCATTTTGGCTCCCTGACTGGTTACACTGTAAGGCCTAGGTGCCCAAACTGCGGCTCGGGGGCTACATGTGGCCCTTTGGGCGTTGTTTGGTGGCCCCCCTTGGTCCTGCACATGCGCTCCCCAAAACCTAACTGTTAATGCATGGGGCTTAGCAATTTAACTGTGAAGTGATCACACACTGACCCGGCTTTCCTAATCAATTTTGGCGGTCTTACATCAGTAGGAAACCAGGTCTACATATGAGCGCTGCATCCAGGGGTGGGGGGGGAGTGGGTCCTTTCGGGTTCTGACTGCCTGACGGGATCTGGTCCACCACCTGCTGAGATTTGTCGATGGGGGGAGGGTCTGGATCGATGTTATGTGCGGCCCTTTAGTGATGGCGAGGGCCACACTTGTGGCCTCCATATCAACTCAGTTGCCCACCATTGCTGTAAGGTATCGGGGGCAAATCAGGCTTTCAAGTGTGCTCCCAGCTTCTTGTTTGAGCAGACAACACTGCATTTTCTGGACTGAATTTCAAATCAATGTAGTTAATGCCACTTTGCTATATATAACAGAATTACTATACATTAGCAGGTGCCATATTGGGAACCCATATGTGCCATATCAATCAAGCATTTTTTTTTTTGGTTCCATGAAATAGGCTTCCGACCAAATAAAAATTCCATAGATAACCTTCTAGACATTGCCATATCTGTGCAGGAGACAATCTCTTTTGGTTTCTGGAGATATTCCATTACCGGTATCCCTTTAGATCAGATGACAATTTGGTAGATAACCTTCTAGACGTTGCCGTGTGTGCACGCATGCACATCCACGAAAGCGTGTTATCTTTCAATTCACAGAACTGCTATCTAAAGTTCTTCTGTTATATTTGATCGGAAGACCCCTATTCTCACCTCCCTGTGTGCCATTCTCACTCTTTTATTTCTGGCTGTGTGTTTTATTCTCGCAAAATGAGCTGAACAATGAAGTGACTGCAATGCTCCTCTCAGGGTGAAAATAATAGATCTTTAGAAGTATTATCTATGGAGAATTGTACATTCCTTGGAAAAAGAATTCCGAGCTAAGAAATGGTTTGAGAATAAACAGCAGGAAGTGCCGCATGGTTTTTCTTGTTGTTTCTATAAAATAAAACCGTGTCTCAGAGGAGAAATAGAAAGGGACACCTTGGTTTATTTCACACGACAGGGCCCATTTAATAAAAGTACCTGAAAATAATGGTTCATTTTTATTACAACACCCCCCCCC
>CM070036.1:14109862-14120771 GCA_036250615.1 Ptychadena robeensis | reverse complement strand
AGGGAACACACAAAAAAATTCCATTTTACAAATCAACACAAATTTAAAATAAACTAGTGAGTACATCTTCTTTATCTGCACTTTTAGTAGATCAGAGTGGGGGCTTTGGATTTTGTTTACTATAGACAAGTTGTATTGTAAATTTGAACAAGCAGACATTGTCTGGGGCAGGCTATATATCTTGTTATGGGCCCTAAACTATATAGGCCATTGTGCTTTACAAACAGTGCACACAATAGTGAGTCAGAGATAAGTAACTCTTCACTTTGCATGTTAATTACTCTGGTTGTAGACAGATTGTAACAGGACTTTAGGAGTTCATGGTTTTGATTTCTCAGGGACCAGATACAGCCTGTCCTCCCTCTTCTTGGATAGGGCTCATTTATACTGACGGTTTTCAACCACCAGGTAAAAGACCCATTAACGTAACCGACTGGAGGATGCAACATTAGGTGTCCGCCGGTTGGTTTTCGGACTCCCGGCCAATAGGACCTCTATGGGGTACTAAAGTAGACGACCTGCGAATGCCTGTACTATTTTGTAGCCGCTCGCTGGGAGTCGTATCTCCTGCGGCTGCGTGAGCACACTATTGCTTCCCGAGCTGGATTGGTGGAGGGAGCAGGATCAGTAGAGTCTCACTGTTTCATCTTTGCCCAGATAAAGACTACATAACGGAAATTCATGTGTATATGGGTTTTCTACAGTTTAGAACCTCTTTAATACCTGATAAGTGTATTGTGTTAAAAGCTCTCGCTAAGTCTGACTCATTCCTGCTGACATAACAACGTTATGTGAATGTTAGCTGAAGAGGTGTTACAGAATAGTAATATGTAAAAGTTATGGCCCCCACAAGTTTTTATATAATAGTAATACATCTTTTTCCTAAATCCCACAGCTTCCAGAGATTTAATACATGCTACATTATGCTCTTCCTTTAGCTTTGTCTGCCACTTCCATTTAGAATCCCAAAAACTTTCAACTGGAAGATGTTACCTTTGACAATTTTATTGTCAATACATACATACATATAGTCATTGCCCCTAGCTGCCATTCAGGACCAGTTATATCATATGTAAGTGTATGTGCTTAATGCCATATAATATCATGTAGTTTCCATGATATAGCAATGATATAAGTTGGCATTACAGATGATTAATAAGATGCCAAAATTTCAAGATTAAAATGCAAATTGCATGCAGACTGAAATTGAGCCAATTGAGTACAACAGCTGCTTCACTCGGATTGCAATTTGCATGCTAATGTCAAATTGTCAGCATTTCATTGATCTCTTGTGGGCTTATAAATTGTAAAATGTACATTTCTATTTTCCTAATGCCTCCTTGGTAGCATAAATATATATGGTAGACACATGGCTGCCCTGAAGATATTTGCTGCAAGTACTCACACCTAAGGCTGCCATACACAGCCCGAGTAGGTCAGACAGACCTACTCCGATATGCACTGGAGTGCAAACGTGCTGACGTCATCACGTTTGCACCCCGGTGCATTATGGAGCCCCTGCAGTCGGCCGGCACCCTTTGTGTGCCAGCCATAAGCTTCAATGAAGACGCCGGTCTTCATTGAAGCTTATGGCATCGGCTTGCATCGGCCAGAGAATATCGGACATGTCTGTTCTCTGGCCGGCCGAGCTGTGGGGTGACAGGGATCTGTCGCCCCATGTGGGCACATGCTGATAAGCGGCCGATTTTTAGGCCGTTTTTCAGGTTAAAAATCGGCCGCTTATCGGCATGTGTATGGCAGCCTACATGCTGCCATGGAAGAGATAACTCTGGTGGATTGGACAGTAATCTTAAGTAGACCCAATCTGTTAGCCCTGTAAAAGTGTTGAGCGAGAATTTTCGAAATTCAAATATATTTAACAAATATCTGACATTTGAGAATGTTGCAATGGCAGATATTCATCATATTATGCTTCAACATTGTTTATCGGCATACATTGTGCATATTTGTGGGCATTGTCAATGGATAAGTGCAATACACACAGTGCTTGTAGTGGCTAAGATCACAAAATGAAGAAGAGAAGCTGTATTGCTGGTTCGGGAATCTTTGCAAACAATTGCACGTGCGATATAAGGCAATAGAATACAGTAGAATTTACAAATTTCGAATGTTCCTTAATATATTTGCAAAATTACTCAAATTCAAATTAACCATATGCCGCGCAACACTACCCTGTCATTACGCAGTTGAAGACCCAGGACTGCATCCTTTAGTCATCACTAGCTGCCTGGCATTGGAATAAGCTGCTTATACAAGCCATTACTGGAAGTCAACATCCTTGGGGGTCACCCCGAGTGTAGCTTGGGATAAGTTTGTTTACAAACACTGGTCACTCATTTTAAGCCACACTCTGGATTTCTTACCTGTTACAGGTGTCCCCACGCCATCCCTTTATGTAGGCATCCTCACAGGGTGATAATGCAGAAAAGATGAGTACAGGTATAGGCACCTTGTGTCCCCAGAAATGTGAAGGATGAGAGAGGAAGCGGGAAATGCAAACAGATTATGATGTTATCTGTTTATATTTTCCATACTGCTTTAAAAAAACACTGAAGGGGGTTCTGTCTCCATCTCCTATACTGAACATATATTTACTATCTGTAACCATAAACCATCAGTGGTGGGCAACTGAGTTGATATGAAGTGCCACAAGTGCTGCCCTCTGCATCACTAAAGAGCCGCACATAACATTTCTAATCTATACGAATTGTATCAGCATTTTGTAATGAAAAAAATTACAGCATGCATAGCTAGAAGACATTATTTTTCATTTTTTAAATAACAATTTTTTTTAATATTTCAAGCATTAGGGAACACTATACTATGGTAATGCACATTTTGTGTCATGTATATCATCAAAGGTTATGTGCCTCATAGATATAATCAAAGCCATTGATAACATCAATGGGGCACATAACCTTCAATTCGGCAGACAGGTGAGTTCCTATGCCCTATGCATTAACAATAAAGTTTCAGGGGCCGCAAGTGGAGGACTGAGAGGGCCACCAAAGAACGCCCAAAAGGCCACATGCAGCCCCTGGGTTATAGATAATAAACTGGAAGGAGAAATGGTTTGTAGTAATCCTTTACTCCTTCCAAGGAATTAACACGAGCGGGGCAATAAGCACTAACTACAGAAACACTTTCCAAATACAGTAAAACCTGTTATCTGTAATAATTAAAATTATTATCACAGAACACAGCAACATCCAACATTAAATAAATCACTTACACACACTCCAGTATCCAAAACACCTAGAAAGATTTAAATTTCATCATTAGAAAAAAAAACGCAATCCCAACAATTCTGCAGTAACAGCAATCCGATACACTACAAACATAATAGAAGACTACCAACAGCTATTAAAAGATGATCGACATTAGGTGATATTTCTTGTTTTGTGATTGTCAGATTTAATAAATGTAGCAGTTTTAGGAGGAGAAATATGTGTTTTTGGGGGGTGTGACAAAAAGATGGTAGTAAACATTGGACTCATTCACACGTCTAGATTTTACTTTCAATCAACTTAACCTCCCTAGCGGTTGAGACGAGCCTAGCTCGTCCGAGCTTCAGGCTCGCTTCAACCGCCGGGAAAGTAGGCAGCGGGGAGACCCTATGCCTCCCCGGAAAGCTGCAGCGATTGTCTTAATCGCTGCAGCATTTCCGGGTTGGCGGCACCACCCCGATCGCGTCACGGTGACGCGAAAGGGGGCGGGGGGGGGCGGTGCCATAGACCTCCATGTTAATGGAGGAGCGCCGGCTTCCCCTCTCACGCAGCTGTTGTCACTAATGACAACAGCTGCGCGTAGAGCTCCAGCGAGATGCCGGAAACGGCAGGCAGTGTACTCTGTACACTGCCTTGATCGCCCGTATCAACAGCGCGATACGGGCGGTGCGCTAGGGAGGTTAAAAAGATAATTTTTTGGGGTCAGGGAAATCGGTGATTGATTGTAATCTATGCCAACTGTAGTAACAGATTTTTGATCAAATTTTGTTGGATCGACTGAAAGCGGAAATGAATTTCAACCGATTAAATTTTCCAGCATGTCTGATCATTTTCCGCTTGAAAATTTTTCCAATTTGAATCTTTTTATGTTGATCTAACCATGTGGGCTCCCATAGATTTTCAACAAACAAACATTTTTTGAAAAATCTAGACGTGTATTGGGGCCTTTAGATACTTTCTCAAGGGACAACGTTGCTGTTTGATGTCAGATTCAATCAATACCTGAAACAAGAATGTACCTTTTACATTCTCTCTCCCACATATTCATCTTTTATGGCAGGGATGCCAAACGTGGGCCATGGGGTAATTACATTTGGAACCAATTTTTTTATTTGGAAAAACCTTATTTAAGTAATCCTACAGATGAGAGTCAATCACCTGTGTCATTTCACTGTGTTGTATGTATAATGTAAAATCCCTAAATGCAGTAATTGTTATAAAAATATTATGCTTGGTCCGCCATTTTATTTGAGTTTGACTATGCTCCCCTTTGCTGTGCCGCACACATGCACTCCAGCCACCTAGGACTCTTTCTTGCTTTTTCTCTGCATAGAAAGTAAGAGGAAGTGAACGCTTGTATTTTGAAGGAAGTTACAGGGGAATAACCATGAAGGTTATGGTGAGAAGAGATTAAAGGAATCAAAAACTCTCAACTCGAGCAGTGCATAGCACAATTATGCCTTCTTAAAACAGAAGGTATTTATATGCCCCAATCTATCACAAAACCCAAATGTTTCAGGATAGTGGGTGGAGCCATGCAAGTTATTCCTTTATGCCCCATTAGCCAAATACACATCCAGAACCACTGGTGTACAGTGCAGATATAGCCTTACGGTACAGAGCCATTTATTCCAAACTGCATACAGTTACTTTGATTGAAAAATATACTGTACAAAGTATATAAAAACAAGTTTGTTTAAAGGCACGTTCCGCCCTGTACTGCAAGCAGCGCAGAAACCCCACGCCAGTACAGACCACCCACACATCAATAAATTCTCATGCATGTGTCCCTCTACGGCTATGTAGACCATATGGGTCAAATGCCTGACATGCAGTGCCAAAGAAATCTCCAGTCTCACACGTCCTAGTCTCTGAGCAGACTGTGGACCAGTCTACGACAGTACTCAATGGACATCCTCTCTCGCCTGTGGATAAGGCATTCCCTGGCACCCCCAAGAGTGTCCTTGAAACAGCACATCACCCTCCTTGCTCTGCTGATCTCCAACTCTGTGTATGCGCCCTCAAACAGTCCATACAGCACACCAAAGTGGGTGACGGATGCCGGTGACACATACTGCGACAGTTCATTTCCCAAAACCCCAAACACAGCCTGTGCATATGTACACCGCCAGAAGAGGTGCAAAGCAGTCTCTTCCTCTGTGACATACCAGGGCCAGTGCCAGTAGCAACACAAAATCTGGGCATGCATGAAAGTCCTGAGAGGTAAACTCCCCTGAACGGCAATCCAAGCCAAGTCCTTGTGGCTGTTTGTAAGCCTCCGCGATGAAAGGTTCCGCAAGGCATAACGGCAGGTGATGGAGGGTAGGCCTGAGACATACTCCATATTGTCCTTCGAGCGGATCAGTTTGTAAATAGTCTTAGGTTTCCACAAGTCCGGTTGTACTCCAGTAAGGCCCTGCTCCTTGATAAACTTGAAAGTGTCCAAGTAATACCAAGGGGGATGCCAGTTGTAAGGGATGAAAGAGTCACAGTTGTCCCATTCCAGGGACCACCACAATGGCATAAGAGAAAACCTTGAAATAGAGTTCCTGGCTGAGGCAACCTTCTTGTCCGTAATAGACCAGCAGATGCTGTTGCAAGCAAAAAAACAGCATGGTTGGGATTTCTGGAACACCTTTCCCTCCATTGAGAGGCTCTTTGTACAGCAGTAACCGCTTGACTCTGTCCATCTTGGATCCCCAGATGGAGGCACGTGTTGACACAAGGAAGCCACGCCTGAGCCAGTTACTGCAATACATGGAGAATCTCGCTGTGGAGTACAAGTGTCTTGCCCTTGATGGTAAGTTCCCAGAGGCTTCAAAGACCAAACTTCTGATTCATCTTGGCTATTCTTTCATCCCAAGACTTCAGGCCTGCTCCATCAGCTCCAAATCAGACCCCAAGAATCTTGATGAAGTCCTTTTTGATGGAGAAGGGGATGGGAGCAGAGGAAGGCAGGTACCAGGTTTCGAAGAGCATTGCTTCCGGCTTCCCGCAGTTGATCTTTGCCCCTGAAGCTTGGCTGAAGTCATATGGGACACCAATTCTCTCCCCCTTCTGCTTATACAAGATCCTGATCGTACCCTCCCTCAGGGAAGGAGGCATTCTGCCCTCCACCACTATAACCTCATACAGCAGCAGGAGGTCCAGGACGATCATGTCCCACAGTGCTACATAGAGCTCTGCTGGGAGACTGCCCAGGGTCCTACCTGGCTTAAATGATTTAATGGCAGACTGCAGCTCCCCCAGCCCCAAAGGAGAGTTGGTGGCTGCAGGATCAACAGTGTTAGTGATACCTGACAAGAACCAGTCAGCCGCGTCATCTTAATGTGCTTTGGGGTGTAGAGATCGGTTTAAAAGTTGGAGACCACCTTCATCAATGCCTCTTTCACCTTGCAGAGTTCCCATCTTGTCCCACAGTTCTGCAAGGGGGGTATTGCCTGAGTGGAGCTTCCTGAAAAAGAAAGAATGCAGAGCTTGACTTTCATCCATTCCCACCAATCACTTACCTTCCAGAAGTCACAGTGGCCATCATCAGTGCATGGAAACCATGGCTCTATGGAGTAGGGCTTGGGAGCCAAACATAGAGGACAACCATGAAGGTTATTGCAAGGAATCTGCAGTGGACACATGGCCTTATACTGAATCTGGGGTTATCTAATACTAGACTATTGTTGATGAGTTCTTTGTGAATCCAGTACCCTGCAGGATCTGATTTTAGTATCAGATTTTTCAGGTCTTGTCATTATGTCTAATGTTCATGTGTTTAAGGACAAAAAGTAGAAGGGTTCTATCAAGGGAATCTTGAAGCTGAACCCAGCAAGTTTTTAGTTGCTTAGATGTGCCAATGCATGCATCCGTGTCCTCTAGTTCCATTCATTTTTAATGGCACCCAAATGCACTAAGGCAACGTACCTGTATTGGATAGTCAGTCATAAAAAATGCATACAAGCATATGAAGTTGCCACATGAGAAAATGCATGCAGGGAAGAACAGGCACTGGAGTACAAGAAGAATAACATGGAAGCAGTATTTTTCTGTATTTTGCTGAATAGGTTTTCGGGTCCAGAGTGGATAGACACAGACTTTAGTGACATCTCATTCTTAATCCATAGATTTTATTATTGAGTTGATCCAACGATTTGCAGCTATAACAGCTTAATCTCTTCTAGAAAGGGTTCCCACAAATTTTTCCAGTGTATTTATGGAAATGTTGACCATTTTTTCATGAGTAACACGTTCTTAGTTTGAGGTTTTACCGGGCTCACCAGTCTCTCTAATTAATCTCAGTTGTGTTCTATGGGGTAAAGGCCAGGGCTCTATGCAGGCCAGTCAAGTTCCTTGACACCCAGCTTGTTCATCTGTCATTATGGACCTTGCTTCTGCACTTGTGCACATGTTGTCATGTTGGAACAGGAAGGGGCAATCACCAAACTGTTCCCACTAGTTGGAAGCATGAAATTGTCCATGTCTAGGTATCCTGAAGCATTCAAATCTTTAACTAAAAACAAGAGGCCAAAATGTAATACTGGACACAATGCAATCAGGAAAATACAGCAGCCAAACTTATACTTATTCCTCTTATAGAGAAAAGGGATTTATCACTCCAGAAATCTCCACTGTTCTTGAGTTCAGTGGTGGTGTACCTTATGGCACTGAATATTATGCTTTGGCTTGTACTAGGAGATATGATATGAGGAGATATGATGCTGGTGTGAAGCTGCTCAGCCATGGATACCTGTTGCTGTTGTTCTCAATTGCTTTATCACTAACAGTTGACCGTAGAATAGCAGCAATTTTCATGAATGGTCTTACAGCACAAGTGGACCCCTTTCAGAGCATCACATTGAAATTCACTAAAGCTGGGCAATTATGTCATCTTGCTGTAAACTAGCTGGCCCAATATCAAGTCGCAGCACTTTTGCGGCTGCTAGCCCATCCGATGGAATTCAAAGGTTTTCCAAAATGTTGAGCTCAACTGATCCTGCTCGAAGGAAGCCTGGATGGCTCAAATCTTGTTAAAGATCCGAGCAACATGTAGAAGTGTTGAAAGAGAATATTCAACAATATTCAACGCATATCTGACAATCGAGAATTCACAATATTTCGTGAATGTGCACTCGGATATTCACAATGGCGGAATTTTCATCATATTTTGCTTCAACATTGTTTACCGGCATACATCGTGCATAGCGAATGTATACGTGTAATACGCACCGTGTTAGTACTGGCTAAGATCACAGAACGAAGAAGAGAAGCTGTAAAGCTGGTTGGCAAATCTTTGTGAATAATTGTGAACAGCCATAAGTTATAAGGCAATAGAATACAATCAAATCTAATTTTACGAATTTTGAATGTTCCTTTATATATTCACAATATTATGCGAACATGAATATACCATATGCTGGGATGGAAGGGATAGGAACACCTACATTGAATGGTTTGAAGACGTGTCCCTATACTTTTGTTCATCAAGTGAATTTAGAATGTGAGAAACAATGGCAGGCAGAGCAAAGGATGGCTAATTAGAATATTGTCCATTAGTTCCTATATTTCAACTTAAAAGGTGAAACTAATATATGAATTACATGCAAAGCAAGATATTTCAGCCTTTATCTTTTTTATGATTTTTTGATGATTATGGCTTACAGCTTTTAAACCCCCAAAATCAATAAAACAAAGATTTTAATTTGAAAAATGTTGGACTTTTGAAAACGGCACTGCTGAGGGGTTATGGAAGACCAAGATGCTTCAATAGTGGTCTTCTGCATTGTTCTCTCTCATCTTTCTCTTGGCAATGCTCCAGAGATTCTCTATGGGGTTCAGGTTAGGTGAGTTTGCTGGCCAATCAAGCACAGTAATCCCATGGTCATTGAACCAAGTTTGGTACTTTTGGCAGTGTGGGCCGGTGGAAAATCCTGCTCACTCTGGACTTAATAAAGCACAGTGGACCAACCCCAGCAGATAACATGGCTCCCCATATCACCCCAGACTGTGGACGCTTCACACTGGACTTCCAGCATCTTGGATTATGTGCCTCTACACTTTTCCTTCAGACTCTGGCTCCTTGGTTTCCAAATGAGTGGCAAAATGTCTCTCATCAGAAAAGATGACTTTGGACCACTGAGCAATAGCCAGTTTTTTTTCTCTTTAGCCCAGGTAAGACGCTTCAAATGTTTGTTGTTCAAGAATAGTGTTTATCGCAATATCGGAACTTCAAAATTTCGCTTAGATCTGGAATATAGTCAGGGGTGAACATAACCTTTTTAGTGAGCTCCTCAGATGAGTACCAGGAGATTTTTGGTGTTTGGTACTCACCCCATATGTAGCGTGGTCTTCCTCACTGTCCTTTGCATCCTGAATGGTAGATTCTGCTGCAGATGGACCTCCCTGTTCCTGATTAAGCCTCAGATTAGCTGTCCCCATCCACAGGACACCAGCCGGCTTTGGGTCAAATGTAACTCTCACAGTACAACACCGTTTGAACGCCCAGATATCATACCTTAGTAGTGCAACCCTGAAATTTTCTGGGTTAGTAACTAACCCTCTTTGACTATCTGCAGTCCATATGTCAACCTTTCATAGTCATATTGCAACTGTCAACATTCCAACAGTGCTTTTCTCTTGTCAGATTTTACCCATACATATGCCTGCTGTGACATTCAATCAGATCCCCCACTCTCATTTCGGATTAGTCATTTATATTCCTAATTTCACACCCCTAACTGCAACCATTCATAGTTATTAATGTTTCCCTGAGGTTATCCAAGTGACATAAATTGTATACATTTAACAATAAAAACTGAAATAATTTTGCCAATGTAAAAAATTTATGAACTTTGAAAATAGTGTATACATTATAAAGTGAAGTTGTTTGTACAGCTATTTAATGTGGAAGGGATGCCGATTGTGCTGCCGATCTCTCCCCTCTATGGCTGACAGCCAGACTCCTCGGGTGCACCTGTTAGCTACAGCCACTTAGGCATGGAGTGTCGGCGTTAGTACGCATATGAGTTTTGTAACAATAATACAGGTATGCATAGCTAGTTTTGGCTTTTCTTGAGTACTAATTATGTGCGCCCCTGCACTACCTATAGTGCTTTATCTTCATAATCGATAATTTGTGAACAATCTGTTCACAAACGCTGTCCATCTAATCTGACTGAGCTGGAGCTGTTTTGCAAAGAAGAATGGGCAAGGATTTCAGTCTCTAGATGTACAGAGCTGGTGGAGACATACCCTAAAAGACTGGCAGCTGGAATTGCAGCAAAAGGTGCTTCTACAAAGTGTTGACTCAGGGGGCTGAATAATTACGCACAACCCAGTTATTTATTTGTAAAAAAAAATTTGGAATCATGTCTGATTTTTGTTCCCCTTTTCACGTGTACACCACTTTGTATTGGTCTTTCACGTGGAATTCCAATTGCCACAGATTCTCGATCTGGATCTGGACTTTGACTGGGCCGTTCTAACACATGGATATGTTTTGTTTTAAACCATTCCATTGTTGCCCTGGCTTTATGTTTAGGGTCATTGTCCTGCTGGAAGGGGAACCTCCGCCCCAGTCTCAAGTCTTTTGCAGACTCCAAGAGGTTTTTCTTCATGTATTTGGCTCCATCCATCTTCCCATCAACTCTGACCAGCTTCCCTGTCCCTGCTGA
>CM070036.1:14080535-14108579 GCA_036250615.1 Ptychadena robeensis | reverse complement strand
ACTGAATATGTATGCCGGGTCCGCCCTGAATAGAAGACCTATTGAGTGCAGGTATATATCACGGCTATGAGTGCCGGTCCCTCCCGATAGAATACATAGTGATTGGAAAGGTATATATCATGCTCTGTAGTGCCGGTCCTCCCTGAAATAGAATACATAGTGATTGGAAGGTTATATCACGTCTCTGTAGTGCCGGGTTCGGGCTTCCTGATAGAATACATCGTGATTGAAGGTATATATCACTGCTCTGTAGTGCTGGTCCTCCCTGATCGAAATACTATAGTGATTGGAAGGGTATATATCACTGCTATGTATTGTGTGCCAGGTCCTCCCTGCTAAATACATAGGTAGATTGGAAGTATATATCACTGCTATGAGTGCCGGTCCTCCCTGAGAATTAGCATAGTGATTGGAAGGTATATAGCACTGCTATGTAGTGCCGGTCCTCCCTGATATAATACATAGTGATGGAAGGTATATACACTGCAATTATGCCGGGTCCTTCCCTATAGAATACTAGTGATTGGAAGGTATACAT
The DNA here is from genome assembly GCA_036250615.1 of Ptychadena robeensis. NCBI lineage: Eukaryota > Metazoa > Chordata > Amphibia > Anura > Ptychadenidae > Ptychadena > Ptychadena robeensis. Next base: position 14,108,041 of record CM070036.1, on the reverse strand, counting down.
GGCTTGAAAGGAATTCACCCCCTTGAACTTTTTCCACATTTTGTTACATTACAACCACAAACAAATCAATTTTATTGGAATTTCCGTGTGAAACGACCATACAAAGTGGTGACACTGAGAAAGGGGAACAAAAATCTGTACAGGATCCAAACATTTTTACAAAATAAAAACTCAAAAGTGGGGTGTGCCGTTATTGATTCAAGCCCCCTTTGGGGTCTGAGTGCAGTCAGCTTGCCCATAGACATTGCCTGATGATTGCTAATGACTAAATGAGTGCACCTGTGTGTAATCTAATGGTCAGTACAATCTCTGCTCGTGGAGGCTCAGGTGTCTAAGAGAATATTGGGAGTCAAATACACACTGAACTTACCAAAAGAACACACCAGAGAGATTCAGGGATAAACATTTTTGAGAAATGTAAAGCAAGGGCTTAGGCTACAAAAAGATTTCCAAAGCCTTGAACATCCCACGGAGCAAACTGTTTCAAGTGTTCATTCAAAATGGACAACATGGCACACCTGTAAACCTACCAAGCAGGTGGATAAAAACTCGATGATTTAAAAAAAAAAATCTGATTCTCACCATCCAAGGTCATTCCATGATGAAATAAAGATTAGTTGATGTAGAATAAGGCTGTATAATGTTTAAATGTTTTGGTAAATAAATTCCATAGAAAAAGCATCCCAAAAACAACAACGAAGTTGATGATGGCATAAACACATCACCCAAATTTCCCCTGGAATAGACGAAAGTAGGGGACGGCCGCCTCCATATATAAAGCAATACAATACATCAAAACATGCCCAATGCTGGGGGTGTGCTTAACCCATAAATAGTCAAATTTCACCCCAATCGCATTTCGTTAAAGATATTCAGGGGGTACATATGTCATTTCATACGCCAATCTGCTTTTGTGTCCCCTCACTCTTGCTATTCAAGGTAGATTTTTGGGTGATTATGTGCTTATGTCATCATCACTTCCTGAAGATTAGTTGGGCAGTTTCTCTTCGCTAACCAATATCATCACAATGCCCTGTGGTTTAACTTTCTCATTCTCAACTCAGTGCACAGAAAAGTGTCCAAATATGATTGATTAACCTAAACGGGGATAAAAAAACTTATCTGAAAGTTGTTGTTCTAAAATCTTTCACTTCTCGCCTTTTAAGTTATACCGGCAAGAATTCTGTTTAAATTCAGTTATGATTTAAATCGAGCTTTAAACTGACTCGTGATTTAAATCATGATTTAAACGGTTTGATTTAAATCAATCACCCTCTACAAAGACAAGGAGGCCTTCCACCTAAACTCACAGGCCGAACAAGAGAGCACTGATCTAAGTGCAGTCCCCAGGCCATGGGACTCTGGACGAGCTGCAGAGCTCTACATCTCAGGTGGGGGAATCGTCCATAGTATGACAACTCTTATTCCTAGCACTTCACAAAGTTGCCTTTAGGAAGAGTGGCAAGAGAAAGCCATTGTTAACAGAAAGCATAAGACGTCCTGTTGTTGCAGTTTGCCACAAGCCATGTGGGGACACATCAAACATGTGGAAGAAGGTGTCCTCTGGTTCCACATGAGACCAAAATGGAACTTTTTTGGCCAAAATGCAAAACGCTTGTGTGGTTGAAAACTAACACGGCACATCACCTAAACACAACACACAACCATCCCCACGTGAAATATGGTGGTGGCACAGCATCATGCTCTGGTGGGTGCGTCTCTTCAGCAGGGACCTGAAGCTGGTCAGAGTTGATGGGAAGATGGATGGCGCCAAAATACATGAAGAAAACCTCTTGGAGTCTGCAAAAGACTTGAAGACTGGGGCGGAGGTTCCCCTTCCAGCAGGACAAGTGACCCTAAACATAAAGCCAGTGCAACATGGAATGGTTTAAAATAAACCAAAAATATCCATAGGTGTTAGAACGGCCCATTCAAATTCCAAGCCCAGATCGAGAATCTGTGCAATTGGAATTCCCACGTGAAAGACCAATACAACAATTGGTTTACACTTATAAAAGGGAACCACAATCGACATGAATTCCAATTTTTTTTTACAATAAATAACTGGGTTGTTGCGTACTTATTCACCCCTGAGGGTAAAACACTTTGTAGAAGCACCTTTGCTGCAATTCCAGCATGCGCAGTCTTTTAGGTATGTCCTTCCCAACCACTCTGTACATCTAGAACTGAAATCCTGCCCATTCTTCTTTGCAAAACAGCTCCAGTCATTCAGATTAGATGGACAGCGTTTGTGAACAGATTGTTCACAAATTAATCGATTATGAAGATAAAGCCCTATAGGTGTGCAGGGGCCACATAATTATTACTCAAGAAAAGCCAAAACAGCTATGCATACCTGTATTCTTGTTACAAAACTCATATGCGTACTAACCCGACCTTCCAATGCTAAGTGCTGTAGCGAACAGGTGCACCCGAAGTAGTCTGGCTTTCCGCCATAGAGGGAGAATCGGCAGCACAATCGCATCCCTTCCACATTAATAGCTGTACAAACAACTTCACTTTATAATGTATACACTATTTTCAAAGTCATAAATGTTTTTAATTGGGCAAAATTATTTCAGTTTTTATTGTTCATGATACAATTATGTCACTTGGATAACCTCAGGGAAACATTAATAACTATGAATGGTTGCAGTTAGGGGTGTGACATTAGAATAAAAATGACTAATCCGCAATGAGAGTGGGGGATCTGATTGAATGCACAGCCAGGCCTATTTAATGGGTACACTCTGACAAGAGAAAAGCACTGTTTGGAATGTTGACAGTTGCAATATGACTAGAAAAGTTTTGACATAATGTACTGCATATATTCAAAGAGGGTTAGTTACTACCCAGCAAATTTCAGTTTTGCACTACTAAGGTTGATATTCTCTGGGGCGTTCAAAGTGTTGTAACTGTGAGAGTATACATTTGACCCAAACCGGCTGGTGTCCTTGGATTGGGACACTAACTGAGGCTTTAATCAGGACAGGGAGGTCCATCTGCATCAGAATCTACCATTCAGGATCCAAAGGACCGTGAGAAGAGCCCACGCTACTAGGGGGTGAGGTACCAAACACCAAAAATCTCCTGGACTCATCTTAGAGCTCAACTAAAAAGTTTTTCACCGCCTGACTATCTTCAGATCTAAGCGAACTTGTTGAAGTTCCTGATATGCATCGAACACTATTCTTGAACAAGCAAACATTTGAAGCGTCTTCCTGGGCTAAAGAAAAAAAACGTGGCTGATTGCTCAGTGTCCAAAGTCATCTTTTCTATGAGAGACATTTTGCCACTCCTGTGGAAACCAAGGACCAGGAGTCTGAAGGAAAAGTGGTAGAGCACTAATCCAAATGCGGAAGTCCTTAGTGAAGCGTCCACATTCTGGGTGTGATATTGGGGAAGCCATGTGATCTTCTGGGGTTGGTCCACTGTGCTTTATTAGAGTTCCCAAGTGGCAGGATTTTCCACCGGCCCACACTGCCAACAGTAACCAAACTTGGTCAATGACCAGGGGATTACTTGTGCTTGATTTGCCAGCAAACTCACCAGCGGAAAAAAAAAAAAAAAAAAAAAAGATCAAACGGATAACCTGAACCCCATAGGTAAAATCTCTGGAGGCATTGCCAAGAGAAAGGAGAGAGGCACATGCAGAAGACCACTATGAAGCATCTTGGTCTTCGCCATAACCCCTCAGCAGTGCCGTTGTTCAAAAGTCCAACATTTTTTCAATTAAATCTTTGTTTTATTGAGTTTGGTGGTTTAAGCTTACCGCCATAATCATCAAACATCAATAAAAAGATAAAGGCGAAATACTTGCTTTGCATGTATCATAAATTAGTTCACCTTTTGTTTAAAATAGGAACTAATGGACAATTTCTAATTAGCCATCCTTTGCTCTGCCTGCCATTGTTTCTCACATCCTAAATTCCTTGATGAACAAATAATAGGGACACGTCTTCAAACCATTCATGTATGTGTTCCTATCCCTTCATCCCGCATCTTGATCTTCATGTTCGCATAAGATTGTGAATATATACGGACCAATTCCAAATTCCTAAAATTAGAATTGGATTTGTATTCTAGATGCTTATAACTTATGGCTGTTCCATTAATTCACCAGATTTTGCCAACTCAGCTTTACAGCTTCGCTTCTCGTTCTGTGATCGTGCCAGTACTAACACGTGCGTTATTACACTTACCTTCTGCTATGCACGAGTATGCCGGTAAACAGTGTTTGAAGCGAAATAGATGAAAATTCGCCAATTGTGAATATCCTAGTGCACATCATCAACGAAATATTGTGATTCTCGATTGTCAGATTGCGTTGAATATTGTTTGAATATTCTCTTTCAACACTTCTACACCACGTATGCTCGGGAGCTTTAAAACCAGATTTGAGGGCCATCCAGGCTTCTTCGAGCAGGATCAGTTGAGCTCAACATTTTGGAAAACACTTTGAATTCCATCGGATGGGGCTAGCAGCCGCAAAAGTGCTGCGACTTTGATATTGGCCAGCTAGTTTTACAGCAAGATGACATAATTCGCCCAGCTTTAGTGAATTTCAATGTGATGCTCTGAAAGGGGTCCACTTTGCTGTAAGACCATTCATGAAAATTGCGCTATTCTATCTACGTCAACTGTAGTGATAAAGCAATTGAGAAACGAACAGCAACAGGTTATCCATGGGCTGAGCAGCTTTCACACCGCATCATATCTCCTCATATCAATATCTCCTAGTCAAGCCAAAGCATAATATTCAGTGCCAGTAAGTCACCAGCCACTGAACTCAAGAACAGTGGGATTTCTGGAGTGATAAATCCTTTTCTCTATAATAGGATACGTATACAGTTTGGCTGCTGGGTAATTCCTGATTGGCCTTTTTTCCAGTATTACTTTTGGCCTCTGTTTTTTAGTTAAAGATTTGAAATGCTTCAGATACCTATAACATGGACAATTTCATGCTTCCAATCGGTGGACAGTTTTGGTGATTGCCCCTTCCTGCTGTCCAACATACAACATTCACAAGTGCAGAAGCAAGTCCATAATGACAGATAGAACAGCTGGGTGTCAAGGAACTTGACTGCCCTGCCAAGAGCCCTTGCCTTTTACCCATAGAACACAGAACTGAGATTAATAGAGAGACTGGTGAGCCCCGTAAAACCACCTCAACTAAGAACGTGTTACTCATGAGAAAGGCAACATGTTCCAGTAGAATACCTGGAAAAATTTTGTGGGAACCTTTCATAGAAGAGATTAAGCTGTTAGCTGCAAATATTCGTTGGATCAACTCAATATAAAATCTATGATTAAGAATGAGATGTCACTAAAGTCCGTGTGTCTAATCCACTCTGGACCCGAAAACCTATTTCAGCAAAATACAGAAAAATACTGCTTCCAGGTTTTCTTCTGTACTCCAGTGCCTGTTCTTCCCTGCATGCATTTTACCTCATGCAACTTCATTGCTTGTAGCATTTTTTATGACTGACGGATCCAAACAGGTCCGTTGCCTTGGGCATTGTGGGTGCCCTTCAAATGAAATGGAAACTCGAGGACACGGATTTCATGCATTGGGCACATCTAAGCAACTAAAAACTTCCTGGGTTCTCTCAAGATTCCCTTGATAGAACCCTTCTACTTTTTGGTCCTTTAAAACACATGAACATTAGAATAATGACAAGACCTGAAAAAATCTGATACTAAAATCAGATCCTGCAGGTACTGGATCACAAAGAACTCATCAAAATAGTCTATTATTAGCGTAACCCCAGATTCAGTATAAGGCCATGTTTCCACTGCAGACTTTTCCTTGCAATAACCTTCATGGTTTTGTCCTCTATGTTTTTGGCTCCCAAGCCTACTCCATAGAGCCATGGTTTCCATGCACTGATGATTGCCACTGTGACTTCTGGAAGGTATTGATTGGTGGGAATGGTTAAAGTCAATCTCTGCATTCTGTTCTTTTTCAGGAACTCCACTCAGATGCAATACCCCCTTGCAGACTGTGGGACAAGATGGGAACTCTGCAAGGTGAAAGAGGCATTGATGAATGTGGTCTCCAACTGTTAAACCGATTCTACAACGCCCAAAAGCCGCCGTTAAGATGACGCGCTGACTGGTTCTTGTCAGGTAATCACTAACACGTTGATACTGCAGCCCCAACTCTCCTTTGGGGTCTGGGGGAAGCTGCGTCTGCCATTAAATCATTTAATCCAGGTGGACCCTGGGCATCCTCCCAGCAAGCTCTATGTGCACTGTGGACATGATCGTCCTGGACCTCCTGCTGCTGTAATTGAGGATTATAGTGGGTGGAGGCCAGAATGCCTCCTTCCTTAGGGAGGGTAAGATCAGGAATCTTGGTTATAAGCAGAAGGGGCGAGAATTGGGTCCCATATGACTTCAGCCAACTTCCGGGGCAAGATCAACTCGGGAAGCCGGAGTCAATGTCTCTTCGAAATTCCTGGTACCACCTGCCTTCCTCTGCTCCCATCCCATGTCCACCTTTCTCCATCAAAAAGGACTTCATCAATATTTTGGGTCTGATTGGAGCTGATGGAGCAGTGGCCGGTTAAGTCTTGGGAATGAAAGAATAAGCCAAGAATGATCAAAGTTTGGTCTTTGAAGCCTCTGTGGAACTTTAAACCATCACGGGCAAGCACTTGTACTCCACAGCGTAGATTCTCCATTTATTGCAGTAACTGCTCAGGCGGGCTTCCTTGTGTCAACACGTGCTCCTCTGGTGGATCCGCAAGATGGACAGAGTCATCGGGTACTGCTACAAAGAGCCTCTCATGAGGGAAAGGTGTTCCAGAAATCCAACCATGCTGTTTTTTTGCTGGCACCAGGCATCTGCTGGTCCTATTACGGACAAGAAGTTCCACTCCAGCCAGGCTAACATCTATGTTCAAGGTTTTCTCTTATGCATTGTGGTGGTCCCTGGAATGGGACAACTGTGACGTCTTTCTCCCTTACAAACTGGCAGCCCCCTGGTATACTTGGACACTTTCAAGTTATCATGAGCAGGGCCTTACTGGAGTACACCGGACTTGTGGAAACCTAGACTATTTACAACTGATCCGCTCGAAGACAATATGGATTGTCCTCACTCCGTCCTAACCCTCCATCACCTCCGTTATGCCTGGCGGAACCTTTCATGCGGAGTTACAACCCCACAATGACTGGCTGGATTTGCCGTTCCAGGGTAGTTTACCAACCTCTCGGACTTTCATGCATGCCAGATTTGTGTTGCTACTGCACTGGCCCTGGTATGTCACAGAGGAAGAGACTGCTTTGCACCTCTTCTTTGGCGGTGTACATATTCACATCTGTGTTTGGGGTTTTGGGAATGAAACTTTCGCAGTAGTGTCACCGGCTCCGTCACCCACTTGGTGGTGCTGTAATGTGGACTGTTTTTGAGGGCGCATACACATAGTTGAGAATCCTCAGAGCAAGGAGGGTGATGTGCTGTTGGTCTCAAGGACACTCTGGGGGTGCCATGGAATGCCTTATCCACAGGCCGAGAGAGAATGTCCATTGAGTACTGTTCGTATACTGGTCCACATTTCTGCTCAGAGACCTAGGACGTGTGAGACTGGAATTTCTTTGGCACTGCTGTCAGGCATTTGACCCATATGGTTCTAGCATAGCCGTAGAGGGACACTGCATGAGAATTTATTGATGCTGTGGGTGGTCTTTACTGGGCTGGGGTTCTGCGGCTTGCAGTAGCAGGGGGCGGAAACGTCCTTTAACAAACTTGTTTTTTATATCGTTGTACATATATTTTTCAATCAAAGTAACTGTAGCGTTTGGAATAATGGCTTCTGTTACCGTAAGGCATAATCTGCCCTGTACACCAGTGTTCTGGATGTGTATTTGGCTATGGGGGCCATAAAGGAAATGACCTTGCATGGCTCCACCCATATCCTGAAACATTGGGTTTTGTGATAGATTGGGCATATAATACCTTCCTGTTTTAAGAAGGCCATATTGTGGCCTATTCAGCTGCTCGGTTGAGGAGTGTTTTGATTCTTTAATCTCTTCGCACTCTATCTCACCATAACCTTCATGTTATTATTTCCCTGTAACTTCCTTCAAAATACAATCGTTCACTTCCTCTTACTTTCTATGCAGAGAAAAACAAGAAAGATCCTAGGGGGCTGAGTGGCATTTGTGCATCAGGGGCGCACGCAAAGGGGAGCATAGTCAAACTCAAATAAAATTGCGGACCACGCCTAATATTTTTATAACATACGTCATTTTGGGATTTACTTATACATACAACACAGTGCAATGACACAGGTGATTTGACGCTCATCTGTAGGATTACTTACATAGTTTTTCTTTTTCCCCAAATAAAAAAATTTTGTTCGCAAATGTAATTACCACCGCATGGCCCACGTTGTCATCCCCTGCCATAAAAGATGATATTTGGGAGAAAATGTAAAAGGTACATTCCTTGTTTCATGTATTGATTGAAATCTGACATCAAACCGCAACGTTGTCCCTTGAAAGGATCTAAGGCCCCAATACACGTCTAGATTTTTCAACAACTGTTTGTTTGTTGAAAAATCTATGGGAGCCCACATGGTTAGAATCAACATAAAAAGATTCAAATTGGAAAAATTTTCAAGCGAAAATGATCAGACATGCTGGCAAAATTTCATCGGTTTGAAATTCATTTCCGCTTTCATCGATCCAACAAAATTTGATCAAAAATCTTGTTACTTACAGTTGGCATAGATTACAATCAATCACCGATTTCCCCTGACCCCCAAAAATTTTATCTTTTTAACCTTCCCTAGCGCACCGCCCTTATCGAGCTTTTGATACGGCGATCAAGCAAGGTACAGAGTACACCCTGTGGGGGGGGGCCCCTGCCGTTTTCCCGGCATCTCGCTGGAGCTCTACGCGCACTGTTGTCATTAGTGACCAACAGCTGCGTGGAGGGGAAGCCGGCGCTCCTCCATAACATGGAGGTCTAAATGTCCCCGCACCCGCCCCCCCCCCCCCCCCCCGCCCCCTTTCACCCGCCCCCGCCCTCCTTTTCTCGTCACCAGTGACGCTATCTGGTGGTGCCCGCCAACCCGGAATGTGACAGCGATTAATGACAATCGCTTCAGCTTCCGGGGAGGCATGGGGTCTCCCTCCCGCTGCCTACTTCCCGTCGTTGAAGCGATCCTGAAGCGAATGCCACTAGCGAGGCGCGTCTCAACCGCTCGGGAGTGTTGCATGTTGATTGAAACAAAATCTAGACGTGTGAATGAGTCCAACGTTTTTACTAACCATCTTTTTGTCACACCCCCCAAAACACATATTTCTCCTCCCAAACTGCTACATTTATTAAATCTGACAAGCACAAACCCAGAATATCACCTAATTTCTATCATCTTTTAATAGCTGTTGGTAGTCTTCTATTATGTTGTATTGTAATCGGATTGCTGGTACGCAGAATGTTGTTGGGATTGCGTTTGTTTTTTCTAATGATGAAATTTAAAAATCTTTCTAGGTGTTTGGATACTGGGTTGTGTTACGTGATTTATTTAATGTTGGAGATGTTGCTCGTGTTCTTGTTATCATAATTTAATTATAGACAGATCACAGGTTTACTGATTTGGTAAAGTTGTTTTCCTGTATTAGTGCTATATTGCCCCCGGCCCCGCTCTTGTTATTGTCCTTGGAAAGGATAAAGGATTACTACAAACCATTTCTCCTTCCAGTTTGGGGATTCTCTAATAAACCAGTGGCCGCATGTGGCCTTTTGGGGCGTTCTTTGGTGCCCTCTCAGTCTCCCTTGCGGCCCCTGAAACTTTATTGTTATGCATATGGCATAGGAACTAACTCACCTTCTGCCGAATTGAAGGTTTTGTGCCCCATGTGATGTTGTCAATGGCTATTGATTATATCTATGAGCACATAACCTTTGATGATATACAGAACACAAAATGTCATTACCATAGTATAGTGTCCCTAACGCTTGAATAGTAAAAAATTGGTTATTTAAAACATGAAAAATATGTCTTCTAGCTATGCATGCTGTATTTTTTTCATTACAAAGTCTGATACAATTCGTATAGATTAGAAATGTATGTGCTGCTCTTAGTGATGCGAGGGCGCACTTGTGGCACTTCATATCACTCAGTTGCCCACCACTGATGGTTTATTGGTACCGATAGTAAATATATGTTCAAGTATAGGAGAATGGATGCCAGAACCCCCTTCAGTGTTTTTTTTAAAGCAGGTATGGAAAATATAAACAGATAACATAGATCCTGTTTGGCATTTCCCGCTTTCCTCGCCTCTCTCCTTCACAATTTCTGGGGACACAAGGGGCCTATACCTGTACCATCTTTTCTGCATTAATCACCCTGTGAGGATGGCCTACATAAAGGGATGGCGTTGGGGACACCTGTAACAGTAAGAAATCCAGAGTGTGGCTTTAAAATAATGACCATGTTTTTAAACACACTTTACTCCCAGCTACACTCGGGGTGACCCCCAAGTATATTGACTTCCATAATGGGCTTGTAATAAGCAGCTTAATTCCAATGCCAGGCAGCTAGTAGACTAAATGATGCCGTCCTGGGTCCCTTCACGGCGTAATGACCGGGTAGTGTTGCGCGGCATAATGTTAATTTGAATTTGAGTAATTTTGCAAATATATGAAGGAACATTTCGAAATTGGTCAATTCTACTGTATTCTATTTCCTTATATCGCAGTGCAATTGTTTGGCAAGATTCCCGAAACAGCATAACGCTTCTCTTCTCATTTGTGATCTTACCACTACGCAAGCCACTGTGTGTAATTTCACTTATCCATTGACAATGCCCACAATATGCACAATGTATGGCCGATAAAACAATGTTTAAAGCATAATTATGACTATCTGCCATTGCAGACATCTCAAATGTCAGATATTTGTTAATATATTTAATTTCGAAATCTTCGCTCATAACACTACTTTTTAACAGGTCTAACAGATTGGTCTACTTAAGATTCCTGTCCAATCCACAGATTATCTCTTCCATGGCAGCATGTAGGCTGCCAAACATCCGATCAGCGGCCGATTTTAACCTGAAAAACGCCTAAACAATCAGGCGCTTTATCAGCTTTGCCCACATTGGGCTACAGATCCCGCCCACCCACTCGGCCGGCCAGAGAACAGACATGTCACGATATGCTCTGCCGTGCAAGCCGATGCCATAAGCTTCAATTAACCGTCGTCTTCATTGAAGCTTATGCTTGCACACAAAGGTGCCGTCCGACTGCAGGGGCTTCCATAATCGCCCCCGGGGTGCAAACGTGGATTACGTCAGCACGTTTGCACTCCAGTGCATATCGGAGTAGGTCTGTCTGACCTCTCGGGCTTTGCTATGGCAGCCTTAGGTTTGTTGGTACTTGCAGCAAACTATCTTCAGGGCAGCCATTGGTCTACCATATATTTTATGCCTACCAGGGGCATTAGGAAATAGAAGTAACTTTTACATTTATAAAGCCCCCAAGAATAAATGACAGCGACATTTGACATTAGGCTCAAATTGGCAATCCGATGAGCCAGCTGTTGTACTCACTTGCTCATTTCAGTCTGCATGCCAATTTGCCATTTAATCTTGAAATTTTTTGGCATCATTATAATCATCTGTAATGCCCAACCTTATATCATTGCTATAGCATGGAAAACTACATGATATTATATGGCATTAAGCACATACACTTACAGTATGATAATAACTGGTCCTGAATGGCAGCTAGGGGCATGACTATATGTCTGTATGTATTGACAAATAAAATTGTCAAGGTAACTCTTCCAGTTTTGAAGTTTTTGGATTCTAAATGGAATTGGCAGACAAAGCTAGAAGAGCATATGTAGCATGTATTAAATCTCTGGAGCTGTGGGATTAGGAAAAAATTTAATTCTATATATAACACTTGTGGGGGCCATACTTTTACATATACTATTCTGTAACACCTCTCAGCTAACATTCACACATAACGTTTTTATGTCAGCAGGAATGATCGACGTACGAAGCTTTTACACTCACTTATCAGGTAATTAAAGAGTGTCTAAACTGTAGAGAACCCATAGTCCACATGATTTCCTTCTGTAGTCTTTATCTGGGCAAAGCAGAAACAGTGAGACTCTTACTGAATCCTGCTCCCTTCCACCAATCCAGCTCGGGACAATAGTGTGCTCACCAGCCGCAGGAAGATACACGCCCACGAGCGTCTACAAAATAGTACAGGGCATTCGCAGGTCGTCTACTTTAGTAACCCATAGAGCCTCTTGGCCTGGAAGTCCGAAAACCAAGCCGCGGACACTAAAAAAAAATGTTTTGCACATCCCTCCAGTCGGGTACGTTTATGGGTCTTTTACCTGTGTTGAAAACCGTCAGTATAAATGAGCCCTATCCAAGAAGAGGGAGTACAGGCTGTATCGGGTCCCTGAGGAAATCAAACCATGAAACCTCCTAAAGTCCCTGTTACCATCTGTCTACAGCCAGAGTAATTAACATTGCAAAGTGAAGAGTACTTATCTCTGACTCACTATTGTGGTGCACTGTTTGTAACGCACATGGCCTTAAGTTAGGGCCCATAACAAGATATATAGCCCTGCCCCAGACAATGTCCTGCTTGTTCAAATTACATCCACTTGTCTATATTAAACAAGATCCAAAGCCCTCCACTCTGATCTACTAAAGTGCAGAATAAAGAAGATGTACTCACTAGTTTATTTTAAATTTGTGTGATTTGTAAAATGGGAATGTTTTTTGTGTGTTCCCTGGTAGCCCCCCCCCCCCATCCCTCCCTTCTATGTCACTGCTGTTTTCGGTATTGGTCCTGCCATTTTTAGACTTGTGGCTCTTATATGGACTCCAGGAGGTAGAGAAGAAAACTGAATGATATGCTAAAGGCCCCCACACACGTATCGAGTGGGTGCCTGACATTCGAGCGACGGAGTTGCAAGCGTGATGGACTCAACCCTCTTTGTGCCCGGCCGTAGTTTGAACAAGAACGCCAGCCCCCATTCAAACGAAAATGGCATCGGCCAGAGTTTATGGACCTTGTCCGTTCTCTTGTCGACAGCGCTTACTAGGTGTATGGGAAGCCTTAAGTTTAAGGCGGATTAATTACTAAGGCTATATCTACACGTCTATGACACCCAACCTGCGGATGTCCCTGTATGACCCCCCCAGATTGTCCGCATTTGCCCTGTGTTTTTTAGGGCATCTCTCTCATTGACAGCATAGATGCAATACCGCCACACAATGAACAACATGGGGCTTCAGCCATTGCAGACAGCCCTTGCGTGAGAGGTTAATCTTAAGATTTTTAACTTAAAAAAGACTTCCACACCCGGCAATTCATGGAAGTACGGTTGGAATGGATACCTCCTTTAAGAAGAGAACTTTTTTTTCACACCAGGAGCCTTGTTGTATCTCTTGTGGACCAAAATGTGATCAAAATCAAACATAAAATGTTGTTCATGTCATTTGGTCGTTCAATATCGCAAAGATTTTTTAGTATTAGATTGATTTGCATCTGATGGTACTATGGAGCATGCGCACATGATCAACATATTTGGTAGATAAAATTATTAAAATTTTAATGATCATTTAATATGATCAATTTTTAACTCAAAGCGAATGTAAATATCTAAGCTTTATCTACCCCGGTTCCTCCCCCCGAAAATAAAGCATCCCCCGATATAAGGCACCCTTACATTTTTTGCAATCACGCTGAAATATAAGGCACCCCCTCCCCCCCAAATAGGGTACCCTGAAGATAACGGTACTAGTAGCTCTGGAACGGGCGATCATAGGGGGCAATCACATGACACAGGAGTATCAGAACGGTAACTAAATGGTAATCTCCCCCTCCTGAGTCCCTGTGTCCATTTTGATCCCCCCCCCTCTGATCCCCCTGTGTCATTTTAAGTGATCCCCACCGATACCCAGTGCCTGTATTCCTCTTCATGAAAAAATTATTGCTCACCTGAAATAATATGTAGGGCAAAGCAGATGGGTCAGGAATATATGGGGTAACCATGAAAATATACCAGGCTTAATATAGATCCTACTTTTATTCACACATGAATATCCCCAGAAAGGGACACATACAGGAAATGAACGTCTCTGCTATCACTTCCAGGATTTTGAATTCTGTGTTTTCAAATGCAGGATTGGACATCATTGACGCCACTGGAATCAGGAGGCCTACCTTCCTTTTAGTTGTCAACTGATTAAGAAGGGGAAGATGTTACTCGCCCTGCTAAATGTCCCCACCCTGCCATTATCAGCCAGAGGGTTGGGAAACTTAGGAGGGACAGTCACACACCCCATCACTCAACTTCCCCCCCGAAAAATCTCCAAAACAATCCAGGATTTAGTGAATTGGGAAGCTGCATAAAAACGTTACTTTCCCAGCAAAACAGGAGAGTTTCAGGTATGAACCCTGTGGAAATTGAATTTTAATATACAGCATTAGCCAAGCAATGTCTGTTACCAGCTTAATTCATTTTTGTTGCAAGTTGTAACGCTGTGTATATAATGTAACATCAGTGAGACATGCTTTGGCCAATGTCATAACACATCTACAATTTTTAATGTAGGGAAGACAATGATGACTTAGTATTTCACTTACATTAAACATTGTTACATATTGTAATTTATGTATCAGTGTAATTTATTAAAAAGATTACATAATTTTCATTGAAGCTTCTGGCTGATCTTTAAATTCTGACTAGCTAACGCTAGCCATAATACACGGCGCCGATCTTTCCTTTTCGTCAACTTAAAACGATGGATTTTTTTAAAGGATGATTGAAATCGATCCTACACAACTGGTAGGATTGACCAAATTGGAGTCCGGAATTGACAAAAAAAAAAAAAGATTTAAAGACATGTTGGTCAACTTTTTCGTTCCTTGGTATTCCCCACTTACCTCCTTCTATGTCACTGCTGTCCTTGTGTCCTGACAGTTTTAAGACTTGGTCTCTGTGAGTATGGAATTCTAGGAGGTAGATAGGGAGAAAATGCGAGCCATACACTGTCGACTTTCTGTTCAATCAACTTAAAAACGATAACATTTTTTATAGAACGAGGAATTGGTTCCCCACAACCTGGTAGGGAGTGCCGAAAAGTGATCTGGAATCGAACAAAAACCAGGAAAAGGGACTGACATGTTGCAAGGGGCTCGATCGGACAAGTATTGACGTGTTTTTCAATGAGTTTTTCAAAGTATTGAGGGAAGTACGACCGTATTTACGAACCTAAAGACGAACATAAATACGATAATTTTGGGAATAAGAATTTGATCGTATTGACAACTGTAATTAATGACCAACAGTAGAATCGTACTACGCAGGATAAGCTTTCTCATAGTACAAGCGTAATCCGGTCACAAGCAACCTCGATCACACCGCATCGTGGTGGTACAATCCACATGTTAGACTGCTGCGCGATTGTTCACTCGGCACAACACGTTCAATCTAACGATCGGATCGTGCAAAGTCAACTCCGCTTATAGGCCAACTTTGTAGATCATTGCTAAAGCTACCACACAGGTTAACCTTTTGGTTCAATCGATGCTTATCGATTAGATCGAGGCATTCAATTGTCTAATCGAAAATCGATCGTTAATCGCATCAAACAACCCCCCACATTGAGTTTGCGATTGGGGTGAAGATTTTGATGCCAAATCTTACTAAATCTTCGATTTTGGTATTGAAACGTTGAATTCCAATTGAAGTGGTCTATGTTATGTATATTAATATCGTCAGAGAAACCCCACAAACATCGACGATTATAAAACGATTTTGGCACAATCGAAAACGATGATTTTCCACATGTCCCGATCAAAACTCGATTTGATTTCTGCCTTCTCGAACATTTAGTCGTCGACGTACCATGTGGGCCATTTCTCGATTTTCGTTCCATCGAGAAAAAATTCATCTAATCGAGCATCGATTGACCAAAATCGAACCGTTGGGCTAGCTTAAGTCCCTCAACATAGTATCATCACCAAACTTGTTGGAGAAGTAAGGAATGTCTATTAGTTGAACCTCCAGTTGAAGGTTTCAGTGATACATTGTTGAGGGGGATTGTATTTAACTCACAGTCAGCTAGTGAAAAGTATAAAACCAAAAAAAATCCCCCTCTGTAGGCACAATTGCAGTTAGAAGGGTTAGGAGAGATGATTTTAGTAGCAGAAGAAGAGAGAAGGATAACACCCTTCTCAAACAAGGCGGAGTTAAAGAGCCCAAATGAGTGGCATAAAGTTGATGTTGCAGACAAAAACCTATTTTACAGAGACGTGACAGATCAGGTCAAAAGAATCTTGGGCCAAGGACTGAAACCTTGGAAAAGTCAAACAGACTTGACTGGGGCCAGTTTTAACGATTGGTGTAACACAAGCAATTTCTTATTAACAAATTTAATATTTACAATGAATTCCTGAAACGAATTAATAGATACAATATGTTACAATATTATTACATTTTAATTATGTTGCTTGTGACAGACAATGCAATTTAAGAGGCTCTCATGCAGGTGAAACAAGCCATCTGTAGGCTGCAAACCCAGAAAAAAAAAAAAACCATCCAGAAAATTGCTACAAGATAAGAGTGGCAAAAACTTCAGTTTGGTACATGCTATAAAGAAACAAAGCATTGCGGCACGCCATGGAAGACAAAAAGTGGTGGTTAACACATAATTTTCATGGAGAGAAAAACCCTTTACAACAGCAACCAAGTAACAACATTGGTTTGGGCATATATATAGTGGTACTACAAGAGAAGACTGATAAAATAAATACAGATGATGCAGCTGCAAGGTACAAGGAACTCAAGACCCGAAGCATAGCACCGTTTTCATCTGTAACAACATGGCAAAGTGATGCAAATGTGATAGTTTGGTACACAGTTGATGATGGGACACAAGACAGAAGCAGAGAGATCAACTCTGAGTGACAGATTATACTGTCTGCTCACAGATCCACTAAATGTGGTCACATGATTGGGAGGTTGTTCAACGTATAGCTTAATCCACCTGTGACGTCATTGCTCCTCATTTCGGCTTCCTCGATCTGGAGGAAGGCGAGCGTGTGTCCCTGGCTTAATAACGATCTTTTTTAAAGGCTCTACTGTGCTTCCACTTAGTCTATAAACTGTGGGTCCTTCTCTTCACCTTAACCAAGGATCTTCCTGGTTTCAACGTTTGTAAGTTTGAGGCAGAAAGTCACTGCTGTGAGAAAAAGTGTGATATTAGCTCATCCACATTTCATATAATTTGGCATTGTATGTTCAACTCAAGCGAAGCATTGTTCTTACCTTGACCCAATTGTAGAGTAAAGCTTACGTAATACCACATCCACCTACCATGTTGTTTCTCAAAAGAGTGGACGAGCTGGAATCCTGAAATGAGGTTATAAATCATCTTCTGTACAGTTATATATGATTGTTTTTGTTAGATAATGTAATTCTGAAATCACATGACGGCGGAGTTAGCAGGTTTTCCAGGTGGTTCCAAAGACTGTGTTATCTATAGCCTTAGCTCCCAACACTGAATCGTGGTCCGATTGTTGCGCGCTGACCGGTGGGCGTAGTCACGCCATCGTTGGCGGGCAAAATAGGTCACGCTCCTTACATGTGTGGGGACCCTAAGCATAGATAACACCAAACTCGGCTGCAGATCGCGGGTGCCAAATGAGATGACTGACCGATCCCTGTCCCCCAACAGCATCGGTCTGAACGGACATGTCCGTAATCTCTGGCCGCATGCCATAGTTGAATGGGGACCGGCGTCGCCGTTCAACTATGGCCAGCACAAACGCCGATAACTGTGACGATGAGAGCAGGCATTATCTCTCCACAGCTCATCTGTTTGTCTCTCCCGCTGTTACAATGTGTGGGGACCTTAACCATCCATGGTTAGTAGGTACATATGGCTTTACAATGTGTAGGAATGTTTCCCCCATCTCATTGTGGGAAGGTGACAATTAAGCAGCAATACCGGCCATATTTTAAATTTGCTCAGGGAATTTAGGAGTTTTGGTGGCACAAATTTGTTGGTGACTTCAATTTATTCCTGTTGATACTTAGAGCCTGTATTTTATTTCTATTATTACCCTTAGGCTAAGTGGTCCATTACGTCTTTTATTCCCTGGGATGGATGTTTGTCCCACCGTGGTAAAAAAGACACAAGAGGACACTCCAGGAGTACCGCATCTTCATTGCATCGGCTGCCGCAGATGCGTCCATTGCATATAGAATGTGTCCTGCCACGACGTGGAAAGCACGCCGATAGGCTAATTAGTAGGGCTGTTCATGCCACGGACTACTGCCCACCAGCATGGGAAATTCGCCTACAAATCCCCCTCTACTTGTCTACTTTTTCCCGCGCTGGACATGTTGCAAAAAAAAAGAAGGCCAATGGAACACCTGCCTTAACATTTTTTTTTTGTATTCTGTATTTTGTAATAAAACCGATGGGTCCCCATACACTTTAGATCTCTCTGTCAGATTTCCTTTAGATCCCTTTTGTTTTTACCAAAACCATGTAAATATGAGGGACTTTCTAACCCATCAAGTCTACCTGATTTTTAAGTGCAAGGACCCCGGCACTACATAGTTGTTGGTAATCTAAAAAGATATATGAAAAGAGATCTGAGAAGTATATGGTCCCAGCTTAAGCATAGTAAAGTTGTTTGTACCATGTTAGCCATCGATGAATACCGCAGTCCTGGAGTTCAAGTGATACGTTTTATTGGCCATTAGTAATTAGATAAACAAGCTATCAGGATGTCGCAGATCCCTGTCTTCAGGCAAACCTGAAGAAGAGACTGCGACATCTGAAAGCTTGCTTGCTCTAATGATTATTGGCCAATAAACGGTATCACTTGACTCCAAACGTGGGTTGTTATCAAACTCACAAACTAAAATGTATTTTTTTTTTTTACCAGGGTCAAGTCAATAATACCAGAACAGGACAATACTATCCGACCAAGCTCTTCCAACTGGTCATTTGCCATGCTATCAATATTTTAATTCAACAATGGTTTTCAGCACTGGGCAACCATTTACAAAGAGCTTTAAAATAATTTCAATGTAACCTATACTTAGAGCCTAATTTTATATGCACAAACATCCCAAATCAATAATACCTGGCCAAGGTAAGATCAAACCCAACCTTAATCTAGCACCCTATGAACAGGCATACCGCAGCATCAGTGATATATACCTTCCAATCACTATGTATTCTATCAGGGAGGACCCAGCACCACATTACAGCAATATATACCTTCCAGTTACTATGTATTCTATCAGGGAGGACCCGACACTACAGAGCAGTGATATATACCTTCAAATAACAATGTATTCTGTCAGGGAGGACCCAGCACCACATAGTTGTTGGTAGAGCTAATGTAAATTGTATGGAGTGATCTAAAGGTGTATGAGGGGCTTCAGTGCCTGGAATTACAGGGATACATTTAGCCTTTATAGAACAAATACTACTTTTGATCTACAAATTACCACACAAAGTTCCGAAGGCTTACTATGTTTTGCCCCAGGGTGACAGCTACCTCACCAAGAACCCTTATTCCATTTCCTTTGTGTATTTCTGGGTCACCATGACAGGAAATGCTCTTGGCTTCTAAACGATCACAATAAAAGCCTCCCATTCCCAGCCCCACAGTGTCCTTCTCCATTGCTCCTGTCACAGTCAGGACACGTCTCACCGCTTTCCTGCCATTCTACGGCAGCTAGGCCCAGTGTGACTCTGCAAGCCAGGGCCCGCGGGCGCGAGCGCCCCACCCCAACAAGCGCCGCGCGCCCCCGCCCGCCTCAGGGATGGAGCGCGAGACCCTAGGCAGGCGGTTATTCTGCCACCCAGTCAGCGGTTGCCATAGTAGCGCTTGACGTCACTCTCCGGCCCCTGCTCAGCGATTGGAGGAAACCCCGTGGATTCGGTTAGAGCTTTGAGCGCTCGGAAGAGGACCGGACTCTCCTCCCAGCGGCAGTAGCCAGAGAAACGCGCATTCGCCCAGCCCCGGGGACTCGACCACCGCCAGTAGCTCTCCGCGACAGGTACGTGCCGTGAGGGCGCCAGGCTGCAGCCGTGTGGGGAGCGACAGGGAGGGTCGGCCAATGGCGGAGGGGACGCATTGTTCCCATGTATCTGGGAGGGGGGCCGGGGGCCTCTCGCTGTCCCTTTTTTTCCTCCACCTAGTCTCGTGACTGGGTTTCTCTCACCATTGTAACCATTAAGATTGTAGGTTTCATTGAGGAAAATGGGTTTCAGGGATCAATGGCTCCGTGTTGGGTAGAGCAGGCTGATGCTGACCCGTGGAGCGCAGCTCATGATGGCATCTAGCCAGGCTCGGTGTCTCAGGTAAATGATGGAAGGATTTGGTTGCCTTAGGCAGCAGTGCCAATTGTAACCAGTAATCTCCGTGTGGGGGGGGTGTATCTAAGTATAGGCCCCCCTATTGTAAGGGGACTACAAGTCCAAGCATTCCAGCTCCTGGGTTGTTTGGCATCCTATTGGGCGAGGTGACATGTGCTCTTTTATCTGTGAGCCCCAGAATGGTCCACAGGTCTATTTCATGGCCAGCCCCACCGCTGTCATTGCCGTGCCTGGAGCCCAGCGGAGGGTTTCCAGCCTAATGGAAGTAATCTGGAAAATTGGCCCTATAACCAGCAGCTTACCGGTGGCTCTATCAGGGTGATGGGGTTGTCCCTCACCTTGGCCATGGAGATCACATGGGGGGTTCTCCTACGGAAGCGCAGGTATGTAGCACCATCCGTGGTGCCTTCTACCTGGCCGTAGGAAGCTTTATGAGGTCTCTAGAGGGTAAAATGTGGAACAATGGCTTCTGTGGTGTAGAGCTTGTAGTGCAGATACAGAACAACCTTTCTATGTAGAGGAAAGGACCCTCCCTCCCAGCATCTCCTCCTTCCTAGAACCCCATATAAGGAGGCTAGGCTGATCTCATCGCTCTTTTCTATCTACTCGATGGCTTTTCATGGTATTTCTGCCCATTATTGCGTGTGTGTGTTACATTCGTAATGTATTCCTCTGTCGGCACGTGCGCCGTATTCCGCATGGTCCAACAACGTATAGATCACCCCTGTGCTTGGCTGTTGCATGCAGTGTCCTCCACTCCCTCCCCCATGTTGCATCGATGCAGGGTTTTTTTTTGTTGCAGACATTGCAGCACAGGTGAGGCCGCCTCCTCCTCCTCCTTTCTCAATGTCCCTGGGGAGGAAGGGAGGTGTCTCCTGTGCTGATCATCTTCTCTCTCCGCTGGGTCAGTGGCCAGGAGACAAGGTGACAGTGGCCATGTTCCTGGGAGGGCTAAACACAAAGGGAATTGAGTTGTAAGGAGGCAGTCCTACCGTTCGCAAGGACAATTGAATCGAGCTGCAGCATACCAGAATTGGCATTTTTTATTTTTATTTTATTCCGGCTGTGTAGGCAGCCATCAAATAACAAAGCGTTATTGCACCAGGCCAGATTTTAGAACAAGGATTAAGGTCAATGTGACCTCTCTGATAAATTAAGTAGTAGCATGCCCAAGGGTTCCCATACACCTTACACTGTGTATACCGGAGACAGAAGCCATAAATTAGAGGTCTGAGTTTTAGGGGCTGTATTGGAACATTCTAAAGGGTCCACATACACCTTTTAGATTTCTGTCAGATTTTCTTTAGATCTCCTTTTTGTTTTACTAAAACCATGTAATATGAGGGACTTTCTAAAGCGCCCCCCCATACACCTTACAATCTTACCATACAATTTCTGTACAATCAAATTTTGTTCTACCAAAACCATGTAATATGAGGCGCTTTCTAATCCTTCCAATCACTATGTTTTCTATCAGGAAGGACCCGGCACTACATAGCAGTGATATATACCTTCCAATCACTATGTATTCTATCAGGGAGGACCCAGCACTACATAGCAGTGATATATACCTTCCAATCACTATGTATTCTATCAGGGAGGCCACTATACTACACAGTTTTTGGAAGATCTAATTGAGATTGTATGGATCGGTCTTAAGGTGTATGGGGGGCTTAAACCATCAACCTGTGTTCAATCACACAGGACCTGGCACTACATAGTTGTTGGTTGATCTAAAGGATATCTGACAGAGATCTAAAGGTGTATGGGGGGGCTTAATACTTGTGGTGTGAATGGTGCACCAGTTACTGGTTTTTGGCACCGTTGTCCTTTGCTTCAGCCTTCAGTCAGTAATAACGCTGCAAATATCAATGACCTGTAAATGCAGAGCAATACCCCGATATATTAGGAGGGAGGATAGCCCTTTCTGTGCAAATGACACAAGCTAGAAAACTAGATGATTGACTAGACAAGTATTTGTATTTAGGGGGGTTTACACCATTGTTTGAATAGGGATCTTTATCTGCTTTGTCAAAGAATGGCCATTGTGATGGTGGCCGGTGTCCCCCGGTGGCCAGAGAATAGGCTTTTCTAGACCTGTACATCGCTGCTGTGCACCTCCCCCACACATTCCTGATACTTGGGGGGAATGGGAGGTGTTCATGTAAGACTCGCAGGTTCCTTATTCATGTAAAGCTTCCAGGGAAGGCCATAGGTGTGAGTCTGAGATTACCTAGCTGGATCTGCCTAATAGCGAGTGGGTGGGGTGATTGTTAGGTTTCCCGGAAGAGGGGTCTTCAGTGGATGTCTCGGCTTCCTCTGAGAGGATGTAAATGTTCATTTTGAGTATTTCCAGATGGGTACAGCGGGTTTGTTTGAGCTGAAATTTCCGTAGGAAATGTGTGAAGCATTTTTTTTTCTTCTTCTAGTAACAATGTTAGCTGTAACCTCTTCTGGTTTATATCATTCAGCGCTGCAATGACTCAGCTACCTGTGTCTTTTATAAATGTAGAGACAAAGCCAATGCATTCATGGATTCAGTCATTCACCTCGAATAAGGCTCGGTGCCTTATTTGAGGCCTTTATCAAGCCTCCCCATACACCTTAAGATCGATCCATACAATCTCCATAAGATCTACCAACAACTGTGTAGTATAGTGGCCTCCCTGATTGGAAGGTATATATCACTGCTATGTAGTGCTGGGTCCTCCCTGATAGAATACATAGTGATTGGAAGGTATATATCACTCCTATGTAGTGCCAGGTCCTCCATGATAGAATACATAGTGATTGGAAGGTATATATCACTGTTATGTAGTGCTGGGTCCTCCCTGATAGAATACATAGTGATTGGAAGGATTAGAAAGGTCCTTATATTACATGGTTTTGGTAGAGCAAAATTTGATTGTACAGAAATTGTATGGAAAGAGTGTAAGGTGTATGGGGGGCCTTTAGGTGCACCCTTTAGTATTGCATGGTGCTTTTATTTAAGGTGTTAGGTGAATATGATTTTTCGGGACAGTTACCTTGTGATCTGGTTGTATAAAACAAGGAGGCATGTATATAAAAGCTGCTTTCTTATTGCCCGGCGAAGCTTGATTGTAAAATGATGAAAGGGTTCATTCATGTCGCGGGGTTTATGTCTCCTCTAGCCTAGTAGCCCTTCGCTTTGCTTGCTGCAAGCACACAAAATGATCCTTATTAAAGATGGATTACAAGAGCAGCGGTAGGTGGAGCTAATCTTCATATAAACCTTTTCTACAAGATGAAATGGCTGGCATATGCAATTAGCGAGGCCTCCACCCTTCCTATAAAAGCAATGTCTGCCGTATAAAAGCAGACTCCCTAATTCTCTCCTGCGAGTAGCCGGAAACATTTCAAACAGGTAACACTGGCTGATCAGGGTGGGGCCCTTGTGATTGCTATACCCTGCCCCCATGGCTGGCTTCCTATCTCTTCCGCCATTCACTGACCAGGAGAAACCTTTCTTCTGCTTCCTCTTCAGTCTGAGCTGCTTATCATGGATTAAAGTTCATTTCCTATTAGATTACCATTATGAAACGATGACTACATTTCACAGTTTTGCTGATTCTTGGATTTCTTTTCAGTCTTTTTTTTTTTTTTTTTTATATATATTAAAGTACGATTGTACTGCATGACACGTTATCCTCTGATCAGGGAGGCTCTGGAATAGCCTCACGCTGTGGTTTCGTACTTAAGGTGTGGCGGCTTCTGCGTTTGGTTCCTGTTCATACATGTAAAATATCTCCGGGCGGTTGGATATGACGGCTCCTTGCATGCCTCTCGTAGCTTGTGCACATGGCTTGTAGAGACCGGCTCAGTAGTGGATCAGCCAACCTATGACAAGTGCGTTCAGCAGGATCTAGACGGTCTGTGCACACACGCATCGCTGTCCTGCTGGATTATGGATAATGGAGGGGATCTGAGGATACACAAAGGCTGTATTTCCATCCGGTGTGAAAGTGGAACCCCCCACTGACAGTCATGTATTACAAAGAGAGACCCTGGTAACGTATGACCAGATGAATGTTTCACTTGGGTTCCTGGATTTTAGATTCCATGAATTCCCAGCGATGTCATTAGTCAAGCATTGACAGGAGTTGTGTAGGATATTGCATAGCCTGGGAATATGCATGTGCTGAGAGGATGTTAATGACATGCAGTTTGTGATGTGGGACTAGCGCTAATTGCTAAGAGGTTTAACCCCTTACACGGTCTTGTGTTTTTCATTGCACGTCTTAAGCTGGCCATAGACGTCTTGATTTTCCTGCAATCTATCATTTAAGCCAGTGGTTCCCAAACTGGGGGACACGAATGTATTCCAGGGGGCGCAGGTCCTGGTTCTTAACCTGTGTTTGAATAGGGAAGAGGGGCTCTATAATGTTCCTAAATAGAAAATGGGGGCCCTGCAAGGAAAGATTGGAAACCACTGATTTAAGCGATCGTGGCCTGATCATCTCCAATTAAAATATTGATCGATTGATCACCATTATCGACCGTTCTTCACCTTTTAGAATGGAAATTATGTAATGTGGGTTGGACGCCAACAGGTCGATGGATGGGAATGATCATGTCTCCATTAATGTTCCGCTATTCCAGAGCGATCGACTACATTTTACAGACAGGTCTGATACTATGCCACGATTGAGCATAAATTGATTAAAAAAATTGATCGCACACTGCATGCATCAATTTCTGCTCTATCGATCGTGGCATACAGTGGTCGATCGTACAACAATCACATGAAAAAATCGAGACGTCTATGGCCAGCTTAAATAATAGAAAAGAGTATTTAAAGTTTTCATACTTAGGTTTGATTGCTCATTGAGTTAAAGTAACTGGTCAGTACAGCTTTGTGAGCCCTTACAGGCATCAGTGTTCACATCCAACCTAGAGCTGGAAAGAGTGAATCTACAAGGCTGGTACCAAGGGTCCATGTGGGTTGAAGAATGTAACGAAATGTCTTTAGCTGGCCATACACCTTCAGATCTCTGTCTGATATCCTTTAGATCTACCAACAACTATGAAGTATAGGGTCCTCTGCGATTAAACACATGTAGACTTGATGGTTTAGAAAGTCCCTCATATTACATGGTTTTGTTAAAACTAAAGGAAATCTGACAGAGAAATCTAAAGATGTATGGGGACTCTTTAAGCTAGCCACACACGGTTCAATCGATGTTCAATTAGATCGAGGAATTCAGTCGTCAAATCGAAAATCGATCTTAATCGCATCAACACACACGCCACATTGAGTTTGCGATTGTGGTGAGATTTCAATTCCAAAATATTACTAAAATCGTCGATTTTTGGTATGGAAACTATTGAAGTTCAGATTGAAGTGGTCTATGTTATTATATCGAATCTAATCGATCCAGGAGAATCACCACAAACATTGATGATTATAAAACAATTTTGGAACAATCAACGATGATTTTCCAACATGTCCGATCAAAATTCGATAAATTTTTCTGCCTTCATCGTACAATTATCGTCGATCGTACCATGTGGGCATTTCTTGATTTTCGTTCAATCGATGAAAAAATTCATCTAATCGAGCATCGATTGAATCAAAGAATGTTCCAATACAGCCCCTAAAAATACACAGTGCAAGGTTCATATTTGTAGCATTAGGTGGCTCCATCTTATTTTCCTGATTTCACCTACAGTTTGTAGTATATGTTGAATGTCGGCAGTGGTTTTCATGATGTCATTTGAAATGGATTTGTTCTATAGCGCCCACAGAACCATTTGAATTCTTGTTAGAAGCAATCAAAGTGGAGTTGGACACTACATCGGGCAGAAAACAATGCCAATCCTGCTCTGCTATTATACTAGTTTGTATATTTTTTGAACAGACAGTGCTGTCATGTTTATCCCTCCCACAATGAAAGCAATGCTGCCTGGTCAGGGACCTCCTCCTGCCTCTGACGCCTTATGAGCAGGAACACATCTGATGAGATCATTGTGCTCCTGTCGGCCAACACCCTCTCTATTTAAACATGGGGGGGGGGGGGGGGGGGGGGGGGGATTTTGTTTGAAAGTACTCTGGATTACTCTTCTTATTCTAATAGAAAGGTGATTTTAATCACAACTGTTTTATGCAAGCTGTTTATTAATTCATTGTTAGTCGGCCCGTGAATATGTGGGCTAAGTGTGACAGCCTAAAGTTAATTAAAAGTAGTGATAACTGCATTATGCTGTGCAAGTTAAGTAATTGCAATTGTAAGCAGGAAATGTACAGTAATACATGAATGACACGTTACATATACTGAACGAATAATTAAGCTGGTCTTAAGGTACCCATACGTTGCGATTTCTCGGACTGATGCGATATTCAATTTCGACACCCGATTTTCGCTTTAGTGCTATTTTTAAAAGTCGGCCGGTTGTATCGGGAATGTTTTAAGTCTTTTTTAAATGTGGCCGACCGACTGAAAATTAAGGCATCATCATTCAGGACACCGACCGACTTTTTGGGTGATTTTTCTAAAAACAGCATCAGTCGGACTACATTTGCATGTTACGAATCCCGAACGATTGACCTACCCAACTGACGGGATCGGTCAGAAGGGCTAAAATCGCACAAAAAAAATCGCAAAGTGTATGGCTACCTTTACACAGTTAAATATTTCTGTACCAATGACTTAAAAATATAGATTTGTAAGTCAATCGTTTAGAAATGGATTCCTGCCCATCTAGTATGATCGATGAAAAGTGATTGGACTTGCTGGTAAATTGTAGTCGATCATAGAAGTATCGGACGGGTTTTTTAGGTATTTGTATGCGATCGTACTACGGAGCATGTGCACCGATCCAAGTAAAGGAATCGATCGTGTTTACATCGATCACACGATGTGGTGGTACAATAGATCGATGTTAGATATATGATATACACCGTTGCACCCAGTATAAATACAGCCTTAGGCCAGGACTCCACTACTGATGATGCTTCTCCAAAATATAGCGAGAGTGAGAGGTGACACTGATTAGGACATGTTATAGACAGGATCACTATAACAGGAAACAGTCTTAAGCTGGCCATACACCTTTAGATCTCTGTCAGATATCCTTTAGATCTACCA
>CM070036.1:14057547-14068614 GCA_036250615.1 Ptychadena robeensis | reverse complement strand
TACATAGTGATTGGAAGGATTAGAAAGGTCCTCATATTACATGGTTTTGGTAAAAAAAAAAAATTTGATTGAACAAAAATTGTATGGTAAGATTGTAAGGTGTATAGGGGCCTTAAGACCTGGACTACTTGTCCTTTTTTTGAATTTTTCAGGGTGGGCATGCTCGGGTTGATTTTTGAATCAAATCCCCAAACTTTCGACCACCCTGTGTGTTCCTAGTGACCGGTTTGTTTGCAAATGGAACGCGGTCATACTTTCAGATCTCGCTCGTGGATAGCTTGGTAAATGTTGGTAAATCCTGTTCGAGTGCCATTACTTTGGTCCCCTTCCAAATAATCGAACGGGAATCAATTTGAGCAAAAGTGGTGCGCATTGATTTGACTGTTCAATAGACGAACGCTCAAGTACAGTGTTGTGATATCTCAATATGCTCAAGAGGCCACCGGTTTAAGGGTGAAGACCCGTGTATGCCCAACTTTTTATATATTTCAACAAAGAATCTATTGTGGGGTTCTGACCAGCTTTGCGATTTTTACTAGAGCCAAGGCCACCCTTTTCTGTTGAGTGTACCCCATATCTCCAGATGGGGGGAATATCAACTGAGCGAGCAGTTATTACATAAATGACAATGTAACCAGTCCTCGCTCTACCAATCATTCGTCATAAATGAGCTGGAACTGGGCTTTAGAGGCTATTGGATTACACAGTGGTAAGTATGAAGTCAGTAGATCATAGTATTGGCAATCGTTTCCAGTCTTAGATTTCCTATTACAGCAGCTACGCATAATGTCTATAGGAGTCTGGAGTCAGTGCTTTCTAATCCAGTCCTCCAGTACTAGAGCCGCTGTACAAGTCTGTGCGAGGACGCAGCTGATGCCGGGTGGGGCTGGTAACTGCATTGTGACAGCAGAAGGTAACATTTCAACAAGAGAAATAGGATTGGAATGGAGAGAATCTCTTTCAACGTTCAGTTCTGTTATTCCTTGCAGCGATATAACCTAATCCACCCTCTTCCTCCACAAATATACATACTGAGATATTCTGTGCAGTGATCCTCTGATTTTGTCATGTTTGAAAATTTATTTTATGTTTGTTTATTTTATAATATGTTCTAATATGGACATTTTTCCTTGTTTCTTTTAGTGTCTTCTGGACAAACACTTGATCGCCAATGCGTCCCAAGCAGAGAGCAAAGTCTTCTACTTGAAAATGAAGGGAGATTACTACCGTTACTTGGCCGAAGTAGCTTGTGGAGACGATAAGAAAAGTATGTTTGTTTGGTTTTTTTTTTGTTCAGTTTTTATGTATATATATAGTGTGTGTATAAATATGTATGTATTGCATATTGCATTTTTTTTTTCTTTTTGATAAATTTCATACCACACTGCTCTGACATTCCTAAGGCTATGTTCCCACAATGCCTGCGAGCGAGCAGTAATCGCCATTGATCGCGTCCATTCAGTTGAATGGGCTTGTCCACACTCAACCGATGGCCGCGAACGTGTGCGGTCACAATTTTTACATTTATTATTGCGCCAATAGACATGAATGGACACCATTTTCGATCGCGTCCATTAATTCTCTATGGACGCAATAAAAAAATAATTGTGACCACCCGAGATCAAAACGCGATTGGGCCCATAAGTTAAGTGTGCAATTTTTATACTGGGGGTGATTTTGAAAACAATCCATAAAATCAATATCACTGCTGGTCACCTATGTGGGAACATAGCCTAATGGTGAATGGCAACACAAACCCTATGCATGTTACTTATTCTTGTTTGGTTGCTGAATTTTCCAACCTTTTGCCCTGTTGTATTAAATAAGATTGTCAGATGTTAATAGTGTATGGCTGTTTCCACATACGTTGGGACTCCCTCCGCTAACCGTATTGCTTGGCGGAAGGTCCCGACGTAGCACATTTACTAACCTCGTCGGCAGATGCTGTGACTTCACTGTGACGAGCCCTTCCGTAGATGCAGGGCTGAACGTAGTAGAGTACGTTGAGCCTCTGCATCAGCTGATTTCTAAACACAGCATCTGCCGAGCAGGTAAAGTCCGTCAGGATCCCCACCAAGCAATACGCTTAGCAGAGGTGGTCCCCATGTATAGTGGAAACATAGCCTTAAACAAACTGGTAAAAACATCCTGACATAAACAAGCCAAAGTCAGTGTACTCGCAAATTTGAGTATTTCCACCACATGGTCCACCTGTTTAAATTGTTATCCGATGTACATTATGTGTTTAAAGGATGCTGATGTGAATGGAACTACGTTTGTGGCTCAGATCAGTGGCCTATATGTACATATTGTGTGTTTGGGTTTGATTAGTTAGCAAGCAGACATATTTGGGCTTTGTGTTACTTTTTTTTTTCTTCTGTCAGTGTTGCATGATTTTATTTTTTCAGCCAAACTGTAATTACTTCCATTCTGTTATATCTCTGCTGGTGTCACCCTAATTATTTAGATTTTGAATTCAAGTTTCTGAACTGTCCCAGACCATAGACTTGCTTTTTTCCCCCCTTTTTTATTGTGTAGATAGGTTTGTCTTCATAGACATTAATTAATGCATAAAAAAATGTATCTATAAATTAACAATTTTCATAAGCCTCCCGCACGGTGTAGCAGGTGGTAATCAAAGACATAGTTGTTCACAATTTAAACAATCAGTAGAAATTTCTGACTTGCCTATAAAGAGTATTATACTAAAGGTCAGTGTATGTGTCTTCCTGCACAAGTCACCACTTCCAGGAGCCCACAAGCCTTGTGTATTACGATGGCAAATGTTAAGACATCTGCATTGGCGCTAATGATAGATACGATCACCCAGAATCATTTTAGTGCAGAAAACAAAGAGCGGGTTACTGACTGCCTGGAAGTGGTAACTACATCCCAAACACAACACATGAGGAGTTGTATTCATATTTGCCTGTCTGGAACTGCACTTGTATTTATAGGTGAATTGAATATTTATTTTTATGCATGTTATTTTTACGTAACCTGGCCGCTTACACCCAAAATCTGTAGCGTAGTGCGTTTTCACCTTTCGAGAAATGGTGTGTATAGAAATGTGTCCAATTTCAGCTGGAATTATTCTCTACCGTAGCATTGCCTTTCTACACACCAATACAGTCTGTACTAGACCGCATGGATGGGTACGGGACCTTATCAGACATTCTAGGTTCATGTGCTGAACCACAGAAGTGTGAATAATTTATGTACAGAGACCAGGCGTAAGCCACATTCACATCTGGAATGGGTTACCTTGCAGTAAGTTACTGAATAACCGACTATATCGCGATCCTACATTGGAGGTTAGTGTCAGCAGGTGGTTGTAGCACCCATGAACCAAGGTTTTGCCCATATCCAATTTGTACATTTAGGGTTGTTCTAAACTTTCCCTCAGCACTGACCACATTGAGACCTGTAAGTGGCCAGGGGAGCTCCGATATCGGGCTGTTCGGTTACAAATTGCTTGTTACTCTTCCTTGTTTGTTATGTGCTTGCTTAATACTTTGCAGTTCTGTGAATGGCATATCATGATGCGATTGTAAATGAGCATTTTTGAAGTACTTCAACCCATGTATTTTTGTTATTGTCTAAATTAAATGACAGTTGGTGGTTGGTTCAGTAAGGGTGCCCATACAGGGGTCAATACCCGCTCGACGAATGCTCAAGCGCAGCGTGGCGGCGTCACCACTTTGTGCAAACTATTCCTGTTTGATTATTTGGGTGGGGACCCTCTGTCTCCATCCAAAGTAATGGCAATCGAACTGGGTTTTTACCAACATGTTGGTTCCCTGTTCCATCAAGCTTTCTTTAAGCAGGATCAATTGATCCCACTTCCCTTAAGCAGGGAACACACGGCTTGATATAGGAGCCATTCAAGGTTCCCTGCAGCAGGCTCATCGAGCTGAGCCTGATATCGGAGGAGCTGGAGGCGCAGCACTGCTAGGTCTCCAGCTCCGATGATGCTTTGCATGGAGACCCTGTGGTCTCTTGGTTTAAGGTCATGTAATATCCCTGTTTTCGAGTGGGATTGATTGGTCCTGCTTGAAAACAGGGATGGCACTGTGCTCTAAGTGGCCAACGATCTGGCCCATGTCTATGCATGTGTTCCCTGCTTTAGAATCTTGTTCTACCAAAACCATGTAATATGAGGCACTTTCTAAAATTTCCAATCCCTATGTATTCTATCAGGGAGGACCCGGCAATACATAGTTGTTGGTAATCTAATGGAAATTGTATGGAGTGATCTAAAGGTGTATGGGGGGCTTAAGGGTTGCTGTGTTTAATTCCAGAACAATCGATCACAGCAAACGCGCACATTGTTTGAACCAAATTAAAAATCGATCCCTGTATGGGGACCATTTAGAATGTGTGGAATACATCAAAAGCAACCCCCAATCTGTTTTTGGATAACTAGACTGACTTTTTTCAATTATCTCCCATGCTCTAATATTTTATTAAGAGACTGTCTGAATACTCAGTCTTGGGTAACAAATTCTTCTGTCAAAGCCTTGTGTTTGGTTCACATGGTCTGTCGGGAACCTCCCACTTCTATTCCCCAACCAACCAGATGTGTCCCGTCCTCTGTTGCACATATGAATAGAATGGGGTGGAAGGGCCAATTGACAGCTCTCTACCAACCTCTCACTTACACATGACAAACGCTAGAATGTGGCTGTTGCAGTGAAAACCTTTCATCCGAACATTGTTTGTGTAGTTGATCAATGGTCATCAATGACAAAACTGGAGTAGAACTTAAAAATCCAATTTGTAATGCTGAAATATGTTTGTATTGATTCTGCAGACTCTTCTGCTTTAATAACATATGGATCCCAGAGATATTGTGTTACAAAGCAGACAATCTGTTTGGCAGTAAACTTTATACGTAAATTATTTTGATTTAATTTGTAAAAAACAGAAAATTGCCTTTTAACTGTAATACGGACACATCGCAGAAGCTGAACATAACCGTGGTGCTTTATCATTGCAGCGATCGTGGAGCAGTCTCAGCAGGCGTACCAGGATGCTTTTGACATCAGCAAAATGGAGATGCAACCAACACACCCCATAAGGCTGGGCCTGGCTCTGAACTTCTCCGTCTTCTATTACGAGATCCTGAACTCCCCAGAAAAGGCGTGCTCTCTGGCAAAAACTGTAAGATCAGAAGATTTATGTGCTACATGCAAATGAGCTGTTTCATTGGTTCCTGGATATAACGCACTTTCTCCCCCCCCCCCCCCCCCCCCCCCCCCCCCCCCATTTAGGCCTTTGACGAAGCTATTGCTGAACTCGACACCCTGAGCGAAGAATCATACAAAGACAGCACGTTAATAATGCAATTACTGAGGGACAATTTGACAGTAAGTGTACATTGGTTATATAGGAGGGATGGACCTTATTTTGTATTAAGACATTCAAGTCATTGAGTTGTGAGAGGCGCTTAACAACAAAAACATTTTCCTTTTAGCTTACTGTGCATATTTAATATAATCGTATCTGTTTTTTATTCTGCAACAAAAATAGTAGATAAAAAAAAAAATAGTAGATATTGCTGCTTGTTTGCCGCCATCTTGATTTCCTGATGGCTCCATGTCAGCACACACAATGGGCTGTAGCCAACCCATTGTGTATGCTGACATGAAGCGTGTCAGGAAAGGAAAATTACGGTAAGTTCGATAGGAATTTTCCGTTTTTAAAATGCAAACCTGTTACTTGAGTATACTCTGTATAGTATTTCCCTAAAAGGTACATGAACACTCATGCAGGTTGGTAAGGAGCAGATCTGTTCGGGTCTGGTCTAGTTAGTAGTAATAAAATCGGCTTTCTTTATGTATGAACCCCCTTTCAGCAGAGTGTGTTTTGCTTGTGAGGTTTTCGTCTTTTTATATACATTCAAGGGGTCCTCAAAATGTTTAAATGCCTTAAACTCTTAGCACTGTTTCCTTCTAGATGGTAATTCTTGGGCACCCTATTTTTTTAAATCTTTTGATTCTTCATATTTGTAGCATGTAGGTTCCAAAACTAAGGATTTGCTAAAATAGAGGTGTGCTTACTCTCAATGGAGTATTCACCATTCACTGTGTATGGGTGCGATCAGGTGGGGAGGGGCAAAATATTCTGCCCCACTTCCTGGCTGCGATTCTAATCACGGGAGCTCGCTGGGTGCTAGCAATGTCCCGCAGCTCCGCGATTAGGATTGCCAAGTGGAAACATTTTAAGCCTTAACCTCCCTAGCGGTGGAGACGAACCCTGTTT
Organism: Ptychadena robeensis; assembly: GCA_036250615.1. NCBI lineage: Eukaryota > Metazoa > Chordata > Amphibia > Anura > Ptychadenidae > Ptychadena > Ptychadena robeensis. The sequence goes on along the minus strand of CM070036.1, from coordinate 14,062,350 downwards.
GTTCACTGAACAGGGTCCTCTCAACCGCAGGGGAAGCCGGCGGCGGGGAGACCCTATGCCTCCCCAGAAAGCTGCAGCGATGGTCTTCATCGCTGCAGCATTTCCGGGTTTTCGGCACCGCCCCGATCGCGTCGTGATGCGGAAGGGGGCGGGGGGGCCGGTGCCATAGACCTCCATGTTAATGGAGGAGCGCCGGCTTTCCCACTCACGCAGCTGATGTCAATTATGACACCGGCTGCGTGAAGAGCCCCGGAGGGAGGGAGAGACTGACAGGCAGTGTACTTTGTACACTGCCTCGATTGCCCATTTTGCGCCGTTATAAACAGCGCGAAACGGCCGGTGCGCTAGGAATGTAAGGCTGGCCATACGTGGCTCGGTCTTTCGTTTGATTCGTGAACAGTCTTATCTTAGTCGGCACCTACCATTTTATTTTGGTCGATGTTTACAGTCTGGTAGATCCAACGGCTTCACTTTAACCTCCCTAGAATTTGCGACGAACCCAGTTCCTCTACTGTTTGGGTTCATCCGAAGCGCTAGTGGAGCAGAGATTGTTAGAACCCGATACACCCCCAGAAAGCTGCACTGATTCTCTAAATCAGCATTTCTGGGGTTCTGACGGGGCTGCACCATCCATGTTAATGGAGGGGTGTCGGTCTCCCAGCCCACGACGCCGACGCCATATGTGGACTGGGGCAGGCAGGAATTTCATGCAGAGTACATTGTACTTTGTTGCGATCACCCGTAAGGGCGCAGCATGGGCAAAACGCTAGGGGGGTTAAACCATATTCCAGAGTTTGGTTCAATTACTCAAGGGTACAATTTCACAGCAGAAAGTGGTAACCACAAGCCCACGTGAAGGTTTATCTACTCTGGATGATCCTGTGACATCCTTGAGCTTATTACTTGGGGGAATATTTTGGATGCTTATGCCTGTTTGAAAATAGATATGGGAAACCCTAATTTCCCTGGTGAAAAATGACCACTATGGAATCAAACAGCCTGGGGTGGGTGTTAAGGGACCAATTTTTTTTAAAACCATGATCCATGATAAATACAGTGGTAGTTTATGTAACTAAGTATATAAAAACTGCATGAAAGCTTTTAGTGTTTAAAATGTGTTTTTAATAGCAGTATGAGAACACAGAGCATGTAAGCTTAAGTTTCCACAACCGTCGGGACCCCCTCCGCTAAGCGCATTGCTTGGTGAGGGTCCCGACAGAGCACATCCACTTACCTACTCGGGGCATGCTGTGTTTTCACAGCGCTGAGCCATTCCCCGGATGCAGGGCTGAACATAGTGGAGTACAGTTCAACCTCTGCATCGGCAGATGTCTGATCGCAGCATCCGCCGAGCAGGTAATGTCTATGTGCGCTATTGGGATCCCTGCCAAGCAATGCGCATAGCAGAGGGGGTCCGGACGTATGTGGAAACCACCCCCCGAGTATATTTTTTGTATGCAGGAACCATTGGGTGGAAGTTATGTCAAAAAAATGCTAAACTTTCTTTTTGTTTCTGTTTTAGTTGTGGACATCAGACACTCAAGGAGATGAAGGTGAAGCAGGAGACCCCGTAGAGAATTAATCGGCCTTCCTTTTCTGTCTGCCTCATTCTAAAATTTCCACAATAGACCATTGTCATCCTTACTGTCCCACACATAGGTTTATTTTTTTTTCTTCTATTTTTTTTTTTTGTTTACAATTTTGAAAGGTTTATGTTACTTCTATTTGGATTTCTATATTTCCCATGTGGTTTTGTGTTAAATAGGGAGTAGGGCCAGTTAACATTTTGGGGAGTCACTTTTTGTTTTTCCAACCTCATAATGTGACCAGTATGGGGAGTATGGAATTTTTATACAGGTTTTAAATGTTTGGCACAGTACTTCTGGTACATTGTAGGTTGACCACAGGGCCCAACGTTTAAGAAAATTCCCATATTTAAACAAGATGACCAACTAGTATATCGTATATTGTATACCTAGAATATGTAATTAAGGAAAAAAGGGGGAGGGGGGGCATCTGGTTAGTGCTTTGGGTGGAATCGAAACTCCCTGTAGCACAGCCATAACCTATTCATTGAGCGATTCCTGTGATAGCCAATCAAAATCATAGGTTCCAAAACGGTTCACATTCCATCCTCACGGTTTAGCTAACATTTGCTTTTGTTTTGTTGCTATTTTCCTCCATTTTATTTGTATTTAAATTGTTTAAAAACAACCGAAGATCAAAAAAACGAGAGAAAAGTACTTGACGCATTAAAGATCCTTACATGCTTGGTATTCATTATGTCACTATATATCAAGCACAGCAGAAAAAAACGAAAACCCATATATTTAACTTTTTAGTTTTATTTTTTGTTTTTGATACTTGCCTAACATGCATGTGGCTGTAAAAATACAATACAATATAGTTAGCAGGGGAAATAACTTGAGATGACGGCTAGCTTTGTTTAATGTCTTATGAAAATTTTCATGAACAATCCAAGCATAATTGTTAAAGAACATGTGTAATAAGTTGATGTAAGTGGAATAAAAGTTTTATGAACGGACTTTTCAACTACTAAAACCGTGGTTCTAAATGTGTATGTGGTTTGTTTGCACCGGAGGGGGTGGTCGGCTCCTCTAAATCAAGGTGACAGGAGCAGATGTGGCCCATCTGGTTTGTGAAGTGCATCTTCCCCGGAGCCGTATTTAGACATTATCTAGAACAGTGGAGGGCCACAAGTGCGGCCCTCAGCATCACTTTAGGGCCGCACATAACATTTTCAATCTATACTGACTTGTATAAGCATTTTCTAATAAAACAACAGAAGACATTATTTATGTTTTAAATGATACTTCAAGCATTAGGGAGCACTGTTGTAGTATGGTTATGTGCTAAATAGATATCATCAAAGCCTTTTCTCAGGTGATGTTCTGCAATATACATTGCACAATCACCCCCTGTTTATTGGTGGAACATTGGGAGCATAGGAACTCGCCTGTCTGCTGATCCCCCGCTAACACTTTGGAGGAGAGGCAAGGGACTTCTTCAGGCACCATCTGGGTCACTGATTGGCCTTTACATACTCCTATCACGTAAGTTTATCACCTCTGCTCCTCCTCACACTAAAGCTAGCCATACACGTGTCGGATTCCATGTCCAATCGATTCATCATCCGATCGATTCCGGCGATTCTGCCGGAAATCGCAGGTGTGATCAATCGGCCAATTAAGAGTATCCATCGCAGCATACCACCTTGTCCAACGGATTCTGGGACAGATCCGTGTCCGATTGTCCACCTCACAACTGGCAACTCCCCCTGATCCGGACAGAATCGCATGAGAAAGACCAACATGTTGGTTCTCCGTCGGATCCGATTCTGAGCCCCTGAACGATCGGACCTGATCGATCGGACAAGGTGGGCTGCATGCGATTCCGGTACTATTGTTTCGTCTGCACGCGCCCGGAATCGATCGTGCCGGAATCCGGTACGAATCGGACACGTGTATGGGGGCCTTAAGAAGCTCCCGGACAAGGAACTGTCAGCGGGGGATCAGCGGACAGGTGAGTTCCTATGCATTAATAATTTGGTTTTGGGGGCAGCAGGTTTAGCACCTGGGATCTAGAACATTGTGTGACAGTTTCCTCCATGACAACTGCAAATACTTCCTGCTGTTGTAGGTAAAACTGGAAACAATTACAAATTGGAACTCTACGCAGATATAAAATACACAAAATAAGGCTGTGTTTCCACATAGGCGATCAGCTGCGGGGCTGACGCGATTTGATTAGCATGCAGCTGATCCCTTCCATTTAGTTGAATGGGCTAGTGCCCACTTCAACTAATGGGCCGCCATCTGAAACGCGGGCGGTTGTGGCTGATCACGGCCATAGACCTGAATGGGCGCAGTTAAAAGTAGTTTGTGACTTCAACCGTGCCTATTCACTGTCTATCAGGTCTATCGCCCATCCGATTCCGGAATCGATTTTAATTTGTGAAAACGATCACAAACTGTAACATACCATGCATTCAATTTCTGGGCGGTTCTATCCTGAAAGTCTCAGTATGTCTTGCACGCACACATTTATGGGTTTGGAGTGGTGTTAGCTGAAGAACTCGTCAGTGACCAACAGCACACAAACACAGGTAATTTCCACAAGAATCATAGATGGATCGCTTAAAACAACCAACAGCACTCCATTCCTTTACTTTTTATTAATAGTAGAGTGTTGTACGGTGTCAGCCATCGATAAATACAGCAAGTTTGGAGTTCAAGTGATACCGTTTATTGGCTAACTGAAGTCATTAGAGAAGCAAGCTTTTGGGATATCGCAGATCCCTTCTTCAGGCTAATACCAATTGGTATTGGCCTGAAGAAGGGATCTGCGATATCCCGAAAGCTTTCTTCTCTAATGACTTCAGTTAGCCAATAAACGGTATCACTTGAACTCCAAACTTGCTGTATTTGCTTTTTATTAAAATTATCCATCAGAACGGATCTGTGAACGATCGTTTTTTCTGTCCGATTTTTGACACTCGATCGCTTTTGGCATGCTTTAATTTTTATTCAGTCTGATTGCGCTATCGATTTTGATAAACGATCGCAATAAAATTTAACTAAAAATCGTGACTTGTATGCCCAGCTTGAGCCATTCACCTATAGAGGACAACTCTGGTGGTGGATTCATTATCAGTCTTTATGACATAAACCATTCTATTACCTTGGCATTAGGACAGTGTTTTTCAACCTTTTTTGGGCAAAAGCACACTTGTTTCATGGAAAAAAATCGGAGGGCACCGACGATACGCATAATCGCGGCGCA
>CM070036.1:14024939-14054964 GCA_036250615.1 Ptychadena robeensis | reverse complement strand
TCTTCATACTTGGACAATATGAAATGTTCAGCAGGGTTCCATCCCTCTGCGCTATGTCTAGTGCCGGACCAGCTTCATACATTGGACCAATTATGGAACGTTTCGCACAAGCAGTTCCATCCCTCTGCTCTAGGCTAGTGCCGGACCAGCTTCATACTGGCAATTAGGGAACGGTCTGCAGTTCCATCCCTCTGCGCTTGTCTAATGCGGACCAGCTTCATACTTGGACAATTATGAATGTTCATCAGTGTCCATCCCTCTGCTATAGTCTATGCCGGACATCTCATACATTGGGAATTTAGGAACGTTCAGCGATCCATCCCTCTGCGCTGGTCTAATGCCGGACAGCTTCATCCATTGGACAATTATGTAACGTTCGAGCGTTTTCCATCCCTCCTGCGCTGGTCTAGTGCCGGACCACCTTCATACATTGGACCAATTATGGAACGTTTCAGCATTCTCATCCCTCTTCGCTGTCTAGTGCCGGACAGCTTCTACATTGGACAATTATGGAACGTTCAGCGAGGTTCCCATCCCTCTGCGCTGTCTAATGCCGGACCAGCCTTATACATTGGGACAATTAGGGAACGTTCAGCAGTTTCCATCCTCTGCCTGGTCCTATGCCGGACCCGCTTCATACATTGGACAATTATGGAACGTTTCAGCGTTCCATCCCTCTCTCTAGTCTATGCCTGACCAGCTTCCTACTTGGACAATTATGGGAATGTTCTGCAGTTCCATCCCTCGGCGCTGGTCTAATGCCGGACCACCTTCATACTTGGCAATTAATGTGAAGTTCTGCAGTTGTCCATCCCTCTGCGTGGTCTAAATCCGGACCAGCTTATCTTGGACAATATGAATGGTCATTCAGTCCATCCTCTGCGCTCATTCTAGTGCGACCAGCTTCATAATTTGACTATTATTGAATGTTCGCATTTCATCCCTCTCTCTGGTCTAATGCCCGGACCAGCTTCAATACATTTGACATATCTGGAACGTTCAGCAGTTCCATCCCTCCGCGCTGGTCTAATGCCAGGACCGGCGTTCATAATTGGACAATGATGGACGTTCAGCATTCCATCCTCTGCGCTGGCTAATGCCGGACTCGCTTCATACATTGGACAATTATGAAATGTTGCATCAGTTCCATCACTCTGCGCTAGTCCCTAAGTGCCGGACCAGCTTCATACAATTGGACTATATGGAATGTTTCAGCAGTTCCATCCCTCTGCGCTGGTCTAATTGGGGCCCCCCCGGACCAGCTTCATACATTGGACCAATTATGGAAACGTTCACAGTTCCATCCCTCTGCGCTGGTCTAATTGCAATGACCGCTTCAATACATTGGACAATTATGAGAACGTTCAGCATTCCTCCCTCTGTCGCTTGTCTAATGCCGGACCACCTTCATAATTGAGACAATTATGGAACGTTCTGCATTTCCATCCCGTCTGCGCTAGTCTAATGCCGGACCAGCCTTCATACATTGGACAATTATGAACGTTCAGAATTTCCATCCCTCTGCGCTAGTCAATGCCGGACCATCTTCATACATTGGACATTATCGGAACGTTCAGAAAGTTCCATCCTCTGCGCTGTCTAATGCCGGCACTCATCTCATTTGGACCCTTATGGAACGTCTGCATTTCATCCCTCTGCGCTTTCTAATGCGGACCAGCTTCATACATTGGACAATTATGAATGTTCAGCAGTTACTCCCTCTGCCGCTTGTCTAATGCCGGACTCAGCTTCATACATTGGACATTATGAACTGTTCAGCAGTTCCATCCCTCTGCGCTAGTCTAGTTCCGACCAGCTTCCATACCTTGGACAATTAATGGAACTGTTCAGCAGATCCTCCCTCTTCGCTGGTCTAATGCCGAACCAGCTTCATACATTGGACAATTCTGGAACGCTTTCCGCAGTTCCATCCTCTGCGCTGGTCTATGCCGGACCAGCTTCATACATGGACATTATGGAACTTCCTGGCAGTTTCCATCCCTCTGCAACTAAGTCTGTGCCCCGGACCAGCTTCATACATTGACAATTATGGAACTTTCAGCATTCCATCCCTCTGCGCTATCTAATGCCGGACCAGCTTCATACATTGGACAATTATGAACGTTCCGCAGTTCCATCCCTCGCACTGGGCCTAAATGCCGGACCACTTTCATACATTGGACATTATGGAAGCGTTCAGCAGTTCCATCCCGCTGCGCTGGTCTAGTGCCGGCAGCTTCATACATTGGACAATGATGAAATGTTCCGCATTCCATCCCTCTGCACTGGTCTAATGCCGACCAGCCTTCATACATTGGACATTAGGAAATGTGCAGCAGTTCCATCCCTCTGCGAACGGCATTAGACCAGCGCAGAGGGATGGAACTGCAGAACATTCCATAATTGTCCAATGTATTGATTCACCGGGATAATCGTGCTTTTAACCGCATGGGATTTACTCCATATTATCGGCTGCTTTGCTTTCACACTAACTGGAAATATCCTTTATGAATCATTAATATGCGACATGAATCATTCATTCACCAATTTGGCAGCACTTTGAAATCCACGAGTTTAGGACGCTTCTCACAAGTTTCCTCTTGATCTTCAGCCGATTTGTGACTGAGTGTCGCTCCCTGCTGCGTCACACAGTTGGATTTAGTAAAATATGGATTTACACTTTGTAGAATTTACCCCCTTTCAGGGAATTCTTGTCCGTGGAAAGCTACTGAAAGTCAGTGGATGTTTTTGTTCCCATTTGTTGATTTATTTTAGACATGCACAGGCTTCTTCTGAGGGACATTGGTATGGTTTGTGTTAGATTACCGTATTACTATACTATAAGACGCACCCAGTTTTTGGAGCAGGACATCAGAAAAAAAAATATTTCATGTGTTTAAATGAATAAGTAAAAATAAGTAAAGTACCGTATATACTCGAGTATAAGCCAACCCGAGTATAAAGCGAGGCACCTAATTTAATCTACAAAAATTGTCCAATCAAAGGCTGGGGGAGTGACAAAACTGGTGCCTTTTCTGCTCAATCAAAGGCTGGGGGAGTGACAAAACTGGTGCATTTTCTGTCCAATCAAAGGCTGGGGGAGTGACAAGACTGGTGCCTTTTCTGTCCAATCAAAGGCTGGGGGGGAGTGACAAAACTGGTGCCTTTTCTGTCCAATCAAAGGCTGGGGGGAGTGACAAGACTGGTGCCTTTTCTCTCCAATCAAAGGCTGGGGGAGTGACAAGACTGGTGCCTTTTCTGTCCAATCTGTAGGGTGTTGGCCAAGAGCAGACACCACTCTACTACGTAAAGGCCCCCATACACGGGTCCGTTTCGTGCACGCGAAACGATCGTCCCGGAATCGCGTGAAGCCCACCTTGTCCGTCCGATCACGTCCGATCGTTCAGGGGCCCAGAATCGGATCAGACAGAGAACCAACATGTTGGTCTTTCTGATCCGATTCTGCACACATCAGGGGGAGTTGCCATATGTGGAGTAAGCGATTGGACACGGAATCGTCCAGGAATCCGTGGGACAAGGTGGTATGTAGCAATCGGACAGACTTAATTGGCAGATCGATCGGACCTCCGATTCCCGCTGAGATCGCCGGAATCGATCGGATAGGTGATCGCTCGGCCATGGAATCCGACTGTGTATGGCTAGCTTAACCCTAATCAGACACAAGGCCTCTCCCTCCATTGGGTGTATGAGGTGTATAAATCCCAAACCTAGCCTGAAAGAATTATCACCCCTTAATTAATCAATAACTTTTCAAATATTTAATATTTAGCTATTTGCTTGGAGTTCAGAATTTTTGTATCTACATGTAATCGATCATTAGTCAGCTGACGAGTCTTCATATTCATGGTAATAGCATCTCTACGATCATCAAGCATTTTGTGGGTTTAGAGACGTTGAACACGGAGAGATGTGTGACAGAGAACGGCCTTCGTTTCTCTTGTCCCTACTATACAGAGACATGACCTTGCTGAGGATTGGAGCCTCCACACTTCAGGTTAGCCAGGACTTACAAGCAGATGCCGTGGATATTAGAGATAAGCTTGTGGATAATCGCTGCATGAGTACAGGCCGGCACAGGCTGGCCACATCATTTCCCTATATTTATTTCCCCTGTCAGACGCAAGACAAGTTTCCCCCTTGTCTTCTCATAGGCGGACATTGTTTCAGGACCGATGACATCGGCGTATTTGCATATAGGCTGCTGTGCATGATGGTGACATGCTGGAAACTGACCCAGGACAGAAAACCTATTGTGCATAGTGATGGTGTCACTGTTAGTCATAGGAAGACTTTGGCGGTAAAAGAAAGTTCACCATGAACTGAAACTTTAAGAAACTTCAACCTATTTCAAATGAGGAACTCAAACTTCAACTCTAGGCAAATAATCCACACACATGAGGCGCTCTGTTCATGAATACATCACTTGTCTTTATCCCTAAGCAGTGTAACTACCTGAATGGGACTTCCATCTCTTACAGTACTATGTACAGCAGAACATAAACTAGGAAAAGAAGAAGCAGCACAAGGAGCAAACCCAACTACTTTTATGTCCAATCAATAGCTGTGGGAGGGACAGTGTGGTGCCTATTCTGTCCAATCAAAGGCTGGGGGGAGTGCAATACTTGTGCCTTTTCTGTCCAACCAATCAAGGGCTGGGGGAGTGACAAGACTGGTACATTTTCTGTCCAATCAAAGGCTGGGGGAGGAGGAGTGCAACACTAGTAACTGCCGAGGTCCTTGGTGGACGGAATTAGGCACTCCCCCAGCCTTTGATTGGCAATAAAGGCACCAGTCTTGTCACTCCCCAGCCTTTGATTGGACAGAAAAGGAACAAGTTTCACTTCCCCAGAAACAAAAAACACAAAAAAACAAAAAAAAAAAAAACCCCCCCCCCCCCCCCCCAACCCAAACCCCCCCACAAAAACCAAAAAAACCCCACTCATTGATTGGACAGAAAAGGCCACCGGTCTTGTACCCCCTAGCCTTTGAATTGTAAGAAAAACGGCAAGAATGGTTCTGTCCAATCAAAGGCTGGGGGAGTGACAAGACTTGTGCCTTTTCTGTCCATTCAAAGGCTGGGGGAGTGACGAGACTGGTGCCTTTTCTGTCCAATCAAAGGCTGGGGGTGTGACGAGACTGGTGCCTTTTCTGTCCAATCAAAGGCTGAGGGAGTGACAAGACTGGTGCCTTTTCTGTCCAATCAAAGGCTGGGGGAGTGAGAAGACTTACCTGTCAGCAGTTCAGATCCTGAAAAACTGCTACACACAAAAAAATAAAACATACTTACCTTCCTCACACTTTCACTGTTGGTGTAAACGTCTTAATTAAGAGCAAGATGAAGCCACTTCCGGAGCCATTATTCTCAGTGCAGCAGACAACAACCTGCCCCCCCCCTCTCTCCTACAGAGACTCACTCCTCTGCAGGGAGCTCCGGTGTGAGGGAAGAGGGGGGGGGGGGTCAGTCGGCTGCATCCATGTAGCTGTTGGCTGGGTGAAAAGAGGCTTCTCTTCCGGGGATTTTCTGAAGCCACATGGGCATCTGGGAGAGATTTCCCAGATATCCTTGCAGCTTGTGACATACTACAGAGGAGATATGTAACACAGTGGGAGGGGCTGTCAGAAAGCTTTTTTATTTTCAATTGGGGATCTCTGCAGTATCGGCTGAGCTGCAGCCGATACTGCAGAGGGACCTACCAGGTGGTAGGTCCGTTTTAACTATTTCAATGGAAGCAAGATTACTTTTTTCATAAATTGCATTTTAATGAGGGGTATCTAAAATAAATAGAAATCATAACTTTCCAAATATCCAAACTGATTTGCAGTTACAGGCACAGATCTAGTTGCCTTTGGAAGTGGACCTCTGGCCTTTGGCAATTTACTGAAGACACCAGCTCCTGAGCAGTGTGGGGCACTACTTGGTGGCTTTGGATGCATTATGTCTCTTTTTCATCCAGGGAACTGCCCACATACTCATGCCACTAATGGCTGGCATTGTCCTGCACTGGGAGGACCCCCAGTTTTACTGGTTTCTGGTTCCAAGGGCTGATAATGGGGTTGTGTTGGCTAGCCCCCACCAGACACTCATTGATCCATAGCTGGATGATATACCAAGCATGCACAGTCCCCACTTCAGAGCATCAGACCCACAGTCCACCATCATGGAGTCTCCTTCTAGACAAAGACAAAGTGGAACCCTGAAGGTCATTAAGTGGGATTCGGACAGTTTGCCTCCTGTTCTGTTCTAACCGGGCCTTACACTGGTATCTCCTACAAGCCTGAGAGACACAGTAAACCTTGTTGCAACAGCAAGTATGGAGGTCTTATCCTGGGGGATCTGTACTTTTTGTACAACCTAAGTGGGCCACAGGTTCAATCATATACTAGTAGTGACTAGGGGATGATTGAATATAAAAACCCAAGAGGGACAAAAGGAAAATCCTTATTTTGGATGGAACAAGGACATGAGGCACACAACCTAATGCAACATTGTAAATGATAAAATAAAGGGTAAAACACTCACAATAAAGGAGGTACAGTTTATGCTGAGCAAGGACTGTTCTCCTTCGAGGCCATGTGTCTTAAGCTGTGCGGCTACCAGGGTAACTTCCTGGTTACAGATGCTGTAGGGTTCAGTAGAGTGAATGGGACATGGTTTTGTGTGGCAGCCCTTTGTCAACCACGCGTCCTATTAATCCTACTGAACACTACAGTTTCTGTAACTAGGAAGGGATGTTATCCTGGTATCCACATGGCAGAAGTAACATGGCCTTAACCCCTAGCGCACTGCCCGTTGTAAACGGCGTGGTACGGGCAATCGAGGCAGTATACACAGTACACTGCCTGTCATTTCCAGCCTCGCGTCGCTGCTCTTCACACAGCTGGTGTCATTATTGACACCAGCTGCGTGAGAGGGAAAGCCGGCGCTCCTCCATTAACATGGAGGTCACGGTGACGCGGAAGGGGGGGGGGGCGGCGCCGAAACCCCGGAAATGCTGCAGCGGTTAAGACAATCGCTGCAGCTTTCCAGGGAGGCATTGGGTCTCCCCGCCGCCGGCTTCCCCTGCGGTTGAGAGGACCCTGTTCAGGGAACGAACAAACAGCTAATGAGGGACCTTCTGGCCACTGACATCACTTCAACTGTGTAACCACGTATGTCTGGACAGATCACAATCTAGCCAAACATGGTTCAATGTTTGTGTTCATTCGACGTTTCGAAAAAAAGATTGCTTTAGTCGACTATTTGAAAATCGATTCCTTTGCACCCTAATCGATCAACAAAAAGTGGTGGAAATCGAAAAAAACTAAAAGGCCATGACCGGGCATTTTTAAATTTCAGTCGATCATTTAAGTATCTGAGAGGTTTTCATGGTATTTCAATATATCACACTGCGTGGTGGTACGATCAATCGATGTTAGACTGACAATGATATTTCACTTGCACAAGCATATAAAATTTAAGATCGATCAGGAAAAAGTTGATGTGTGTATGGCTAGCTTTAGTGCTATACTGTCAGTGCCGTTTCTAGCTCTTTGGGGACCCTATGCAAGACTGCATCACACCCCCCCTCGGCAGAGGGAACACATCGTATTGCATCCCCCACCCAGCAAAGGGAAGAGAGGACATATTGCATCTTAACCTCCTTAATGTTCATGACGAGCCCATCGGGTCCAGAGTTTGTGTGAAGAACAAACTCTGGATGAGCTGGGCTCCCATGAAAGCCGCATAAGCTACGGCGACGCTGCTTCCAGCCGCAGCATTTCCGGGGTTCTGCGGCTTCACTGATCGTGTCGCGGTGACGCGGAAGGGGGTGAGCAGTGCCATAGACCTCCATGTTAATGGAGGGGCCTCTGCTTTCCAGCCCTCCCAGCTGGTGTCATGAATGACACTGGCTGTGTGGAGAGGGGAGGGAGGAAATGGCAGGCAGGGTACCTCGTACACTGCTGCCATTGCCTGTACCACACTGTTAAAAACAGTGCGGTACAGGCAGTGCGCTAGGGAGGTTAAACATATGTCAGGGCCCTTTCACACTATATGCGCTGTGTTTTAAAAACGTGTGTTTTTTCCTGCAGCGTTTCCACATGTGGTTTTTACACCCTGCTGTATGCATTTTTTATTTATTTTTTCCAGCATTTTTTATTGTTTTGTTCAAAAATGCAAATGTAATGTGAATAAAAACACATAAAGTGTGAAAGGGCTCTTAACCTCCTGGGCGTTACGCCCCAAGCCAGTACAGGTGCAGTTTGATCTTGTCCCATGCTGGGATCGGGCGCAATCGCCGGCTCTCCGTGAGCCTGCAGTATTTCTGCATAGCTGCAGGCTCACAGAGCTTTTCCGGCCCCATGCCGGCATCCATGTTGAGGAAGGGGGCTTTGCTTTACCACGTACAGACCGCCGGCATCTAATTGACATCAGTGGTGTGTAGTGAGCCAGGAGGAGAGCTAGCAGTCACTGTACTCTGCCGCGATTGCCCGGGAAACGGCCATGAAAAATGGCGCAAAAAGCCCATAACACTAGGGAGGTTAAAATGAACCTTTTCATTTGAAGACGCTTGCTGCACTTTTTTTTTTTTTTAACAATTAAAGTTGCTGCACTTTATTATCCAAAATAAGCCAACATTTTGCTCCGATGTAATGCTCTTTGTTGCACTTTCCAAATAAAATACATTGGCAAAATGTATATTGTGTTGTCTGTCTGTGTTATTTATTTGCTGCAATACAACTGCACTACCCAGAAAAGTGAAGTCCTGTGAGTAATTTTCTCCACTGGTAAGCAGAGGCGCAGTACGCAGTGTGGACAGCAGGTGTCACCATTGTGTGTTGCCTTACCAGAGTGTCAGATTACTAGACATAGAATTTAGATGATTTGCGTGTTGTTTGCAAATCCCATGAACATGTTATAACCTCCAAAATTACCAGAGATGAAGAGAAGGGTGTTGCTTTAACACAATCGTTCCGAGTTGAATTTTCGTCTTGAGATAGAACATTATTAAATGCAAGAAATACACATGCTAGAGCAATATTTTTTGTAATGTTACCACAACCTTTCTCTACATCTCCAGCAATGTTGGTGATGTCATGATCAGGGGCTTCGCAATTAAGTCAGCTAAGTTAAAAAAAAATATTAAAAAAACTGTCCACCATTAAATCTTAAAGGTCCAGTCATAGCTTAGTGACCTAGCGCATGGCAGCAGTTCATTTAAGGGAATGGGTCGGCAATGCAGACATTTTCCCCCTTAAAACACAGGAATGTTTTTACACCAAACACCAAAACTCATAGTGTTTCCCCACTGTCTTATATTTATTCAGGTGCAAAAAATGCACTAGGTCTTATTTCCAGGGAAGGTCTTATTTTTAGGACCCACGTCCACTCAGGGCTCCACGTCCACGATCCTAAAATAATACACTCACAGCATGGTGGCTCGGGTGGTTAGCACTCTGACCATGCAGCACTAGAGTCCTAGGTTCAAATCCCAGCCTGGACACTATCTGCAAAGAGTTTGCATTTTCTCCTCTTGTCTGCGTGGGTTTCAAGACATGCAATAGGTTAATTGGCTTCCCCCAAATAAAGATTCTCCTATGTTAGTTACATGTGTGAGCCCCTCTGAGACAGTTAGTGATAGGACCATATATACTCTGTAAAGCACTAAGTTATATGTTGCTATATAAGTACATGATAATAACATCCTGCTGTTGACCGGTATTGTATGAAAGACTCCATATTTCTTCGCCAGGCTTCCGCAGGTTAACTCTGGGTGCACTATCGCAGGTGGCCACTGGGGGGCGTGCAATGATTCTCTATGGGAATTTTGATCAATGTACTTCAATGGAGAGCCAAGATGCACCCGGCCAGGAAGTGAGCGAGGGCTGCGGGGTATTCTAAAATGACTCCTTACAGGTTATTTTTTTTTTAGCTTTCCTCTCTATTATCGGCACTTCTAGTGCTATTCATGAAATCATAATTTTCTGGTGGTAGGTCCACTTTCAATGATTTAACCTCTCTCGACTGAATTTCTATACTAAATAGGTAGTGTGTTTCATGTTAAATCAGTTTGATTTATTATATAGAAAGACTTCAAGGTGTCGTTGCCGTTAAAGTTTTTTCCAGCTACTCTGAGCTCAGCTCTGGCTTTAGAAAGTTTCTTTTACTTATTTTGCTGGGGCATTCACCCAGCGCCTGCACACTGTGTGTTCCCCAACACGGGGACATGTGGCCGCTTTCTGGCAGTTAGCAATAGACTAGACAGCGGGGGAAATACAGCAGCCCTCTTTCAGGGTAGGGCTTATATAAGAAGCACGGGGGAAATTCAGCTAGGTCTTACAATAGGTTTGCCACAACCTATTGATCTCATTCAAGCTGGCCATGCACATTTAGATCTGTCAGATAACCTCTAGATCTAACAACTATGTAGCGTCGGGTCGAATACAGCCTCCCCGTCGACACGCGTCCCCCCTGATACTGCACATGTGTGGGCACAGTGATCTCTGATCAGTATAAGCATAGCATTGCAGGGGACACATTTATTCCTCCAGCTTCCACCACAGGGAGCATAGCAGGGGAGGGGACCCGTCGAAATACACCTCCCGACAGCACATTCAACTCAGGGGTCTATGTAGTAGTGTCACTTCAATCTATGCTATGCTTAAAGCGGACCTACCACCAGCAATCTATGTTTTCATGAATGGCACTAGAAGTGCCAATAATAGGGAGGAATGCAGTGAAAAAAACAAAAAACGTACCTGTAATGAGCAATTTAGGAATATAATCAGCCATTCTTCACTTCCTGGTTAATGGGCTCAGCAGAAACCGGCACCACGTCACAGCAGCACGTGATTTTTCAGTGAGCTGCTTTGAAAATTCCCATAGAAAATCACTGAACGCCCCCAGTGGCCACCCGCGATATTGCACCACCATGTGTTGGCTTTACACTGAAAAATCACGTGCTGCTGTGACGTGCTGCCGGGTTCTGCTGAGCCCATTAACCAGGAAGTGAAGAGGAATGGCTGATTATATTCCTAAATTGCTCATTACAGGTACGTTTTTGGGTTTTTTCACTGCATTCCTCCCTATTATTGGCACTTCAGGTGCCATTCATGAAAACATAGATTCCTGGTGGTAGGTCCGCTTTAAAAGTAGAATGGGGGACACATCGAGATATGCCACCCTTGTGTCACTCCATTCTACTTTTAAGCATAGCAGAAGACCGATCCAGATATGCCTCACTTGCATCAGAAGATTAGAGTGACACAGGGGAGGCATATCTTGATGTGTCCCCCTGTTAGCATAGCATAGATCGGAGTGACCGTATTGGGTCATACGATGGTGGTCACTTTGTACAGCTTGCAGTGCAACTACCTGTCCTGCCAATGAGTTACGGCCCTACTCCACTCCCTTAGAATGACTACCTGCCGGAATTTCCTGTATGTTACGGAGAATGCTGGAAGACTAGGCAAACCATCAGGCAATAGCACACATGTCATCCCGGAAATGGATTCCTGTTTAACCTCTGTAGGGGTCAGGTATCACCCAAAGCTACAAGTCGTGTCCGTGACGGGAGGCACATGCAAAACTAAGAAAAAAGAAAATGTAAATGGCCTCCAGAGGAAAAACCATCCCTGTTTTTTGGGGTCATCTGTTGTGCACCTGTTATTGTTACCTACTCTGGAATAATATTAACAACCCCCCATCCCGTTACTTCACTGTCCAGATCAATATCACAGATGAGCTGCAGCCAATACTGCAGAGTAACCTAGGTGGTAGGTCCACTTTAACTGTTTGATCAGAGTATGTTTTTCTGATACGGAATATTGCTAATATATCCAGAAATGGTGCCACACAACCAGGGCGCTAGTTTGGTCAGGAAGACGCTGTACTTTGTAGGCAGAGCTGTCCGCCACATTTTCCAACAATACTGGTAAAGAACAGGTGGTGCGTGTGTAGGGGGTACACACCCCAAGATTCATGTGCTGTCCTAGAAGAGGACACAGGTATGTGGCTTTCTCCATGAGAATCCCTGACCCTGTAAAACACACTTTACCATTAAAATCAACAGGAAATGTACGGTTCTTAATGGTCCAAATACGTAAAGCAGCGTTTTCCCCACAAGCCAAGCTAAAAGGCCACTAGCCAAGGAGATATTAGCTGCATAACCCCTACCTGTTGTGCGACCAACTTATTGAGATATTTTACAATTGGATAACATGAGTTTTGTTTACATTAACATCCTGCTTTTACATTGTAACAGACTCACATGTCCCATATGTAAAAAACTGCTCATGGGCAAGTTTCTTGTGTCAAATTGTAAAATGTGTCTCATCATAGATTGTGTATAGACTGCTAGTGTATAGACACATTATAAAGTTTCAGCCATGACACTGCTTGAGCCAAGACCTTCCTCCTGGCACTGGCCTTTTAGCTTGACTGGAGTAAGAGTGAATATTGCATGGTCTATCCCCGGGCCCACATTGCTGGAACATAATTTTAACTTTTGTCTTTTTTTAAATTTTCTCCAACTATGGTGTGCATCTTATGGTCCAGGGTGTCCTATAGTGCAAAAAATACAGTACATTACTGTATTTTCAGGACTGTAAGACACTGTTTTTAGAGCAGGAAAAACAGAAAAATTTGTAATGCTCTAATTGGTTGGAAAGAAATCCCCTGCAGTACCCAATTTCAGCCACAGAAATGGTGTCACTAGAGAGCACAGTTCAGGAAGAAGTGGGGCAGGGGTGGGTTAAGGCTTGTCTCCATTATACGTTGGGACCCCCTTCGCTAAGCGGTTTGCTTGGCAGGGATCTTTGACTTTGCTGTGTAAACAAAGCATCCGCCAATGCAGAGGCATCACATACTCGACTACATTGAGCTTTGCATTGGCGTGGTGGCTCGGCACAGTGAAGACAGCATTCGCCGAGCAGGTAAGTCTGTGTGCGACGTCGGAATCGCCGCCAAGCAATACACTTATCCAAGGGGGTCCCGACGTATAAAGGAAACATACCCTTAGTCTCCCTTCTTGGCAGCTGTGAACGGAACAGTGATCGCAGTTACAGGCAGACATACATGGAAGATGCTCGCTGGCAGGTTCCATGTATGTCTCTCTGCTGTACTGCTTCTATAAGCATGACCATAAGACGCAGGCACTATATCCCCCAAAAAGTGCGTCTTATGGTCCGAAAGATATGGTAGTCAAAAATGTACTTACAGCTGATGAGATCGGGAAGTGTGCAGCAACCAAAGCTAAACCAGTACAGGTGCCCTTTAATCCACCCACCAGGAGAAAAATGGAACACCTCCCCTTAAAGAAAACCTCACACCAGCAAGCTTGTTTAAAGTAATTTTTATTAAAGCAAGAATTTTATAATCCAAATTATGTTTCATGCTCAGCTATCTTTCCCACAAGATACCGACTGTGGCGAAAATCTGAGCTTTTCCACAGTAAAGAATTACAAAATCAAAGAAAGGAATGCTTAACTTTCCGTACTGTGTTCAAAATGCCTTTCCCCGGGTCTAAAAAAAACCATTTCATTTGTTTTTATATTTTACAATTTTTTTTCATTTTTTTTTTAAAATATAACTAGGACTAGCGGTATGCCAGACCTGGCATTTGTTACGTACGTAAGCATGGTAGTTTCCTTTCCTTTTTTATGATTTTTTAGTAGGTTTTTGCGGTGTTTTTACAAGATTTAATATTTTTCGATGTTTTCAGATTTTTCTCCTATGAAGAGAACTTCAGTGGTGTTACTGGAAGCTCTCAAGACCCCGATGTGATGAGAACTTTGATGGAGTTTTAAGTTCTCTGAAGACCCCTGATTAACCCAGAGATGTCTCAAACTTGAGACAAAGATGTGATCAATGACGTCGCTTCAAGATAATTCAAATCTCAAACTGTGAACTTCAATGGTTTTAACTTAAGTTCAACATCAATAAACTGAACTCCGTGGATGGTAAGCTGAAGTCCTATGAAGCTCGGTAGTCTGCAAGAGAAAAAGAAAACCAAAACATTGTGGGATTAAAAGATTGAGAAACTCAACTCTGGAAGCTGCACCCAAAAAGCAAGCAAACACATAAGCCCTCAGTATTTGTGGAGGGTCAGCTGACCTTAAAGCAGTTTTAAACTCAAATGAAAAAACCCACAAATCCTGGAAAACTGCTACACAAAAAAACCCCACAGCACACTCACCTACTCTTCTTGCAGTTCTCATGCTGGCATCTTAGCTCCTGGAGACCTGCAGCTACTTTAGCCCTCACTACCCCCCCCCCCCTCCCCCTGTCTCTTCTCTGTCAGAGCTGCAGAGCTCCGTCGGGGGATGAATCAGCTGCTGATAAGTTACTGCCTGGGAGACACCACTTCAGCTGCCTAGGCACTACGTAAGGTAGTGGGAGGGCTGCACTATTAACAAGCTCCCCTCCTGCTGTCAGCAAAAGTTTATTTTTACAATTAAGAATCTCAGCAGTATCGGGTCAGCTGCAGCTGCTACTGCTGAGTGACCTCCTAGGAGGTAGGTCCGCTTTAACTCCTATTAAAATAAAAGGTCAGACCATCATAACACTATAAAATGACCTTTTAATTATTTATGGTGATATATATGTTGTAGGGAAAATCTAGCTGCCAATAAGGATTAGAGTTTTAAAGCTTTGGATTAACTTTTCAAACTACTTAAGTACACATTATGAACAGTCACATTATGTATTTGAGCTTTAAATTTCAAAATAATTTATGTAATTTATAGAGGAACAACCATTCAGCTCCCAAGCCTTCCTCTATAGAGCCATGGTTTCCAATGATGGCCAACAAGCCTGATACAGCCTGGAATAAATGGCTCTGTACCATAAGACTATATTTGCACTGTAAACCAGCAGCTTTGGATGTGCATTTGGCTGATTGTTAGCAGCTAGGTCTTTCAGGGCAGGCCTTACTTTCAAGGAAACAGGGTATGTAGTATAGGATCCTCTGCGATTGAACACAGGTAGATTTGATGGTTTAGAAAGTCCCTCGTTGGCCAATCAAAAGGAGATCTAAAGGAAATCTGACAGAAATCTAATAGGTGTATGGGGACCCTTAAAGCTAGCCACACACGGTTCAATTTTGGTTCAATCGATGCTGGATTAGATCGAGGAATTCAATCGTCTAATCGAAAATCGATCTTAATCGCATCAACATACACCCCACATTGCGTTTGTGATTGTGGTGAGAGTTCGATTCCAAAATATTACTAAAATCGTCGATTTTGGTATGGAAACGATTGAAGTTCAGATTGAAGTGGTCTATGTTATATTGAATCTAATCGATCCAGGAGAAACACCACAAACATCGACGATTATAAAACGATTTTGGCACAATCGACGATGATTTTCCAACATGTCCAATCAAAATTGGATTTTTCTGCCTTCATCGAACAATTATCGGCAATCGTACCATGTGGGCATTTCTCGATTTTCATTCAATCGATGAAAAGATTCATCTAATTGAGCATCAATTGAACCAAAATCGAACCGTGTGGCTAGTTTAAGCCGTGTGCACTCACAGCCATCTGGCCCATATCATATGCAGCCATTCCTGTTTGAGCGGGATCAATCCTGCTCACAAACAGGGATCTCGCACATGACCATAAACCACGGTTGATGTCCATTGAATGCAGGTCTCCATGCAAAGCATAGTCAGAGCTGGAGACAGCAGTGCTGTGTCTCCAGCTCCTCCAACATCTGCAGCACGTCATCAAGCTGCTGCAGGAAATATCAAACGGTTTCAATATCGAGCCGCCTGTTCCCAGCTTAAGAAACCCTTTTATTGGAGAACTAAAGTAATAAAAAAGCAAGCTTTTGGGATGCCTCACCCACCAACACACTAGTAAGTTCAAACAATTACAATGGTATACAGCCACATTGAAAACAATCACTAATTGTCAAACATGAATTTGCAAGTCAGTGTAAAAATATTGTAGTGGTGCTGAACAAAGTTCCAATCATTTCACAAATATGAGACTAGAAAGTCAGAAACTTACATATTAGACAGCAGCCACTCCAGTGACATTAACGACCTTCTGTGCAGCTTCTTTGGCCTGATGGGCTTGAAGTACAGCAACAGCTTCATCCACCTGAAAAGGGAGAGAGAACCTTAGAAACATATCAATACAAACTTAGGCTGGGTGTACACTTTGCCACCTCAGCAACCATGGGGGCGTTATGGGCACAGCATGTGCGTGCGCTTTTTTAGAGATGTTGGGGCGTGGTATTGCCATGCAGGAAATTGTGTGTCCTATACATTACTACTGGCAGATACCCGTTAACACATTTGGTGTGGTTTGCGTGCGCCACAATGGGCACAGCATGTGTTTCCTGTGCGCCGTGGGACACCCCCGAACCCAGGTGCCTCGCCAGGCATTCGGAAACCACGCCCCACTGCAGGCATAGACTGGCACATCATTCCCCATAGGGGATTAAAGGGGGCAGTTGCAATGGGCGGTTATACCTGCGGTCTACGCGCTGGAAAACCGCGCAGTTTTCCATGGTGTAGAAGCAGCCTTAACAAGTTGGAGAAAAAAACAAAACATTTACATACCTTTGATCTAAGGGATTCTGGTGATTCAAGCATATGAAGCAACTCAGAATTATCAATTTCCAGCAACATTCCAGTGATCTTTCCAGCTAGAGTTGGGTGCATGGCTTGGATCAGTGGGAAGAGACGCTCACCTAAAAAAAAATAAAGGTTTAGCTGCACGTCTAGTTTAGATTTGTACAATGTCCGATACATGAGGCAACTGTACATACCTAGCATTTGCTTCTGCTCCTGAGGTGGTGCGGCAGCAAGCATGGAGGCAGTCAGGGGCTCCTGACCCTGCACATGGACAGCAGGCTGAAAGAAAACAAACGGATCAGCACATGTACTACAGTAGTAGTCATTTACACAGCAGTAAAGGAACAAGAGCTTAAAACGTAAATGTTTTTAAACATGCAAATAAGGAATCTCTTCAGACTTCAGGAATGAGCAATGCCTGTTCATGAAGTACCAACACAGATGAATAAACCAGCAGAGAATGAAGGGTACTTAGCTAAATGCATCATTACATGCTTCATGGGGTCAGAAGCAGGAGCAAAGTGCAGTATGACAAGACCTAGATGCATTGAATGCCCATTTTCCAGGGGGGTGCTGGTCCTCATTCTTAATATCTGTATGAATAGGGAGGGGGGCACAATAATGTTCCTAAATAGAAAAGGGGGGCCCTACAAGGAAAATTTGGGAACCACTGCTATAGGTAATCAGTAGCAAAAGCAATGAACAAATACCTGCTGCATAGCAACTTGTGGCTGAGTATTGAGGTGCTGCTGGGGATTGCGCACTCCAGCGGCGTACTTGTACTGAGGAACAGCGCGAACTGTTGAAGTTGCAGCCGCAGCAGCAGCGGCTGTTGCGGGACGAGGACCCATTGTCTGTGTTGAAGTGTTAGCTGTGGAGAGAAACTAAACATTAGCTAAAAGATATAGATTGTTCTAGAAGTCCCTCTCTGAAGCAGACTACAGTAAGTGCAGCTTACAGACAGACCCTTTGCTCTACATGTCACTGCTCAGACATTCATTTCTGCATTTGAGCAGTCCCTGAATCTACTATAACAGGCAAAGATAAAAGGTAATAGAACTACATTCTTTTTTGGCCAAGAGAACTGACACTATTACTGCCCATGTAAGAATGGACCAAATTTCCACCACAAACCCCTTAACTTACCAACACGCTGAGCTGAAACAACGCGTGGCACCTGAGAAGAGGTTGGTCTCATTGTGCTGAAGGTTGGTGGACGTGGAGCAGCAGGGCGGATGGCTCCTGGCATGTTCTGGAATGCTACAAGAAATGAAATGTTTTTACATTAGCTGGATACATTGACCGAAAGTCTGGCACTTCTCAGATTTCTGATAAAGGGTAGTGAAGTGTCACTTTCTGTACATGTAATGTGGAAGTACTGGTGTGAAGTTTAAAGTCTAAGCTCCATATAGCAGAAGTGACACTCCATGACACCACTTCCGACATGATCAAGTGCAACATCTTCTATTCTCCTACCCCGATTGAGAGAATGTGCGTGGTGGGAAGTTATGAGAGAGTACTGCCCCACCTCACCCAAGTTAGAAGGGAGGGGGCATTCCCCTTCCTCCCAACATCCCACCTTATTTGTGGGCAGCAGACGCCTTCATTCTTCTAGTGAACTTGGCGACCCCTGTGAAATGGTTGTTCAATCCCCAAGGGGAACCCAACCCATAGGTTGAAAACCACTGGCCTAATGGGTAAAGGTTTATAAATCTGTCAAATAAACAATCCTTAACATCTGCAATCAGGTCCCAGTAACGCAATGTAATAAAATAATGCC
This sequence comes from Ptychadena robeensis, assembly GCA_036250615.1. NCBI lineage: Eukaryota > Metazoa > Chordata > Amphibia > Anura > Ptychadenidae > Ptychadena > Ptychadena robeensis. The sequence continues at coordinate 14,036,595 of CM070036.1, read as the reverse complement.
AGGATGATCTAGCAGTGTCACCATATTTACATGCTGGCATAGATTTAAATGTAATGCAAGTTTACTGAATGCTAGAAAAAAACAAAGCTACTAGGGTAAAGGTGCCAAGTAACCAAGGATATGGGTTAACTTACGGTGGGGTCTAGCGCCTTGACCAGTCCAGCGAGGGTTTGGTCTAAGCTGTGCGATCTGTCCAGCTGGGTAATATGCAGCACGGTTTTGAGCCTGCAAGGCAAGAGGCAATTTAACAACCACTCATTTCGGTTACATGTTTAAACTATTAATCATGGGTGAATGGAGTACATACCGGTGGAATGGCAGCCATGAAATAGCTTGAAGGTGGTGGCTGGTAAGGATTGATGACTGGGTTAGGCACAGCTCTGACACTTGCCATCCTCTGCATGTACTGGTTGGTCAGATGAGCTTGACGCTCCTCTTTACGTTGAGCAAGAGCAACATAAAGGGGTTTTGTTGCCACAATTCTACCATTCATTTCAGTTACAGCTTTGGTTGCCTCTTCAGGGGAGGAGAAACACACAAAACCGAAGCCCTTGCTGCGTCCACCTTCCATCATGACCTGCGAAGACGAATTTTAGTTAACTATTGTAAATACCAACATGCCATCCCATTAATGCAGAAACATGGAATCCTTACTTTAGCACTTGTAATGGTGCCAAAAGGTGAAAATTCTTTGCGGAGTCTCTCGTCATCGATGCCATCATCCAGATTTTTTACGTACAGGTTAACACCCTGTAACAGAAAAACTTAAGAGTTAGGACGAATATTGAAATGGAGACAAAAAAAAAAAAGCAGAATTTCAAAGGAATTCTATGGCAGGTCTTACAGACTGCTGTACAGTACATGCAGCATCAGTATAGATTCTAAAATCAAAATCTAAAACCAAATCTTTAGGTAGCGGGGTCATTGACCACAGCAGGTCTTCACATCATTGAATACACAGTGGGGATGTGTTGTGTGTAACAAGTCCCAACACTGAGAACTAAAGCCCTAGTACAAACATGCAAATCACAGATTACAGAACCTTTCAACGGATATAGATGATGCAAATAGACTTTGAAGACTTGGTCTTCACAATACTAAAAAAAGTTGTGTTTTATTGCATCAGACTGACATGACAACAGAAACCGGATCTAAAGACCTGATTATCCATTCAAAGCTTTGGTTGGACCGAAGTTACTAACCTGGTATCTGGTTATGCGGTCCTGCTTCATCTGCTCAAACTTGCGTTTAAGCTCTGTCTGCCGCTCAACTTTCTTTTGGGCGCGACCCACATAGATGGCTTTACCATTCATGTCCTTGCCATTCATATCATCAACAGCCTGGTAAAAGAGAGAAAGTGATTAGTCTTAGAGCAATTGAAAATTCTAGCTTCTAATATTGACACTTTGAAAAACCCTTTGCGCTTCATCAGTGGCTGCCAAAAACCTGTTAATGCATAGGGAACAGGAACTCGCCTGTCCACCGACCCACCGCTGATGTGTCCTTGCCTGAGATGTTCTTAGAGCGGGAAGAGGCAAGTGATTTGCTCAGGCTCATTGGCGTACATGAAGCAAAAACCAGGACCCAGATGCTGCCTGAGCATGTCCCTTCTCTTCCCACACTATAAAGATCCCAGGTGAGTACACATCAGCTGAGGATCAACAGACAGGTGAGTGCCTATGCTCCCACTATCCCACCAACAAACGGGGGATGATTGCATAATATATATTGCAGCACATAACCATTGAATCAAAAGCTTTGTGCACCATATATATCACAGGCTTTAATATACATCCCAAAATGTGCATTACCATACTAGTGTTCCCTAATGCTTAAAGAATCATTTTTGTTATTTGAAAATTTTAAATAATGTCTCTAGCTATGCTTTTATTTTTGCTTATATTAGTCAGTATGAATTGAAAATGTTATGTGCAGCCCTTTGTTGATGCACTTGTGGCCCTCCATACCAACTCAGTTGCCCACCACTGCTCTAGACATTCAGCTATCCAATAGACCAACTTTTATTCAATATTTTTTTTATTTGACTGACTTACTGTGAATATAAAAATGGCATATCAATTAAGGGCACTACCATACATATGTAATGTAAATGTGTCCATTTTAATAAATATGATTGGATACAAATAAATTGAAACTATTAGATGGATCTACAATTGATTGGTCAGGTTAAAATACTTTAAATCACTGCTCTTTAGATCCTATTCTCAATTGTCACATTTTGACAATTGAATGCAGACCGAACCAATTTTCAAATACTTTATATAAATAAATATACTGCTGAACTGAAAAGGAATATCCACCCTTGTAGGCCACCTTTAGCAGCTCTGAAGTGATCTGCTTATGTTTTGTAAAGTCTATACTGAACTGTTTTCCACATGCACCAAACATTTTGCATTTAAACCATTTACCTTCTGGGCATCCTCGTGCCTCTCAAAACTAACAAAGCCAAATCCTTTGGACTTTCCACTATCGTCTGTCATGACTTTGACGCTAAGTGCAGGCCCTAAAAAAAAAAAAAAAAAAAATTGGTCCAATTAGCCTTCAGTCATGTGTTTTAAATAAATTTTAAATACCAATAATTGACATTAACTCACCATATTTGCCAAACATTTCTTTGAGACGCTCATCATCCATGTCTTCACCAAAGTTCTTTATGTACACGTTAGTAAATTCCTTGGCTCTAGCACCAAGTTCAGCTTCTCTCTCTTTGCGGGATTTGAAACGCCCAACAAACCTAAAGAAAGGCAAATATACCCATCAGTGCGAATCCAAAACCCCCCATGATGCAAAGATTTTGCTATCACAACCTACAATCTATACAATTCTATAATGTGGAAAATGCCAGCTGACTGTCCCCTATAGCTTCATAGTCACCAGCTGTGGGATGTCAGTAGGATTTTGTAGAACTTTAGAAAGTCAGCATTGGACAGTATAAAGACTGACAGAAAACCTAAGGTAACTGTCAAACCTTTTATCCAGGCCAATACATTTGCAGTTATATGTCAAGGCATCTGGACACAAATCAGTAGATTTAGTGTAATAGATTTAGTACTACAGATTTAGAAGCTCCATTTTTGGACAGATGCACAGACCATAATCCAGGTAAAGTTTATTTAACCTCCTAGGCGGTTTGCCCGAACTCAGTTCAGGCACAGTTTGATCTCCGATCAAACTGCACCCGTGCCGGGATCGGGCACAACCGCCGCCTCTCTTCTGTAGAAGAGCCGCAGACAAACAGCCTTTGCGGCCTCGTGAAGGGGGCGGCGCCATAGACCTCCATGTTAATGGAGGGGGCAGTGTACTCCTCCGCGATTGCGGGGGTACTGGCTTTTTGTGCCAAGAGGGTTAAGTGGAAAATTGACATAGGCCTTATGGGCTTGACATGTTTCAATACAACTTCTAGGTAGGGTCTGTAGGTTTAAAGTTTTGTAATTATGTAGGAAATTTATAAACCCTTTTCCCAGCTGGTAATATTTTGTTCAAATATGTAAACTATACATGAATTAAAGCCGGATATAGATCCTTTGATACACAATTCACAACAGCGACCAATGCTGTGCACTCCAAAGATCAAAGAATGAAAATTTCCATTTTTCTTTGGTCAATCACATTACTTTAGGTGGGGTTCAGGCTGGTCCCCATTTAAAGTATACGTCGCCACACAATAGGTGTGTGCAGACTCTCAGTACGACCAGCCCTGCACAATGATGTAATCAAACCATCTATGGCCAGCTTAACAAATACAGGACTTGGCTGTGTTTTAAAACATACACTTTTCGATCGTTCAAAAGCATGCCGTTCATCTTATCAATGGCTCTTTCAGCAGCTTCCTGGGTCTCAAAGTGGACAAATCCATAACCCTTTGATCCGTTTTCATCACAGACGACCTGTTAAGAAAATAAAGTGTGACTACTTTGTCCACAGAGCAAAACAACTAAACTAGGGCAGAACACCAAAACAGACATACCTTGCAAGACAATATGTTTCCAAAGGCAGAAAAGGTATCATATAAAGCCTTATTGTCAATTGACTTGTCAAGGTTCTTGATAAAGATGTTTCCAACACCACTTTTACGGAGAGATGGATCACGCTGAGACCACATGATACGCACCGGCTTGCCTTTGATGACATCGAAGTTCATGGTGTCTAGAGCACGCTCGGCTGGAGAAAGCAAAGCTCCTTTTAATACAGACAGATGGTCAATGCTACAGCAGGTTATTTCATAGATTATACATTTCTACTAGTACTCTACAAAATCATAGCATACATTTCACAAAACAGGTAAATTAATACTTTACAGTAACTGTACATTAGTAGTTAGGCTGGGTGTACATTATAGCCTTGTGTTTGCCGCATGTAAACCACGCAGTGCATACACGGCTGGCTTTCCCAAAATTTGCCAACATGCCAAATATCGTTCTCTGAACTGACCCAAACAGACAGTAAACTAAGGGCAGACGCCATGGACATGTCACACTGACATGTCCATAACACCTGCCCTATATGTAGTGTAGACCCAGCCTTACACTTATAGCAGAGATTTACAACAGAGGGCTGCCTGAACATATATGGACAGAGCACGATAAGTAGTAGCTATTGCAAGGGTAGTATAAATTATTTCAGTAATATTTAGACTCAGTTAAGGCTATGTTGCCTTCTTGGATCCACGAGAAATCACTAGCACTCTGCAATTAGAATCATGACTGAGTGATTGCAGCCAGGAAGTATGTGTATGTGGGGGGGGGGCATCTTGCCCCTGCTCGGCTGATTGCACCCATAGACAGTGAATAGGCACTGAACTAACAAGTGATTTTTAACCGCACCCAGTCAGGTCTATAGCCGCGATCAGGGGCAATCGTAGGCCCGCAATCAGAAACTCAGTGACTCTCGTTTCAGATAGTTTAGCACGACCGCCCTTGGCCGATCGTGACTTATTTGAAGTGGGCACTAGCCCATTCAACTAAATGCATGCGATCAGCCGCATGCGATTAAAATAACGTTGGTCACATGTGCACTGATCTATAGGAGTGTGAAGGGGTATTTTGGACCAATGCAGGCAGTACGTGATGACCATGGTACACTGGCTTCCCATAGGAAATCTTGTGTTACCATTCAAACAAATACACACTACAACACTGAAATATTCATTTATGCTGCCCTTGCTCTCAATAACCTTACTAAGAAAGGCAAGCCCAGCCAAAAACAATACAGTAATATTTTATCAGGCAAAATCAGGAGAAGGCAAGGGAGAAAAAAAATGAGAAGATTAAAAACATAACTTATGTGACAACATTTAAGTTTAAATACTGATAATTCACATTTCAAGGTGACATTTTAACAATCTAAGGCCATATAATAAATATTATATTAAAGGCCATGTGCTTTATTTAATAGTCAGTTAATAGTATCAGAGTTTGACGTCATCTAAACTTAAGCTGATGGCGAGAGTTAAACATTTCACAATGGTTATGTAATAAGGAAACAAAGTCAACAGATTGGAAATATGATATCACAAGTTAGGAACGCAGGACTATAAAGTAAACTGCTTAAAGTATTCTGAGCTAAGCATCAGGACTAAAATACTTGACCCTCTGATCTATAACTGACACAGCAGAAGCATGGCTACATACAGATCTGTGCTAAGTTACATTTGTACAGTATGAATGAAATGAGTACAATGGAAACCTACCATCAGCTGGCTGTTGAAAATTGACGTAAGCGTAGCCAAGAGAGCGACGTGTGATCATGTCTCTGCAAACTCTGATGGACAGAATCGGCCCAGCCGGACTGAACTTCTCATAAAGCATGGCCTCAGTAACATCAGGGTGGAGGTCCCCAACGTACAGGGAAGCCATGGGGTAGCTAGGAGCACCTGGATTCATGATGTCTGCTGGTTATTTGTACACAACTGAAAAACAAAAAGGCGAAAAATTAAGTTTTGGTGAAATGCAAGTACAGGTTTAGCATTTTATTCTATACTTCACAGCTCAGTCAGGCTTGTTTTAATCTGTATTTGTATGCGCTACACCAAAATGCAGATGTGCAAAATCGTTTTAAAGTATATTTGTAATTCAGGATTGAGCTGTATTATTGGATTGTGTCCCCCATCACAACTCAGATAATAGAAAGCCTTGCTCAGAGAGCCATCACACAAGCTGGTGATAACCCACCAGAACACAGGTGCCCAACCTGCGGCCCCTGAAAACTTACTGTAAATGCATAGGTCATAGGAACTTGCCTGACAGCCGATCCCTCACTGACAGAATCTTCTTAGAGTGGAAAGAGGAGGAGATAAACTTAAAAGATAGGCGTACGTAAAAGCCAATAAGAGACCCAGATGGCACCTGAGTAGGTCTCTTGCCTCTCCTCTTCTTGTGTCGGCGGGGGATCATCAGACAGGTGCCTATGCTCCCACTATTCCACCAATGAATGGGGGTGATTGTATAGATAAAAAAATGTTATGTGTGGCCCTTTAGTGATGCTGAGGGCACTTGTGGGGCCCTCCATATCAACCCAGTTGCCCACCACTGCACCAGAAGATGTGTCGGATCTCGTGTTAACGTTTAGAACTTTTTGAACCAATATATCGCCAATAAGCTTTAGAATGCAGAAAATGGCACATCTGAGGCTGGGAAGAGCAATACTTTCCATTAGTAGAATAAGTGCATGCAAAGTTCCTTAAAGGCAATTTTATATTACACATACATATATTACAAAGTAGTCCATGGCTGAACCATAAAAGAGCTTCACCCCATTTAGATTACTGTCCTTTTTTAATGCAAGTTCCTAAAAATTTGTATGATGCAATTTCTCGTAAACGTCCCTAGACACCGATATGACTTTTTAAATTGTATGAACAAAGCAGAAAGTTGGGAACACTTCTGGAGGGAAATAGGCAAAGCTGGTGACTAGCCCAGCACCATGAAAGCATGGGGGAGGGACCATAAGCAGTGAGGCAACCAGTCTGTGCAAACAGGCAACATGCTGACAGAAGATGACAAGAGCAATGACTATGCATGAAACAGCTTCACTAAAGCCAACCATACACAGCTTGATGCCCATGTGTTCAATTACAATGTGCTTACACAAGAATCGCAGGACAATCGCACAAAGATCATTCAGGGAATTGTTGCGCACCCTCTGGGAGAATAAATCCAAGGGTTCCCATCCAAAGCAATGGCGGACAAAAAGGAAATCCTGACATGTCAGATACCTGCACTATCGATTGCTGGAGCAAGATCGTTCGCTCATGGTGAGCTGCGTTCAATTGCCCGGTATGGCCAGGCTTAAGTCAGCAGAATGAGATGATCCTGGCAAGATGTGCGGCAGCAGTACAAGGACTAGGCCTTAACGCCACCATACACCTTACAAACTTACCATACAATCTCTTTTCTTCTACCAAAACCATGTAATGAGGAGCTTTCTAACCCTTGCAATCACTATGTATTCCATCAGGGAGGACCCGGCACTACATAGCAGTGATATATACCTTCCAATAACTATGTATTCTATCAGGGAGGACCCGGCACTACATAGCAGTGATATATACCTTCCAATCACTATATATTCTATCAGAGAGGAACTGACACTACATAGCAGTGATGTATACCTTCCAATCACTATGTATTCTATCAAGGAGGACCCAGCATAGGCAGTGATATATACCTCCGCACTATGTCATTCTATCAGGGAGGACCTGGCACTACTACAGCTATATAATACTTCCAATCACTATGTATTCTATCAGGGAGGATCTATCAGGGAGGACCCTGGCACTACATACAGTTATATATACCTTCCAATCACTATGTAATTTCTCTCAGGAGAACCCAGCACTACATAGGCAGTGATAATAGCTTCCAACATTCTGTATTCCTATCTGGGAGACCCGGCAACTACATAGCAGTTGATATATACCTTCCAATTACTTCTGTATTCTATCAGGGAGGACCCGGCACTACATAGCAGTTATATATACCTTCCAATCATTTTGTATTCTATCTGGGAGGACCCGGCACTACATAGCAGTGATTATACCTTCCAATTATCTCTGTAGTCTATCAGGGACGGACCCGTCATAACATAGCATGATCTACACTCCAATCACTAGTATTCTATCAGGGAGGACCCAGCACATACATACAGTGATATATACCTTCCAATCATCATGTATTCTATCAGGGAGACCTGGCAACTACCTAGCAGTGATATTCCTCCCAATCGCTATGCATTCCTATCAGGGAGGAACCCTGAATAAGGTGATCATGGTAGGCGGACATGTCAACCAAAAAAAAAGTTAACCCAATTTCACAACTGCCATACCAATATTGTGGGGGGATATTGGTCTCCTGAGGGGATCTGAGAAGGTACTTCCTGCATCTATATAATGTGCTGCCCTCAGACAAAGGTACTTTAGTAAATACAAATTACTACTGTTTACTTCAATATATTTTTATTAAAAATGCAGCCCAACTGCTCTGCCAAAAGGATTACTGTATGGGCCAAAAAAGTGCAGAAGAGATCCCCACTTGTCACATTACTCAGGTCTCCCAATGCTAAAAAGTTTTAAAATGTCTAGAGTCCCCTGGTGGCCCCATGAATGAAACTCCCTAAACCTGGATGGGTTTACCCCCTGCACTGTGTCTTTTGAAAGAATTGGGGTTGCACCAAGATGATTAAACAGGTTCCTCTTTTTATTACCTCATAAGATGAACAGGTATTTTCTGTATCAAAAAAGCTAATGCAGCCGTCATATCTAATGTTTGGCATGTTGAAATATATTTTTGTCCCTGGTTTTAGGGACCATTAAATAAAAAAGATTTACAGATCCCCAACATTAGGAACTGTAGAAAGTCCTTTCGTTGTAGATCTAGAGTTAACACAAAAGCTCTACCACAGGCAGCAGTTTAGCAATCAGCGTGTTTACGCCTCAGTTGGCTCAACCACACAAAGGTGCAACACCCAACTATCAGGTTTCTGCAGGGCAGCTTACACCCCATCACCAACCTGATGCCATGCTGATCAGAGCTTCCTATAAATCTAAACTGCTGATTGACGGGGCGAGGAACGCCACCTACAAACCACATTGGTACTGAGGTAGGTGGGTCTGACTGGTCCTACCGGTATGGACTCCCTGATCGTATTGTTTACATATAACCAGGGCGGAGTCAGAGACATTTTTGGGTCCCTGGAGCCGGAGTCGGCAAAAAATGGACCGACTCCTACTAAATTTAAATGGGAATTACATTTTTTAAAATTAAAAAAAAATTACTTCAAATGTCACAATTAACAAACAGTCATAATGAACGACTTCTCTGCTATAAGAATGCATGCAGTGCATAACATTACAGCGCCCACTGTGACCCTAGCCTAAAGGACCCACACACGTACCGAGTGGGGGCCGACAGACCAGCTCAGATGAGCTCTAGAGTGCAGAGTGATGAGGTCATCATGCTGCTCTCCAGAGCTGACAGCAAGACGCCGGTCTTCATTGTGACTAACAGCATCGGCCAGAGATTATCGGACATGTCCGCTCTCTGGCTGGCCGAGCTGAGGGGCGTCAGCGGTCTGTCACCCCATGTGGGCTCCCCCGATCGGCATACACAAACGCCCATCGGTCAGCAGCAAAATTGGCCGCCGCTCGGTGCGTGTATGTACTCTAATCTGTTTACATACCTACCCGTGTGTGCCTTCTTTCGGGCGGGATCAATAGAGCCGACTCAAAGGAACTTGATTCCAACATGTTAAAAAGACCCCGTTCAATTTCCAATACTTTGCATGGAGACATGAGTCTTCATGGAAAGTATTAAAACAGTCTGCTGTCCGTGTGAAGGGGACCGGAGCCAGCACTCCTCACTTGGAAGCTGTGTGAGACAGGCTGCTTCTCCCCAGCTTGTGGCGTGTTGTAAATCACACTGCAAGCTGGGGATAACAGGTCGCCATTGAACAGGAATCGATGTGCTCATGTTGTGCACATTGATTTCCGTTCAATTGATCCCCGATCAATCACAGCGTGGTGCCTAGCTTAAGGAAAAAGCAGCAGCATCTTCTGCCTAACTCCCTTTCTCTGCTTTAATTGGCCATTACAGTCCAGTGCTGGCTTCCTGGCCAGTAGTTCTGTGGGTAATGCATGTTGTATTCCTTTCCTTCAATGAATGGATACAATACATTAGCATTACATACAGAGGAGTCGGAGTCAAGGAGTTGGAAGAATCAGAAACTGAGGAGTCGGGAGAATTTATCGACCGACTCCACAGCCCTGCATATAACACAAAAGCTTATAACTGTAACCAACCTACTAGAAACAATGAGAATAGAGCAACAACTGTGTGTTAGACCTGACCACAACTAAACCTAACATACGGCAGCTGACCGGTCTTTAGAATAAATCTTTATTTACCCATTTTCACAGAGTGATTCAGCCAGTATGACTTCCTGTACCAGGATGATTCATCTCTACCAGAAGCAGCGTCACACTAGCACAGGACTACAGAACCCCCTCCTTTATCCATCTCTACAACATAGATGGAACACGTTGTGTAGTACACCTGGAACAGGTCACACTAACCATGACACAGGAATACCACACGGGCGAAGTACCTGAGTCCTCACAGGAAGATGTGACAAACTTTTCCAATGTGTGTACCTATGACAGTCACTTCTGCAAAGTTGCTCATCACTTCCTGCTGTCTTACTAGAAGAGCAGGGAAAGGTCAGATACACAGAACTAAAGGAGGAGTTTTACCTGACCTTATGGACTGGATTTACATACTAAAGTACCAGGAAAAAGAAATGTTTGTGACAGGGCAGGAAATGCTGCGCTCGAGCGTTCATCAGTTGAATGGTGAATCGATGCGCACCACTGTGCAATCTATTCCTGTAATGTCAAGCGAACATGTTGGTTCCCTGTTTGATCGAGCTTTCTTCAAGTGGGATTGATTAATCCCTCTCAATGGGTGGTCATGTTCGATTTGCAAATGCCATCATGCAAACACACATGGTGTTCGATAGATCGGGAATCCATTGATCTACCCATGTATGGCTACCTTCAGTCCAGTGCAGGGGTGAAAGGAACAGGAAGAAGAGTTGAACCTCTGAATGTAAACAAACCGCAAGATCAGGGAAGACATCTTGAAGATATAACCAGGGCCCCCATCCAAAAGAATGACATTCGATCAGGATTTATGGTCGGCTACCTGTTCTACCGTCCTCTCTTCGAGGGGAATCGATTGCTCTCGCTCAAAGACGCCGCACATGGCGTAACGTCAGCACTCGAAACAGCCATCCATCAAGAGCCTATCTACAAGTTCGGGTGCCAAAAGATATGAAATTCCCTTCCTAGAAAAAAAAGAAACCCACTGTACTTCCTCTGTTCCTTCCACTACATTAGCCATGCATAACCTCCCTCTATAGGCTCCATACATCTCCCTGGGATCACTAGAACATTCCCTTACCCTCCCCCCTCTGTAGGCTATTTCCAGTACATATACCGCCTCCCATGTCCTCCAAGCCTACTAAACAGTGGGATACTATTACATCCTAAACACAAGGAAGCCATCTTCCTCTACCTGTGCCCTCAATGCCACAGTTTTTAGAAAGGGCAGGGAATAGAACTTCTACGTACCCCCCCCCCCCC
>CM070036.1:14002251-14017402 GCA_036250615.1 Ptychadena robeensis | reverse complement strand
ACTGCTATGTAGTGCCGGGTCCCCCCTGATAGAACACATAGTGATTGGAAGGTATATATCTCTGCTATGTAGTGTCTAGTCCTCCCTGATAGAATACATAGTAATTGGAAGGTTTAGAAAGATCCTCATATTACATGGTTTTGGTAGAACAAAAGTTGATTGTACAGAAATTGTATGGTAAGATTGAAAGGTGTATGGGGACTTTTAATATTTGTCCTTTTGATGTTCTTTGAGAAAAACACCTTCTGGAGGTGACAAAACTTGCAATATATTAGAATCTACGCTTAGAAATGTCACCTCATTAGTTTAACTCTTAAAGTTTTATTAGTAGTGCAATGTCAGAGTCCAGAGTTAGAATCCACATTTAAACCTCAACTTCAACGTATGTTCTACCAAAACCATGTAATATGAGGACCTTCCAATCACTATGAATTCTATCAGGGGGACCCAGCACTACACAGCAGTGATATATACTTTGCAATCATAATGTATTCTATCAGAGAGGACCCAGCACTACATAGTTGTTGGGAGATCTAAAGGAAATTGTATGGAGGGATCCATTCTGGTGTAACTTCTTGAGAACTGTATTGTATGTTTTTGGATTCTGATTAAATAAAAAGATTACCACCCCCCTCCCCACAAAAAAAAAAAAGATTACATTTTCTGGAAATGATTGGAGCTTCACATTTATCTGCTGTACAATGTTCAATAGGAGGTTAAGGGGAAACAAAAAACATTGAGAGCGCTGCTGGTCCCTGACCCTCTACTTGTGATGTCAGCAGTTCCACCAGAGTCAGAATTAATGTGACACTGTATATATATATACACTATAGCAGGGCTACTCCACTTACCAAATTTCCATTCAGTCTGAGGTCCGGAGTTTGTAATTTTACCGTGCACTGCTGGCGGATCGGCAGTTTTCACGGCGCTGACCCGGTCCGCCAGACAGAAGCATGACGTAGTCGAGTACATTTATATAAATATTCTCCCTATCGTCTACAGAACACAGTCTCAAACATATGTATTTAATTACTAGACAAGGGGCACCTCACAAGTATATATTGAGGGGTCAGTGGAGGGTGAAAGGGGTAGGAGGACCTGAGGAGCCCTGGGATGGCAACTATCTCTGCTCACAAAGCTTTCTTTAGGAAATATTGATATAAATTCAAGCTTTTATTAACCTTCCTGTGCAGGGGGCCCCTACAACTAGCACCCCCTTTCCCCCCGGCCTGAGGACTCCAGAGAATGCCTATGCACATAACTTTATAGTGAGCTCCGCAGATGAGTACCAGGAGATGATATTTGGTACTCACCCCATATGTAGGGTGGTCTCCCTCACTGTCCTCTGTGTCAGCCTCCTGCATGGTAGATTCTGCTGCAGATGAACCTCCCTAATTGAGCCTCCGATTAGCTGTCTCCATCCACAGGTCACCAGCTGGCTTTGGGTCAAATGTACCCCCAGTAATGTTTGAACCCCCAGATCTCATCGCCATTGAGCATTGCAACAAAATCTCTGTGTTCATGAATGTAGTTGTAGTTAGGGGTGTAAAATTAGGAATGTTAATTAATATAAAAAAAGAAAAAAAAAAAGAAGATTGGACTGCTAAGGGTGTTGGAGATCTGGGGGACTGAAAGTCAGAGTAGGCAAATGTAAGAGTAAAATCTGACAAGAGAAAAGCACTGTGTGGCAGCTGGAATATGACTATAAAAGGATGACATTTGGACTGCTGGTAGTCTCAGAGGTTAGTTACTAAACCAGAAACTTTAGGGTTGCACTACTGAGGTATGAGATCTGGGGGTTCATACATTTGTACTGTGAAAGTTACATTTGACCCAAAGCCAGCTGGTGACCTGTGCATGGAGACAGCTAATCGGAGGCTCAATCAGGAACAGGGAGGTCCATCTGCAGCAGAATCTAGCATGCAGGAGGCTGACACAGAGGACAGTGAGGGAGACAGTGATGAAGACCACATACATATAGGGTGAGTACCAAACACCATCTCCTGGTTTTGTGCACCCCTGACAATATCCCTGAATTGAAGAAGAGAGCCTAAACTGGTAGGGAATGGAAGGGAAACTAGAGCTATCTCTTATGTAAGATGAGACTTGTGCTGAACCTTTTCAGATTTGACTAATTTATATTATTAAAAAAATGTTTATCCTTTTGATATACTGTATATACTCGAGTAATTTTTTCAGTACCAAAATTATACCCGAGACAAGAGGTGAAAATCACAAAATTTTGTCGGGGGAATTTGTGGGTTAATTGCCTGCATCAGCAAATTTGGATTTGTAGTAACTTTTTTTTAAAAAATTGCTCTAGTTCATGTAGTTTTTGCGTAAATTATTTTCAGAGTCAAGAAATTTTTGTTGAGATAGCTTTGAACTTAATTTATGCAAAAATTATATAAGCTAGAGCAATACTTAAAATGGGTATACAACCCTTCCCTACATATATTTTGTTGATAATATCATGTTCGGGGGTTTGTAATTAACGCCAAAATTGGCTAGGTGGAATTATGGCGTCCTGAAACATTTGCAAATTTGCTGTGTGTTTCCGTGCTGTTGCTGCTGCATTTCCTACGCCAGGCTTATACTTCAGATTTCTTTCTGGTTTTTTTTTCTAAATAAGTTACCTCCTCTTATATTCGGGTGTATACACACTACTTAAAAAACAGACATAATTTAGTTAAAGCATTTAAAATGCAGCTACATTTTGAAGTTTCTAATCTGAACTCTTAAATGTACTGTAATATACAGCATGTATTTAGGCTAAATTTACACTGACGTTTCCTGAGCTGCTTTCAGTCCACAGCAACTCTGGAAACGACAGTGCACTCCAGCAGCCTCGCGGGAGCAGCTGAAAAGTAGTGCAGGCGTTCGCAGGTCGTCTAGATTAGGACCTCATGGAGGTCATATCGGGTTAAAGTTAGAAAAGAGATTGACAGACGCCTAATGTTGCTCCAAATGTTATGTTTATGGGTCATGGTTACCTGGCAGTGTAAATGAGCCCTGACTATACATTTATAATATTTTGAATAGTTGCCCTTTGAAGCACTGATAACATACTGTACAGAGGAACCAACAGATAATTCACCAACAGGATGTTCACCAGCTCTTTTCCTGTAGGAGACACCTAGGAGACCTTCTGTCTGTCCTGGTCTGCTGGACATGTATGGTTGTACTGACGGACACTTCTTCTAATCCAGATCAACTGGAGGTATCTAGACAAAAAGTCTATTTAAGGTAAAAGATTCATCACTAGGGCACGAGGCCTGGTATCCAAAGCTGCCGCAATATTAGGCCTTATTGTTATAATAAACCTTTATTTATATAGCGCCAACATATTACGCAGCGTTGTACATTATATTAGAGTTGAGTTGCTACACAAGATAACACACAGGTACAGGTTATGACACAGAAGGGGAAGAGTACACTGCCCGATCGGGCTTGCAATTTAAATCTGGCCATACAGATGTAAATATTTGGTCGATCAACCATAGATTAGTTTTTGATCATTTGGTCGAACATCAATCCCAATAGAATCAAAAGCTGTACCACATTGGGTTTTCCACAGTCACCTGATCTTAAACTTGAGATCACAAATGGATGCCATGATGCATTTTTGTCTGATTCAATTAAAATTTGTCCATTTTTCGATTGATTTCATGTTTCATTTCAACCACTTTTGTTGTTCTTACCAGGTTAGGTGCCATTGATTGATTTGATTCAAACGACTTAAAAATCAATCTCTTTAAGGTAATCCAATGGAAATATCGCAGCGTGTGCGGCCATCTTAAAACTACACACGGGTAGATTCCAGTGCAATCGACCCCCGATCAATCACAGCGTGGTGATGTTACCACGCTGTGATTGATCGGGGATCAATTGAACAGAAATCAATGTGCACCACATGGACACATCGATTCCCTTCAATGGGGACCCGTTCTCCCCAGCTTGTAGCCCGTGTGAATCAGAACACACTGCAAGCTGGGGAGAAGCAGCCCACTCACACAGCTTCCAAGTGAGGAGTGCTGGCTCTGCCCCTTCACACTGACAGCGGACAGCTGTGCATGAAGAAGGCAGGAGCCACACATTCAATACTTTGCATGAAGATTCTTGTCTTCATGCAAAGTAATGGAGATTGAACGGTTTTCCAAGATGTTGGAACCCCGTCCAATCGAGTTTCTTTTGATCCCGCTCCAAGGAAGGCACACATGGGTAGATTTGTAAACAGATTAGAGTAAAATCAAGCACTGTGAGCGCACATGTTGATTGATTGTACTCGAATCTTTTTACAGATCTACTCTTGTGTGCCTAGCTTAAGAAGTTGTGGAACAAATGATACAATAGGTAAGGAGGAAGGGAGACAATGACCCTCTATGTAAATGAATCCATGTGAAAGGGACATTACAGCTCAATATATGTAGGCAAAGGACACACCCCTGCCACATCCGCAGTTATGTGGACCACAAGGAATAAACATGCAAAAAATAATAGAAAACCCACAAGTATTTTTTCATCACTACATTTCCTTTATACTGGCTTTTCAAAAAAGAAAATGCAATGATTTTTATCTGATGAGATAAGGTGAAAGGTTTAGGGCAGCTTAACACGACTTGAAGACAATAGTTTTTTTTTTTACAGAAGTGTGTAGTGTGTACATTAGATGGAAAGGAGGGTCAACAAGGAAAGAGGAACGGAGAAAAAGTCCCTTTCACCTTCCTAGGGGTTGTTTTATGCACCAAACTCACCCCAAGCTACATTCAGGGTTACTTACCTGTCCTGCGGTGATGCTTCATGGTGAACCAAAAGGGGGATAAGAAGTGGGAGAGGTAAAGGTGCTAGGGGGGTAAATAAGTATTAAGCTAGCCACACACGGTTCAATTTTGGTTCAATCGATGCTCGATGAGATCGAGGCATTCAATCGTCTAATCGAAAATCAATCTTAATTGCATCAACATACACCCCACATTGAGTTTGTGATTGTGGTGAGATTTCGATTCCAAAATATTACTAAAATCGTCGATTTTGGTATGGAAACGATTGAAGTTCAGATTGAAGTGGTCTATGTTATGTATATCTAATCTAATTGATCCAGGAGAAACACCACAAACATCGACGATTATAAAACGATTTTGGCACAATCGACGATGATTTTCCAATATGTCCGTTCAAAATTCAATCAATTTTTCTGCCTTCATCGAACAATTATCGTCGATCGTTCCATGTGGGCATTTCTCGATTTTCGTTCAATCGATGAAAAAATTAATCTAATCGAGCATCGATTGAACCAAAATCTAACCGTGTGTGGCTAGCTTAAGTTGCGTGATATGGAATCCACAGATCTGAAACTTGAAAGTCTCTTATCTACAATCTTCCAAATTGCATAAATATTCTTTAATGTATCATTTATATACACAGGGGTGCACATAACTTGTGGAAAATAGTGAGCTACTCAGATGAGTACCAGGAGATGGTGTTTGGTACTCACCCCATATGTAGGGTTGTCTTTCTCACTGTCCTCTGCGTCAGCCTCCTGCATGGTAGGTTCTGCTGCAGATGGACCTCCCTGTTCCTGATTGATCCTCTGATTAGCTGCCTCCATCCACAGGTCACCAGCTGGCTTTGGGTCAAATGTAACTCACATAGTACAACACCGTTTGAACCTCCAGATCTCAGTATATATTTCAGTATCATATCTCAGTAGTGCAACTTTTTCACCCCCCCCCCCCAAGATCTCCAACACCGCTATAGGTCCGCTTTTTTTTTTTTTAATTAGTAATTTACATTCCCAATACGACACCCTTAACTGCACTTATTAGTTATTAAAGTTTCCCTGTGGTTATCCAAGTGACATAAATTGTATGTTTAACAGTAAAAAACCCTTTTACAGAAGTGTATACATGAGAAAGTGAAGTTGTGTTGAGCTGTAATCTCAACTCAATCTGCAATATCAGCTTCAGCCACCGGATGGATGTCACTAGAGAGCACTTGCCATCAAAGCACAACACAAGTGCGGCTTCTCACACAGCAAGGGGGAAGGAAGCTCTGTGCATGACTCCTATGTCTGTGTTGTATGCTGATGCACTTAAGGATAATAAAGGTACGCAGAGCTAGTTTTTAGACCATTTTGAGTACCAGCATACTGCTTATGTGCACCCCTATATATACAACAACTGTACTTGCAAAAAATCTATAAAATCAACTCGCAGTCAGGTATAATATGCAAGTATTAGAGCATACAAGCAGCATCCCCCAAAATGATACAATGGCCAGATTCTGGGTGGTGCCTTAAGCTAGGAACACACGGCTCGATTTAAGCGTACAATCGATGTAAATCAATGAAAATTTACATCTATTGTACCAAAATCGTAGCACAGACACATGGTACAATCGATGATTTTAGTTCGATGAAGAACATTACATCGATTGAAAAGTGATCAGACTAGTTGGAAAATTATCGTCGGATTGTACCATTATTGTACTACTTTTTCATTTTCATCGTACAATTGTATTCGATGAAGTGATAGTTTACTGTTTGTAGGGCATCAATGGCATAGACGATTTTAGTCAATAATCGATGTTCTCTACATCGATATTGTACTACGATTGTATGACACTATAGCGCACATGGTACAATCGATAAAATACCAAAATCGAGGTTCTTCATCTAATCTTACATCGATTGTATGCTTAAATCGAGCAGTGTGTTCCTAGCTTAATACTTCTCCCTGCCTCCTGCAGATACTACAGTTACTATTTGCTTCTTTTGATTGCTTATCATTTACATTTAATCTACAGTGTATCCGGAAGATATTCACAGCGCATCACTTTTTCCACATTTTGTTATGTTACAGCCTTACTCCATAATGAATTACGCTTTTATACATCCTGTCCGACCCTCCTGCCTCCCCATGACCCACCCTAAAGTACTCATCTCCTCCACAGATTTATACATATTGAGAACTTACAATCACCATACACATAGACCAAGTCTTCACTGGCTTCATTACGCGAGGTCGATTGGCCAAAAATTGGGTCACAATATAAACGTGTATGGGGGGCTTTAATCTCAAGACCTGGGTCCTTAGAAATTTATTAGGCCTACAAAGGCAGGGAAGAAAACAATAGTAAACAAACAATGGGAGTGCAAACTTTGCTTCTATGGCATGGCTTGTTCTATGGAGAGTGGTGTGGTAGTGGCACCCCAATGCGTTCTTCTCGGTAGGATATAGCGGACTCTGTGAAGGTTGGTTGCTCAGCAATCTGACTTGCCAGATTGGAGAATGACAGACCCTGACATTTGTACAGACAATATCAGGGGTGGGCAAACTTTTTGACTCATGGTCACAATAGGTTCTTAAATTTAACAGGGGGGCCGGACTAAGAGTAAATGGACGCTAATACTGGGTGCTTATATTTGTATTGCACCATTGATTATCAATGAAAAGTAAAACAATACAATTTGGTAGAGACACCTATAGTGTGTTTTTATAGCACCATATCCCAATATACCAAACGAAAGAGCAAAACCTCAGGTGGTTCTGGCCAACCTGAGTAGGAGGCGGCCACTACCCAGGGATTTTAAAGGTGCTAGACTAAATACGATGGACCCAACTGATGCAAATAAATCAATATTTATTACAACTATAAAAAAATAGGGCACCGTATGCTCTACTTCATACAGATCTGGCTCAGAAATACCCCATTGGGCACAAGGACGCTTTATGATCCACCTTTCTAAAGACTGGGCTCAGATGTACCCCACGTGAAATGGTTTAATTATTCAATTCTCCATTTTGCTCATTTACTCGGACTGATTCACTTTTCAAAATTTGTAATAAATATTGTTTTATCTGCATCAGTTGGGTGTATCGTATTAAGTCTAGCACCTTTAACCTTCTTAGTGTTCATGACGTGCCCATCTCGTCCAGAGTTTGTGTGAAGAGCAAACTCTGGATGAGCTGTGCTCCCATGAAAGCTTCCAGCCGCAGCATTTCCGGGGTTCTGCGGCTTCACTGATCGCGTCGCGGTGACGCAGAAGGGTGCGAGGGTGAGCAGTGCCATAGACCTCCATGTTAATGGAGGGGCTTCTGCTCTCCAGACCTCACTGCCAGTGTCATGAATGACACTGGCTGTATGGAGAGGGGAGGGGGAGGGAGGAAATGGCAGGCAGTGTACCTCGTACACTGCTGCCATTGCCTGTACCACACTGTTAAAAACGGTGCGGTACAGGCAGTGCGCTAGGGAGGTTAAAATCCCTGGGGTTTGGCCGTCCCCTACTTAGGTTGGCCAGAGCCACCTGAGGTTTTGCTCTATCAATGAAAAGTATTTAAAGGGTCAAAAGA
The DNA here is from genome assembly GCA_036250615.1 of Ptychadena robeensis. NCBI lineage: Eukaryota > Metazoa > Chordata > Amphibia > Anura > Ptychadenidae > Ptychadena > Ptychadena robeensis. Next base: position 14,009,051 of record CM070036.1, on the reverse strand, counting down.
TGCGTCAAACATAGATGTTATGGATAATTAATGGAGGCTTAGCCTTAGGCCTCTTTCACAATATACTCACACCTGCATTGCACAGTACATACCGCACCCATCAGTGGACATGCTGTGTGGTAGCTTCCCATACAAGTTTATGGGAAAAGCACACACTGCACATGCATATATAGTGTGAAAGAGCCCTAAGTACTCTAAAGGCCCTGACACACGCACCGAGTGGGGGCCGACAGAGCAGCACAGATCAGCGATGGAGTGCAGCATGATGACGTCATCACGCTGCTCTCCATCACTGACAGCACCCTTTGTGTGACAGCACCCTTTGAGACACCGGTCTCCATTGAAACTAACGGCATTGGCCAGAGATTATCGGATATGTCTGTTCTCTGGGCGACAGAGCTGTGGGATGACAGGAATCTGTGGGCACCCCCGATCGATCGGCGGCCAATCTTGCTGACAGCTGCCAGTGCGCACGCACATCGGTTGACGGGAAAATCATCCGCCACTCGGTGTGTGTGTGGCAGCCTTAAGTATGGTATCCCTTATAGCATAGTCCTTCATAACAGTAAGAAATTCAGTGGTATTGCTGAATGATGCTGTATGATCTGACTTACCTTTTCCTCTGTATGCTGTATTTCACTTGGAGAGGCTGTGCCTATGCTTACCACCTTCACATGGCCTGTGTGGTAAACTTGGTTGGTCACCTCCACTCTTTCACTTCTCTAAAGGTGGCCATACACAGGTCGATTTCACACTCGATTCCTGGACGATCGATCACCAGGCGTGTGCGCGCCGATCGATCAGCGAGGAATTGAGTGCAGAAACCTTGACCGATCGACCTTGACCGATTGATATGGCTCCCAAATCGGATCGGCCAGGGAACCAACCTGTCGGTGTTTTCTGGTTGATCGGGCACACATCGAGGGACATTGGTGGAGGCCCACGGATTGATAATCGGGATAATTTCCGAATCGGTGGCCTAAGGTGGTAGGCACAGACTTGTATGGTCGATCGATCGACGCCTGTGACTTCACCGGAATCGATTGGATCGTCGATGGATCGCTCAGGAATCGACACGTGTATGGCTAGCTTTAGGCCTGCCATACACGTACCGATAATATTTATAATAGATAAAAACAGATAAATGAATCCCGATGTGGCAATCATTTATCGATCATTTAGCTAACATGGTACCACACAGGGAACCAACAGATTTTGGATAGATTTTTCCAGTTTTAAAATGTCATAGAAAATAATCGTTAATATTATTTAAATAAATCAAAATAAATCATTCTATCAGACGATGTGCTTTCCAATGGGAAGTGATGTAGGGGGGTATGGAAAGGAGCTGATAGGATAGTGTATAAATAGGTGGTGGCAATGCATGTCATTGGTTCAAGGTTAGAAATCACCCCAAAATGCATCATGTCCAGCGGTAGTATTTTAGAAACGAAGAAAATGTAAATCATTACTAAATTATTATAATACAATGTTAACAGCAATTAAAAAAATAGCAAATGATTATTTCATATATTATTTTTACAAACACTCAAAAAAGAGTCCATCCAGTCCGCCTGTTCGCGGGCAGATTCAAATAGCCTATCGGTGGACAGTTCGGCCATCACTAGCCGTAATTCGCCCATGACTGCATTAGACTTAGATGGTAGGCTCTGGGGAAGTCTATGGAGGTGAGTTTTTTTTTTAACACTTTATTGGCATTTTTGAAAACAAAACAACTTTTTCACAATATAGACAATACAAGTCACACAGTGTGTTACAAAAACAGATATTGTCGTTACTATGGGAAAAAATTTCTGCGGGACTCGAAGGTAGACATACCTCTTAACCTTAATTAAAACAGTCTAAAACATATATGCATTCAATTTCAAGAAGATAAGCGATAACTTGAAGATATCTTATAGTGATCATGTAGATAGAATGCCCTGGCAAGCCAGGTCTGGGCAAGTAATCATATGTCCCGTGACCTTGTTTCTTACTCCGAATTGAATACATATAGGTAACCCAAAACTTAACATCTAATAAAAACAACAATAACAAAAAACAACAACAACAATACGGTCAAACTCCAATTTAGTCTGTAGGTCAGTAGGATCCGGTCATTGGTCTGGGTAGTGTCGGCGGGTCTCACCCTTTGGGAGTCGGGGGTCCAAGGTCCCTTATTAATAGCTACGTCCATTGAGGATATAAACACCCATTACCCCTTCCCTAGCGGGGACGGTATCCGGAGCAGGCCGAGAGATCTTCGCAGATTCTGTGTAGCGTACCAGGTCGAGTGTTGGTGTCGTGTCATGAGCAGGGTGATCTCCTGTTGGGCCAGTGCGTGTGCAATGTAGGCCTGCCATCTCTTAAAAAATTTGGTGACAGTACGATCCGGGGCTGTCTCTGCCTCTAATTGCTCCATATTATACAAGTCCTGAAGGGACCTTTGGAGTAGCGCTATGTCAGGAGAAGTTGTGTGCAACCACATCTTCATAATGCATCTGCGAGCCGTTAGAAGGCACAATTGTGTCCAATGCCACACAGAGCGTTTCAGTAAGGGTTGTGCCCCCCGATCACAGTACGCAAATAGTAAGAGTAACGGTTCGAGGCAAAGTGTTTCTTTAGTAGTCCTAGTAATGTAGGCCAGGACAGCCGTCCAAAACCTCTGAATTGCATGGCATGACCAAAGGCAGTGACCCACCGGGGCTTTCAATAGGCCACACTTCGGGCATTTGCCCGATGCTAGGATGTGTGGTTTGTCTGTCTGGTTGATGGGGTAGAAGCCCATGTAGGCCTTCTGCATAATTTTGTATTGCGTCTCACGCCAGACCTCGCTGCTGGTCAGTCTCGTCACTCTCAGATAACCCGACAGCAGATGGTCTTCCAGGTCAGGGAGATCAAAGTCCCGGGCCCAAGATGAGCGCACATGTTTACCCCATTTCGTTGTGACTTCCAGTGTGAGGAATTGGTATATAGTCGAAATGTTCACAGTTCTGTGTAACACCAGATTGTCAAAACTGTGTGCTCCCATCGCTTGTTCCGGTGAGACTAACGGGGACTTCCAGTAACTCGAAATTTGCCACCAGAAGAAAACATGAGAGGCTGGGAGGCCAAACTGGTCTCTAAGTTCCTGGAATGATAGTGGGTGGAATTTGGATTTGTGAAAGAGGTGAGCCACATTAGTGAATCCTTTATTCCTCCAGATCCGGAAAGCTTGGGCCTCATTGCAATGGGCCATCAACGGGTTACCCATGATGGGTAAGAATTTAGAAATTTTAGCCGGTAGGCTTAGGAGCTTGCGAATCTCCCTCCAAGCTATCACTGTTTCCCTGTATATAACGTTATATTTTAGGGGTTCTGGTAGCTTGGAGGGAGGGCAGTGCAATAAGGCTTTCAGAGACCAAGGGGATGCCATTGCTCTTACCAGGAGTAGGTTCGAGTACGTAGATGTCTCCCGCAGCCACTCAACAGCATGCCTAAATAGGCAGGCCAAATTATATAGTCGTATATTTGGGATACCCATCCCCCCTCCCCCTTGAGCGTGAGCTTTTTGTACGCTATCCTTGCTTTCCCCTTCCGCCACAGAAAGCGCGTGAAGGCCCTCTGGAGCAAGGTCACATCTTTGCATTTCAAAAGCAATGGAAGGGTTTGGAGAGGGTAGAGTATCCTCGGGAAGCTGGACTTCAGCAAGTGTACCCTGCCAAATAATGATAATGGCAGCGATTGCCACATTTGTCAAGTTGTCTACACATGTCAGCAACTAGTGGGGGAAAGTTCAATGAGTAGAGAGTGGCGGGTGTAGCGCCAATGTTGATGCCCAAATACTTAATGTGAGCAGTTGTGAGTCTAAAGGGGGTGTTGTGGGCCCAAATACCCCTCCTGGTCCGGGTCAGGGGAAGAATTTTGCTTTTCCCAAAATAAATTTTTAGGCCTGATATGATACCAAATTTTTGGAGTGTGGAGGTTATAATGGGAATGTCCTGATCGGTTGCTGCTGAGAACAACAGTATATCGTCCGCAAACATAGCTATTTTAAGTGACTGAGTGCCCAACGGAATGCCCTGCAGAGATGTCGTATTCACCAAATACCTGGCCAGAGGTTCCAAGGCTAAAATAAAGAGTAACGGTGAGAGTGGACAGCCCTGACGCGTGCCCTTTTGTAGTGTAATGGGAGATGAGAGGGAGCCCATGGTATTCACCCTTGCCGTCGGCCGCCTATAGAGTTCCTGCGGGAAGTAGATGACAGGTTCCCCAAAGCCCATCTCTGACATGACCCGAAACAACCAATGCACATTAACGTTGTCGAATGCTTTTTCAGCATCCAGTGATAAAATGACAACGTCCTCATTAGGCGACGCCTTGGCATATTCCATCGCCAACAGCACTTTGCGGATATTTGAGACAGACAATCTCCCTTGTACAAAGCCGGTTTGATCGGGTCCTATCAGAGAGGGGAGGGCCTTGGCCAGACAATCGGCAATGATTTTAGAGAAGATTTTTGCGTCCACGTTTATTAAGGATATGGGACGATACGATCCAGGTTACAAAGGATCTTTATCCTTTTTAGGGAGTACTCGGATATGAGCTTCTTGGCCCGTTAGGAAATACGACCCCCCCTCCCAGATTGAGGTATAGAGGGCAGTCAGGGAGCAGCCCACTTGCGGTGACAGCATTTTGTACAGCTCTATAGGGAATCCGTCAGGCCCTGGGGACTTGTTATTCGCCATATGTCTCATAGCAGCCTCTACATCTTCCTGTAGTATGGGGGCATTTAACATGTCCAGTAGTTCTGGCGTGAGCCTGGGCAAGGTAACATTCCCCAGGAACGCGTCAGTGTCTGTCAGTGGGGGGGCGTCAGTCCTGCTGGAATAGAGGTTTTGGTAAAATTTGTGGAAGACATCGGCTATCTCAGCTGGGGCTGTCACCAATTTGCCTGTTGATGCCCGTAAAGAAGCTATATGCGATGCCCCTTGCTTGTTCCGGACCAAGCTAATAAACGCCCTGATTTATTCCCAAATTTGTGCATGCGTAGTTTGAAATGAGCATCCTTGATCATCTCAATGCGCAGTGCCCAGAGGTCAAATTCACGCTTGTTATCTCTGTTATGTGCGGAAGGGGTGGTCCGTAATGTGTCATGAGCCATGCGTAACTTTGCGCTGGCGGTTTGATATTGCTCCTTGGCTCTCTTTTTCTTATAGGCTGCATAGGACATGATCCTACCCCTCAGGTACGCTTTTCCTGCTTCCCAGAAAAGTGTGGGGTTAGCCTTATGTTGTTCATTGTGCAGTGCGTATTCCTCCCAGGCAGAGCGGACATGTTGGGGAAATTTTTTGTCTCTCCGTTGCAGTCAGGGAGATAGGGGAGTGGTCAGATATAACTAAATCATGTATCAGTGAGTCACCAGTCACGTCTAGTAGGGATTTAGAAATCAGGAAGTAGTCCAATCTTGCAAGTGAATTGTGGGCCATGGATATAAAAGAATATTCCCTATGTACCGGGTGCTGGAGACACCAAACGTCCACAAGATAAAGCACATCTGCACAGGCGCACAGGAGCAAGGGGGAGTCTGCCAACAAGTTGCGGGCTAGAGTGGTTGGAGAACGTCTGTCTTCAGCCGGTGACATGACCGAATTCATATCCCCCCAAAATAATATTGTGGCTTCCCGCGGATGCCACCCAACCAGCCAATTGTTGGAAGAAGGCCGTGGTGGGGGAGTTGGGGGTGTAAACGTTGAATATGGAATAAATCACATTGGCAATTTTGATGTCTATTCTTACCCCCCTTCCATCAGGTAGGGTATCAGTTGCAAGTATTTGATATTGTAGGGTGGATCTTAGGAGTATCAACGCTCCCGCTTTACGTCCCGCTGCCGGTACACCTATAACCTCCCCCACCCACAACTTACGCATGCTATGAAAGTCCGCCTGAGAGAGATGTGTCTCTTGCAAAAGAGCCACATCTGCCCTCAGACAATTGAGGTGTCTAAGAACGGTGCTTAGTTTTTGTGGGGTTCGTAACCCCTTAACGTTCCACGAGACCAATCTCAAAAAGTTTAAAAGTAGGCGGGGATATAACTAAATGTAATAGTGAAGCAAACATAACAGAAGCACCAAACCTGGCACAATCACCCGCAAAGGAGCCCAAATCCCCCCGTCCCACTGCCGACCATACAATGAAATATAACAGCAAGGGTTGACCATATAGAAAACAACTTAATACAACAATAAACAATAACTGGTTGACATATGGAGGTGAGTTGAACAATACAAAATGTGTCCAAACTTTCCCTACCTTATTGTTTTAATAGTAAAGTGAGTAAGTAATAGTAAAGTAAAGTGAGATAGGGTAGTGTTAATGGAACCAGGGGCAGATGAAAATGAGCGCCACAATCCCCACTACAACATAAAATAATACAGAAAGGATTCAGAATATTGATACAGAAACTGAATCAATGAGGTGACGAGCCTTCGGGTATTTTAAGTGGCAAAGTAATAAGGAAACCCAAGAGCAACTCAATTAAAATGGAAAATTTTATTGTTGACCCAATACAATATTTGACTAGAGATGGTCGAAATGAATAAAATTTGATTCTACTTAAATTCGATTCTACTTAAATTTCGAGTTTCCCAATCGAATTTCGATTCGACTGCGAAATTTATTTTTTGTCGAAATTTCTAAAGTCAAAAACACCGAAAATTCTCAAAGAACACTCAAAAATTCACATAAAGCCTAAAATTCACATAAGGTCAAAAATTCACATAACTTGCTGGAGATGTAGAGAAGGGTTGGGGGTATGCTA
>CM070036.1:13940676-13958637 GCA_036250615.1 Ptychadena robeensis | reverse complement strand
GCAGGATCTTGCTGCTCCTGATGCTGCCGGAGGAAGAAAAGTAAGCTCCTTCTCGCCGGCTAGGAGTGCAGACAGTTCAGCCATCCCTAAATATTGGACAAGTTATGATTGTTCCTGATGAACGTATATTTACCAGGACAACTGAAGGAGTTCCTAAAGTTTCCAATAGGGGGCCAAGGATGGATTTAGTAATCTCCCATCCTAACCCCAACTCTCACCTATTCCCTGCAAGTCTTTAAACTCCCTTGCAGGATGTATTGGGTTTTTTTTTGAGGGTGGGTTGCTTAAAGATTTATGGAAATTTAATAATACTTTAATATACTGCATTTACTTGAGTATGAAAGTCCATCTTGGCTTATCCTCAAGTCAGTGTCCCTCTAGACTAGCCTCTGCCAATCTGTGGGCTCAGGGAGCAGTAAACACCCACACAGAGGCCACCAGTGGCCTCTGTCGGTGTTCACCGGTCTCTGTGCAGATGTCTGTGCCTACTCTTTTCGGAGCTGCAACATCTATGATCACGCCACCTTGTTCTGTCACCCACTTTAGTCCACAGCACACTTCCCTGGCATCATTAATACAAAGACTTGTGATGTTCAACAGGTATAGGTATCTTAAGTGCAGGCAGCCGCCACGTCAGTGATGCCAGTGACCTGTACCCAGGAAAAACGCCAGATAGATGCTGCTGGAGGGTATCTGGACCGCGGTTCTTCCGCGTTCTAACTGCATTGGCATTACCTCCGGCATCGGGAGGCCTCATGTACATTTAAACTGTGGGCTGATTTAGGGTTTACTAATTAGCACAAGTGGGGTGGGAACTTAGGATACCGCTCCCTCCTAGATTACCCCGATTTCAAAATCTGGGTAAAATGTGACTTTCCCTGCCAAAAAGGGATAGTTGGCTGGTAGGACCTAAAAAATTATTAATACTTTTAATAAACGTTTAAACATTTTTTTTTAACCAATTAGAACTTCAATAAGTAACAAAAGAATTCTTAACACACCTTCTCAGCTTTCCTTCTTAAGACATTTGCTGATGTTTTCTTTTCCATCTGCAAAATAACAGAAACCACTTTTATAAAATGCAAAATGTGCTAAATAATAAAAGAAGGCTTGGCTTCAGCCAGGCCCTGGACTGTAAGGTATTAGATACCCTGCAAATGGTGAATGGGATTTAAAGCAAAAAGGCTTCAGTGAAAAAATGAATCCCCAAATCGCACTGTAGAAACTAAACTGGTACAAGTTATTCTCACCCCCTATTCTCTGCCCCTAATGTATTCATCCTCAATCACAATGGCTAGTGTTGTACAAAATGAGAAATGCACAGACTATCAGGCTGGCAAGTTCTTGTGCTCAGTTTACAAACAGATCAATAGCTTTTCTTTGTATTTAAGCAAAGCAAGGCATGTGGTCTGTGTACATGTGAAGCTACTCATGTGCATAAATAGACATAAGAAACTGGTGCACCTTGACATGCACAGTCCTTACCTTACCATTTTGCGCCATGATGTTGGTGTTCACTAGAGATGGTCGGAATTTTTGAGTAGCTGAATTTGTGAGCCGGTAGCAAAGCTTCCAAAAAATGGTATCGCCAAAATTGCTGGAGATGTAGAAAAGGGTTGTGGGAATTTTTTTTGCTCTAGCACATGTAGTGTTTGCATAAATTAAGTTTAAAATCAAAGTTGAAATTTTTACTTGACTTTTTACTTAAATTTATGCAAAAACTATTTGTGTTAGAGCAATACTTTTTTGTATTATACCCCCAACCCTTCTCTGCATCTCCAGCAGGTTTGGTGATGATACCTTGCTCAGAGGCTTTGCAATTAACTCGAAATACACTATATGTATTATAAATGGTGGGGAACCAACCATGTACTCTGAGGAGCTTTCTAATCCTCAATCACTGTGTATGTCTCTCAGGAGGACCCAGCACTACAGCGCAGTGACTATCACCTTCCATCACGATGTATTCTATCAGGAGGACCGTCCACCTAGCAGTGATATATACCTTCCAATCACTATGTCCTTCTATTCAGGGGGGACCCGCACTACATAGGCAGTGATATATCCTTCCAATCACTGTGATTCTATCAGAGATGAACCCGGCAAAACTACATAGCAGTGATTATAACCGTTCCATCACTGTGTATTCTATCGAAGGCCACTATACTACACAGTTGTTGGTAGATCGATGGAGATTGTATGGATCGATCTTCAGTGTCTGGGAGGCTATAGCCTTAGTCCAAAATTTAAAATTATTTACTTCTTGTACTTTACATACACACATCAAAAGCAGCACGGTGGCTCGGTTGGTTAGCACTCTGACCTGCAGCACGGATCCCCCAGGTTTTAATCCCAGCCCTGGACACTAGTCTGCAGGTGTTTGTTGTTGCTACTGTTCTGCGTGGGTTTTCTCCGGTTACCCGTGTCCTCCTCCCACACTCCAAAGACTGCAGTAAATAATTGCCTTCCCCAAATAAAGATTCTCCTATGTTAGTTTTCATTGACCTATGTGTTCGGGACTTAGAGTGTACGCTCCTGAGAGACAGTTTATGAGTATGAACTATATATAGTCTGTAAAGCGCTGCGTAATATGTTGCTCTAACAAGTACAAGATAATATAATGGTCACGATGAACCGTGAGGTCATCCAGCCTCCAGGTGTTAAGACCATCATATTTGCTAGTGTCCTGTAGGATCTGATATATTTCCTCCCTGTCTTGACACTGAAGGCCTTTTATATTACAGAATGTGTCGTTTCATCTAGGAGGTCCGTAATGCTTCAAAGGGAATGGCTGCATAGGTTTTGGAGAATGTCTAGAGGTGTCATTCATCCCCAAGGGGGCTTTCAAAGCCCAACCCAACACCCCCCGGCTGTGGTGTGGCCATATATCTTGGAGCAAGATAATATAAGGGTCTAATAGGGTATCCCTACATCGGTCTTCAAGGAACGTAAAATGACTCGCATAGCAGCCGGCACCGGCCACGACTGTAATTCTGTTAATAATTTTGGTGCCCATATACCTTATACAGTTATGAAACCTATATCAGCGTATTCGTCTGACCCAGCCGGATACCCTGCTATAGAATATGTACTTTCTGGCATGGACGGCTCAAAGTTATAACCTTCTGTCTCAAGGACTGGATATGCCATTTCATTAATGTTTGGTAGTAATGTGGGACCGGTAATTTCTCTGGGGAGTCGGATTGCCATTAACATCTGTGTACCACGGCCATTGTCCAAAGCTGGATCGTGTCTATTTTGGGACATAGTTTCCCTCCAAAATATAATATATATAAATATATACTAGGGGCCGGAATCTCAAAGACCCGCCCAGGATTTCATCCTTAAACACAAAGAGAGCATGCCTCTAAGAAGTTCTCCATTTTACTCACCTGAAGACACCCGCAAGAACCACAAGGGCTGGTGGCCATCTTCATTTTTGGCCTTATTTTCTTGGACTTCCCTACGCACGGACCACTCTTCCTTGCAACCCTAATAAATCATTTTTCTTCTGTTTTGACCCTTTTATTTTACCCTGGAATACACTCTTTAATTGTGATTTTATAAGTTTGTATCTTTTTAATAACTTGTATTTGCATTAAATAAAATTCATTCCTCTCAGCCTCATACCTGCGGTGAATCCCGCAAACGTTCCCTACTGTGGGAAGAGTCTCTACCTAACTTGTTCTAGTACGTAATCAGAACGTTCCCTTTTCCCTGATTAAATGGGATGGGGCAGTGATACCAAAATTTGTGGCTTTCTGGTCCTGTAATTTGCACGTCCCCTTTATTGCTGACTGCGGCCCAATTCATTCCGTCGCACTGATTGTACCGACCTAGTTGGACTCTGTTGTTTAAATCGATTGGGAGGCCTCTGCTGAGGCTCCGGCCACTGGGGTGCGTTTGGGGGGGGAAAAACCCAAAAAAATAAAATAAAAAAATTTCCCACACTCCCCCCTTTAATGCCAAGAGAATGGCCTTTGCTCAAGAGCAAAAAATGCTATCGTTCCCTCTTGACGGTTTGTGGATGGTAAAGTAGCACCTAACTACATGACCAGATATGTTTTTAATAACAAGCTTTATATTTACAAGTAGATTCTGACATTTAATAAACACATTTTACAACAAGTTCTTAATATAGACATTTAAAGGGTCATGTAAACCATTACAAAAATGTGTCCGATTCTTGTGTTGCCACTCACAAGTCAAGAAAATTGTGTTTTTCATATACATCTTCCTCCCATAAGTTATTGCTCAACTATGCTGAAACAGGTCTTATTCAACCGTTCTATAGAAACCACAAATATTTGTATTATGATGTAACTGTAATACTGGATTTAGACCAAACGGAGGATTAAACCACAATGGAAGTCTGGTAGTACTTTCAATTTGTTGGTGGAGCACTAGGAGACATCAAAATCACAAAATATTGAAAGGCCAAGTCCATGGTTTTCAACATACAGATCAAAATCTGAGACTCAAACACAATTGTTTTCTTCAAGTTAGGTAAAGGGAAAATACTTTTCTAGAGACTTCCAACCTGTACAAAAAATAAAGAAAGCACTTTGAAGGCCAAACAAAGATATCTACTGACTGACATTTGACAACACACAATCAACATATTGATGCGATAAGAAAAACGGTCGGAAACTTTAACATAAATGAGTGAGCATAGCAATATTAAAATTTGTTAAATTTTCGCAATTAATTCTTATCACCAATTTCAATTGTATTCATAAGTTTGCAGTCTTTTACAAATGGCACTGCCCCACCTGAGTCCCTGGTGGCCATCATCCGACTAACTCGTACGAAAGAGGGGTAGAGAAAAATCCCTTCTTCCTTCCAATGTCCCTACTCATATCACAAGGTATGGGTAGGCAAAAGGGATTTTTACGGCATCGACAACACATTGGTCAACAAAGGTGTATGATGTATCCAACAGAAAAACGTTAATAAAACAAGTCCGTTTTTAATAAAGTCCAATATTGTAACAATCTTGTAAATGCCAGTTCTTGATGTATCTCTAACCGTTTCGCGATTGTGTTTTCTCTTCATCAGGAATTTTTTTTAAGCAGAACAGAATAATCATAATGTTCCCTAGGACAAAGAGGAGGAAGGAACTTTATTATATGGTGGTCAAATGGGGGTCAAAAGCAAAGCGGTGGGGGAGGAACCGCACTCACCTCGCAGAGCGTATAATAGGTGCGTTATCAATAAACAGAAGTACACTTCCTCGGGGAATGAGGGGGTTGATGCTCTATTTATGGCACGGGGGAACAACGTATAAAGTATTTAATAAGAGTAATTGGGTATATGGGGGGTGCAAGTTAGTCGGGATGAGAGTAAGCCACAGCCCAGTAATCAAGTATGGGACGTGGATGTAGTCGTCAATGAAGGCTGGTAGGTAAGTGTGTCCAAACCCTCGTATAGACCATGGTGAATCGGAAATGAAAAGATTTGCGAGAGAGTGATCGGGGGGAACAAGAGAAAGAAAGTGGGGGGGGGAAAGTGGGGGTTAGCTGCGTAGCACAGTGTATAGGGGTGCGGAGTGGTGGATAGTTCTTTGGACTGTGTATTGGAATTTGGAGGGGGGGGTGGGGGGGGGCGGGGTGGGGGGGGGGGGGAGAGGGCAGTGTGTGCTATCATTGGGTGTTGGTGTGTGGCATATGTGCTGTGTGTTGTTGGGGTGTGTGTTTTTTGTTGGCCAGTGTGTCAGTGTGGTGATCTGAGTCTTTAAGGGTTATAGTGTCTATAATGTGCGGGGTTCTAAGTGAAGTGGTTTGGGTGTATGTGGGTACAATAGCGATGGAAAAATGATGTGGGGTGTGAAGAATCCCAGTGAGGGTAACCCGCAACAGTGGGTGAACACCAGCAGAAATATCAGGTAAAGAATGCCCAGATCAATACACAACAAGAATGCCATATCATAAACCAGTGACTATCCCATCTAGGGGGGAATACGTGGCACTCCTTCATGCAAACATACGAAACGAATAATCGCAAATGAAGAACAAAAAATCTAAACTGAATCTACCCTTTCATTATTTTCGACCTTGAGACGCCTTCTTCAAAAGAAGGCCATATATACTGGCACATCCTTCCTGGAAGATACCTCGCTTGCAAAAGATTAATCCTATGGACTCTGGATCCAATTTTCCCCAAAAAGAGATAGTGGTCCCACATTTAAAAACTCAAATCGAAGACTATCCTCACTGAATGCACCCATAACCTCATGACAATTGCTCATAGAGCTACCGAACGTGACCTCCACAGACTGGATTTGGACATTAACATCTAATACTCAATTTGAATCAATATATCACATGGTGTAACATGCCAGAAACTCAAGAACTAAAACCAAATAAATGGTTTAGTTCTATGTTATGATTGACAAAGAAAAAAACGTTCCTCAGGACCAACCTCATTTAATAACGAACGAGCATACAAGTGGGGTACCAAACACAACGTGCGAAAACTCAGAGCAAACCTACCCGAACTCAAGACACAGATAAGAATCAGACTCCTCTTCCCAATCGTCTACAGCACAGTGTGACGACTAGACAAAGACCAAGAGGAGAAGAGACCCCTCATCCACGTCTACACGGTCCCAGTCCGTCCACAATTCGATCTAGGCAAACCAACAAATCACAAGCACAGCAGCACGATACTACAAAAACATCCAATCTCAGTTCTATGGAATCCTCCCATACCAAAAGAGCCTCGTCTTGTTTTAGATCAGCCCACGCCCCGGGAAGAGCTTGGCCCAGGGCACAAAAGGTGGAAGAAAATCCGCAACAACCGAAATAAGGGGAACAAACCAATCTACGCCAGAATCCAGCGAAAACTGACACCTTATCAGTCATTAACTTATCTTCGCACAAACATCCCCTCACGGGAGCCGAATGAATACACTACTTTTGGCCTTAGCTTCCTGTCTTACAACAAATGGGACACATTTGAAATCATTAAGGTCCTGAACATGTTGGCTACTTGACATATACGGTCCTTTATCCAAAAACCAATCACAGGAGGAAGACTATATTCGGGTGGTCCACAGCAGAATTCCAGACTCCTCAAAATTTTTGAACCAAGTCTTCAGGAAAACGCAGACTTCGCGCGCACACCCCCAGTGACCTCAACCACTGACTCTTCTGACTATGGACTCAGACGAGGACTTACTTGACTATCTACTTATGAACCTGAACCTAGAAGCTCCCCTTTGAGACCATCAGGATCCTCATTTCCATGTACCAAAATTGAAAAGAAATCTCAACGTTTCCCTCCCACTTAACCCGACTGTTAATATTTTCATTAAAGAGTCATGACAGACATCTCAACATCCGACTCCAAACAAAACGAACTAAACCAAAAACATATCGAAGGAGCAGGAGCCGGCCATTTCAGAACCTGGAATCAGACTCAGTATCACAATCACAACCCTCCGATAAGGGGGCAACTTGTGATACTTGACAATGCCTGACTATGAGGCCATGTTCTGAAGATATTAAAACAACAAGGGACTGGTATCGCCAACTCTTCTCCCTGAAATTGAGATTTCAAACGGAATACAAGAATCTGATAACTCGAGCTTGCCATCGCAACATCATTGACAAACTAACCTTTAACTTCTTGGACCTGAACCCCTGTGACCCCTACCTTATGCACTACTAACCAAGGTGCACAAAACTTTAACAACCACCAGACGCCCCATTCTTCGGGCATCATAGTCTTTCCCAGCAATGCCAGTACATTGTGATCTGTAACCTCCGGCCCCATGTGAGAGTTTACCATCCTTCCTCCTGACCACTAGAACACCTCTTACAGAAAATCGAAAGGGGGATTACCAATTTCCTGACGTTTACTCGTATGCCTGGACGTAGAGGGTCTCTACAGTTGCATCCCATGCCAAAGGACTACAACTACGGCGGAATTCCTTGTCTGCAACGTTAGTGCCAAGAACACCTTGGCACCAGGGGGCTCTCATAACTTTAATCCTGGAACGATTGGATTCATACTAACCAGAACTACTTTATTTTTTCAAGCACCTTATACCTACAACAACAAGGCGTAGCTATGGGCACCACGTTGTGCCCCTAGCTACGCTAACTTTACCTTGGAGCATTGGAACGCTCCATCATAGTGGACCCCAACCTTGGAATCTGACATGGCTCGTATACCTCTTGGCTAACGGTTTATTGCTATATTTTCCTCATCTGGAAGGCCACACCAACTTACCTTATGAAGTTCATTGCACAAAACTCCACACAATGACTTCAATCTTAATTTACATTACAATCGACCAACAGATTTCATTTTGGGATGTTACCCTACTCAGAACACGCAACAACACTCTAATACGTCCTTCTATCGTAAGGATAAGGCTGGAAGACAACATCTTTGCGGCGGCACAGTGCACAACCCCTACCACTGGTGCGCATCAATCTCCTTACAGCCATTTCTGGGATCAAGAGGAACTGTAGCAACAAGGAGATTACGAGCATGAGGCACTACAATAAGAACAGACTGTTAGAACGGGCTACGCAGAAGTCTTTAAAGAAAGCATACCACAAGGCCATCTGAAGAAACCGTCAGGATCTTATCTTTGGAAAAAAGAAACTGAGCCCCAAACCTACGTCAGAATTATCACGAGATTCTCGGCCTAACAACACAAAATCCTATACCACATCCTACAAAGCTTGGCATATCCTAAGGTGAGGACCCCCTACTTAAGGATCACGTTAGGAGCTCCCGGAACTAACTTTCGGAAAAGCCCCAATTCCATTTTGAGACATATAACATCTAGCCATATTTGGGGCAACACAAAAGGTGACAGATGGCAAAAAAAAAGTCACTGGACGTACCAGTGCTGTGCCAACAATTGTGTATTTGTCCATTACTCTTGATCTGGCAACAGGATAATCCTTCCCACCCGGGAACCCGTCCAACCTCGTCACTTAACGCAAACTGCCACACACTAACAGTATGTATACCTTTTTACAATGTAGCTGCGGTAGTTTTTACGTGGGCAAAACCACACTCCCGTTCTCCACGAGGATGGGGAACATATGAAGGGATATAAAAAATGGCCTGCTCAGATCACTATTGCTAACCACATAGACAAAATCTCACAACTACAATCGTGACCTGTCACATGTTAGCATTGGGCAGGATCCACCCATCAATCAGAGGTGGACAACCGTGACAAAAAATTACTTACAGAGTGAATGCGGTGGATCTTTAAATTAAAAGCTACGGAGCCCCCGGCCTCAATTACGCATTAAACTTTAAATGTTTCCTATGAACAATACACCTATTATCTACACTGTCCTCCTGATGTTCCAAACTCCTAGTTGACCTCCTATTTTTCTACCACCAACCATAAATTCCCCTTTCCGGCCCAAGATAGGCATATGTTAAGAGGACCTATATTCTTTTCCTCCCCCCCCCCCCCTATATAGATCTCCCTCGAAGTTGAACGGGTTAACTTACTGTTTATGTCACTTACTTTATTGTACTTTGATGTACTTACTGCCATTACACTTGTATGGTATAGGATATAGAGACTAGGATACTTGGAACCTTTAACTCCCTTACTTGACCCCAATTAGGGTCCCCCAATTAGGAACCATCCCCCAGGAGTAGAGGCCTCCGGTTGGGCTCTTATTTTGGCCGCAGGCGCCAGGGTACCTTCCTTCCATCGTAGTACCGCCGCCATTATTGGCCATTTCCATTACATGGAGGTCATCAAAATATGTGGTGACCACCCCGTTGACGGCCGATGAGGGATTTTTATCCACATGGGTAATTGCATACCCTTGTTGGAGTACTATAGGTTTCACGCCCCGTCCTACCCTTACATGGGCACTTTTACAACACGCCCTCCTGCTACTGTCCAGGACTGACAGCCGCTTGTTGTAGCGAGCGTGCACTAAACCTAATGCCCTCCCTATAGGGGAGGAGACGATCTGGCATTTACGGATGGGCGCCACCTCCTAACCACTTCCTCCCCTCTGAAATGATAGGACACCACCCTACTTGGGCGGATGTCCCTCCCCGTCTGCGGTCATAAGTGGGCATGCTGCCGCCTTGCCGCGTGCAGACGCGGTTATCACAAGTGCCCTCGGGCGCGGCTTATGACGCCGAGGACGCGACCTGCCCGCCATCACGGCGGGGGAACTTAAAATCGTTGTGACAGCCCTTCCAACAAGACCTCCACATCGGACTGTACGGGGCGACCGCGTGTACCCTAGTGGGTTAAGTCCCACTAACTCCACATTTATGGGAAAACTTTCCCCTCACCACTACCAGGTACTTATGGCATCATCTCTCTATCCTAGAAAGCACTCAGTTTGACGCTCTATAGAATACACCCAACCTTCGCACGCGGTAGGCTGTGACCTAAGTATCTGTGTTCACCCTGGTAACCCGTGGTTCACTCCTCTTCCTTCACTTTTTTTTCCTTACTGAAGAAGCCCCTCTTTCTCTTGGTTGGATTTTCCCCCTAGATGGGATATCTTGGTTTTCTGATATTGGCAAATTCTTGTTGTGTATTGATCTGGGCATTCTTACCTTATTTTCTGCTTGTCTCACCTGTTTTTCGGTTCACCTCACTGGGATTCTTTCACACCCACACTCATTTTCCCTCACTATGGTTTTTACCTACCCACATACCACACCCCTCACTTAGAACCCTCACATATA
The DNA here is from genome assembly GCA_036250615.1 of Ptychadena robeensis. Lineage (NCBI taxonomy): Eukaryota > Metazoa > Chordata > Amphibia > Anura > Ptychadenidae > Ptychadena > Ptychadena robeensis. The sequence continues at coordinate 13,947,936 of CM070036.1, read as the reverse complement.
TCCACTATAACCCTTAAAGACTACAGATCACCACACTGACACCACTGGCCAACACAAACACAACACACCCATACACACACACAGCACTATATGCCACACCCAACACCCCCCATATAGCACACACTTCCCCTGCCCCCTCCCCCCCCCCCCCCCTCCCACATCTAATTACACATACAGCACTATCACCATCCTCACCCCTATCCCACATTGCTACTCTCACTACCCCCACTTTCTCCCCCCCCCCCTTTCTTTCTCTTTTCCCCCCCCGATCACTCTCTCGCACCTCTTTCTTTCCGATTCCCGGTATAAAACGGGGGTTTTGGAACACACTTACCTACAGCCTACATTGAACGACCTACTCCCGCTCCCATACTTGATTACCTTGGGCTGTTGCCTTAACCTCACCGACTAACTCTCACCCCCCTATACCCCCAATTACTCTTATAATACTTTATACTTTGTTCCCCCGTGCCATAATAGAGCAATCAACTCCCCCTCACTCCCACCGAGGGAAGTGTACCTTCTTGTTTATTATGATAACCACCTTTTACTAACCTCCGACGAGGTGAGTGGCGGTTTCCTCCCACCCTCGTTGCTTTTGACCCCCATTATGACCACCATATACTAAAGTTCCTTCTCCTCTCTTGCCTGGAACATATATGTATTATCTGTTCTGTTTGTAAAAAAACTCTCCTGATGAAGCGACCACAATCGCGAAACGCTTCGAGATAATCAGAACGGCATTTTACAAGAATTAGTTACAATATGGCTTTAATTAAAAAACGGACTTGTTTTATTAAGTTTTTCTGTTGTCTACATCATACACCTTTGTTTGTTTTAGATGCCTTAAAAAAAAATCTTTTTTGCCTACCATACCTTTGTGATATGAGTAGGGACATTGAAGAGTGTTTTTTCTTCTTCCCCTCGTTCGGAATAGTTTTGCATTCTCTTTGCATTCTAGAAATTGCAAATTAATTTGCCGCTAGAAAAAAAAAAAAAAAAAAAAAAAACGGGATTATGATTCCTATCCTTGCCATTATAGGCATTGGAGTGAGGGATCATGTTTATTGACATTTTTTTTAGAATTTGAAAATCCTAACCATATTAAAGATATTTGTGGAATTCTAAATTGCCAATTATTGACCAACATTTTTCATTTAAATATCCGACAGCTCAACACTATTACACACTAATGCGTTAACAGTTGCTTTAAGTTGCGTTAAAAAACCATCTCTGACCTGTGTCATGATTTTGATGATTTCCCCCAACTTCTTTGTCAAAGCCAACCCCCGTAACAATTGGTCGTGATGTGGGTAGCCAAACTTTGGCCAAGTCCATTCATGAATCATGCAGATCGGACTTGTCAAAACTAGTCTGATATCCGCTGTTTCGTGGGCAAATTCAATTTCCCCCACCTGTATTGCAGGCATTGAAATCGGGGAAAACAGACAGTGAGGTCACATCCGGCACCTGGACACCTAGTTTCCTGGTTGCCGGGGAATGCGAACGTCGCTTACAGTTCTTAAGCGGATTCTTCCTCTGGCAGGATAGAGGGCAGGGAGTGGTCGATGCAGGGCAGCAGAGGGCAATCAGTGGCCATTAGAGGGCAGGGATTGGTTGAGGTAGGGCAGCAGAGGGCACGGAGTGGTAAGTGAAGGGGAACAAAGGATAGGGAGTTGTCGATGTGGGGAAGCAGAGAGTGGTCAGTGCAGGGGAACAGAGGGTAGGAAGTGGTCGGAGTAGAGAAGCGGAGAGCAGGGAAGGGCCAGTGCAGGGGAACAAAGGAGAGGGATTGGTCAGTGCAGGAAAGCAGATGGCAGGGAGTGGACAATGCAGGGCAGCAGAGAAAAGGGAGTGGCCAATGCAGGGGAACAGAGGGTCACGAGTAGTCAGTGCAGGGGAGCAAAGGCCAGGTCTCACTGGTTATTCTTTACCTGTTTCTACAGCACTGGCCACTCTCTGTTCCCCTGCACCAGTGACTCCACACATAGGACTTGCGGCAGCAGCAGTAACTTTACAAAGATAAAATAATGAGTAAAGTCTGAGTACATTATTTTTGTACAAAGTACGCCACCTCTTACATAGTGGAGTGAGTTGACCAATTTACAGTTGACCAATTTACAGTGCTAGTCATGAGCTGCGGTTTGCGGTAGAGTTGGATTTTTCGTAAACTAGCTGATCATATTTATGAGATTCACCTCAGCAAATCTCTATTTTTTCCCATTACACAAAACATGTGTGTTAATTGCAAAACACCTGAACATTGGGTCATCACCAATATTGCTGCAGGGTAGAGCACGGACTTGGGAATGTGTCACAAGTGAAAAATGAAACTTTAACATGTAATTCAAGTTCAAATTCAAGTTAGGAATTCATTTCTGTATAGCCTCCGGGCATCTTTTTCAGACAATTGCAAAGCCCAGAAACATATTATGAACATCAGATTTGCTGGGGGGGGGGGGTTAACTTGTGGGTACAAGGAAAAAACTTTTTCTTAAGTTAAAGTAAATTTTCAGATGGTAAACAGTCTCTAAAGATACATTTCATTTACACTGTCATTTTCAAATGTTTAACCTTTTAGTCACCTTATAGATTTGGTTAACCTTCTTGGGTTTCCTGTCCCCAAAGCACTTTAGGAATAATATAAACAGATTACTATGTACCATCACAGAGACTGGCATCCCCTCCACTGGAACAAAACGATGGTACATGCATCTGGACTGGAACAGCAGGGAGTCTCTATGGCAAAACTAAACTTTGGCTTAAGGTTATGCTGTGTGCTATTGTGCCTGTCGGTTGCCGCACGGCGGACTGAACCGAGGTGAGAGGCAGAAGTGGACAGTGTGCCCAGTTACTCCTTCAGGACCTCTCTCACTGAGAGCCATCCCGGAACACATAGACATCCTGCTTGTTCTTGGGGCATTTCCCCTTTACTTTGAAATGCATGCTCAACTGGATTCTGGTCAGGTGATTGACTTAGCCATTGCATAACATTCCACTTATTTCCCTTAAAAAACTCTTTGGTTGCTTTTGTAGTATGCTTGGGGTCATTGTCTATCGGCACTGTGAAGCACCGTCCAATGAGTTTGAGCATTTGGCTGAATACGAGCAGATGATATTGCTGGAAACACTTCAGTATATTCCTCCTGCTGCTTTTGTCGACAGTCACATCATCAAGAAACACAAGAGAACCAGTTCCATTGGGAGCCATGCATGACCACGCCATGACACTACTACCACCATGCTTCACTGATGAGGTGGTATGCTTAGCATCATGGGCAGTTCCTTTCCTTCTTCATACTCGTCCCATCACTCTGGTACAAGTTGATCCTGGTCTCATCTGTCCATAGGATGTTGTTCCAGAACTGTGAAGGCTTTTTTAGATGTGGTCTGGCAAACTATAAAGTGGCATTCCTGTTTTTGAGGCTCACCAATGGTTTACATCTTGTGGCGAACCCTCTGTATTCACCCTGGTGAAGTCTTCTCTTTGACACACATACACCTACCACCTGGAGAGTTATGTTTTTGCTATCTCTCTGATGGGTTTGTTTTTCAGCCTAATGATGGCTTGTTTCACAGATTGTGACAGCTCTTTGAATATCATCTTGAGAGTTGACCGAAACATATTCCAAATACAAATATTACACTTGAAATTAACTCTGGACCTGTTATCTACACATTGTAATTGGGATAATGAGGGAATTTCCCATCCTGGCCATGGAACAGCTTAGAAGCCAATTGTCCCATTACTTTTAGCCTTTTAACAAGTGGGAGGCACATATAAAAACTGTTATGATTCCTACACCGTTCACCTAATTTGGATGTAAATACCCTCAAATTAAAGCGGACAGCCTGCAGTTAAAAGCATTGTGTTTGTTTTTGCTTTTTCCAAATCCATAGTGGTGGTGTATACTATACTGTGTTTAAATTTCCAAGACTTGCTTGGTGCTTCCATAAGGCCCCCATACACCTTACAATCTTTCCATACAACTTCTGTACAATCAAATTTTGTTCTACCAAAACCATGTAATATGAGGAGCTTTCTAATCCTTCCAATCACTTTGTATTCTATCAGGGAGGACCCAGCACTACATAGCAGTGATATATACCTTCCAATCACTATGTATTCTATCAGGGAGGACCGGCACTACATAGCAGTGATATATACCTTCCAATCACTATGTATTCTATCAGGGGGGACCCGACACTACATAGCAGTGATATATACCTTCCAATCACTGTGTATTCTATCAGGGAGGACCCGGCACTACATAGCAGTGATATATACCTTCCAATCACTGTGTATTCTATCAGGAAGGCCACTATACTACACAGTTGTTGGTAGATCTAATGGAGATTGTATGGATCGATCTTAAGGTGTATGGGAGGCTATAGACTTAGTCCAAAATGTAAATATTTAATATTGTACTTTACCCATCAAAAGGCAGCACGGTGGCTCGGGTGGTTAGCACTCTGACCATGCAGCACTGGAGTCCCAGGTTTAAATCCCAGCCTGGACACTATCTGCAAGGTGTTTGTATGTTCTACCTGTGTCTGCGTGGGTTTCCTCCGGGTACCCCGGTTTCCTCCCACACTCCAAAGACATGCAGTAGATTAATTGCCTTCCCCAAATAAAGATTCTCCTATGTTAGTTACATGTGACCTATGTGTTAGGGACATTAGAGTGTAAGCTCCTGAGAGACAGTTAGTGATATGACTATATATAGTCTGTAAAGCGCTGCGTAATATGTTGGCGCTATACAAGTACAAGATAATAATAATTGTCACGGATGAACCGTGAGGTCATCCAGCCTCCATGTGTTAATACATCATATTTGTATTGAATCTGTAGGAATATGATATATTTCCCTGTATTGACACTGAAGGCCTTTTATATGTAAATAGAATGTGGTCTTTCATCTAGGAGGGTCGTATGCTTCAAAAGGAATGGCTGCAATTAGGTTTTGTAGAAGTGTCATAGAGGTGTCATTTCATCCCCCAGTGGGGCTTCAAAGGCCCAACTCCAACACCCGGCTGTGGTGTTGCCATATAGTCTTGGAGGCAGATAAGATAAGGTTCTAAGTGTATCCCTACATCTGGTCTTACAAAGGAACGTAAAATGACTCTCATATGACAGCCGGCACCGGCCACACTAGTAATGTCTGTTATAATTTTGGTGGACATCATACCTGATACAGTTATGAAACCTATATCAGCGTATTCGTCTGACCCAGCCGGATACCCTGATATAGAATATGTACTTCTGGCATGGACGGGCTCAAAGTTATAACCTTTCTTCATGACTGGATATGCCATTTCATTAATGTTTGGTATTAATGTGACCGATAATTTCTGGGGAGTTCGGATTTGCCATTATCATCTGTGTACCACGGCCATGGGCCAAAATATGGATCGTGTCATATTTTGGGACATAGTTTCCCTCCAAAAATATAATATATATAAATATATATAGGGGCCGGATCTCAAAACCCGCCCAGGATTTTCATCCTTAAAACACAAAGAGAGCATGCTCTAAGAAGTTCTCCATTTTACCATCACCTGAAGAGCACCAGCAGAGAACCACAGGGCTGGTGGCCATTTCATTTTGGACTTATATTTCTTGGACTTTCCCCTACGAACGGACACTCTTCCTTGGCAACCTTAAGTATCATTTCTTCTGTTTTTCCCTTTTTATTTTACCCTGGAATACACTCTTTAATTGTTGATTTTAATAATTATTGTATATTTTAATAACTTGTATTGCATTAAATAAAAGTCATTTCTCTCAGCCTCATACCTGCTTTGAATACCGCAGAACGCTTACCTAGCTTTGGGAAGAGTCGCTACCTAGACGTTTATAGTAGTAATCAGAACGGGTTTCCCTTTTCCTGAATTAAATGGGATGGTGGCAGTGATACCAAAATATTGTGTCATTTCTGGTCCTGTAATTTGCACGCTCCCCTTTATGGTCTGACTGCGGCCCAATTCCGGCGCACTGATTGTACCGACCTAGTTGGACTCTGTGTGTTGAAATCGATTGGGAGGCCTCTGCGCGGTCCGGCCACTAGGGGGGTGCGTGACAATAATAAATCATCCTTTATGCCAAGAGATGGCCTTTGCTAGAGCAAAAAATGCTATAGTTCCCTCTTGGACGGTTTGTGGATGTTAAAAGTAGCAATAACTAACATGACCAGATATGTTTATACAAGCTTTATTATTTACAAGTAGATATTACATTTAATAAACACCATTTTACAAAAAAGTTCTTAATATAGGACATTTAGGGTCATTAAAACCATTACAAAATGTGTCCGATTCTTGTGTTGCCACTTACACAAGTCAAGAAAATTGTGTTCTATATACACATCCTTCCCATAAGTTATTGCTCAACTATGCTGAATATCATGGTCAGTTATTCTATAGAAACCAACAAATATTTGTAATTATGCTGTTACTGCAATAACTGATGTAACCAAAAGGAAGGCTTAAACCACAATGGAAGTCTGGTAGGACTTTCAATTTGTTGGGTGGAGCAGCTGAGGAGACATCAAAAGTCACAAAATATTGAAAGCAAGCCCATGGTTCAACATCACAGATCAAAATCTTGAGACTCAAACACATTGTTTTCTTCAAGGTTAGGTAAAGGGAAAATACGTTTCTTAGAGACTTCAACCTGTACAAAAAATAAAAAAGAAAGCACTTTGAAGGCAAACAAAGATATCTACTGACTACATGTGGTCACATAGTAATGAGTGGTCACATAGTAATGAGAAGAAAAACGTCTGGAAAACTTTAACAGTAATAATGAGTGGCATAGACAATATTCAAATTTGTTAAATTTCGCAAATTATTCTACCAATATTCAATTTGTATTCATAAGTTTGCATTCTTTTTACAAAAAATGGGGAGCCCCGACCTGAGTCCCTGGTGTGCCATCATCCCGACTAACTATTACGAAAGAGGGGTAAGAAGAAAAACACTTCTTCCAATGTCCCTACTCATATCACAAGGTATGGGTAGGCAAAAGATTTTTAAGGCATCTAAAACAAACAAAGGTGTATGATGTATCCAACAGAAAAACGTTAATAAAAACAAGTCCGTTTTAATTAAAGTCCAATATTGTAACAATCTTGTAAAATGCCGTTCTTGATGTATCTCTACGCGTTTCGCGATTGTGTTCGCTTCATCAGGAGAGTTTTTTTAAACAGAACAGAATAATACATATATGTTCCCTAGGACAAGAGAGGAGGAAGGAACTTT
>CM070036.1:13923212-13940651 GCA_036250615.1 Ptychadena robeensis | reverse complement strand
TATGATCTGTTTGTAAAACTGAGCCAAAAGAATTGCCAGCCTGATATATGTGCATTCTCATTTGTGCTAACAAACACTAGCCATTGTGATTGAGGAGGAAATACAAATTAGGGGCATGAGAATAGGGGCGGGTGAGATAAACTTGTACCAGTTTAGTTTCTACAGTGCCGATTGGGGATTCATTTTTTCACTTGAAGCTTTTTGCTTTAAATCCATTTCACCATTGCGGGTATCTAATACCTACAGTCCATGGCCTGGCTGAAGCCAACCTCTTTATTATTAGCAATTTTGAATTTCTAAAAAGTGGTTTCTGTATTTGCAGATGGAAAAGAAACATCAGCAAAAGTCTTAAGAAGAAGTGGAAGGGTGTGTTAAGAATTCTTTTGTTATTATTGAAGTTCTAATGGTTAAAAAAATGTTTAAAACCGGTATTAAGTATTATAATTTTTAGGTCCTGCCAGCAAAATATCCCTTTTTGGCAGGGGAAAGTCACATTTTACCAGATTTGAAATCGGGTGGTAATCTAGGAGGGGAGCGGGATTCCTAAGTTCACACCCCACTTGTGCTAATAGTAAAACCCTTAAATCAGCCCACAGTTTAAAGGTACATGAGGCCCTCAACGATGCCGGAGGAGGTAATGCCCCAATGCAAGTTTAGAACTCGGAGAACCGCGGTTCCAGATACCTCGCAGCATCTATCTGGGCGTTTTTCCTGGGTACAGGTCACTGGCAATCACTGACGTGGTGGGCTTGCTGCACTGAGATACATTACCTGTTGAAACATCACCAGTCTTTGTATTAATGATGCCAGGGAAAGGAAGATGGTGGATAAAGTGGCTTGACAGCAGAACAATGGCGTGATCATTAGAGTGCAGCTCCGAAAAGAGTGGCACAGACATCTGCACAGAGACGTTGTGAACACCGACAGAGGCCACCTGGTGGCTTTTCTGTGGGGGTGTTACTGCTCCATTGAGCCCACATATTGCCAGAGGCTATCTAGAGGGACACTGACTTGAGGATAAGCCAGATGGACTTTATACTCAAGTAAGTTAAATGCAGTATATTAAAGTATTATTAAATTCCATAAATCTTTAAGCAACACAAACCCCCCAAAAAAACCCCCAAACATCCTGCAAGGGAGTAGTTTAAGAATGCCGGCGAATAGGTGAGAGTTGCGGGTAGGATGGAGATGACTAAATCCATCCTTGGCCCAATATTGGAAACTTTAGGAACTCCTCCGTTGTCCTGGTAACATATTACGTTCATCAGAGAACAATTCATACTTGTCATATTTAGGGATGGACTGAAACTTATGTCTGCACTCATAGCCGCGCGAGAAGGAGCGTACTTTTCTTCCTCAGGCAGAATCAGGACCAGCAAGATCCTGCAGGAGGAAGAATCCTGCTTTAAAAAACTGTAAGCGACGTGCATTCGGAAACTAGGAACTATGCGTTCACGGTGCCGGATGTGACGTCACTTTCTGCGTTTTCCCCATTTCCCCCCCAAATGCCCTCCCTTACCACAGGTGGGGAATTTGAATTTGCCCGACGAACAAAAAGGCTGGATATCAGACTAGTGTTTCAAAAGTCCGATCTGCCTGTTCAGAACGGACTTGGCCAAAGGTTGGACTAATCACTACCACTATGTTAAGGGTGGCTTGACAAGCAAGTTGGGGAAGAAATCAAAACATGAAACAGATGTAAGAGATGTTCTTTTTAACGCAACTTAAAGCAATGTTAAAGCATAGTTGTGTAATAGTGTTGAGCTCGGATATGTTAAATTGACAAGGTGGTCAATAATTTGCATTTAGAAATTCACAAACATCTTTAATTATGGTTCCTGATTCAAATATTCTAAAAAAAAAATTCACTAAACATGATCCCTCACTACAATGCCAGACATCGCCGTAATTTCCTAATCACGTTTTTCTAGCGGCAAATAATTTGAAATTTCTAGAATGCAAGATAGAATGCAAACTTATAAATACAATATGAATATTTGTTCAGAATATAGAATTAATTGCGAATTGTAACAAATTTTGAATATTGTCTATGCTCACTCATTATTACTGTTAAGTTTCCAAGACGTTTTGTCTTTCTCAATTACTATGTTGATCCACTCATTACTATGTGACAACATGTAGTCAGTAGATATCTTTGTTTGCCTTCAAAGTGCTTTTTTTTATTTTTGTACCAGGTTGAAAGTCTCTACCAGAAAACGTATTTTCCCTTGTACCTAACCTTGAAGAAAACAATTGTGTTTGAGTCTCAAGATTTTGATCTGTGGATGTTGAACATGGTTGGGGCTTTCAATATTTTGTGACCTTTTGATGTCTCTCATGCTGCCACCACCCAACAAATTGAAAGTCTACCAGACTTCCATTGTGCGTTTATAGCCTTCCTTTTGGTTACATCAGTTTATGCAGTTAGTAAACAGCATAATTTACAAAGTATTTGTTGGTTTATCTTATAGAATTAAATGACATGATATCAGGCATAGTGCGCAATAACTTATGGCGAAGGATGTTGTATATAGAAACACAATGTTCTGTGATTGGGTAAGTGGCAACACAAGAATAGGACAACATTTTGTAATGGTTTTTAATGACCCTAAATGTCTATTATTAAGGAACTTTTTTGTAAAATGTGTTTATTAAATGTAATATTTCTAATTGTAAATAATAAAGCTTGTATAAACATATCTGGTCATGTTAGTAGTATTGCTACTTTAACATACACAAACCGTCTCCAAGAAGGGAAAACTATAGCATTTTGTGTCTAGCAAAGGCCATATCTTGGCTATAAAGATGATTTATTTGGTCACGCACCCCCCTAGTGGAAGGAACCGCGCAGAGGCCTCCCCAATCGTTCATTTCAAACACACATGAGTCCAACTAGGTGCGTTACAATCTTAGTGAGCCGGCAATTGGGGCCGCAGTCCAGACCAATAAAGGGGGGGAGCTGTGCAAATTACAGACCAGAAATGACCAAAATATTCTTGGTTGATCACTGCACCATCATTTAATTCAGGAAAAGGGAGAAAACCCGTTCTGATTACTGACTATAAACGGTCTGATGGTAGCCTTAGCGAATCTGCCCAAAAGCTAGGATAAGCGGTTCTGCGGTATTCAAAGAGGTATTCATGGCTTCGAGAGAGAAATGACTTGCTATTGTAATGGCAATACAAGTTATTAAAATATACAATAAATTATTAAATCAACAATTAAAAGAGTGTATTCCAGGGTGGTAAAATAAAAGGAAAAACAGAAGAAATGATACTTAAGGTTTGCAAGGAAGAGTGTCCGTTTCGTAGGGGAAAGTCCAAGAAATAATTAAGTCCAAAATGAAATGGCCACCAGCCCTGTGTGGTTCTCTGCTGGTGGCTCTTCAGGTGATGGTTTTTAAAATGGAGAACTTCTTAGAGCATGCTCTTTTGGTTTTATAGGATTGAACAAATCTATGGTGCGGGTTTGGGTTTTGAGATCCGGCCCTATATATATTTATATATATTATATTTTTGGAGGGGGAAAAAAAACTATGTCCCAAATATGGGACAGATCCATATTTTGGGCCCCATGGCCGTGGTACATCAGAGGATTAATGGTCAATCCGAACTCCCCAGACATTATCCGGTCACATTAATACCCAAACATTAATGAAATGGCCATATCAGTCCATGAAGAAAGGTTATAAACTTTGAGCCGTCCATTGCCAGAAGTACATATTTCTATATCAGGGTATCCGGCTTGGGTCAGACGAATACGCTGATTATAGGTGTCATAACTGTATCAGGTTATGATGTCCACCAAAAATTATAACAGACATTTATCTAGTTGTGGCCGGTGCCGAGCTGTCTATATGAGAGTCATTTTACGTTCCTTTGTAAGACCAGATGTAGGATACATCTTAGAACTATATCTTATCTGCCTCTCAAGACTATATGGCAACACCACATGCGGGTTTGTTGGAGTTGGGCCTTTTGACGCCCCACTGGGGGATGATAAATGAATGACACCTCTATGACACTTCTACAAAAACCCTAATTGCAGCCATTCCTTTTTGAAGCATTACGACCTCTCTAGATGAAAGACCACATTCTATTTACATATAAAAGGCCTTCAGTGTCATACCGGGAAATATATCATATTCCTACAGATTCAATACAAATATGTTGTATATTAACACATGGAGATGGATGACCTCAGGGTTCATCCGTTGACAATTATATTATTCTTGTACTTGTATAGCGCCAAATGATTACGCAGCGCTTTCAGCACTATATTATAGTCATATCACTACAACTGTCTCTCAGGAGCTTTACACTCTAATGTCCCTAACACTAGGTCGCATGTAAAATTAAACATAGGGAATCTTTATTTGTGGGAAGGCAATTAATTACTGCATGTCTTTGGGTGTGGGAGGAACCGGGGGTAGTACCGGAGAGGAAACCCACGCCGACACAGGTTTTAGAACATAAAAACACCTTGCAGATAGTGTCCAGGCTGGGATTTTAAACCTGGGACTCCAGTGCTGGCATGGTCAGAGTGCTAACCACCGAGCCACCGGTGCTGCCTTTGATGGGTAAAGTACAATATTAAATATGTTACATTTTGGACTAAGTCTATAGCCTCCATTACACCTTAAGATCGTCCATACATGCTCCATTAGATCTACCAACAAACTGTGTAGTATAGTGGCCTTCCTGATAGAATACACATGATTTGAAGCGTCATATATCACTGCTATGTAGTGCCGGGGTACTCCCTGCATAGGAATACACAGTGATTGGAAGTATATTCACTGCTATGTAGTGTCGGTCCCCTCCTGATAGAATTACATAGTGATTGTGAAGGTATATATCATGCTATGTAGTGCCGGTCCTCCCTGATAGAAATACATAGTGTATTGGAAGGTATTATATCCTGATATGTAGGCTGCTGGGTTCCTCCCTGATAGAATACAAAGTGATTGGAAAGGTATTAGAAGCCTCCTCATATTACATGGTTTTGGTTAGAACAAATTTGATTTGTACAGAAGTTGTATGGAAAGATTGTAAGGTGTCATGGGGGCCTTATTGGAAGCACCAAGCAAAGTCTGGAATATTTAAAACCAGTATAGTTAGACACCACCCAATATGGATTTGGAAAAGCCACAAAAAACAAACACAATGCCTTTTACTGCAGGCTGTCGCTTTAATTTGAGGGTATTTAATCCAAATTAGGTGAACGTGTATGGAATCAATAACAGTTTTTATATGTGCCTTCCCACTTGTTAAAAGGCTTAAAATAATTGGGGATCAATTGGGCTTCTAGCTGTTCCATGGCCAGGATGGGAAATTCCCTCTTATATCCCAATTACAATGTGTAATATCACAGGTCCAGAGTTAATTTCAAGTGGTAATATTTGTATTTGGGAATATGTTTCGTCGTCAACTCTCAAGATGATTTCAATATGGCTTGTCACAATATGTTGAAAAAAAGCCATCATTAGATGAAAAACAAACCCATCAGATGAGATAGCAACAAAACATAAACTCTCCAGGTGGTTGGATGGTGTTATGAGTGTCAACGGAAGATTCACCAGGGTGATCTACAGAGGGTTTCGACCACAAGATGTAAAAACCTATTAGGGGTGAGCCTCAAAAACAGGAATTGGCCTTTATAGTTTGCCTATGACCACATCTACAAAACGACCTCCTTCCACAGTTAGTTCTGGAAACAACATCCTCTGGACAGATGTAGACCAGGATCAACTTTGTACCAGAGTGATGGGAACGAGTATGAAGAAGGAAAGGAACTGCCCCATGCTGCTAAGCAGTACCACCTCATCAGTGGACGCATGGTTGGTAGTAGTGTCATGTGTGGTCATGCATGGCTCCCAATGGAACTGGTTCTTCTTGTGTTTCTTTGATGATGTGAATGTCGACAAATGCACAGCAGGAGGAATATACTGAAGTGTTTCCAGCCAATATAATCTGCTTCGTATTCAGCAAAATGCTCAAACTCATTGGACGGTGCTTCACAGTGACCGATAGACAATGACCCCAAGCTACTACAAAAGCATACCAAAGAGTTTTTTAGGGAAAATAAGGTGGAATGTTATGCCAATGGCTAAGTCATCACCTGACCAGAATCACGTTGAGCATGCATTTCAAAGAAAGGTAAAAATACAGGGGAAATGCCCCAAGAAAAGCAGGATTGTCTATGTGTTCGGGATGGCTCTCAGTGAGAGAGGTCCTGAAGGAGTAATGAGGGCACACTGTCCATCTTCTGTCTCACCTCGGCGCGTTCAGTCCGACGTGCGGCAACCGCAGGACACAATAGCACACAGCAGACACCTTAAGCCACAGTTTGAGTTTTGCCATAGAGACTCCCTGATGTTCAGTCCAGATGCTATGTGACCATCGTTTTGTTCCAGTGGAGGGGATTGCCAGTCTCTGTGATGTACTATAGTAATCTGTTTACTATTATTCCTAAGTGCTTTGGGGACAGGAAAACCTAAGAAGGTTAACCAAAATCTATAAAGGTGACTAAAAGGTGTAAATTTACATTTGAAACATGACGTGTAAATGAAATGTATGTTAGCGATTGTTTACAATATGACAATTTATATCTTGAACTTAAGAAAAAGTTGTTTCCTCTTGCTACCCCACCGTTAACCCCCCCCCCCAGCAAATCTGATGTTCATATATGTTTCTGGGCTTTGCATATTGTATGAAAAAAAAGATGCCCGGAGGCTATACAGAATGAATTCCTAACTTGAATTTGAACTTGATATACATTGTTAAAGTTTATTTATTCACCATTGTGACACATTCCCAAGTCCCGTTCTGCTCTGACCCCTGCGCATATTGTAGTGATGACCCAATGTTCATGTGTGTTTCTGCAATTAACACACATGTTTGTGTAATGGGAAAAATAGAGATTTGCTGAGGGTGAATCTCATAATATATGATCAGTAGTTTACGGAAAAATCCAACCTCTACCGCAAAACCGCAAGCCTCATTGACTGTAGCATGTAAATTGGTTCAACTGTAAATTGGTCAACTAACTTCCCACTATGTAAGAGGTGGTCACGTACTTTGTACAAAATATGTACTCAGACTTTTCTCATTATTTTTCTTTGTAAAGTTATATGCTGCTGCCGCAAGTCCTATGTGTGGAGTCCATAGGGTTGCGGGTAACAGAGAGTGGCCAGTGCTGTAGAAGACAGGTTAAAGAATAAAGAATAACCAGTGAGACCTGGCCTTTGTTCCCTCTGCCACTGACTATCGTGGGACCCTCTGTTCCCATGCTCATTGGCATCCCTTTTCTATGCTGCCTCGGCATTGTGCCACTCCCTGCCATATGCCTTTCCTGCCACTGACACTCCCTCTCCTTTGTTCCCTGCACTGGCCCTTCCCTGCTCTCCGCTCTCTTATTCCGAACTATTCCTCCCCTCTGTTCCCCTGCATGACCACTTCTATTGTCACCACATCGACAACTCCCTATCCGTTGTTCCCTTCACTTACACTCGTGCCCTCGCCCACTACCTCAACCAATCCTGCCTCTAATGGCCACTGATTGCCCTCTGCTGCCCTGCATCGACCATCCTCTGCCTCTACTGGCCACTCCCTGCCCTCCTGTTCCCCGCACTGCCACCTCCCTGCCCTCTGTTCCCTTGCCACTGGCCACTCCCTGCCCTCTGTTCCCCTGTACTGGTCACTTACCACCCTGTTCCCTCGACACTGGCCATCCCTGCCCCTGTTCCTGCACTGGCCACTCCCTGCCATCTGCTTCCCTGCACTACCTCTGCCTACCCTCTGTTCCCCTGTACTGGCCACTCCCTGCTCTCTGTTCCCCTGCACTGGCCTCCCCTGCATCTGCTTCCCTGCACTTACCTCTGCCTACCCTCTGTTCCCGTACTGGCCACTCCCGCTCTCTGTTCATCTGCCACTTACCACTCTCTGCTTCCCTACATCGACAACTCCCTATCCTTTGTTCCCCTGCACTGACCACTCTTGCCCTCTGATGCCCTGCCTCAACCACGTTTTGCCTCTATGGGCCCACTCTTGCTCTTGCCCCGCACTGACCATTTCCTATCATCTGTGTCTCGGAAACTGGGACCACTTGCCTGTCTCTGGTGCCTTACCTGCCACTGGCCACTCCCTGACCCACTGTTGCCTGCACTGGACACTGCCTGCCCTCTATTGCCCTTGCACTGGCACCACGCCATCCCTCGCCCCACTGTTTGCCCTTGCACTGGCTACCTCCCTGCCTATGTTGCCCTGCCCTGGCCATTCCCTGACCATCTGTTTGCCTTGCACTGGCCATTCCTGCCCTTCGTTGCCCTGACTGGCCACTCCCTGCCTCTGTTTGCCCTGCCACTGGGACACTGTCTGCACTCTGTTGCCTAGGCACTGGCTACTCCCTGCCTCTGTTCGCCCTGCAATGGCCATTCCCTGCCCTCTGTTCCCCTGCACTGGCCACTCACTGCCATCTGTTTCCCCTTTGCACTGGCCATCCCCTGCCCTCCTGTTCCCCTGCACTGGACACTCCTGCCTCTCTGTTTTTTTCCCATGTACTGGCCAACTCCCTGCCCTTGGTGCCCTTGCACTGGACAACTCCATGCCCTCTGTTGCCCTGCATGGCCAATCCCTGCCATCTGTTTTCTTCCCCTGTACTGGCAATCCTGCCCTCGTCTCCCCTGTACTGGCCAATCCCTGCCCCTGTACCCTGTTACTGGCCATCATCCTCTGTTCCCTCTGTTTCTCTTCCCTGAAATGGCCTATTCTTCTCCTGCCCTCTTGTTCCCCTGCATAGGGATCATCCTTGTTCCCTGGCATGGCACTCCCTGCCCTCTGTTTCCCCTGCACTGGCCACTCCCTGCCCTTGTTCCCCATTGCACTGGCCACTCCCTGCCATCTGCTTCCCATGTAATGGTCACTTGTCACCCTGTTACGCTGAAACTGACTCCCTGACTCGCTTCCCCTGCAATTAACCCCCCCCCCTCTGTTACCCTGAACACCTCATAATCTATTCCCTTTGTCTAGCTTTCCCCAACCTCAGTTGTCCTGCACTATCCACTCTTTAAACAGTAGTATAGACACCCTATTGCTATTACTTCAGTAGGTGTATAGTATAGTTTATTTTTAAAAGCCAACTTAGATAAGTGTAAAGAGTGGTCATTACAGGGGGAAGAGAAGCCAGGGAAGGAACAATGGAAGATAGTGGACAGTACAGGAAATCAAGGGGATGGCCATCGAAGAGTCAATTTGTCAGTGAGTAGACGTCAGGCTTGGAAAAAAAACCCTCAAAAAAATAAAACAAACCATTGCCACCTCTATGGTTTATTAGAGTTAATTTTCCAATAAATATGTACCTTAAGTGCACTCTTGTCTGATCCCTCAGATAATCAGACAGACCTTTGCCCAAGTAATTTATTTTAGAAAATGTTCCCATTTGACTTGCGAGTAAATTACAAAGCCCTTGAATGTAGGGGACTTTACCCCAGGGTGGGAGCATTATGACATCAGTTCAGGGAACATTTAATGAGTGTATGTGGGTAGAAGTTGGGGGGCCTGGCTTGAGTTGGACACAGGCAAGGGAGGCCTTAAAGAAAAAAGGTTGGGAATCACTGGCCTAGGTCATATAAACCTCCCCAGTGGTTGAGACAAACCCAGTTCAACTGCTACTGGATTAGGGATTGGAAAAAACAGATAACCCCCGGAAAGCTGCTGCGATTCTCTATACCACTGCAGCATTTCTGGGATTGTGGAACGGGCTGTCATCGGTGACCCCGAAAGGGGAGCGCACCATAGACTGCCATTATAATGGAGGGGCTGATCGCTAGGGAGGTTAACATCGTGTAAGGACAATTGTTGGGTAAAACCATTTAACAGTCTTAATGTCTTTGGAATGTAGGAGGAAACCAAAGTACCAAAAGAAAACCTACCCAGACATGGGGAGAACATGCAAACTCTTTGAAACCCCAGCACTGCATGGTCAATATAACTTGTTGCTTTTGTTGAACAACCGATTAAACTTCAACTGTTTAAATATTATAACAAAACTCAGATATCCATATCATACATGATTTTTAGGGATTAAGTACTCAGCATGCCAACTGTACAGAGGTATATGTGGCCTAAATTAATTTAAAGCCCATAAGTAACACATTTCTACCATATGAAAAAATTTGGCTCCCATCTATGCGCTGTTATTTAAAAAAAAAAATATCTTGTTGAAAAAATAATAATGATATGTAAGAAGATATTGATGTGTGTTCAATAAAAATTCTTTCTTTTCAGCATGAAATAAATTGTTCAAGACACCGCTAGCAGTCGCGTCTGTTGTGGTAGAGGATTGTATAAACTCTGTAATCACGTGTGAGACATTTATATCCTTATCCCAATAGCCGAACATTTGTTTTATGGCTGAGAAATTGCTTGCCAAGAATCTCCCTAAAGACTGTAAGTTGGCACCACCCACGCACACACTTACATTTTATTGGAGAGGTCTTATAGTGGTCATGAGTCTCCCCAGTATTCAAAAGTCATTGTTGTCAATCTGTACCAGGCTCCATTTATACCCGTCTATATATGTGCATTGTGTACAGGCAGTCAAAAAAGAATTAAAAGACAACCTGTAATAAGTGACTAGGGATGAGCAGCATAGGCAACATTCGGGTTGGCGACATTTCTCAAATTATTCTTCAAATACTCTAAGTAAATTTGCAAATTCGAGATCTCCTTTCATTATAGTTTGGGAGCCTCGGTCATTTATTGCAATGTGTGTTGTCATGATGCCATCTAGTGGCAGAATTTGATATTGCAGCTGCAATGGAATCACATAAAGACAACTCAAGAGTAATTATTTGCGAATTCTGTGAGGATTTCTGCACTTGCGAATATTGTTTGCGCAATGCAGGGTACTTTCCCCAGAATCTCGAATATTCGAGATTACAAAGATATAGAACTATATTCGAAATCTTCACAAATTCTTGAATATTCGTGCTCAATGCTTTTGAGTGAATTCCTATTGTCCTTCCTCACTCCTCCCTTCTGATGGAGTTGCGCTGTAGAAGTGAAAAAAAACTGGACGCACAAATACTCACAGAAAGACCCATTCTAGTTCCCTCTGCTAAGAGCATTGAATGAATATTTTTTATCTTTATCCCTTTAGCCCAAAAACATGAGTCTCTCTCCAGACTGTCTGCTGGATGATGCTGTATACCTGTACCTCCTCTTACAGCCAGAAACTTCACATGGTTCTCAGCACTGCCCCTCTTCATGAGTAAATACCAGTATACAGCATGTTCAAGCAGAGAGAAGGCAGAGAAGAGGCTGGCCCTCCTCCTGAGTGAACACTTGTATCCAGTATGTTAAAGGATAGAGGAGTGGATCCTCTCTGCTGTAACATGTTGTATTCTGGTATAACCGCTGTATTGGATACACAAACATTTGCCCTAATTTCTGAGAGGACAAAAGAGCATCTCATAGAATGAGAAAAATGGTAATCACACTCTGTCTACAATCCTATTGAGAGATTTTTTTCCTATTGAGATGAAATCTCTAATACTGTGATATTGGAGTTACGGTAATTAACCCCCAGATGGAAGATAGATTTGAGGATTGTGAAACACTTCTCCACCATCAAGCCGGTTCAGAGGTAAGTATAAGTTTCATTTTACATGCAAGCATTTGGGGAAAGGCAGCATTAGTCCTAAGGTTACTTGCCAGTACACTTCGTGTAATCAAAAGCTCAAAAGTTAGAGTGTACAAGAAAAAATTTCTCTCCAAAAAGGAGATCAGGGGACATTTAAGGCCTACAAACAGTGCTACAGTAATTTACAGTTTTTTTTTATATAAAGTGGTTGTGCTTGGTCAGTGCTTTGCAGATGGTGCAGTTGGGCCGTAAAAAGAAACCACCGGATTTCCCTCCTCCCTCCTGTGACAGGAGACCACTTTATACATAATGTGGAATACTCTTTCTGTACATGAATAAAACAACCTTTCTTGGATCCAGATAAATATCCAGCTTATAACCTGTTGGAAGCTGATTGAATCCTCCAGTTCCTCTCGATGTCTCCACTCCATGAGATCTACATAAGATCCTTTGTTTCTGACTTACTAATTAAATACACCAGGTTAAAGGTCCGCTGAAGAAGCTATCCTGCGAAATGCGTTGGAAACATCTTTACCTATTTTTTTGTATATGTACTAGCTATACACTGCATATCTGTAAATAGTATCTATAGGCTGATGGAATGGGATTTTATTATCTTTTTACTTTGTACTACGTGCAATAAAATAGTAAATTACTGTAACACTGTTTAGCGAGTTTGGAGTTCAAGTGATACCGTTTATTGGCTAACTGAAGTCATTAGAGAAGGAAGCTTTCGGGATGTCGCAGATCCCTTCTTCAGGCTTAGCCAATAAACGGTATCACTTGAACTCGAAACTCTCTATATTTATCGATGGCTAAAGCCCCCCATACACGTTCTGACTTTTCGTACTAATTTTGCCCGACCGACCAACGTGGTCGGGAGATTAATCGACCAGAAGATTAATCGGATTCGGAATTATGTACCCGACCAATCCAGATTTCTCAAAATTGGCCGAAAAATCGATCGGGACCGCTTCCGACCTGTCCGTAAATTTTGGTCGATCTGCTGTTAATAAATAGTGTTGTTTTAGGATGCTAGCCGTCAGTAGAGGCGGTTATCATTATTGTTCTGCACAAATCCACAATATTTATTTTTCCGTTTCCAAGATTGTAATAATGTGTACATGTGATTGAAGGAGTAGGAATCTATTTCAGGAGCTCTGCAGCCCCCCTTCCTTGCCTGGAAAACAGTGCTTCATAGATAACACAATGGCAGTTCAACATGTGGCACCCCAATAACCAGTGGAGACTAAACTTCTCCCTGGTAACCATGATGGGACTTCAAAATGGAAGTAAATCCAACAGATTCATTAACGATAACGCAGAGTAATCCAGTAATGTTATGTCTATATTTAATAATAATCCAAACATTATGCAGGTGATAGTATTTAATTGAATACATAGTCTGTAACTTGTCAAGGTCAACAACTTCTTGATACTCTCCATGCGTTTCACAACTCATTGTCGCTTCTTTAGGAGAACGACAAGAAGTTTACATAGTACTTTAAAAGGAGATAAAAGAGAATAAACAGATTTCGTATTCAATCCCGCATCTTGGGGGCCCTGTCATCAGTCATCGTAGCCTTTTTTGGAGAACGGGGGGCTCCCCTGGATAAGCGCCGCAATTGTGGGCCGCTCCTCCACCTAATATAGATGCAAAAAACACTGGCAGGACTGCAGTTATGCTTAAGGTGATCTTCGATTTCTTTGTCTGTTCTATAGAATCGCACTGACTGGCTAATATTAGAGTTTGATAATAAATAAAATATTCAGTGAACCAGATTTGCTTCTTTATAAAGCCATGTGTTATACGTCAAAGTGCAAAAGAACTAATATTATGATTATCATTTATTTATATAGCCACAGCATATTAGGCAGCGCTGTACAATACATTAGAGTTGAGATGCAATACAGTATAAAACACAGGTACAGGCTATGACACAGGAGGAGCAGAGAACCCTGCCCGGTAGGGCTTACAATCTAATAGCTAATATCAAAAGGTCAGTAACCTAGGGTCATAAGGTACTTATGAAAATGTAAGCAGTGCATGTAATTGACTGCTTTTATTTATTATTTATAATATAAATTATGAATCTTGGGAGTTATCTATTTTCAGGGTTCAGGAGGTTTTTTTGTTACAAAAGCAAATGACAGGGTTCTGTTTACTTTTTACTTGTATTGCCAGGTTAATAGTTTCTAAAAGAATTTATGTGCATTTCCTTTCCTACGCAGTTCTTTTATGTAGTTGCTATAGCAGGTCTCACCCTTCTGCGTTGAAATATTACTATGTAATTATATTTAAGTTAGAATGTAAACAAAATAGTAGATGCAAAGTTTTTCTTACCCAGCAATGACTAAAACCACCACTAGATGTCCCACTAACATCAGAATTCATGATTGTCATTGGATGATAAAGTAACACTTGTAGTTATGAGACTAGAATGATGTCTCTTTGTATTTATTGAGATGTTCTGTCCTGATTACATTTTTTTTGCTTTTAACAAAAAAACCTCAAAAACATGCTGCTTGCCTAAGTGCCCTATATATTTTTGTAACTACAGTAAATTGCCAGTTATCCAGCACCCATAGGGATCAGTAGATTCCAGACGAATGTAGCTTCTGGTAGCTTGAGAACCAGTATTAGCTAGTGGGATTCCAAGCATGTGGGACTACAAGTCCCAATAAATCATATCACAGTAATGTATATATAAATATATTAAACCCCATGTCACTAAAGGCACAATAGCAATCCAATACAGTGCTTTCACAGCATAGCCTGACAAGTTTAAGGCTAGGGCTACACTATGCACTAGCAGCTTCGCTCCACTAGGGCTGTGTTTGTGCAGCTGATAACCTAGCCCTTAGGCTATGTCCCCACTTGGGCGATCTGCCACGATTACAATGAATGGAATGAATGGGCGCGGTTAAAACTCAATTGAGAGGCATATTTTACCACGCCCATTCATGTCTATGGCCGTGATCAGAGGCAACCCGCATTCTAGACTGCAGCTGTGGGGATGAGCCCCATCAAATACATGGCTGCGGGAAATAGCATAAGCCCTAACGGAACAAAACAGGGGGACTAGCGCTTGTTGGATGCACTGACGTCACCGTATACAATCAATGGGCTGACGTTCAACGCAGAGATTTTAGCGCAAGTGTAACTGTAGCCTAAAGCTAACCATACACGCATCAACCTTTGCTCAATCAATCTTAGATTCGGGCTTGTGCTGTGCTATAAAAATACCAACTGTCAATTTAGCATTGATAGATCATACTACCACATGATGTGATTCAAAACCAATCAATTCCATTTCAAAGCCCCGTGTGCATGCTCTCGGATACAAATCCTTTAAAATACCTAGAAAACCTTTTAGATACTTGGACAATTTACTAAAATCTGCCAATTATTAGAGACGGTGAAAGCCCTGAACATGGTATCAAATTAAGTTCAAAATCAAGTCAAATGTTTTCGATTGAGCTTAATTTATGCCAAAGCTACATGTGTTTCCACATTGTACTGGCCCGCATTCTAAATCTGTGTAGTTTGAATGGGGGGGGGGCAATAATATTCCTATATAGACAAGGGGGGCCCTGCAAGGAAACTTTGGGAACCACTGTGCTAGAGCAAGTTGGTCCAACCTGTTCCTACATCTCTGAAATGTTTATATTGTTCAGGAACTTAGCAATTTATTCAAAAAGCCATCCACAAAATTTGACAATTTTCATCGCTTGATTCGAGTATGAGTATTTTTAGCACATTTTGGTTGCTGATAAATTCAGCTTATGTTCGAGTATATATGGTACTGGCTTGGTTTTCAGATTTTTAGCTTTTAACCTCCCTAGCGCACTGCCCGTACCGCGCTGTTTTTAACAGCGTGGTACGGGCAATCGCGGCAGTGTACAAGGTACACTGCTTGCCATTTTCTCCCTCCCCTCTCCACACAGCCGGTGTCATTAACATGGAGGTCTATGGCGCCCCCCACCCCCGCCCCCTTCCACGTCAGCGTGATGCGATCGGTGTCACTGCACAACCCTGGAAATGCGACTGGAAGCAGAATCGCCGTAGCTTTCGGGGAATATACGGCTTTCATGGCAGCCCAGCTCATCCAGAGTTTGTTTCTCACACAAACTCTGGATGAGCTGGGCTCGTCATGACCTCTAAGGAGGTTAATACTTTCAGAACTTGACCATGAATAGGTCAGGTCTTCAGGTAATGGCAGCAAAACTTGACAAGTAGTGTTGAGCGAGAATATTAGAAATTCGAATATATTCAACGAATATCCGACATTCGAGAATTCGCAATATTTCGGGAATGTGCGCTCGGATATTCACAATGGCGGATATTCGTCATATTATGCTTCAA
This sequence comes from Ptychadena robeensis, assembly GCA_036250615.1. NCBI lineage: Eukaryota > Metazoa > Chordata > Amphibia > Anura > Ptychadenidae > Ptychadena > Ptychadena robeensis. The sequence goes on along the minus strand of CM070036.1, from coordinate 13,924,642 downwards.
CATTGTTAACTGGCATACATTGCGCAGATTTCTGCGCATTGGGAATGGATATGCACAATACACACAGTGCTCGTACTGGCTAAGATTCCAGCATGAAGAAAATAAGTTGCGCGCGTGCGCAATGGAAGGCAATAGAATGCAGTCGAATCTAATTTTATGAATTTAGAATGTCCCTTTGTATATTCGCAAAATTATGCAAATTCAAATATACCATATGATGCTCAACACTATTACCAAGTAGTTATCTGTATGTGTCTTTCAGGTGTTTGACTGAAAGAACTGAAAGTAAAGCTTAAAGCTAGGCATAGACGTTTAGATTTGTGGCCGATTTTTCAGCCGATTGACCGCAGATCTAATGCCTAAAGGCAAAATTTGGCTATGAATCTGCAGAAAATTCGACCAGCGTCCCCATTCAAAGTATGTGCCGGCACACAAAGGGTGCACAACCGATTCTCTGCCCGACCAGCCGTGCATGATGACGTCATCACGCACAGTTAATCTGCTGGAGAATCCGTGAAGAAACGAAACGTCTATGCCCAGCTTTACCTGAATATTTCAGCAATGAAAGCTTTCCTCATGTCCACACTGAAGGAAGAGTTGCTATCACAGCGCACACAAGCTAGTGGCTTGGCAAAACTTATCCTAATAGTTTCACTACAATTTACAGTCAAAACAAAACAGATTCCTGACCTTCATTGTGAAACAAAATGCTGCTTGTTTGCCAGCGAAATAACTTTCTGTTCTTCACAGATGCTGTAACTCAATCAGCCTCCTGAGTGGCATGTCTAATCAGATATTTTCATCACAGAAACAATATTAGATTGATTTTCCACTTCGGCTTTTGGATTTCCATAGCTGAGTTCCTTGTAATCTTTTAATGATACACAGAGAGTTCTTTGAAATCAATGTTGCCGTCATGTAATGGATGCAATTCAAAAATGCCCTGGTGCGGCTATGCTCTGCTTATGTTCCGAATGATATAGGTAATATGTTGGCGCTATATAAATAAATGATAATAATAAACTGACAGCCAATCAGATTGGGGCTGGTGTCATTCTAATGAATGGTTACATGTCTCCATATAGGAGAGAAAGGTTCAGAGCGTTCTCCTTCTTGCTAGATTTTAGAACAATTTAAAGTTTTGTTAGAGGAACTAATTTCCCATCTGCCCCCTTTTCCCCCTTCATATACCCAGTGTCATCAATGTCAGGAGGAAAAGGGAAGGTGTCAATGGCGCCTCCCTGCCTCTTTGGCCTTATCGATGAGGCCAAAGAGCCGGAACTCGGCAAGTTCGCTGGTGTAGAACATCACCACAGGCTTGTGAGGGACAGGTAGGTATCAGGGACAGGTAAGTACGGTAATCAATATTTTCATATGGATAAGATGAAGGGGGGAACAAACCCTAGGGGCGGCCAAGCCCAGCGGACTTT
>CM070036.1:13882312-13893768 GCA_036250615.1 Ptychadena robeensis | reverse complement strand
GGGGGGGGGGGGGCGAGAGGGGTGACATCAGCTTCAGTGTTCAGTGAAGAAGCCAGCTAAGGGAAACTGATCCACCGGGACAGCACAGAACAGTGGGTATGTGCTGCCGGGGATCTGATCTTAGCTGGGTGGCTCCATCTCGTCTGCAATACTGACAGGAAAGTGCTGCACGAGATGGAGCCGTCTGAAGCGCTAGGGGGGTTAAAGTGGATGTACACTGAAGATAAACTCTGAGGCAGCACAATGGTAGAAAAGTGCTTCACAATCCTAAAAAAAACCTTCCAGCTGTTCCCATGAACCATGTGAGAGATTCCATATTTAGCAGCCAGTCTTCTGGGGGTTAATTTACTGCAGTATTACAAATGGCCACTGGAGGGCAGCATATTTTAATTACAAAAACATATCTTCGTAGTTTTGTATATAGAGTATAATTACATCTTTCCCGACTGTCACTGGGCTAGCTATCTGGTTCTTTTCTGCACTGTAGCACAACAGCATAGAGGAGGAGAGATGAGGGACAATCGTAGTTTACTCATTACAGGTAAGGTTTATTTATTTACAGACCATCCCTATAATGTGGGGTTTGGAGGAACATAGAAAACAAAATGTGAGTAAAGGTCTGCTTTAACTTCAGGCAACTAACTAAAAAATTTTTTAAACTAATTTACTGTGTACTGTATAATGTTTACAAAGCCCCATCACTAGGCATACACTGCAGAAAGTATAGAGCTGGGTATCCCGCCTCCCACCATTCTCTTTCCTCCTTGTTGCTATATTGGCAACCAGAAAATCAGATTGGCTTCCTGTCCTGTACCACCCTCTCTCACTATAAGGGCTTATTTCCACTAGAGCCATGGATGGACGTGTTTTTAATTGCTTCGTGAGCAATCGTGTCCATAGAAAATGAATAGACGTGGGTAAAATCGTGTCCCTATTCACTGGGGACACGATTTTTGACCACGTCCATTGACATGAATGGATGAGGTCAAAAATCGTGTACCCAAATAGGACATGATTTTTCACTAGGGGACGCGATCGGACACGGTCCGCGATTAGAAACGCGGTAGGGTGGTGTTCAAAATCGCCCTCTAAATCACGTCTGATCGCTTAAATGGTAATTGACAAACAAGTTTCAATGGGAGCGATCAGACGCAGCGAAGCAATTCTAAATGGGTCCCTCCATGGCCAAACACTTTAGTGAAAACAAGCCCTTACTGCTGCTGTATAGAGGATTGCAAAAGACTGATACGGAGTAAAATTCTGGTAAACTTAAGCTAGGCACACACATGTAGATCTGTTAAAAGATTTGAGTACAATGAATCAACGTGCATGCTCATGGTGATTGATTGTACTCTAATCTGTTTACAAAGCTACCCGTGTGTGCTTTCCTTCGAGCGGGATCAATAGAGCCCATTCAAAGAAACTGGATTGAACGGTTTTCCAACATGTTAACATGTTACTCCATTACTTTGCATGAAGATGTGAATCTTTATCCAAAGTATAGGAACAGCCGGCTCCTGTCTCCTTCCTCCACAGCCGTCAGGCTCAGTGTAAAGGGGGGGGGGGGGAGCCAGCACTCCTCACTCCTGAAGCTGCTAATGCTGTAAAAGAGGCTGAATGGATTTCTCTTCAGCTTGTAGCCCGTGTTCTGATTCACACGCTACAAGCTGGGGAGAACGGCTCCATGTGGGGCACATTGATTTCCGTTCAATTGATTCCCGATCAATCACAGCGTAGCGTCACCACGCTGTAATTGATCGGAGGTCAATTGCACGGGAATTTACCCGTGTGTGGCTAGCTTTAGGGTTTTGCAGTGTCCATGTAAAAAGGGCAGTAGAACTGAGTAAGGAAAGTAAATCTGTACAGACACTTTTATTGCAGTTTTTTTGTATTGTTGATATTTTACTGATGATCAGCACATTGTCTCTCCTCCAAAAAAAAGAAAAGAAAAATGAATAAAAACACCTGCAGTATTTACTCAGCCAACCTTTCTTATACTATAACAGCAGAGCGTAATGTTGTCAACATTGTCATCAATATTATTGAGTGGAATAGCTACGATCCAATATAAAATGTGAACCAGAACTCCTGCATATGTGTTCTTTATTATTAAGACCTGCTATTCAATAAATGGCTCCAACAATTCCAAAAGCATGACTATAATCCTATTGGTAGCAATATGAAATAAGCAATAGTTCATCAATTATGGTTAGATCTGGTTTACTAGTAGTTGGGCCAGGTAGCCATTACCTCAACTGACCTCAGCTAACCCTCAATGTTTGAAGTTGTGTTGTTATAAACTAGCATAAAGGAAGAGAGTGAATGGCTGTTCATTAGGAAAATTGGTCAAATGGTCTCTGCTGAATAGAAGAATACTCTGTTTTTAAAATGTTTGTCGACCAAGCTCCATTTGTAGGCAACTATAACATGTGGCACTACTTGCTCAGGAGTATTTAACCCACTTAATTTAACCCACCAATAAAATACGCATTTTAGGGTGGACCATGTGCGTTTTATTGTGTGTAGGCACGACCGTGGCCATATAGTCTTTCAGCTGTGAGTGGTCACGTCTTCTCTGCCTGCCCTGCCAAGCACTGAACTTTCAGAGTCCTGTGTCCTCTGTCTGCCCATCCAGCATCTGTTCCATGTCCTTAATTATTCTAGGGATGTGCGGTAGGACATGACCATACTGCACAGACGATAGACTTGATGGTTTAGAAAGACCCTCATATTACATGGTTTTGGTAAAAAAAAAAAAGCAGATCTGAAGAAAATCTGACAGAGAAATCTAAAGGTGTATGGGGGCCCTAAGATTTAAGGCTTTACTTCCATAACTACAGTTATGACAAAAAATAAAATAAAACACCTGCGGTGTTAACTCACTCAAGCCAACCTTTTTAATGCTATAACAGAAGAACGTCAAGTTGTCAACTTTGTCAGCGATATTGTTGAGTGGAATAGCTACGATCCAATATAAAATAGAACTAGGACTACTGCATGTCTGTTCTTTATTATTAAAGTATACTATTCCATAAATGGCTCCAACAATTCCAAAAAATGTATGACTATAATACTGTTAATGAGGCAATATGAAGTAAGAAACTGTTCACCAACCATGGTTAGATCCATGTACTGGAGGTGGGCCGGATAGCCATTAACTCTAACTCAACTAACCCCAGCTAACCCTCAATGTTTGAAGCTGTGTTGTATCTAGTATAAAAGAAGAGAGCAACTCTGGTGAAATGGTCTTTGCTGAAAAGAAGAATCAATACTCCATTACCCCATTGCCCTTTTACCAAGCTTGAAGCCCCATTTGGAGACAACTTTAACATGTTGCACTACTTGCTCTCTATATTCACTCTGAATTGCCTCCCTCCATGTTCTCCTCCATCTCATGTATGCAGCATTACTTAACCCACACTTAGGCTTTGTTTCCACTTGTGTGGAAGCCGGCGGCGCGATTGCCGCCGCTAAGAACCGCCGCCGCTAAGAACCGCCGCCGCTAAGAACCGCATCTCATGTGGTTTTTAGCGGCGGCCATTCACCCCTATGGCCGTGGTCAGTGCTGGGCGGCCGCGGAATCGCGCGGACCGCCGCCTAAAAACTCGGACGACCGAGTTTTTAGGCGGCGGTCCGCGTGATTCCATGGCCGGGGACTAGCGCCATTGAATAGAATGGGCGCGGATGTGTCCGCACCGTGCGCAACCACGGGCTTCCGCTTCAAGTGGAAACAAGCCCTTAACCTTATGTAGGCCCACAGAATGTTGGCAAACGTGAGCCCAGATCAAGTATCAAAGTGATTATTGTTTATAGATCATGTGCAGGGGAGGCTTCATATATAGTAGACAACTAGATTTTGGCATTAATACCTCAGTGCTATGTAGGTTTTAAGTCTTGTGTTTCAGTTTTGTGGTGTAAATCAATTATTATTAAATAAATCAAAATACTCTTCAAAGGCAACTTCAATTGAAATTATCACATGAGAGTATGCATGTAAGGTTGTCCACTGTTTGTATACATGATAGCCATGTTATCTATATAAACCCCAAAATACTTTTTTAATATTAATTTTGTTTCCCCTCCAAAACAAACCCACCTGGTGATAATCCCGAGTATGACTGGGATGGATTTGCATTACCAAAAGTAGTAACCCCGGGATGGCCCCACATGAGCCAGTGGCCTTCTCCATTGATGTTCCTTCAAAACAGTGCCTAAACAGCGAGCAAACCACGGGCAACCACTATTGGACACACCACACCCACTTGTCCATAACGCCACCCAAGGTTTCTGGGGCTGTCTAGTGTAGGCCCAGCCAGACACTACCCAAAACGTCTTCCAAATTGTATGTAGTGGAAAAAAAAAACATACCGCAAGGTAGGTTAAGGGAAATGTTGAAAACACATGCCACATTGTTAAGCATCCAAGAAAACAGAAGACCCAAACTTAGAGGTGGCATATTTTTTGCTTTATGTACAGAGTTAGCCAAGTCTTGCATGGTCCTCTCAACAAGAGCTTAACAGGGGAAAAAATTACCTCCTGTGATGGATTAGCGGTAGAGCGGCAAGGTGCGGTACTCTGGATGGGTCCGCAGCGAAGGAAGCACAACAAACAGGTTTGCAGGTGAAAACACACAGTTGGTTTATTGGTGCAGGTCTATATACAATATGTACATCCAAGAAGGCAGAAAAGTCCAGAATAACAGCAGTCCATATAAACAGACACAGAGATCTTGCCACACAGGTACACACAGCTCCCCAGTCACACACAGGACTTGTTCAGGGTGGAGCCATTTGACTGAGCAGGTGAGGGGGTTTTATAGAGCAAAACCAACTCTAATTAGTAACAGGACACAGCTGGTCTTACCCTGCCCCAGGACCAGCAACTCCAGCTCCCTCTGCTGGTCAGATTACAAAGTACTCAGCATATTGCCTGTATCTGGGACACACATATATCCCATACTGGATACAACCAGAGGATTTGACAGGCTTCCTGTCACACTCCCTTAAGTCCTATGACCCCCTAAGTTTGAAGGATAACTTCCATAGCAGCAGTGATGACCACACAAGTCCATGATATATGGAAAACTTAGCTATAGGTGGTAAAGCTTGTGTGATGACACTACTCCAGAAACTGCCTTGCCATGGAGTGAATAGGTTACTGACGTTATCCTCCAGAATTTCCAGCATGTAGAGAATATCCATGAAAAATGCTTTCCAGCAACTGTTCTTTCCGTGCACACATTGTGAAGCCAACCATTCTTCAAAGAGATATACGCATGGTTCTGTTTAGTAATGAATTTGACTTTTTTTCTGCCAACTTCTACCAAAATCTCAATTTAACAAACATCGTTTACCTTTTACATAAATCAGACATTTACAAGAAACTGGTTTAAAATAAGAATTCATGAAATGACCTCCATTATATGTAGCATTGTTTTAAGAGGAAATATAATATTAATAAGGTGATGTTCTTGTATAGGTTCCTGGAAAATATAACTTCTAAAATTTTCCATCAACCCATTGTGATTGTAATGTAAGATTCTTTGCATTTGTTTTTCCATATGGCGTGTTACATGCTTCTGTATTTCTCAAAAATGTTAAAGCGTTCCTGAACTCAGAAACAAAAACTTTAGCTGAGCTGACAATTTCACACAAAAATTTGCATCATAAAAAGCCTCTATACAATGGTATCATCACCAAAATTGCTGGAAACGTAGAGAAGGGCTGTGGAAACATTTGCAAAAAAAAAAGTTTTTGCTCTAGCACATGCAGTTTTTTGCATAAATTAAGTTCAAAAACGTCGAGTCGAAATTCAGATAAAAAAAAAAAAATTCGGCCATCTCTAGTCATAATAGTAATAATAATTATAGACCTTACCATCACTCTGTGCCATGGAGGAGTATTAAAGGCAAATATATATATATATATATATTGTGGCAAGTTGGGGAATTGCTCGTGGGCTACAGGGATCGGGGTTCAGAAGTAAGAGGCAAAACACTGTCCTTGAACCCAAACTCAGGCATCCGCCTGTGGCTTTATTGTCCGCCAGATTTACAAAGGAAAAACAAAACAAAATGCACAGCCCGGCTGGGCGACTAGCTACCTCACTCGGGTAGCTAACTAACTATAGAATACCAGCAATACAGTTTTGTACTCACAGTACATGGAGTGCTCTGTCCTTGCTCTCAGCTTGTCTCCAGCAAGCTTGTGTATGTTTCTCTGCACACCTGGTGGCCAAGGGACCCTCCCTTCTCTTCCCTTGGCCGACTCCAGGGCCCTAAACTCCGGCTCTCACTCTGAACCAGATCAGAAACCAAACACACTGTTTTCCCTGGAGCCTTTATTGCAAAAAGTACCTGAACCTAGTTGCAATATATGCACATTCAAGCACTTTCCCATGCAAATAACGGGACACCTTGTCACAAGATACACTTCAGAACAAGGAATTCTTAGGAGAGTTTCTAGAACCACCTCTACAGTCCCAGTGTATATAAACATAGCAAATGTGATTGCCAGAATAAATGAGCTTTTTTGTTCTGCTTTATAGGATAATATAATAAGATTGCCCCACCCTGGAATTTGTCCCACCCTAGAGCCGGGTCTCTGTGGCCATTCCAAAAATCCAGACCTCACTACAGTCTCTACTTAAACAAAACTATACCGTCCGGCTTAAACTCTACTGAATGACGCCACATTCTTTTTCAACATCTATCTCCAGCTCTCTACTAAGTAAACCCTTCTATGATCACAAATTACCTAGAGGCTGAGTATTAATTATTAATTATGTATACTAGGAATAACTGAGAACATTGGCTGTTCCTGGTTTGAAATTTTTTTTTACTTGAGTTTTTATAAAGAATTAATTATCATTAGTTTAATAAAACTGGCTACAGTTTCTCTGGTTTGTTTTAGGTATTGCACAGTGATGATATTTTTTTAAGATTAGCGATAGATCAACTTTATTTTTTTCTTTAATAAAGCAAAGTTCAGTAGAATGTTTTTTTTATGACAAAATCTTCATTGTATGTTCATTAATCTGCTCCTGAGCAGCTGTAGCACCATGAGGTTCCCCTGAAATACGGCAAAGCGCTTTCTCCCTCTGGGAAGTCAGAGCAAGTGTTTCCTCTTCTAGACAAACAATGGTTATCTCTGCCTCGTGAACTTTGTTTCACTTAATGTAATGATAAAGATTCGTATTTCCAAAGGGTTGTCACTCATCGTCTACCGTCGCAGATTTATGTTACGTTTTATGTAGGGTGACAGTTTTTTATTAACTGCAATATTGCTCACGTGCCGAGCCGCAGTCAGAGGTATGAAGTTCATATGGAAAGTGAACTAGATAACAAAGGTTAAGGGATTTTTTCCAGGAAAAGTCAGACTCCAATCAAAATTAGAAAATAAATTGCGTAGTTTAGTGGGGGACTCTGTAAAACTGTTTTTAGGTTCCAGGTTTCCAGGTTAATCTGTAATTTATAAGATCCCTCTTTTTTAAATGACCCCGGTTTCAAATGGATCTCAAACAAATACCAATTATAATGTATTGCAGCTTACCAGTTTTTAGAGGTTTGTATAAAAATTACCGTAGTTATTCATGTATTTTCATCTGGTGGGAGGAGAAATGTAGCCTCCTGAAAGGCAAATGTATTATCACTGCATCATTCACTTGCACTTTTCATTATGATTACAGCCTACCCTGAAAGTTTTGACAGTAGGACAATCTAGAGCAGTGGTAGGCAACTCGTGGCTGGGGCTCCCTTCACAGTGTAAATGGTAACATTGTTTTTTTAGGAGAAAACGCAGTACTGTAAAAACATGAGTGTTCATAAACATGCAACGCACCGTGTATAGTGTGAAAGGGTCCTAAAAGTGGTGTTTTATTCATGCCATATATTGATAGTGTTATATATATATATATATATATATATATATATATACTGTCACCCTATACACGTAGAATAGCTCAAATACATGTAAAATATTCTCCATTCTGGAACATTTAGGCTTTGCCAATAAACAGAATTTCTCTGCGTAACAATGTTTTCTTTCTAACTCCTTTAAAATATTGTTAAACAATACTGTCCTATCTTTTGTGCGCTCGGAATGTAAGCAAAAGATCGAGTATCATAGCAGCAGGGAAGTCCGTTTTCCAATAAGAAGCAGCTTATCGTAAAATCAGAAGATTATTGAACGCTGAGAATGTGGAGGTTTGGATTGGTTCTGTTTTCAGCGATTCTCCAGATAAGTCTGAAATGACACACTTGCAAAGTAAAACACACAAAATAAAACACCAAGAATGTGAAAAGTATATTTTCGGAGGCATATATAGCAGTATAAAAAAAGCCGGGCTTAGAACAATAGGCCATTGTTTAGACTGTTGTATTGAACACCTGCAGATTCAGAATCTGATCTGTTTTCGGGGTGGAATCTGAGGTTTGTTTGGTTTTTGCTGTATGGAGTTTTTCTGCCGAGGCAATGACAACCGTTAAAAATAAAATTAAACGTTAAGGATGGAAAAGTAATGAGTCTTAAATCTGCATAGTAAGTTTACATGTATACAATCAGCAAATTATATTTGTAATATATTGCTTATGTCTATGATATTCTTTAAATAAAAAATGTAAATGTCATTAGCGAAGTGTATCTATGACTAGAATTTCTTTTTTGGGGGAGATAGAGTGTTTTCTTGCATTCAGAGTATCCATTAGTGCTAGTATGGCCCGCTGTCTATTTATGACCCTCCAAGGCTTTAAGTCCGGCCCCTGAAGAAGTAAGCACAATGTTTTTAGAAAGCTCCATCTAACAGAAACAAGTTACGGAGTAAGGGTACTTTGAGGGCATCTTGTGGCAAAAGAGGATATTGCAGGGGATTTTTTTTTCTATTGAAATAAGGTTTAACCTCTCTAGCAGTAAGCCCGTATCGCGCTGTTGGTACAGGCAATCAAAACTGAGTACATAGCACTCTGCTTCTTTTCCCCACGCTCCCCTCTACACAATGCGGGCCAGGATACCAACAGTGCCTCCATAACATTGAGGTCTATGGCACCGCCCACCACGCCTTTCAGCATCAGCAATGGTGCTGGATGCGGTAAGCGGGTCTGCCGTGATCCAGAATCACCATGGGCTCACCGAGAATAGTTAAGTATGCCCCACACCAGCTCGGGGTAAGTTTGTTTTAGAAAAAAAACCTGCCCCAAATTGGGTTGGGGCAAACCACCAAGGAGGTTAAAGCTCGAACAAATTAAGTAGCTGTATAAACTGCTTGACTTTTTAAGATACCATAATTAATTGTTCCAGTTTCATTGTGTATACAGTTTGTGTCCATTAAATAACTGCACGGAAACATTACTATACATCTGAAAGGTTGAAGTTAGGTGTGTGAAATTTTAACCCCCCAAAATATTGGACTCTGGTATTGGAGAGCTGGGGGCTCAGAGAAGCCCAGCTCAGAGATAGCAAAATCATAACCATATTGCAGTGCGCATGGGAAGGATTTCATGTTTTTTCCCAAACTATAGTTTCAACCCTGGCATCCTGAGAGACCCCCCTCCCTAGAAAGCATCTCAAATCCCGGGGAGAGAGAGCATTTGGGGGAGTGAGTCTCCTCTACTACTTTTTCCCCTGGACTGCCATACAGATAGGTAGATGTGCTGTGGGGGAGACATCTGGACTTTGGAAAAAAAAGATTGCGTCCTGGGTAGGTTGCCCATGCCTAAAAACCGCCACTGGATGCAAGAGTATAAGAACATTAAAAAAAGATGATTGCTCTAGCACATGTAGATTTGGCATCAATTAAATTCATATTCCGTTAAACATATTTGTTTAACATTTACCTACAACCCTCTACATTTCCAACAATTTTGGTGATGATACGATCAAGCAGGTCAAAAGCTAATGAATGAATTTCCTATATGTGGACTGCAATATCATCCCCGACTACCACCACTATTCCATGAACAATGAATATTCCATGTGGGACCTGATTTGTAGCAGTACACTGACCAGCTGGAGGGTTCAGTAGTACAACAAATGAGAGGAATTCCTCCCAGATGTATTACACTAATAGAGGAATTCATATCTGCTCATTATCATTATCATTTATGTCATATCATTGTCTTCCATTCATTTAGTAAGAATTTCCAGTGTTCTCCATTGCTAATGCAGGGATCATTTCCTTTTCCGTTTGTATCTATTACCCTCATCCTACACAACGATAGATCAGGAACGCTACTGAAAGAAAAGAGCAGGAAGAGGAGATATGACTGGAAGCAGCTGTGACAAGGGGTCACATTCTTGTCCTACAGAATAACTGAGACACACAGTACTGTAGGAGGAAGGCACAAGGTCATACAAATATATATTGTTGTTTACAGTGTGTAATGTTGTGCTGCTTAAATATGGATGGAGATAGGGTCAGGCATAACCACATGGAGTAGCTGTGTGGTCTGTTGGAGCCTTTGGGATGGCAAGTTAGACACTTCACTATCAAATGTTGAGGATCATGGGTTGTGTAGCAAAAACACAATGCAATGAATAAAGCTAGCCATACACTCTGCGATAAAAATTATGATCTATTAAAACCGACCAATGAAAGCAGTTTATCGGCCTGAAATCTGTGCAGGTCCACATGGTACAACAGATAAAATACGATTCTAATTGCCGTTTTTTTCAATCGCAAAAGTCATCGGACAAGTTGAAATTTTTTTATTGGTCTGGGAACATCGGCAAGTTTATAGTGTTTTACCGACCAATTAGTGCCGATGCTGCTTAGTTTAATTGAACTGACTGGAGAGGTTTTTTAAAGTTGTAGTGTATATTTTATTTTATGATATTAGATCGGAAATTTATTTTTTACGATCACATACATGCAGTGTAGCACCTACTAATGTCATGGTATTCATAAATTCCCAAGATTTAGTTTTTTAGCGATAGGCTTTGATGTAAAGATATATTACAATTGTATTCAAATGTATTAGTATATGTAGTATGGTAGTACACAGCATATCTACATAGTATATACTTCACATATATCTGTTGTCTGTAAACATATCAATATATATCTCTATAAATTGTTTATCTGTAATATGTATCTATCTAATATCTATGTATATAGAATAAAAATTTTATATATATATTTATTATTTTATTATTTACATTTAAATTCACTTTAAAATCACATTGTCCGATATAAACGGTGATTATTTTCAATGACATTTTCGATAAAACCAGAAAAATCAATCCAAAATTGGATTTTACTACCACATTGGATGTGGTAGTATTTTACCAAAAATTACGATCTAAAACGACTTCGACGTCGGGATAAATTGGTCTGTTTTAATAGATCGTAATTTTTATCGCAGAGTGTATGGCTAGCTTTAGGATGGAAGAGCTAATTGATAAGGATAGGAGAGGTAATGGATAAGGATGGTAGAGGTAATGGTTAATGATGGGTAGTGAAGG
>CM070036.1:13854806-13882212 GCA_036250615.1 Ptychadena robeensis | reverse complement strand
GAGAGGTAATGGATAAGGATGGGAGAGGTAATGGATAAGGATAGGAGAGATAATGGTTAATGATCGGAGAGGTAATGGATAAGGATGGGAGAGGTATAGGACACGTTTGCTTTACCTCCACCAAGTCATCTCTGTTAATATTAGGGTATCCATACACGGCCCGATTTGCACCAGATTTTTCGGCCCATTGACCACCGTGCGCGCTCCCACCGGCAGTTGCTTGACCGCAAATTCGGGTGGCCCCACCTGCTGAAATAGTCCAGGAATCTCCTGGTTAACAGAGGAGCCCGTTACTTTGACTGCCGTGCCCATTCAAAGTAATGGCTGTCACACAGCTGAGAGGCCGGCTGCAGAGGGGTGATGTCATCCCCCTGAAGTCATCCCCTGAAGTTGATCCCAACATATTACACAGCACTTTACATAGTCATATTACTAACTATCTTACAATCTAAATATGACATTGTTCCTTCCAGATATTGCCCTGGCCAAGATTCCAACCTGAGATCCATGCATAGCCAACAAGAGTGGTTACCACTAGAACCACCATGTTCTACCTTCATCCTGGTCTAGATGCTGATCTGTAGGCTTTGACTAAGTATGATAACAAATTGGAGGGCATAGTTGGGTTTAAATGTGTGAACAACAACATATCCAATATCCAAGGAAGTGAATTTAAATTACACCTTAAAAGTTTTTTTGTAACAGATCAACATTTGTTTACGTCAACAATTTTCATCATAAAACAACCACACTGAATTGTGTTGCGGCAATGCATGATTGCGTATAGATGGCCCCACATATTGGGAAACAAAAAGGTCCTTAATGGTATTATACCATATGACCTATGTGACCTACGCCCTGGTTACACTGGTTTTCCACGTACGTATGTTACTCACATCTGAAAGTACCATATTCTCAGTGGTGCTGCAGTCATGTATAAAGCCCACCCATAATATATGAAAGGTCATCTGTATCTGATAAAATCCATACTTTAGAGGCCTCCCAGCTTGTAAGTGTGACTTAATGAATACTACTCATAATATGACTTGAAATGACACCCAATATGTGGAGGAAACATCTGGAAAAGGCACATTATGAGGCCTCCTAACACTACATCCAGTGGTCATGTGACTTCTGGACCACATCTCAGCCTTGAAGGTTCCAAGTATGTCCTTATCTGTTTTTATTACATCAAATATCTTCACACCCACTCTGTAAGGGGAGCACGCGGTACCCTGAAATCATGTAACGCCCCATAAATCCGGTTTCGACAAAAGCACTAATAAAATGCAAACGCGTATAGGATACAATGCCGCCGAGGATGATAAAAATGTGATGGAATAATGCAAACCGTCTTTATTTAAAGGCAAGTTAGTTGTATTAAGACTTTATACAGAGCAGCTGAACACCAAGGTGAAACACATATGTATTATGAAACACATACTGTATACAAAGAGTTGTATTTCTGTCCGTCCACTCCGAGGCTTACACAGCTCTGTCATACAGCTCCTGTTTCTTAATACAGCTTAATAACAACCTTTTGCAACTTTATTTTTATAATGTGTGTCTCCCTGCATCTGTGTGTCTGTGTATCTCTATGTGAATGATGCAATGTCTCTTCGTGAGTGTAGTGTGTGTCTCTTTGGATTTAATGAATATTTCTGTATGATTGATGTGTATCTCTATATAAATGATAATTGGTTTTGTATGATTTCTGTATGTATATACGTATATCAGTGTATATATGATCAGGGGTGTGCATAACTTTTTAGTAAGCTCCTCAGATGAGTACCAGGAGATGGTTTTTAGTACCTCACCCCATATGTAGGGTGGTCTTCCTCACTTTCTGCCTCACTGTCCTCTCTGTCAGCTTCCTGCATGGTAGATTCTGCTGCAGATGGACCTCCCTGTTCCTGATTGATCCTCCGATTAGCTGTCTCCATCCACAGGTCACCAGCTGGCTTTGGCTCACATGTAACTCTCACAGTGCGTTTGAACCCCCAGATAGCAACTAACCCCTGAGACTACCTGCAGTCCAAATGTCAACCTTTCATATATTCCAGCTGTCACACAGTGCTTTTCTCTTGTCATATTTTACCCTTACCCTCCTCTGACTTTCATCCCCAGATCTCAAACACCATTAGAAGTCCAAATTTTTTTGGGGATTATTAATTTACATTCCCAGTTTCACACCCCTAACTGCAACCTTTCATAGTTATTCATATTTCCCTGCAGTTATCCAAGTGACATAAATTATATACATGTAACATTTAGCTGCAACATACCACAACATAAACACCACAACCACAAACCACACCTACACCAGCTCAATGGGTACATCAACCCATTCCACTTGAATCCACTTGGGCACTGCCAGGGACCCGACAACGAAAAGGAAAAAGAAAACAAGTACAAAAAACAGCAGTACAATAAATAAACCCAGACAAAAAAATCCAACCCCACCCCTGCACCCCAAATACCCAACAAAAGGAACAAACAGTTCGGGTGGGCAGAGATCTGATCTGAAAGGGGCAGCGTCACTTCCAGCCCTCTATTTTGTGTCCTCTGGTCCGATGACGTCACTTCAAGCCTCCCGAGTCTTACACCACCCCCATTGAGGGACCCGTTTGCCAGGCTTGCTCTGGCTGCGGGTGATAATACTGCCTATGCTCCCACACATATAACTATTTATAAAGTTTGAGCACCCCTGCACTAAGCAATTCCAAAACTGATGAAAAAGTGTTGCTATGCTTTATAACTGTGGAAGACTTGAGGCAAAGGACGGGGTGCTACAGTACATTTTGAATCATGAATAGCTTATACAACGTCTTTGTACAGGATGGGAAGGGGGATCATACTAAAATAATTACACACGGCGTGAAGCAGATTACATCAAACGGACCAAATATGAGAAGCATTTAAAGTCTTCAGTTTCTTTGAAGATGTGTGAGTGATCTTCTAACCACATGGCCATTCCTATTATCTGCTTCAGATTTAATTACTGTACAGCAGACATGGATTTTTAGTTTTAGTATTAAAAGTCAGAATGGTTTAACTTTATAAATTAAATTGTCTTGCTTGCTTGGAATTATTGATACTCAATGGCTTATTTGTTTTGGGTTCCTAAAGGAGCTGGCACGATGGCGTAGCATTCCACAAATCAACAAAAGTATACTTAACTGCTGTTCTCTGGAATCATGTGAGAGATTCCATATTTAGTTGCCAGGCTTTCAGGGGTTATTTCAGTGTAATATCACAAGTGACCACTGGGGGTGCCAAATAATCTTGTGTGTATTTTTCATTCATAGGTTCATCAGGGGTTTGACTGTCAATGCTTTCAGAGATGTTGAGTTTTCACCACCCCACGCAGAGCTGCATCAGGGGGGGGGGGGGGCTGCGAGGGACATACTGTTTTTTTTTTTGCTGCCTTTCCAATGTTCCAATGTACAAAACAGTTCTGATTAAAAAGAGAGACAGATAATTTCAACATCTGTAGTGTTTCCACCTATAAATGTCAGCTTTGGTCTTTTAGAAGCCTATCATGTACTGTACATACTCAAGTGGAACCATAAATGTGCTGGGGGAAAAGAGCAATTCGACTGAAATATCAGAGTAATATGAGCAAGCATACCGTTTTTAAAAATACCTTGTTTTCCCTACTATACGACGCACCGGACCATAGGATGCACACAGTTTTTAGAGCAGAAAACCAGAAAAAAAATATTTAATAAGTTTTCACATCAATTGGAATAATGCAATGGATTAAATGATTGCAATAATCAATTCAGCCAGTAGATGTCACTAGCAGCAGCAGTACACTCACAGCACAGCACAACATCATCCTTCTCACTGACTGGGAGGAGGGGGGGGGCAACAGCTGCAGAGTCTCTCCTCTGCTCTCCTCTACTGATCTTCCTGTGTCCGTGGAAGCTGCAGTGGACAAGGACATGGAGAGAGGGATAGGTGGCAGTTCATCTATCCCTCTCTTCATTGCTTATGCCAGCAGGGCTCTGTTGGAATAAGCAATTATACAGTTAAGATGGGAGATCCGGACACCGGACAGCTCATGGCTAATCTAATCTAAAAAAAGTGCACCATGTGCGTAACACCCAGGAGGTTAAGCAAGTTTGGCCATATTTCAAGAACACGCATCTCTGCAGAGGGTTCATTCATTTTAGATATGGGTCAGATGGGGAAAAATTGTTGATGAGAAGTAGCCTGAGGGGCTCAGAACCTTTGCTGACTGTCATTGTTCTAAATATCATTATATTGTAGCCATATCTATAATATGAAGCAGACAAGGAAGCACTTGACGGATATATTAAATAAACAATATCCTACTATTCATCAGCATATCGCTTCTGACCAAATCCATTTCAGAAGATGTATGGTTTGAGAGCTGTCACATAAAAATTTCCAGACATGATTACAGGTAATGTATGGGAAATTGATTGCCTCAACCACACAATACTTATAATTTATTAAAAATTCCACAAACAGTTGTGGGAAAAATGAATTCTGTACAGCAGCTTCTTGCTGCATGTACTATACCGAGAAAAATGATTAAAATATACATATTTCAGAGCTGGAAATCTCCCCTTGACATGCGAAAATGAATAAAAATGTCACACTATTGTTATAAGAAAATCACAGTTAGTTGGCCGAGCTGTCCTGTCAAATCTGTTGTGCAGATTGTATGATTTCTGTTACATAGTAATATGTGTCTATCTACATCTGCTTTCTGAAAGAAGGCTTTTAAGGCCAATCGAGAAAAAAATAAATAAAGCAAAAGGGCTTCATTTATGGCAGCTGAACTCTTTCTAAAATCTATTGGAACCTTGATATTTTTCCAGTTGAGTTTCCCTGAGGTCTTGTAATTACTCTTGGTTGGTCTCTCGACATATGTAGTGCTTGTACTTCTTGGCGGTTGGACTTTTTTTTTTGTGAAAGCACATAGAAAGAATATGAATTTTTTTTAAAAATAATTAGAATTGTTCTAGTAATAGGGAAGCAAACTAGATGTTACGTTTGGTAGTTGTGGATAATGTTCTATATATTGGCTGCTGTGAGAATGAAGCTTTGTCTCTTTTAATTGTTTGGATTAGATGACATTCAGAAGCATGTTCTTATATAGTACTTGGTTTGGTTGAATGTTTCTGCAATGGGATAGAGTAAAGAAGGTCTTTTGCTTGCACCATAGCAATATTTTGCTGGTCTGGGTTGCCCTCTGTAGGGTCCAATATTTAGCTTAGTTGTCTTCCAGTGCACAAGCTTCTTACTACTAAATTCAAATAATAAGGCTATGTCTCCACCACAGCATTAGTTATAGTACTAGTTATAATTTCACTTATTGCAGTGCCATTATAACTAGTGATAAGTAGTATAGGCAATATTCGAATTCACAACATTTCTCAAATTATTCTCTAAATGTTCTAAGCAAATTCACAAACTTGAGAACTGCTGTCCATTATAACAGGATTGGTAATGAGATTCATTGCAAAAAGCAATGTGTGTTGTCATGGCGGCATCTAGTGGCAGAATGCCAAATTGCGCCTGCGGTGTTATCTTATGAAACAACACACAATTTGCTAAATCTTTGAGAAAATCAGCATTTGTACATGCGAAAATTGCACGGTATTTTCCCCAGTATCTCGAATATTATTATAAGAATAATATTACCAAGATATAGCACTATATCATAATCTTCGCAAATTCTTCAAGTGCCGATATTCCAAATAAAAATTTGCGATTTGAATATTCACACCATTATATAACATAATGGTACCCAGTACCCCAGCAGCTGTGGTTGTGCATTCCACAGTGTATTAATATTTAATAAAACAAATGGAGGGGAATCGCAACAAACTTACAGGATTCATAATGTGAAAGATCCCACAATCTAATTTCAGTTTGCAGTTGTATGTCAGTGACAGTGATTCTTCAGTGACATCTCCACTTTCACTTTCTGCATCACTAACCACATTCAGACCTCCCAATTAAGGTTTGAATCTAGTTGGGGCTATGACAAACCATTAATTCTAGCAGTTATATCACATCAGGGCATCTGTATATGAAGCAGAGTTCCAGCATCACCAGTAGATGCTTTCCAGAATCTCAAGTCCTAAGTGGAGGTCCTCTATTAATTGATTGCTTAAGGTAAAATTGCTTACAGGTAACATTGCTTACAGGTAACATTGCTTACAGGTAACAAGCCTCCTCCCCCCAACATCTCACTTACAGTTAATAACACAGTCATCTCCCCCATTCCACAAGCTCGCTGCTTGGTGCACCTTCGACTTCGAACTCTCCTTTACTCCCCACATTCAGAACATCGCTAGATCCTGATCCTCCACTCCATCTCCGCAACATCTCCAAAATCCGCCCTTTCTCTCCCCAGAGACCACCAAAGTCCTGGTACACGCTCTCATCATCTCTCGTCTGGACTACTGTAAGTCATCCTCTCTGGTCTCCCTCTAACAAAACTGTCCCCTCTTTCAGTCCATCATGAATGGGCTGCCAGAATCATTCACTCCTCTAACCGCTCCTCATCTGCTGCTCCTCTCTGCAAATCTCTACAACTGGCTTCCAGTTGTCCAGAGAATCAAATTTAAAGTCCTGTGCCTTGCTTTTAAATCACTCCACCCCCCGTCCTCCTTACATCTCAACCTGGTACACCAAATACACCCCTAAACCGCCCTCTCCGCTCCTCCAGTGACCTTCTAATGACATCCCCACTCATAACTTCATCCACACGCAAGGCTTCAGGACTTCTCTAGGGCCGCTCCTACTCTATGGAACTCTCCTCTCCCCGTCCCATTAGACTTGCTCCTACTTTTGGCACTTTTAAAAACCCCTAAAAACCACTCTTCAGTCTGGCCGTACCATCTTCTCTTTCCTAACATCACCACCATACCAGTCCCATCCCCCCACCTATTGTATACTCTGTTCCCCAACCTATTAGACTGTAAGCCCAAACCGGGCAGGGTCCCCTATTCCTCCTGTGTCAATTACCTGTACCTGTGTGTTATTGTGTGTTGTATCTCCACTCTAATGTATTGTACAGCGCGCTGCGTAATCTGGTGGCGCTATATACATAAATGATAATAATAATAATAATAATAATAATAACATTGCTATGCTCATTAAAGAGGGTTCCTAGGCGGTTTTAATTTAATCTTTTGAGCAGAATTCAGCTGTGTTAAGCCATTTGTTTTTTCAGTTATAACGCTTTTTAATTGGTGTCCCCATTATTTTCACTTGCGTCTTATTGCTATGAAAGCCCTGTGGACCATGCACAGTTGAATGCATTGTATACAACCCTCCATATGCAAGTTGTTGATTGCTATACATGAAATGCTTGAACAGGCCCAATACATTTACATAATAGAAGTTTATGAAAGAGCGGAATTTATGTATTCAATGGACCAAACATCATTTACGGTCACGCATGTGTGAACCACACCAAGAGTGAGAAGTGCCATGTACAGGGAATAGTTGGTATTTCATTTTGTAACACTTTGAGCTAATTTAATAAAACTACAGAAAAGAATGGGAAATCATGGCCATTACCCAATCATAAATCCAGAATAAGAGATTGAATAGTATGAGCCATGTCTTTAATTATGTGTGTTCGTTTTCCTTCTGGTTTTATAAAACACTCTTTATATATTGTAATTCAGTATCACCTTTAATATTTATTAAACAGTGTGAGGTGTTGTTTTTGGAGTTTATCAATAAAAAAAAACCCAATGATCTACTAAATAAAAATTATGCAACGTATAGCAAAAATCAGGTTTCTGTGTTTGCTGAAATTAGATACGTGAAATATAACTGCTCATTAGTAGTGATGAGCAGCATAGGCAATGTTCGAATTTTGCAATATTTTGTGAAGTGAGCATAATGTGGCGGTATTTACAACACAAAGGGGCGTGTTCTTGCACTACAGTGATAATGCGCCGCCTTTTCTCGTATAGGCTGCACGTATTGTACGCGTCATCATTGTACATGTCACATCATTGTAAACAATGGGCCAAGGCTTGCACAACCAATACGCCCAGCAAAAGCCTGATATGTGTAACAGTTTTTAAGCCCATGTCCCATAACAACAAGGCACTCTGTTTTGAAAACAAAGCAGAATGTGCATGCCGCTTTTTTAGCACGAAGGTGGGCACTGTCCCATTCAGTAGAATGGGAATTATCCTAGCTATGTAGTGGACACAAGGCCTTAGCATTTATCTGTTCTATTAAAGGAGCAGAGGAAGATAATTTGCCAGATGTCGTTGAAGCAAGGTATATTCAAAAAAGGATCCCATTGCTATACTCTCTAAAAACCTAAAACCACCATTAATCAAGCAGCGAAGAATAAGGGCATGCGGGGGTCAGGGAGGATATTGAATGACAAAGTTTAAACCTCAATTCTTAACCCTCAATTGGAGATGACATATCCAAACTATTGGATAGATGTGGTAGGATAGCCATAGAATAGTCCACTTCATACTACATATCTTAACCCCAGCTAACCCTCACTGTTTGAAGCTGTGTTGTCTCTAGTTAAAGAAGAGAGCAACTCTGGTGAAATTGTCTTGGCTGAAAAGAAGAATCAAACTCCATTCCCCATGCCCTTTTAAACAAGCTTGAATCCCCATTTTGGAGACAACTTTACATGTTTGCACTAACCTTGCTCTCTATAATTTCACTCTGATTGCCGTCCCCCAGTGTTCTCCTCCATCTCATGCATGCAGCATTACTAACCCCACTTAGGCTTTGTTCACTTGTGTGGAAGCCGGCGGCGCGATTTGCCGCCGCTTAAGCACCCCCGCCGCCCTAGGAAAACAACCCGCCGCCGCTAAAACCGCATCCATGTGGTTTTTAGCGGCGGCCATTCACCCCTATGGCCGTGTCAGTGCTGGGCGGGCCGCGAATCGCGCGGAGCCGCCGCCTAAAACTCGGACGCCGAGTTTTTAGGCGGCGGTCCCGCGGATTCCATGGCCGGGGACGTAGCGCCATTGAATAGAATGGCGCGGTGTGTCCTCACCGTGCGCAACCACGGGCTTTTTTTTTCCGCTTCAGTGGAAACAAGCCCTACCTTAGTAGGCCACAGAATTTGGCAAACGTGAGCCCAGATCAAGTATCAAATGTGATTATTGTTTATTATAGATCATGGTGCAGGGGAGGCTTATATGATTAGTAGACAGCTAGATTTTGGCATTATACCTCAGTGCTATGTGTTTTAAGCTTGTGTTTCAGTTTTTGGTGTAAATCAATTATTATTAAATAAATCAAAATAACTCTTCAAAGGCAACTTTCAATTGAATTATCACCTGAGAGTTGCAGTAGGTTTTGTTGTCCACTGTTTGTATACCTGATAGCCATGTTATCTATATAAACCCCAAAATACTTTTTAATATTAATTTTGTTTCCCCTCCAAAAACAAACCCACCTGTGATAATCCCGAGTATGACTGGGATGGATTTGCATTACCAAAAGTATACGCCCGGGATGGCCCCACATGAGCCATAGGCCCTTCTCCATTGATGTTCCTTCAAAACAGTGCCTAAACAGCGATCAAACTCAGACCGACGGGCAACCACTATTGAACACACCACCAACCCACTTGTCCATAACGCCACCCCAACCCAAGGTGTTCTGGGGCTGTCTAGTGTAGGCCCAAGCCAGACCACGACCCAAAACGTCTTTCCAAATTTGTTGTATGGAAAACAAAAACATACGCAAGGTAGGTTAGGGAAAGTTTGAAAACACATGCCAAACATGGTTAAGCATCCAAGAAAACAGAAGACCCAAACTTAGAGGTGGCATATTTTTTTGCTTATGTACAGAGTTAGCCAGTCTTGCATGGTCCCCTCTCAACAAGAGCTTAACAGGGGAAAAAATTACCTTACCTCCTGGGATGGATTATAGCGTAGAGTCGGCAGGGTGCGGTACTCTGATGGTCCCGCAGCGAAGGAAGCCAACAACGGTTTTGGCAGGTGAAAACACACAGTGGTTTTATTGTTGTGCAGGTCTTATATCACAAATGTGACAATCCAAGAAGGCAGAAAAGTCAAAGAATAACAGCAGTCCAGGATAAAAACAGACACAGAGATCGTGCCACACCAGGTACACACAGCTCCCCAGTCACACACAGTGACTTGTTCAGGGTGGATCCATTTGACTGACAGGTGAGGGGGTTTATAGAGCAAAACCAACTCTAATTAGTGAACAGGACACAGCTGTGTCTTACTCGCTGCGCCCCAGGACGCAGCAACTCCAGCTCCCTCTGCTGGGCAGATACAAAGTACTCAGCATATCATATTGGGCCTGTATCTTCTGGGACACCATATATCCCATACTGGATACAACCAGATGATTTGAACAGGCTTCCTGTCACACTCCCTTAAGTCACTAGACCCCCTAAGTTTGAAGGATAACTTCCCATAGCACAGTGATGACCCACAAGTCCATGATATATGGAAAACTTAGCTATAGGTGGTAAAGCTTGTGTGATAACACTACTGACTCCAGAAACTGCCTAATGCCATGAGTGAATAGTTACTGACTATCCCCAGACTTTCCAGCATGTAGAGAATATCCCTGAAAAATGCTTTTTCCAGAAACTGTTCTTCCGTGCACACATTGTGAAGCCTACCCATTCTTCAAAGAAGGATATAACGCATGGTTCCTGTTTAGTATGAATTTGACTTTTTTTTTCTGCCAACTTCTACCAAAAATCTCAATTAACAAACATCGTTTACCTTTTACATAATCAGAGACATTTAACAAAGAACTGGTTTTGAAAAATAAGAAATTCCATGAATTGACCTCCATTATATGTAGCATTGTTTTAATAGGAAAATATTAATATAATAAGGTGATGTTTCTTGATAGGTTCCTGAAAACTATAAACTTCTAAAATTTTTCCATCACCCTTGTGATGTAATGTAAGATTCTTTGCATTTGTTTTTTTTTCCCATATGGCGGGTTACATGCTTCTGTTCATTTCTCAAAATGTTTAAAGCGTTCCTGAACTCAGAAACAAAAACTTTAGCTGAGCTTACAATTTCACACAAAATTTGCACATAAAAAGCCCTCTATACAATGGTATCATCACAAAAATTGCTGGAAACGTAGAGAAAGGGCTGTGGGAAACTTTGCAAAAACAAAAAGTTTTTGCTCTAGCACATGCATTTTTTTGCATAAATTAAGTTCAAAAACGTCGAGTCGAAATTCCAGATACAAAAAAAAAAATTCGGCCCTCTCAGTCATAATAGTAATATATTATAGACCTTACCATCACTCTGTGCCATGGAGGAGTATTAAATGCAAATATCTTATATATATATATTGTGGCAGTTGGGGGAATTGGGGCTCGTGGGCTACAGGGATCGGGGTTCAGAGTAAGAAAGGCAAACACTGTCCTTGAACCACTCAGGCAATTCCGCCTGTGGCTTATTGTCCGCGCAGATTTTACAAAGGAAAAACACAAACAAAATGCCAGCCCTCTGTGCGACTAGCTACCTCATCCTGGTAGCTAACTATACTATAGATACAGCAATCAGTTTTGTACTACATACATGGAGGTGCTCTGTCTTGCTCTAGCTTGTCTCCAAGCAAGCTTGTTATGTTTCTCTGCACACCTGGTGGCCAAGGGAACCCCCCTTCTCTTTTCCCTTGGCCGACTCCATGGGCACTAAACGCCGGCTCTCGACTCTGAACCAATCAGAAACTCAACACAGTACCTGTTTTCCCCTGGAGCCTTTATTGCAAAAAGTACCTGAAAACCTAGTTGCATATATGCACTTCAAGGCACTTTCCCATGCAAATAACGGGACACCTTGTCACAAAGATACACTTTCAGAACGGATTCTTAGGAGAGTATTCTAGAACCACCTCTACATCCCAGTGTATTATAACATAGCAAATGTGATTGCCAGATAAATGGAGCTTTTTTGTTCTGCTTATATGAAATATAATAAATTTGGCCCCACCCTGGAATTTTTCCACCCTAAGAGCCGGTCTCTGTGGCCATTCCAAAATCCAGACATCACTACAGTTCTACTTTACAACAAAACTATAAACCGTCCGGCTTAAACTAACTCTAACATGATGACGCCAGCATTCTTTTTCAACATCATCCTCAGCTCTCTACTCACGTAAACCCCTTCTATGAGCACAAATTAACCTATAGGCTGAGTATTAATTATGTAATTATGTATACTAGTAATAACTGAGAACATGGCTGTTCCTGTTTGAAATTTTTTTTTACCTTGATTTTATAAAAAGAATTAATATATCAGTATTTTAATAAAACGGCTACATTTCTTCTCTTCTCTGGTTTGTTTTTAGGTATTGCACAGTGATTGATATTTTTTTAAGATTACGAGATAGATCAACTTTATTTATTTTTCTTTATAAAGCAAAGTTTCAGTAAATGTTTTTTTTAAATGACAAAATCCTTCATTGTATGTTCATTAATCTGCTCCTGGGCAGACTGTAGCACCATGAGGTTCCCCGAATAACGGAAGCGCTTCTCTCCTTTTCTCCCTCTGGGAAGTCAGAGCAAGTGTTTCTTTCCTCTTCTAGACAAACCAACAATGGTTATCCTCTGGCCCTCGTGAACTTTGTTTTCACTTAATGTAATGATAAAGTTCGTATTTCCAAAGGTTTGTCATCTCGTGCCTACCGTCGCAGGATTTATGTTACGTTTTATGTAGGGTGACAGTGTTTTTTATTAACTGCAATATTGCTCACTGCGACCGCAGTCAGAGGTATGAAGTTATATGGAAAGTGACTAGTAACAAGGTTAGGGATTTTTCCAGGAAAGTCAGACTCCAATCAAAATAGAAAATAATTGCGTAGTTTTTATGGGTGACTCTGTCAAACTGTTTTTAGGTTCCAGGTTCCAGGTTGAATCTGGTTAATTTATAAGATCCCTCTTTTTTAATGACCCCGTTTGCAAATGGATCTCAACAAATACCAATTATAATGTAATTATTGCAGCTTACCATTTTTTGAGGTGTGTTATAAAAATTACCGTATATTCATGTTTTTCATCTGGTTGGGGAGAAATAGTAGCCATCCTGAAAGGCAAATGTATTATCACTGCATCATTCACTTGCACTTTTCATTTATGATTACAGCCTACCGCTGAAAGTTTTGACAGTAGGACAATCTCGAGCAGTGGTAGGCAACTCGTGGCTGTGGCGTCTCCCTTCACTTGAAATGGTAACAATGTTTTTTTAGGAAAAACGCAGTACTTACTGTAAAAACATGAGTGTTTCAGAAACATGCAACGCAACCGTGTATAGTGTGAAAGGGTCCTAAAATAGTGGTGTTTTAATTCATTCCATATAATGATAGTGTTATATATATTATATATAATTTAATATATATAATATACTGTTCAACCACCCTATACACGTAGAATAGCTCCAAATACATTAAACTATTCTCCTTCTGGAACCTTTAGGCTTTGGCCAAAACAGAATTTCTCTGCGTAAACAATGTTTTTTTTCTTTCTAACTCCTTTAAAATTATTGTTAAAACAATACTGGTCTCTATCTTTTGTCGCCTCGGAATGGGTTTAAGCAAAAGATCGAGTATCATGCACAGGGAAGTCGTTTTCCATATACAAGCAGCTTATCGAAAATCATAAGATTTTGAACGCTGAGAATTGGAGGTTTGGGGATTGTTCTGTTTTCAGCGATTCTCCAGGATAAGTCGGAAATGACACCCTTCAAGGGACAAGTAAAACCACAAATAAAACACCAAAAGGTGAAAAGTATATTTTTCGGAGGCATATAGCGCAGTATAAAAAAAAATCCGGGCTTAGAACCATAGGCCATTGTTTATACTGGTGTTATTGACACCTGCAGATTCAGAATCTGACTGTTTTTCGGGGTGGAAATCTGAAGGTTTGTTTTGTTTTTGGTGCTGTATGGAGTTTTTCTGCCGAGGCAAATGACAACCGTTAAAATAAAATTAAACGTTAAGGATGGAAAAGTACTGAGGAGTCTTAAATCTGCATAGTAAAAGTTTACATGTATACAATCAGCAAATTATATTTGTAAATTATTGCTTATGTCTATGATATCTTTAAATAAAAAATGTATAATGTCAATGAGCGAAGTGTAATCTATACTGAATTTCTTTTGTTGGGGGAGATAGAGTGTTTTTCTTGCATTCAGAGTCATCCATTAGTGCAGTAAATTGGCCCGAGTCTATTTATACCCTCCACGGCTTTAAAGCTCCGTCCGGCCCCTAAGAAGTGAAGCACAAGGTTTTTAGAAAGCTCCATCTAACAGAAACCAAGTTTAAGAGTAAGGGTACTTTGAGGAATCTTGTGGCAAAAGAGGATATTGCAGGGGATTTTTTTTTCTATTGAGAAAAGGTTTACACCTCTCTAGCAGTAAGCCCGTATCGCGCTTTGGTACACGCAAGGCATCAAACTGAGTAACATAGCACTCTGCTTCTTTCCCCACGCTCCCCTCTACACAATGCGGGCCAGGATACAACAGTGCCGCCATAACATTGAGGTCTATGGCACCGCCCACCACGCCTTCAGCATCAGCAATGGGTGCTGTGATGCGGTAAGCGGGTTGCGTGTCCAGAATCCACCATGGGCTCACCGAGATGTTAGTGCCCACACCAGCTCTGGGTAAGTTTTGTTTTAGAAAAAAACCGCCCCCAAAATGGGTTGGGGCAAACCACCAAGGAGGTTAAAGCTCGAACAAATTAAGTAGCTGTAATAAACTGCTTGACTTTTTAAGATACCATAATTAATTGTTTCCAGTTTTCATTGTGTATACAGTTTGTGTCCATTATAACTGCAAAACGGAAACATTACTAGACATCTGAAAGGTTGAAGTTAGGTGTGTGAATTTTAAACCCCCCAAAATATTTGGACTGCGGTTATTGGGAGAGCTTGGGGGCTCAGACGAGAATCCCAGCTCAGGATAGCAAAAAATCATAAGCCATATTTGGCGAGTGTCCGTGCGCATGGTAATGATTTCAATGTTTTTTTTTTTCCCAAACTATAGTTTCAAAACCCTGGCATCCTGAGAGACCCCCTGCCCTCCCCTAGAAAGCAGCTCAAATCGCCGGGGAGAGAAGAGCTTTGGGGGAGTGAGTCCTCCTCTCTCTACTTTTTTCCCCTGGACTGCCATACCAGATAGGTGATGTTGGCTGTGGGGGAGACATCTGGACTTTGGAAAAAAAAGATTGCGTCCTGGGTAGGTTGCCCATGCTAAAAACGCGCCACTGGATGTCAGAGTATAAAACATTAAAAAAAATATATTGCTCTAGCACTGTAGATTTGGTCTCATTAAATTCATGTTCGTTAAACATATTTGTTTAACATTTACCTACAACCCTCTACATTCCAACAATTTTTGGTGATGATACGATCAAGCAGGTCAAAGCTAATGAATGAATTTCCCTATATGTGGACTGCAATATCAGCCCGACTACCACCACTATTCCATGAACATGAATATTTCCATGTGGGACCTGATTGTCCAAGTACACTTACCATCTGGAGGGTTCATAGTACAACAAATGATAGAATTCCTCCCAGATGTATTACACTAATAGAGGAATTCAATATCTGCTCATTATCATTATCATTTATGTCATATCATTGTTCTTCCATTCATTTAGTAGAATTTCCAGTTGTTCTCCATTGCTAATGCAGGGGATCATTTCCTTTTCCGTTGGTATCTATTACCCTCATCCTACACAACGATAGATCAGGAACGCTACTGAAGAAAATAGCAGGAAGAGGGATATGACTGGAAAGCAGCTGTGACAAGGTGTCACATTCTTGCCTACTAACAGAATAAAACTGAGACCCACGTACTGTAGGATGAAGGCAGGGGTCAACGGTTCTACCAAATATATATTGTTTGTTTACAGTGTGTATGTTGGCTGCTTAATATGGAATGGAGATAGGGTCAGAAAAATAACCACATGGAAGTAAAGCTTGTGGGTCCGTTGGAGCTTTGGGATGCAATTAGACACTTCACTATCAATGTTTGAGGCTCATGGTTTGTGTATGCAAAAACACACTGCAATGACTAAAGCTAGCCATATCACTATGCGAATAAAAATTAGGATCTATTAAAACGCGACCAATGAAAGCAGTTTATCCGGCCTGAAATCTGTGCAGGTTCACATGGTACAACATAAAATACGATTCTAAGCGTTTTTTTTCAATCGGCACAAGTCATCGGACAAGTTGAAATTTTTTTATTGGTCGGGGGAACATCGGCAAGTTATAGGGTTTTACGACCACTTCGTGCCGATGCCCTCGGCTTAGTTTTAATTGAACTGACTGGAGAAGGTTTTTTAAAGTTGTAGTGTATATTTTATTTTATGATATTATAATATTATTTTTTACGATCACACACATGCAGTGTAGCACCTACTAATGTATGGTATTCATAAATTCAAGATTTCGTTTTTTTTAAGCGTAGGCTTTGATGTAAAGATATTTACAAGTTGTATTCAAAGTTTGGTATATGTAGTATGGTAGTACCAGCATATCTACATGTATCTACTTTCACATTATCTGTTGTATGTAAACATATCAATATATATCTCTATAAATATTTTTATCTGTAATATGTATCTATCTAATATCTATGTCATATAGAATAAAATTGTATATATATTTTATTATTTATTATTTACATGTAATTCACTTTAAAATAACCTTGTCCATATAAACGGCGATTATTTTCGATACATTTTCCGATAAAACCAGAAAATCAATCCAAAATTTGCTTTTCGCATGTGGTAGTATTTTATACACCAAAATTACGATCTAAAAAAAACGACTTCGACGTCGGGATAAATTGGTCTGTTTTAATATATCGTAATTTTTAATCGCAGAGTGTATGGCTAGCTTTAGGATGGAAGAGCTAATTGATAAGGAATAGGAAAGAGGTAATGGATAAGGATGGTAGAGGTAATGGTTAATGATGGGCATTTGATGGCCGGACAGTTCGGCCACGAACAAGCATGTTCGCCCTCCCCTCTCGCCAATCGACAGGGGGGTGTTTGACCTCGCCCTGTTTCGCCGGCGAGAAGGAGCCCTCTATTCGTTCCTCGGTGGTCATTCTAGGCACAAAGATCCGCCGGCAGGAAGAATATTTCAACTGAAGACTAGACCGGGTAGAGAACCCAGTCCTTTCAGTCAAAAACCGGCTCGCAAACCCGGATGTGACGTCAGGAACTATGCGCTGGGTGGGTTTTTCTGATTCAAATTCCCCCACCTATATGCGGGGAATTTGAATCTGTCCGCTCCCCCCCGCCCGTATCGCGGACTGACACGGCCGAAGTTCGCCATCACTAATGATGTTAGAGTAATGGTTATGATGAGGAGAGGTACTGGGTACATGATGGGAAAGGTATTGGTTACTGATGGGAGAGGTAATGGTTCACTATGGGAAAGGTATGTTAATGATGTGAGAGGTAATGGCCCTGGCTGGGACGCGGTCATGGATCGTATGGGAAGCGGTTCCTGGATACGGCTGGGCGAGGTCATGGATACGATCGGAGAGATACTGTTCATCTCGTCGAGGTCATGGAACGGAATGGGAGAGTATAGGACACGTTTTCTTTACCTCCCACCCATTCATCTCTGTTATATTAGGGTTATCCTACACGGCCCGATTTGCACCAGATTTTTCGGGCCCATTTACCACCGTGCGCGCTCGCCACCCGGCAGTTTCTTGACCGCAATTCGGGTGGCCCCCACCTGCTGAAATCGCCAGGAATCTCCTGGTTAACAGAGGCCCGTTACTTTGACTGCCTGTGCCCATTCAAAGTAGATGGCTGTCCCACAGCGAGAGGCCGGCTGCAGAGGGGGTATGTCATCCCCCGAAGTCTCCCCTGAAGTTGACCCAACATATTACCACAGCACTTTACATAGTCATTATTCTAACTATCTTACATCTAAATATGACATTGTTTCCGTCCCTATATTGCCCCTTGCCAAGATTCCCATCCAACCGAGATCCATGCTAGCCCAACAAGAGTGGTTACCACTAGAACCACCATGGTTCTACCTTCCATCCTGGTCTAGATGCTGTCTGTAGGCTTGACTAAGTATGATAACAAATTGGAGGTGCATAGTTGGTGTTTAAATGTGTGAACAACAACATATCCACTAATCCAAGGAAGTGAATTTACATTACAACAACCTTAAAATTTTTTTTGTAACAGATCAAATTTGTTTACGTCAACAATTTCATCATAAAACAACCACCTGAATGTGTTGCGGCAAATGCAGGATTGCGTTAGATGTCCCCACATAATTGGGAACAAAAGGTCCCTTAATGGTATTATACCATATTAACCTAGTGTGGACCTACGCCCTGGTTCACACTGGTTTTCCACGTACGTAATGTTTACTTCACATCTGAAGTACCATATATATTCTCAGTGGTGCTGCAGTCATGTATAAGCCCCACCCATAATATATGAAAGGTCTCTTTATCGATAAATCCATACTTTAGAGGCCTCCACTTGTAAGTGTTAACTACGATAACTACTCATATATGACTTGAAATGACCCCCAATTGAGGAAACTCTGGAAAAGGCCATTGTGAGGCCCCAACACTACATCCAGTGGTCATGTGACTTCTGGAACCACAATCTCAGCCTTGAAGGTTCACAGTATGTCCCTTATCTGGTTTTATTACAACACAATTATCTTCACACCCACTCTGTAAGGGGAGCACGCGTACCCTGAAATCATGTAACGCCCCATAAATCCGTTTGACAAACACTAATAAAATGCAAACGCGTATAGGATACATGGCCGCCGAGGATAGATAAAAATGTGATGGAATAAGCAAACCTCTTTATTTAAAGGCAAGTTAGTTGTATTAAGACTTTATACAGAGCACTGAACACCAAGTTGAAACACATATGTATTATGAAAACACATACTGTATCAAAGAGTTGTATTTCCTGTCCGTCCACTCCGATGCTTACAACAGCATCTGTCATACAGCTCCTGTTTCTTAATACGCTTATACCAAACCTTTTGCACCGTTATTTTTATAATGTGTGTCTCCGCATCTGTGTGTCTGTGTATCTCTAATGTGAATGATGCCATGTCCTCTTCGTGAAGTGTAGTGTGTGTCTCTTTGGCTTTAATGAGATATTTCTGTATGATTGATGTGTATCTCTATATAAATGATACTGGTTTTTGGTATGATTTCTGGTATGTACTACGTATATCAGATGTATATATGATCAGGGGTGTGCAAACTTTTTAGTACGGCCTCCTCAGATGAAGTACCATGAGATGGTTTTTTAGTACCTCACCCCATATGTAGGGTGGTCTTTCCTCCTCAACTTTCTTCTGCCTCACTGTCCTCTCTGATCAGCTTCCTGCTGGTAATTCTGCTGCAGTGGACCTCCCTGTTCCTGATGATCCTCCGAATAGCTGTCTCCATCCACGTCACCATCTGGCTTTGGCTCACATGTAACTCTCAAGTGCGTTTTGAACCCCAGATAGCACTAACCCCTGAGACTACCTGCAGTCCCATGTCAACCTTTCATATATTTCCAGCTGTCACACATGCTTTTCTCTTGCCATATTTTACCTTACATTACCCTCCTCTGACTTTCCTTTTCATCATCCCCAGATCTCAACACCATTAGAAGTCCAAAATTTTGGGGATTATTAATTTTACATTCCCAGTGTCCCACCCCCTAACTGCAAACCTTTCATATTATTCAATTTCCCTGCAGCTATCCAAGTGACTAAATTATATACAAATGTAACATTTACGCAACATACCACACCATAAACATCACACAACCACAACCACCCCTACACCAGCTCAATGGGTACATCACCCATTCACGTGAATCCACTGGGCACTGCCATGGACCCGACAACGAAAAGGAAAAAGAAACAGTACAAAACACCAGCAGTACAATAATAACCCAGACAAACAAATCCAACCCCAAACCCCTTCACCCCTCACCCCAAATACCCAACAAAAGAACACAACAGTTCGGGTGTGAGCATAGATCTGATCTGAAAGGGGCAGCGTCACTTCCAGCCCTCTATTTGGTGTCCTCTGCCTATTACGTCACTTCAAGCCTCCCGATCCTACAACCACCCACCCACCATTGAGGGACCCGCTTGCCGCGCTTGCTCTGGCTGCGGGTGATAAACTGCTATGTTCCCACACATATAATTCTAATTTATAACGTTTGAGCACCCCAGCAAATTCCAAACTGATGAAAAGTGTTGCTATGCTTTAATACTGTTGAATACTTGAGGCAAAGGACGGGGTGCTACAGTACAATTTTGAATCATGAATAGCTTCTCCAACATCTCTGTACAGATGGGAAGGGATCATACTAAAATAATTACAACGACACGGCGTGAATGCAGGTTTCATCAAAAACGTCCAAATAATGAGAAGCATTTAAAGCCCACACTCACTTGAACGTAAATTGGAGAATTCTTGTGTTTTGAAGTTACGGGGTGTTGACATTGAAGTCTTCAGTTTCTTTGAAGATGTAGTGTATGTGAGCATCAGACATGGGATTTTTCAGTTTTAGTATTTAGAAAGTCAGAATGGTTTGAACTTTTAATAAATTTAAATTGTCTTGCTTGCTTGGAATTATGTGATACTCAATGGGTCTTATTTGGTTTTTGGGTTCCTAAAGGAGCTGGGCACGATGGCGTAGCATTCCACAAACTAACACAAAAGTATAAGCTTAACTGCTGTTCTCTGGAAATCATTGTGAGAGATTCCATATTTAGTTGCCAGGCTTTCAGGGTGTCATTTCAGTTGTAATATCACAAGTGACCACTCGGGGGTGCCAAGATAATCTTGTGTGTACTTTTTCATTCATAGGTTCACTCAGGGTTTGCACGGTGCAATTTGTGCTGTTCAGTAGATGTTGAGTATTTCACCACCCCCCACGCAGAGCTGCCATCATCAGGGTGGGGGCGGGGGGACTGCGAGGGACATTGAATACTGTGTTTTTATTTTTTGCTGCCTTTTCCAATGTTCCAATGTACAAAACAGTTGCTGATTAAAACAAGAGAGACCATAAGATAATTTCAACATCTGTAGTGTGTTTCCACCTATAAATGGTCCAGCTTTGGGGTCCTTTTTATAAGGCCTATACATGTGTACTGTACATAACCTCAAGTGGAAACCATAAAGGTGTGCTGGGGGACAAAGAAGCAATTCGACTGAACTCTGAAATATCAGGAGGTAATCATGAGCAAGCTATACCGTTTTTAAAAAAATTTTTAAAAAATACGTTGTTTTCCCTACTATACGCACGCACAGCGACCATAGGAAATGCACACAGTTGTTTAGAGCAGAAAACCAGGAAAACAAAAAATATTTACATAAGTTTTCACATCAATTGCAGACATAATGCAAATGGATTAAAGTGATTTGCAAATAATCAATTCAGCCAGTAGATGTCACTAGGTCAAGCAGCAGTACACTCACACGCACCAGCACAAACATCATACCTTCTCACTGACTGGGACGGAGGGGGGGGGGGGCCAAACAGCTGCCGCAGATTCTCTCCTCTGCTCATGCCTCTACTGATCGTTACCTGTGTCCGTGGGAAGCTGCAGGTGAGACAAGGACATGGAGAGAGGGATGGAGGTGGCAGTTCAATCTATCCCCTCTCTTCATTGCTTAGTGCCAGCAAGGGGCCTGTTTGGAATAAAGCAATTATACAGTTAAGATGGGGAGAATTCCGTGACACCTCGGACAAGCTCATGGCTAATCGTAATCTAAAAAAAGTGCAACCATGTGACGTACACCCCCAGGAGGTTTAAGGCAACCGTTTGGCCATATTTCAAGAACACGCAGCTCATCTCTGCAGAGGGGTCATTCATTTTAGATATGGGTCAGAGTGGGCGAAAAATGTTGATTGATGAGAAGTAAGCCCTGAGGGGCTCAGCAACCTTTGCTGACTGTTCCCATTTGTTCTAAATATCATTATATTGTAAGCCATATCTATTAATTGAAGAGGCAGACAGAGAAGCACTTGAACGGATATATTAATAATAACAAGTATCCTACTATTCATCAGTCATATCGCTTCTGACACAATCCATTTCAGAAGATGTATGGTTTGAGAGCGGTAGCGGGTCAACATAAAAATTTCCAGGACATGATTACAGGTTAAATGTATGGTTGAAATTGATTCGCCTCAAACCCACACAATTACTGTATAATTTATTAAAAATTTCCACAAACAGTTGTGGGAAAAATGAATTCGGTACAAGCTCAGTCTTTTTCTTGCTGCATGTACTATAAACCGAAGAAAACTGATTAAAAATATGACAGTATTTCAGAGCTGGAAATCTCCCCTATCTTGACATGCGGAAAGATGATAATACAAATGTTCACACTATTGTTATAAGAAAATCACATGTTAGTTTGGCCGAGCTGTACTGTTCGAAATATCGTTGGTGCAGTATTGTATGATTTCTGTTTACATAGTAATATGTGGTCCTATCTACATCATCGGCTGTTCTGAAGAAGGCTGTTTAAGGCCAATCGGAAGAAAAAACATAAATAAACGCAAAAGGGCTTCGATTTAGTGGCAGCTGAACCTCTTTCTAAAATCTATGGACACGGCTTGATAGTTTTTCCAGTTGAGTTTCCCTGAGAGGTCTTGTAATTACTCTTGGTTGGTTCTATCGACATATGTAGTGCTTGTACTTTTCTTGGCGGTTGGACTTTTTTTTTGTGATGAAAGCAACATACGAAAAGAATATGACATTTTTTTATAAAATAATTAGAATTGTTATCTAGTAATAGGGAAGCACAACCTAGATGTATCGTTTTTGGTAGTTGTGGATAATGTTTCTAATCATATCGGACTGCTGTTGAGAATGAAGCTTTGTCTCTTTTATTAATTGGTTTGGGATTAGATGACATTCAGAAGGCATGTTCTTAGTATAGTACATTGGTGTTTGGTTGAATGTTTACTGCCAACCCTGGCCCCCGATACGAGTAAAAGAAGGTCTTTTGCTGTTGCACCAGTAGACAATATTTTGTCTGGTCTGTGGTTGGCCCTGCTGTAGAGGTCCCAATATTTAGCTTAGGTTGTCTTTCCTCCAGTGTCACACAGCTTCTTACTTACGACTAAATTCAAATAATAAGACTATGTACCTCCACACACAGCATAGTATTTATAGTACTAGTTTATAAATTTTCACTTATTGTCAGTGCCATTATAACTAGTGATAAGTAGTCTAAGTAGGCGAATATTCGACATTCACAAAAGCATTTTCTGACACATTAGTGTCTCTAAATGATTCTAAGCCAAATTTCACAAAAACTTGAGGAAACTGCTGTCACATGTAGTAACAGGATTGGCTAAGGTACGATTCATTGCCAAAAAGCCAATGTGTGTTGGTTCATGGGCGGACATCTAAGTTGGCAGAATGCCAATTGCGCCTGGCGGTTGTCTATCTTATGAAAACAACACACAATTTTGCTAAATCTTTGAGAAAAGTCAGGCCATTTGTACATGCGAAAATTGGCACAGAGTGGTATTTTCACCCAGTATCTCGAATATTATTTATAAGAACTAATATTACCCAAGAGCTATAGAGCACTATATCATAATCTTCTTCGCAAAATTCTTTCAAGTGCCCGATATTTCCAAATAAAAAATTTGCGATTTGAATATTGCACAACACCATTATACTAACAATAATGGTACCCAGTAACCACCCAGCAAGCTGTGGTTGTGCATTACCACAGTGATATGTAATTATTTAATAAAACAAATGGAGGGGAATCGGCAACAAAAACTTACAGGATTTCAGATATGTGAAAGATACCCACAATCTAATTTCAGTTTGTTACGTTGTAAGTGTGTATTGTTCAGTGACAGTTGATTCTTCAGTGACATCTCCACTTTCACTTTCTGCAGTCACTAACCACATTCAAGACCCTCCACCTCCCAATTAATGGTTTGAGACATCTAGTTGGGGCTTATGACCAAACCATTAAATTCTAGACAGGTTTTATATCACATCAGGGGCATCGTGTATATGACGCAGAGTTATCCAGCATCACCAGTAGCATGCTTTCCCAGAATCTCAAGTTCCTAAGTGGAGGTCCTCTTATTAATTGATCTTATGCTTAAGGTAAAAAATGTGCTTAACAGGTAACATTGACTTACAGCGTGTTAACACTTGCTTACAGGTAACAAGCCTCCTCCCCCCAACATCTCACTTACAGTTAATAACACAGTCATCTCCCCCATTCCACAAGCTCGCTCCCGCTTGGTGTCACCTTCGACTTCGTGAACTCGTCCTTTACACTCCCCACATTCAGAACATCGCTAGAATCCTGATCCTGCCACTTCCATCTGCCGCAACATCTCCAAAAATCCGAGCCCCTTTCTCTCCCCAGAGACCACCAAAGTCCTGGTACACGCTCTCATCATCTCCTACGTCTGCGACCTACCTGTAAACGTCAGTCCATCTCTGGTCTCTCCCTCTAACAAACACTGTCCATCCCTCCTATCTCAGTTCCATCATGAATGGGTGCTGCCAGTAATCAATCATTCACTCCTCTAAACCGCTCCTCATCTGCTGCTCCTCTCTGCAAAATCTACTACAACCTGGCTCGTCCAGTTGCTCCAAGAGAATGCAAAATTTAAAGTCCTGTGCCTTGCTTTTAAAATCAACTCCACCCCTGCCGTTCCTCCTTACATATCTCACACCATGCGTACCACCAAATACACCCCTAAACCGCCACTGCTCCGCTCCTCCAGTGACCTTCTAATGACATGACATCCCCACTCATAAACTTGCATCACACAGGCGCAAAGGCTTCAGGACTTCTCTAGGGGCGACGTCTCCTAACTCTATGGAACTCTCCTCTCCCTCGTCCCATTAGACTTGCTCCTACCTTTTGGCACTTTATAAAAAGTCCCCTAAAAACCCACCTCTTCAGTCTGGGCCGTATCCATCTTTCTCTTTCCTAGACAATCACCATCCATACCCAGTCCCCATCCCCCCACCTATTGTATACTCTGTTCCCCAAGCCTATTAGACTGTAAGTCCCAAACCGGGCAGGGTCCCCCTATTCCTCCTGTGTCCAAAACTTAACTCTGTACCTGTGTGTTATGTGTGTGTTGTATCTCCTCCACTCCTAATGTATTGTACAGCAGCGCTGCCGTAATACTGTGTGGCGCCTATATAAGACATAAATGATAATAATAATAATAATCAATAATAATAACAGTTGCTATGCTCATTAAAGAGGGTTCTCTAGGCGGTTGTTAAATTTAATCTTTCTTTTGAGCAGAATTCGAAGCTGTGTTAAGCCAGTTTTGTTTTTTCCAGTTATAACGCTTTTTAATTGGTTGTATCCCCATTATTTTTCAACTTGCGTCTTATTGCTATGAAAGCCCCTGTGGACCATGCACAGTTGAATTGCATTGTTATAACAATACAACCCTCCATATGCAAGTTGTTGATTGCTATACATCTGAAATGCTTGCTTGAACAGGCCACCATACATTTCACATAATAGAAGTTTATGAAAGAGCGGAATTTATGTATTCAATCGAGGACCCAAACAATCAATTTACGTTCACGCATGTTTCGGTGAACAACACCAAGCGAGTGAGAAGTGCCATGTACAGGGCAAATAGTTGGTATTTCACATTTTGTAACACTTTTGAGCTAATTTTAATAAAAACTACAGAAAAGAATGGGAAATCATGGCCATTACCGACCATCATAAAATCCAGAATAAAGAAGATTTGAATGTATGTCGTGAGCCAGTGTCTTTGAATTAATGTGTGTTACGTTATTCCTTCGTGGTGTTATAAAACACTCTTTATTATTGTAATCTCAGTATCACCTTTGATAGATTTATTAAAAAACAGGTGTGAGGTGTTGTTTTTTTGGAGTTTAATTCAATAAAAAAAAACACCCAATGATCTTACTAAATAAAAAAATTATGCCAACGTATAGCAAAAATTCAGGTTTCTTCTGTGTGGTTTGCTGAAATTAGATACGTGAAAATAGTAACTGCCTCATTAGTAGTGATGAGTCAGCATAGGCAATTGTTCGAGTTTTGCAAATACTTTTGTGAATGTTGAGGCATAATGTGGACTGTATGGTATTACAACACAAAGGGGCGTGTTTCCTTGCAACTACAGTGGATAAATGCGCCGCCTTTTTCTCGTATTATAGGCTAGCACGTTATTGTCAGCGGATCATCATTGTACATGTCCACAGTCATTGTAAACAATGGGCCAAGGCTTGCACAACCAATACGCCCAGCACAAGCCTTTGATATGTGTAACAGTTTTTTTAAGTTAAGCCCCGATGTCCACATACAACAAGGGCACTCTGTTTTGAAAACAAAGCAGCATATGTGCCATGCCCGCTTTTTTAGCAACGAAGGGGGGGGGGTGGGGCACTGTCCCCATTCAGTAGTAGAATGGGTAAATTATCCTGAACTTATGTAGTGGACATCAAGGCCTTCTTAGCATTGATCTGTTCTATTAAAGGAGCAGAGGAAGATAATTTGCCATGATGTCGTTGAAAGCAAGGTTATATTCAAAACAAAAGGATCCCAGTTGCTATACTCATCTAAAACTCTCTAAAACCTAAAACCACCATTGAATCCAAGCAGGCGATTTTGAATAAGGGGCTATGCGGGGGTCAGGTGAAAGTTTAACCTCAATTCTTAACCCTCAATGGAGATGACATCTCCACACATATTGGATAGATGTGGTAGGATAGCCCTAGAATAAGTCCACTCAATCTGGAGAGACCATCTACTCAAAACTATTGGATAGATGTGGGAGGATAGCCATAGAAGCCAATAATTACTACCATATTGACACTAGAACTTAGTCTAAAATCTACAAAAGTGTAATAGTACTAAAAAAAAAACGACAAAATACAAAAACAAAATATTCCCCGAATATAAATGTCCCCACACCTTATAAAATGAAAGGAATATTATGCACATCTTCTTCTTCTCTTCTCTTTTTCTCATCCATGTCTTAAGCCCCCCATAGAACGGGGCAGACTCCCATGCTCCCAACCGAGCAACATCAAGTGTTGGTTCTGTCCCGCAAACTAGTGAGGGAGCCCACATCTTGGATTTATTTTGACAAGAAAGCTGGCAGCTGGGGTCGGGATCGCACAACGGATCCGACCTGCTGGTTCTTTTTCTGCACCTGCCGACTGACACTGCAGTGCTATTAACCTCAGGTTAATTTAATTGGCTAGAGTCTGACAGGAGTCCACGTGTGTTTAGTGGAACACACAGGATTCCTGTCTGACATTTAGCAGAAGACTGCTCTACAGAAGCAGTGGATGACGTCACCACGCTTTAATAAGTCGCTAAAGGTCTGC
>CM070036.1:13823735-13840545 GCA_036250615.1 Ptychadena robeensis | reverse complement strand
CCCCGACTTTGGGGAGGATTTTAAGGTACTGAAAAGTCGTCTTATACGCCGTCATATACGATACTTATACAAGTCAGTATAGATTGAAAATGTTATGTGCGGCCCTTAAGTGATGCTAAGGGGCGCACTTGTGGCCCTCCATGTCAACTCAGTTGGCCACCACTGACTTATCCTATGGCAGACCACCGGGGGGTTAAATGACAGTTTTCATTTTAATTATTTTACACTTAAATTTACATTTATCACGATAAAACACATTACAGAAACTGCAAACATTTACTTTTTAATGTAGATTTCCACAATCTGTTATGATCGCAGTGTCTGCTTTGGGGTTTACAGAAAAGAATGAGCAGTTTCCTCTCAATCCGAAATATGTTGGAATCAGTTGAAACAAAGCTTTGTGAAGATTAATGACCGGCGCTCTGCTATTGGAAGAGTATTGCCAATGTTATGTGTCTTCTGTAAACACGACATTTCTGCTGTATTTCCAAAACGCTTTACAACATACTTTGTCTTTTCTACAACGAAACCTAGAATTACATGGACATGTGAACCACTATTTTAAGAAGTACTGATCAGCGGCATAGGGAATATTCGAATTCGCGATATTTTGTGTGCTCTGCAGAGGGAGGGCTCTGCCCACTGCTTCTCAGATCGTCCGGGATTGCCTAGCAACCAGAAAAAAAATGGTTGCCTAGCAACAAAAAGGTTGCCTAGAAACTGTAAAATGGTTGTCTAGCAATAATAAAAATGGTTGCTTAGCAACCGCAAAAATGTTTGCCTAGCAACAAAAACATGGTTGCTTAGCAACCGCAAAAATGTTTGCCTAGCAACGCAAAAAATGTTTGCCTAACAACCACAAAAAATGGTTGCCTAGCAATCGAAAAAAAGGTTGCTCAGCAACCGCTAAAATGTTTGCTTAGCAACCGTAAAATTGCTGCCTAGCAATCTCAAAAATGGTTTACGATATTTCATAAATAATTCTACAAATATTTGATTCGATGCGAGCGCATTGCTAAAATAAAATGCAGTTACCTTCAAAATGAATGGTCACATGTGCTATTTATTTTCGCATTGCCAATATATATATTGTGAGGGATTAGTAGTAGAGCGGCAAGGTACAGGACCCCCTGGATGGGTCCACAGCCAGTAAGAGGCCCAGCAAACAAGATTTTCAGGTGAAAACACACGGGTGGTTTATTGTGCAAGTCTATATACAATATGTACAGCAAGTAAGACAGTGAAATCTAAAGTAAACAGTAGTCCACTGGAAACAGAGGCATAGTAGCTCAACGCATAGAGTCCTTGTTTGCCACACAGGTACACACTGCTTCCCAGTCACACACAGGACTGGTTCCAGGGTGGAGCCTCTGACTGAGCAGGTGAGGAGATTTTATAGAGCTGAAACAAGCTTTAATGAGCAAACAGGCCACAGCTGTAATCACCCAGGCCTAGCAATTCCAGCTCCCTCTGCTGGTCAAATCGGAAAGTACTCGGCATACAATAGGGATCGCACCCAGTGTGGGCCACAACCCCTATACCGCCCCAGTGATGCCCCTGCGGATCAAGAAAGAAACAGGAAACAGGAAACCATACATGAAAATGAAGAAAAGAAAGAGAGAATATAGAAACAAAGTGAGACAGAGAGAAACAAATTAGATATAGAAAGAACAAAGAAGGAAGCCATACCTTTTGATTATAATATATAAGATGGATGATATCAGCAGTTATAAATGACAAGGGAGCCAAGACTGCCAAACACAGCTTAAACTAAAGCAGACAAAGAGACATGACAAAAAAGAGTAATGAAAATATACTTTTTTATCCATTCAGGATCTGTTAGGCAGAATTAAGTCATAACCTGGTAAGATGTATAATTGGGAGAATGGAAACAGTCATTCATATCATGGCAGTTCATCAGGGCATGTCTGTCGGATTAGGAATATTTTGTGTTGGATTCAAGATGGACAAGATTACATGTGCACATTCATAGATGATGTTATCATATAGTTGAAACGTTACCATTTCTAATCATATTCCCCAAATGATGATTTGTTAATCATTGTATTGAAATGTTGTACTTTGTTGCAGTAGGAAAGTACTGAGTGATCTGTTTATAGGATACACCCATATTTCCACTGGAATCTTTGGACAGTTTGAAGACCCGTGCCTTTATGATCTTGGATTATTTGAAGCAGGATAGTAATACATGCTTTAATATTATGTTTATATTGATATTATTAGTCCGAGGTTATTAATTTCACCCTATATGTACGTGACAGACTGTTCATCTGTCACGGTGTAAATGGACCATCAGG
The DNA here is from genome assembly GCA_036250615.1 of Ptychadena robeensis. NCBI lineage: Eukaryota > Metazoa > Chordata > Amphibia > Anura > Ptychadenidae > Ptychadena > Ptychadena robeensis. The sequence continues at coordinate 13,838,227 of CM070036.1, read as the reverse complement.
TGGGGTATCCTGGAAGAAATCCAGGAATATGTTGGCCAACAACAATAGGTTGTTGTGCAGTTTTGTTTTTGTTTTGGGATTCTGGGATGGGGGAAGGAACTGGGTGGGCCTTCCCATTTCATCCAGGAACTACACCTGATTTTTTAACAAAAGAGACTGAAGCCAGTCAGGGCTCCCAAGGAAGTTGGACACAGGGCTGCTAGGTGCAGTAAATACAGGGCACACAGAGTGTGTGTGGCCCCATGCTGATAGTTGCCATTAAGGTTTCCTAGAGAGAGGAAACATTGTTTGATAGGTGCAAAGCCAGGTGGTGTGGCATTTTCTGGACTTTTTATTTTGATTTATCTTAACCCCTGTGAGGGTAACCCTTTGTTTTGGACTGGTTTGTTTCGCAAATAAACATGGGCAGGAGCCCTAAGAGGTAAACAATCATGTGGATTGATTCTTTGAGAGCAATCGTTTGGAGCTGATCCCCCACATGTATGATAATACATGTACACTGGAGTAACCCATCATAGCAGCCATTGTGGGGCCCAAAGCTCCTGGGGGGCCTCATCTCACCCCCACTGCGATTGTGTACTGGTGCTGTGAGGTCTAGATTGCTGACACTGCCTCCATAACATGGAGGTCTAGGGCGCCACCCCGCCTCTTCTGCACCGCTGGTGATGAAGAAGCGATCATTCAGAATCGATGTGGGTTTGACAAGGGTAAGTAAAAATGCCTGATCCCAGCCCGGGGTGAGTTTGGTCCTTTTTTTTTCTCCTTGGCTCCTTGGTGAGCTTTTCTGCTTGGTGTGCTGTTCATACAGACAATGGAAAATCCTGTATTTAGTAAAGCACTATAGGACTGCAGACAGTACAGAGCGTGCCTACTTACCATTGTGATTGTGCCATTCTACATTCTAATGTCTTTCCCTTCTTTGCCCATTATTGCCCTGCTCCTCTACTGTTTTCTAGCATTTGCCTATACATCTACTTGATCAAACTTTTATACCCTGTTTGTTTTGTCTTACACTATCCTTGAACCTACCCACAATGGTATCACAATTTTGTTGTCACTTGGTGACAGAAACCCATTGTCTCATCCCATATATATTCTATGATTATTGGTACCACATTACCCAAATTAATGTGTGGCCAACATCCCAAAAGGCAATATAGCCAAGATTTAATGGATGGGGCGAACCAGAATGAACTAGTCCATCCCATTATTATTTATTTTCTTTACTAAAAGTAAAGACAAGGGGACTTTAACGGCCACCATATTTGTTACATACCATACCCTTGAAGGGTATTCAACCTTCTGAGTGTTTCGCACGTGGCACGTTTTTTTTATAACCGTGCCACGCGCAATCGTGGCGGAGCACAATATGTTCTGCCGTGATTGCCTGCCTAGCTGGAGGTTGTTAACATAAATCCGGCGTCACTGGAGACGCCGGACTTATGCTTAAAAAAGGCAACGCCCCTCCAGTTACATGGAGGTCTATGGCGCCGCCTACCCCCACACCCTTCGCGTCAGCGGTGACGCAATCGGGGGCAGACTCGGAAGCATCGGCATACATGCCGATGCTCCTGACCGCCGTAGCAATCCGGCAGTAGCTAGAGAGTCGCTCTAGTTAACTGGGGCTGAGTTTCATGATGCATGAAACTCAGCCAGAGTTAACTCGGGCTGAACGCTTAGAAGGTTAAACAATAAGAATCCACATAAGAAAAGGTCCAAATCAAAAAATAAAGCTAAAAATAGTCCAGTCGTAGAATCCAAGTCAAACAAAAAAGGTTTCTTTCACGTTTTATTCCTCAAACAGTAAAAGATCTGAATGTCAGGAAATCTTCGGGCTGGGTATAATTGACCAATACATCCAATTCATCTGTTAGTTCATATAAAGTAACATCAAACCTCGACGCACGTTTCAGAGAACGTCTTCATCAGGAGGTGTGGTATTCAAGTAATATGTGAAAATTTTTCAGTATCAGTCCACCACGGAGCTACAGAGGAGGAACGGGGGGCCACTGTTTGGTGAATATGGTATCCATCATGGCTGGTTAGAGAGTACAGTTTGTTGTAGAGTAAACGCTCCCCGCTTCCGAGCCTTGGTTAGGCTTGTCTTTACTTTTAGTTAAGAAAATAAATAATAGTGGGATGCACTAGTTATTGTCACGGCAGGTGACACCAGAGCTGCGGTGACACCAGTGAATCAAGGGCGTGGACCCACTGAACCAACTTGCACGATTGGCAGGGCTGCAATCCGGGCGCAGAGTCTAAGGGACTACCTGGTATTCACCAGAGCTCCCCGCGAAGGGAGTTGGGTTTGGCTGCAGGTAATCTCCAGGAAATCACCCGTGCAAGATGGCTTGCTCAATCAATACACGGTACAGTATGTTCAAGAGTGAGGGAAGTCCAATAAACAAGCCTGGGGTCAGAAGCTGTGAAGTCTGAAGAGATACCAGGATGCAGTGCCGAGGGTTAAGACATGAGGGAAGTCCGAGGAACAAGCAGGGGGTCAGGAGCCGGGAAGTCAAGCAGGATATACAAGGATCAGAAGGTAAACACTTGTGAGACCAAAGCTCAGGCGATTTTCTGTCACCTGATCTTGCCAGATAAAGACCAGGAGGGAGGAGTAGAGCAGGACCACAACATCCAGCAGAGGGAGCTCCAGAGCTGGAAAGTTAACCCTTGGTGTTACCGATAGTTTCTTGAGACACAGATCCACCAGTCCTGCTGGGATCTGTGACCGTTATATATATACACACACTAATAAGAGGAGGGGTGGGGGCAAGCCAAATACTGCTGCAGGTGTTACACTGCCATTGCAGCTGTGCTTGTTGAGTATGATTGGAGTCATCTAGCCATAGCCTGAAAAATGGCTGTGATTGAAAAGTTATGTGGTATAGTGCCACCGTTCTGGAAGTAAATTGGTGCTACCAGGGGCGGTCCTACGGATATTGCCGTCCTGGACGAGCACTCCCTCTGCCACCCAGTGCGGCCTGCATCCCCCTATACTCCCTCATTGACTACCCTCATAACTTAACTTTGGTCCTAGAAGAACAGTGTATTGCTGGCCATTACAGGATATAAAAAATAAAGCATCATTGAAATGAGAAGTACAGTAAAAAGGGAGGCAGGGAAATAAATAATGAAGGAGGATAGAAAACAAGATAAGAAAATACATTATTACTCATATACAGAAAATATAAAGCACATTCAGAAGCGTATATGCATGTATCTTAATTATGCCGTATACTTTAGTTTCAGTTTATAACAATATCATATCTCATTTTATCAGGACAGCTTGAGTTATTTGTAATTTATCTGGAATGTAAGTCACTAGAGAGAACGGATGTTTGGGCTACTGTTTAGATTCTGAAATGACATATCAGTGACCCTGGATGAAAGTTAATAAAATGAATTTGACCATACCTCCTACATTGCACTTCCTGTGAGGTTGTTACACGTTCTTGTATCACTAGACACCAAACTACTTTGAACTCTACCAAGACAACAAAAAAGAAATGCAACATTTAGCATTTTGACCTGACTGAGAAATAAAATATGGACGCTATTTCTAGGAAGGCTTAGAATCCAAAATGATGTAGGAATGTTGCAATGAGGTCTGTTTATTAATATGAAGGGTTATTCGAGTAGGGTCAGTTTATAAGGGTTGGGAATGCATCAAAATGTAATTCTTGTTACGTTCTTATTGTCGTCTTTAACTTAACCAGATGAATTTGAATTCTCTTTCCAACCCAGCAGGGAGCATGGATGGGGGAGCACACCCCAGATCTCCCCTAGATGGTCGGACAGGATGGACAGAAGAGCACCCTAGAAACCCCCCCCCCCTCCCCGACGGCAACACTCTGTACCCTCTGTATAAGACGACCCCCGACTTTTGAACACATTTTCCTGTGTTCAAAAGTCGTCTTTCACGCCAGAAAATACGGTACATACGTATATTTATTCTATCCCATTTTATTGTTTTGTGTTGTATTATGTTTTGAAAATCTTAATAAAAAATGTATTGAAAAAGGAAAAATAATTTCTCTTTTTGATAAATACATAACTGTATAAAATCAAGTTTTTTCACTTTGAGTGCAGCTTTAAGTACCTTTCATATTTGATTTATTGCTCATGAAAGATGGAAAACCAAATGAGCCACGCTGAAATCAATACTATACCACTGAATTGTCACGTAAGTCATAATACAGATAAATTAAACACTGACAGACAAGTAGGGTTAATCCCATGTAAATCCAACCCTTTAATTAAAAAAATGTGCGCTACATGGAAAGGATACAAAGAACAGAACACTTGAGATAAAATTCTACATCGCATAAAATAGGCTGGTGACAGAACATGCGAAAATCAAATGAAACACTCTATGTTATCTGTGAAATATCAATTCATTCATTTGGTATAAATATAACATTTCATACAAAGAGCAAAAGAGCAATATATCAACACTAAATACCGACAAGGAGGTAAACTGTGTACAACACAGCAATCATTAGAACATTAATATTACTCTTATGGAGGCCAAAAGCTATCTATAGAATGATAACATGAAACATGCATTGTAAGCTCACCTCTTTAGATGAAATATGTATATTAATAACAAATCAACTCCACCCGCCCCTGAAACTAGAAGTGTGATCTATGAGGTCAATGCTAAAAGTCCAAATAATCAATTCCATGCATCAAGTTCTTATACAGTACCTATAAAAGTAATTTGAAAAATGTCATTATATTAAGGCAGATTTGAGGAAATCTATAACTTAGAGTTTTACATTATTTTATTAATACATTTCTCTTATTATTTATATATTGCTGACACCTTATACAGTTCATAGACATGCCACTTACTGTTTTGCAGTGGAGCTCCTAATCTAATGTCCCTTCCATCGTCATATGTCTGTGGAGGTTCCCATTCATCCTGGTCATAGTACATCTGTAGTTTAAAAAACAAACTGGGCATGCTAAAGCCATAAAGCAGATAAATAGCTAACTCAGTTGTACCTATTATGTCCAGGGATGTCCAAAGTCAGGCCCCAGATACAAATGTGGTTGTTCAAGTTGCGTTTGAGTTTCCATTGGCCCACATCCTCAGTCATAGAATCAATGATATGCAGACCTGCGAATTTTACTACTAGAGGAAGGGTGACACCAAACTTACCAACCAGTGCCTTTTTTATGCACATGACTTAAGGCCGAGGTGCCCAACCTGCGGGGTGTTCTTCAGCAGTTCCCCCTCGGTCCTCCACTTGCGACCCCCAAAACCTGTTAATGCATAATGCATAGGAACTCACTTGTCCACTGACCTCCCACAATCTTCTTACAGCGGGAAGACTACAGGGGGGCTCCATTGTCTAGCTGTCTTCTGCTCCTGTGCTCTTACTGAAATCTCTGCTCCGGTGGGGGGAACTCACTTTTACACTGATCCCTACGATCTTCTTACAGCAGGAAGAGGAGGAGAGGAACAGAATAAGGGCACATAACCTTTGAATCAGAGGTTATGTGCCCCATATCATCAAAGGCTTTGACTATTCTCTATGAGGCACATAACCTTATATATATATATATATGACAAGTTTTGTTATTTAAAAATGTAAAATGTCTTCTAGCTATGTCTGCTGTCAATATAAACTTCTCATACAAGTAGGTATAGATTGAAAATGTTTAGTGATGTCGAGGGCTGCACTTTTGGCCCACCACTGACTTTGCTTCAAAAGGACTCCCATCTCTCTCAAGAACCACAGCTGCAATGTAATTGTGAAAGTTCTAGCAAGGGCTGTGGCTTGACCCCACCCCCCACCATGAATGGTACAGTCAAGGGTTAACACCATACTGTGCCTACTTCACTATGCAGATTATCCGTACTATCAGGATGCAGCATTAAGATTTGCAGTGCTGGGTATCCTCTCACTGATTCTCTATATGTCATAGATATGTACTGTCTTTATTCAGTTCAGAGGGGACAGTTATACAAAAAAAACATAATCCTTATCAGTATATAGACTTGGTCTCTTTCTTAATGAGTCAGCTCAGAGTGCACCAGCTGTCACCTTGAGCCAGCATGTGGGCAGCTGGAGGGTAGAATTTACACCGCTTCCTTGGGACTCCCAGCTACAGTGGATGTCCAGAACCGAACTCAAGACCAGAATGTGTTGTCCTTCTACTAATGTCCCAGTGGGGTATTTGGAATTGCTGCCGGTCCTTGAGCAAGAGACTGTGACCCTTCAGGAATTGAACATGCAAGGATAGGTTACCAGTTAACAAGCTGTCCTTGTCCCTAGTATGGACTTTTAAAATTAGCTTCTGGACTTGTGTATCCTGTTAACCCCCCTTTATCCTCTATGTCCCCCTGTTGCCCCTGTATCTGTCCATTGTTACTATTTACTTGCCCTGTTTGGGTTTATTAAATGTTCCCCTGGTTATACTGCACGTCATCTGGCGGATCCCTTATTCTGTACACAACTAGGATTTTGCAGTGTCGCATGATGATCTGACTTAAAATATATAATGCTATGAGGCCCTTAGACACAAAACTGTTATTTTTATGAAGTAATTTAATTGATGAGGTAACTTTTTACCTCACAATGACACAATGAATACCTCTAGCTGCTCCCTGTAAGATATAGTCCACTTTAACTTCAGCATCCATCTTTTAAAATGTTTATATGCCAGTAAATTTCATCAAGTGTCTACCAGTAACGGTCCATCACAGTCCATGTTGGCAAATGTCTACATGGGTACATTCATTATAAATTTCTATCTGTGCTTATCCTTTACAGTCTGCCTCCACCAACATACATCTGTACATTTCTTTATATTGACTGCAGACTACATCCTTCATAGAGTCATAGATTTCCATTCTTCTAATACCCTCATCCTCAAGATCCTGGATATCACTTACACTTCATGCAAAGTCTACAGAACCCGAGCCTTAACGTGTCATGCATACAGCCGCCTTCATGTTATGATTAGATAATCTCATATGATGTAAAATCAGACAAATCCTTTTTGTTCCTGCACTTTTGATTAGTTTTGTTATTTTCTGTTAAACCATTTTTAAATCCGGATTTGTTAGCCGCATCAACACAAAGCGTGGGAGGTCAGGTAGGGAGCCAGAACCATTACGCAAGACGGTGTTCTAAGCTATTGTATGCTTTGGTTTTGGCTACGCGTTTGTGTTGATGGCAAAGTGTGCAGATGTGCTTTGTAAGCTGTTATTTATTGCTGTGTGTCTGCAAGACGCTCTTCGAAAAATGTTCTGGAGAAAGCGTTGAAATGATTTGTCCTTGTTCTCCTTTTCTGCACAATTTCACCACAACTGACCTGGGAAATGTGAGGGATGAAGAAAATGGCAATTTGCTAAATGTTTGGCAAAGATAAGTTATACAAATGTAAACTTTCAAGTTACATGACAATAGACAGTATGTCTCTCCCTTATAAGATTCATTTTTAAAATATAACTGTTGACTCGAAAATTTGGATGGAAAGCAAGTGTGTTGTGGGGATAGCAGCTTTAAACTGACCACCTGTGACTGGTTCCCACTATCTATAAATGGATGTTGGTATTTCCGTGGTATGTAGTAGAGATTATCCTTTGTGATTACTTACTTTGTGGTCTAGAGTTTTGTTTTACATCTTGATTTTTCCCATAAATGGTCAGTATAGTTACTGACAAAATATGAAGCTGCTTTTCACCCTTACCCATAACTAACTTGTCTGGGTTTCCATGCATGTTTGGTAACCTGACACTATTGTTCTGTGCCCAATGTGGTTGGTGCAGGTTCTTTATTTGGTACAGTTCCTGTTTCTTTACCTTAGATGGAGTATTGTGTACTTTCATTGCTTTGGTCACTAACAAGCATGTTAAGGAAGGAGTTGTTATTGAGATCCTAGGATTTCAATATTAAAGCAAAGAGAAGATACCATGTAAAGTATTTGTAAGGTAGTATTAGTAATATATACATATATAGATATTTTACAGGACTGGCGGGATGGTTCCTGCAAGATGGGCTTTCCCCTTCAGTTAGTCTGTAGTCCTATCAGGTTTTCCAGCATAGTATTGGGGAGCAACATTGCGGTAGTTTTTTTATTTTTTGTTTTAGGGTCCTGGACTCTGGAATGGGAGGGGCTTCCCATTCCATCCTGGTACACTCCAGGGATTAACACCTGTTGGACATCGGCAAAGGTGCCTTCCCATCTACACAAAAGTAGCTGAGATTATTGTGTCAGGGCTTCTAACTGGATTGGAAATGCTGTGCTGCTGCAACAGGGGCACACAAGAAGTGTGTGACCGGGCCAATGACTACTGGGAGTTAGGCCAAATATGCCTTCCGTGTGCTAAGGGAAATAATGTTGAGGTGGAGGTTAAAAAGCCTGGAGGACTGGTATTTTCTTATGTATGTTTTATTTTGTTTTATTGATACTACTAAAGAGGGTAATCCTGGCTTTTCTTATGGTCCATCACACATATAAATTGTTGCAATTTCTAAACTAAAAGAGAACCATAAAAAGTTTTATCTAATTTACAGAAGGCTTTTCTATTATTGCAAAAAAATTACTGTGTAAAAAAACCTAATAAACAATTGCAGACCCAACGCATGAAGATATGCTCTTAAAAGGGTGATGCCACCTTCACAACATGGAGGTCAATGACACCGCCTACCAACCCACCTCTCTGGTGTCATATGTGACATTCTTGGGAGGCGGACCCAGAAGCATCGGCAGATACACAAATACACAGAATCGCAGGGGGATGTCAGCAGACAGGTCAGTTTGTCCGCAGTTAACTCAGTGTGAGTTTTTTTTTGCTGAGAAACTTACCAAGAGGTGGCTGGGGCAGAAAGTTCACAACTGCACATGTGAATGCAGCCTTAGCATTGCCATGGTTGGTTGATGCCTGGTTGATGCCCATTGATTCTGCACAGATTTTATTTAAGCCCCTCACCTGCTGCCATCCTGTATTTCAATATTTCAAGGGAGAGGCAGAATAGAAAGTAATTGCCGAAATCTGGAGCTATTAGCAAAGAAGCTGTAAATGTGGTCAGCCTTTCGTATCAATGCACTTTTCTTTTTACAAACCACCCTCCAACCCTTTTAATTACTCTATGTCCACTAAGGACCCTCTGCAGTAGTGCATTAATGATTTTTAAAGTCGAGTAATTGCTCACCACCAATCAGTGGCAGAGACAACATGCACACAGGTCAGCATGCACACAGAGAGAGAAGGACTTGTGCTTCTCTCTGTGTGCGCTCCAACCAGTGTGCATGCTGTCTCTGCCTCCGATTGGCAGTTTTAGCAAGGAGACGTGTGCCGCCCACCTTGTCCGATCGATCACGTCCGATCGTTCAGGGGCCCAGAATCGGATCCGACAGAGAACCAACATGTTGGTCTTTTCGATCCGATTCTGCACACATCAGGGGGAGTTGCCATTTGTGAGGTGGACAATCGGACACGGAATCGTCCCGGAATCCGTTGGACAAGGTGGTATGCAGCGATCGGATTCTCTTAATTGGCCGATCGATCACACCTGCGATTCCCGCCAGAATCGCCGGAATCGATCGGATAGGTGATCGAGCAGCCATGGAATCCGACTGTGTATGGCTGGCTTTAGAGGGCAACAAAGACCCAGGAAATAGGAGACACCCCCCGAACTTAAGAGTATTCATGTTCAATGGGATGGAGATGAGACCTCATGAGTGTCCCATTCCCTCTCCTCTAATCAGAGGTAGCATGCTCATAGAGAGAGATGGTCTCTTTGTATGCACTGGCCGACACGCACACAGAGAAGTGACTAGTCGATTCTTCTGAGGAGTGTTCAACTTTGCCTCCGAAATAGACTAGTCAACTAATTGACTAGTCGGTTAATGCCCCATTATGCCTCACTTATTCTAGCAATGAGGACAAGTGCTCTAAAGCATAGCATTGAAGTCCAGACCTGCAGCCGACTGGCTTTGTTGCCTTGTCTTTAGAGAAGCGGAAGACCCTGCTACTGTGCAACTAATAAGAAAATAATACCACTTACAGAGCAAAGCGGCCACTTCTGGTGAGGTTCTATTTTAACTCATAAACAAATGAAAAGTTTGGCTTTAATTCACACTTACATTGCTTGGCCAAGACCTAAGCCACAAAATAAGATGCCATTCCATTGCAATCATGCGGAGGATGGTACAGAAGTCAGAGGTGCCAGTCTCCACCAATACATGATGGGTGGCGGCACTTGGTATGTCCTGGGTCACACACACAGCTAATACTACAATAGATGTTTCTAGAATAATGAGGTAAGCGTGCTGATTGCTTCCTTACACAGTGATGTTGTTGGAATAAAAATGGTTTATGGATTTCAAACCTGGAAATGCAATCCTTGAAAGCTTGTACCATCAGTAATCCTGACATATGTGCTTCTAATAACTTTTATGCTGCTCTTTGTGATCGAGAAACAGGATTTACAACAAAGACATAAAAATTCAGCCTGCATAAACAGCACACACTGCTGCGGCTACAGTTGGATTTAGGGTTTGTGTATGCCAAAATAGAAGTGGTTTGGCATGATTCTCTGGTCATGTTTTCAACCACCGGTGCTAGCAGGAGTACAATTTATTATTTGCAATTTTTATCATTTTCATATTTTTTTCTTGTGACTATGGTCCCACAAAAAGTTCTCATATCTGTCTTCTGAAAATACATTATTATTTATTTTAGGAAAATACAAAACAGAGGGAAAAATCATATAAAACATTATTTACTGCATGAAATATATTACATATCACAATAGCAAGTGGTGCTTCCAATGTCGAAATAACTTGCAATAATCAGAATTGATCACCTTGGGGGGATAATAAGCACCTTCTGTGGTTGGATTATCTCACTGGAGTCTAACTTAAAGGGACTCAAGGGTCACATTTGTATGTGCAAGCTAGGTAAGGCTCGATTAACACAGACGTCTCACGGGCTGCTGTCAGTCGTGTCAATGAGCCCTTAAGGACTCCAATTAGATCAACACCTTTCCCGTACTCTGTCTAGTAGGAAAAGCCTCACTGCAGTGCCAGGACAATACTAGGATGCTAAATGCAAATTCCCAGACACTTCAACCAAAAAGTTTAAATGATAAATGTATGAGCATAATTTCTAAAAGGATACCATGCTCATATATTTATAGGGGAAAGATTAAAAGAAGCTATTATTAACTTTATTTTAATTAGCACCAACATATTACACAGTGCTGTACATTGATGCAACACAGGCTAACATACAGGTATCGTATTTTCCGGCGTATAAGACGACTTTTGAACACAGGAAAATGTGTTCAAAAGCCAGGGATCGTCTTATACGCCGGGTACAGAGTGTCGCCGTGGGGGTGGGTTGGGTGTGCTAGGGTGGTTTCCTGTCCATCCTATCCAACCACCTAGGGGAGCCCTGAGGTCTGGTTCCCCGATCCATGCTCCCTGCACTGCGCACTGGCTGGCAGGAGCTTCAGAATCCCCCTCGCCCCCTCCTTCTCCTTCCCGATGTCTGTGAAGTGAAAGTAGCTGGCTGCTACTGACGACAAGTGTGCTCACTAGCGACATTGTGCATTGTGGCTGAAATTGGTATTGTAGGGATACATTAAATACATTAAAAAGCTGCACAAAAACGTCACTTCATACACAACTGCATTACACTGTATTACAACATTTTTTTATTTGGTGTCCTTATTGAGAGGTAGTCTTAAACAGCGAGAATATTCCAAACTCTATATTTTAACTGGAAGTTGAGGGTCGTCTTAAAGGCCCAGTCTTCATTTATACGCCGGAAAATACGGTACAAGCTATGTGTGCTACAGGGTGTTTGCATAAATTGTAAATGCAGGACCATTGTGAAAGGTACAATAGCAAAAGCAGCTAGTTGTCACGGAGCAGCAGGTGTGGACCCACTGTGCCATGTGTCCTACCTCCTCTAAGGGCGTTGTCTAAGTGAACCCACTCGTTCTTCACAATACCCCTGATGGTGGGGATAGACTTTCCAGAGGGGATCACCAGGTCGCTACCTCTTGAGGGAATGTAGGAACACAAGGCAGCTGGTCCAGGGGACAGCAGGGAAGGCTCCAGGGAAACAGGTGTTATCAGCCAGACAGTGAAACAGGGCGGGCAGCGCAGGTACAGATCAGGTAGCAGGAGAATGCAACAGGCAGGTAATGGTTAACAGGAATCAGTCTCAGAACACAGGCAGGAGTCTATATCACAGGAGCAGCAAAGGCAGTCAGTGCTTAGCATAACACAGAGACCTTAATACTGAGGCAAGGCTGAAAGGGCAGGGTTCCTTATATAGCTGCAGGAGGTCCACTATTGGTCAGCCAGGTCACATGATGAATACCTTAAATCCCAGGAAATGACACGGTGTTTAACAAAGTGTGGAGAAGTATCAGAATCACCGCTGAACAGGGCGCCTAGATCTGCAACGGTAAGTAGGGAGGCAACGGCGGCGTACGGCAGCCACCGTTACACTAGTGAAACAACTAGTGTATCCAATGTATAATTCATGTATAATTACCAGAGTTCCATGGCAGCAATTATCTCTGCTCTAAATTCTGATGCAAAGAAGGTAGCTGTCAAAAGTCTTTATTTTGCAATACAAAGCTGCCAGTTTGACAGTTCATCCCTGTACATTACAAGGACACAGCAGTTTGACCAGAAAAGTCACATCGTAGGAGAAACATCTGGGGCAAAAAAAAACTTGCAATTGCAGATTAAAAGCATACATGGGGCCTTAAAGCATATTGAAGCTGGTTCATGCCATCAACCAATTACTGCTAAATACTTAACAACAGTGTTGGGTAGACTGTTACTCTGTCAATGCTTGGGGCTGCAAGAGTTAAGAAATGGATGGCTGTACAGCAATCTCAAGGAAGGCTAAGAAGCTTATTACCCTTCACCATAATTCTTGTCTTTATTGGTCTGTCCATGGCAGTGCTTTCCACCATTGTTTGGAGGGATGAATGAGTTAACGGATACAGTAGACATCCACATATTCATTATTCAGGAATTTGCATTGTATGTCATTTTGTAGAATGTCTGCCCAGCAATACAAATTTAGACTGTCTATGTTTATTTCAGAGAAAACTCCTCAACAGAAAACAAATGTTTTTCGTAGGCATGTCAACCTATCAGTGATTTATGGGGTGTTAATGTGCAACATAACGTAAGACATCTCATTATTGCAACTGTGCTCTACCTTCATTTCACATTGTCTAGTTGAACTTACGGAACTGTTACTTAACCTCCCTAGTGCACTGCCTGTACCGCACCGTTTTTAACAGTGTGGTACAGGCAATGGCAGCAGTGTACAAGGTACACTGCCTGCCATTTCCTCCCTCCCCCTCCCCTCTCCATACAGCCAGTGTCATTCATGACACTGGCAGTGAGGTCTGGAGAGCAGAAGCCCCTCCATTAACATGGAGGTCTATGGCACTGCTCACCCTCGCCCCCTTCCGCGTCACCGCGACGCGATCAGTGAAGCCGCAGAACCCCGGAAATGCTGCGGCTGGAAGCATCGCCATAGCTTTCCGGAGATATGCGGCTTTCATGGGAGCACAGCACATCCAGAGTAAGTTCTTCACACAAACTCTGGACGAGATGGGCTCGTCATGAACACTAAGAAGGTTAACAGAAACTTAGTGGCTAAGTATTTCTTTCTTGTTTCTTTGCCATAATGTGTGAGGCCATGGAACTAAAATAAGCAGAATTAGCATATATTTCGGGCTGTTTGTTTCCAGTATGTTAAAAAGTTAAATCATGTACAATAGAGCTAAGGGTGTTTCCATGAAACAGGTAAACCTAAACTGTATTTAGGCCAAAACGGCAAAATAATTCTCTACAAGGGTATAAGGGTTGGATTTGTAAATACATTTACAAATGCCCACATTCACTAGCAATAGATAAGACAAATTGGAAAGGAGATTGCTGAAGATAATCAGACTTTTGACTCATGGGCCATAATGTTTTTTTTCATTTGAAGAGCCTGTAAGGGCTGCCCAACGTCAGCAAGGTTTGTGTTGTCATCATGGAAGAGGATTTCAGTGGTGTATCTGTAAATATCGAATAATCGAATTTTGACATTCTAAGCCGTTCCACATACCTTCCTACCAGACCAGCTGTTCTCACAGTGTTCTGCCAATGTGCCGCCCGGAGGTTGATGGAGTGCCGAACGTCAACCTTTGGCTGGCGGATCAGCAGAATGCCGTAAGAACAGCCTGTGGAGAACACAGTGGAGACATACCCAAAGGGGTATACTTACCAAAAGGTCACCATACACCTTACACTCTTACCATACAATTTCTGTACAATCAACTTTTGTTCTACCAAAACAATGTCATATAAGGACCTTTCTAAACCATCAGGGAATCAGGGAGGCCAGAATACAACATCGTTTTTTAAACTATACTACATTAGTGATTAGTGATGTCGCGAACCCGGATTTTGCCGTTCGCAAACGGCGAACGCGAACATTTGTA
>CM070036.1:13796140-13823635 GCA_036250615.1 Ptychadena robeensis | reverse complement strand
GCGAACATGCAATATTCGCCGCGAACAGTTCGCGCGCGAACAGTTCGGGACATCTCTATTAGTGATTGGAGGTATATGGTGGGCATTACTGTTGCCAGAGGTTTAGACATTAATGGCTGTGTGTTGATATATTTTAAAGGAGAGCAAATTTACACTGTTATACAAGCTATACACTGGCTACTTTATATTGTATCACATTTTCAGTGTTGTCCCATGATATTAAAGATGAAAAAGATAAGGATATAAAAGATACTATACTTTAAGGGTAACTCACAAAAGGGTATACTTACTTTTGTGAGTTACTGTGTTTGTATGTGTGTGTGTGTGATGTACTTACCAAAGTGTATTTTAGGAATCCCTGGCAATATTCCTTAGGTACGCCATTTTAAAGCCAAATGGGTTGGAACAGCTATATTGCTACAATAAATTATAGGACTAATTGAATCATTGGATGGACATTGTTTAGATGCCTTCCATGTAATAGTACTATCTCCAGGATAGGTGAAGGGATACCTTAAACATTCAATTTCTTTTTCTATTTTCTCTTGGTTAATATCTGCTGTATAAACCAACCAATATATAAGCCGAGGTTCCCAATTTCCAAAACATTCTGGAAAAACTGAATGACCTGAGTAGAAGCCTAGGGTTTAAAATGCAGCAGCTAATGCACAGAAAGACATAACAAATGTGCTTTTCTTTTGTCATCATTTTAATTAGCCCATTTGTCAGTTAATTGCAAAGCCATTATCATCACCAAATTAGATTGGTAGATAACGTTTTTGGGAACATTGTAAAGAAAAAAGTATTGCTCTAGCACATGTCGTTTTTGCATAAGTTAAGTTCAAAGTTGAAAAAAACGTTTTACTTGACTTTGAACCTAATTTATGAAAAAACTACACATGCTGGAGCAATATTTTCTTCTTATTTCAAATGTTCCCACAACCCTTCTCTATATCTCCAGCATTTTTGATGACAATACCCTTTGCAATTAAGGCTGGCTGAGTCTACACTACCCACAGTGTGGACGCCCCCAGCTTTCCACTACAGGAAAAGACATGCCAGTCTATACATCACACCTAAAACGACACACTCAGGGAGCAGGGAGCAGGCACACTGACACATGCCAGTTACGATATGCACCCATTGATAAACAATGGGTACGTTATGTAACTTAAACAAAACATTCCCGTTTTTTTGGCACGGTTTGTTAATTCAAATTGAAAGGGTGCGGTATTGTCAACATAGCAAATACTGCGCTCTAAACACCCCAAAACAGTGCATGAATAGCAGGCAAACTGCAGACAGGTGCCATAGATGCATAACCTCAACACATCCCTAATGTCCACCATCTGACTAGTGTCAGAAATTCCACCTACGACTTGCTAAATTTGATATTTTCAGCACATTCGGCTTATATTCGAGTATATATGGTACTGTAACTACCAGTGCAGTGAATATAGTTCACCCCCCCCCCTGTACTGTAGCCCCTAGAAAGAAGCAGATGGATAGATGACTTTCAGTTTTTAGAAACCTGCAGACATTGTTGTGTGAGTGTTAATAGTTTCTGTTGTCATTGTGTTGCATGTTTAGCTGGGACTTGTGTACTTGGTTATATACATTCCTTTCTTCTCAACTTTCCGGTATAAAACCGGATTTTATTGTATTTCATCTGCATGCTTCACCGGTTCTTGTTGCTTGTTTTGCTTTGTTGGCTTGACATTCTTCCACATGTATCCTAGTAGGCTAATGAATCTCCATACTGGCTGACTGTCAGACTTTGTAAAACCTTATAAAATATTTTCATTCCGCGGTTATAAACTACAAGTGGAAGAATATATTGAAAACAAGACTGACTTTCAAAGTCACCATGGGGCACATGCATGGTGGTTCTCAGCTTTTATTGGCAGAGAGGCATCAGGTCTTCTACTTTTCCAGCTGTACAATCTCAGTAAAAAAACGTCGGTCGGGAGCACATTTGATATTGTATCAAGGCTTTGCGTCATAGCAATTTTGGAAAATACATATTTATGAAGTGGTACTCAACCCTCCAAATATGCTGAGCATTGAAACCAAGGATCTGAAGGTCATAGAAGATACTTTATACATTTTGCTGTATCTGTGGTGCCCTAAGGATTGTCAAGACAAGTGGTTCCCAACCTGGTTTCCACATGAAGGGGGGCCATAGAGATTGTGTGGGGCGCATAATCAGTGGCATCGGAGGGGGATGTGGTGCTCCCTCAGCTCTCTATTTGTATATCAGAAGTGAAAGTGGTGACCCCCAGCCCTAGCCAAATGTAAATAAGCAGCACCATCTTGTGGACATTTTCCAAATTTAATGAAATTAAATTTTGAACATCACATCTTAAATTGGGTTATGTTGATGTTTCTCTCATTTTTACATATGAAAAAAATGTCAGACTGATTACAAAACATCTGAACATGGTATCATCCCCACAACTGCTGGAGATATAGAGAAGGCTTGTGTGCATGCAAATAAAAAGGAGGGGACATTACCCCAGGTTGGGAGCGTTGTGATTAGTGAACATCGGCCATTTCCATCCGCAAACAGGCAGATCAGACTTTTAAAAAAAATCTCACAGAGAATTTGAATGAAAACTGGAACCGGAAATGATGCCGCGAGTTCCTGTTCCAAAACCGGAAGTGATGTTCGGCCATCACTAGTTGTGATGTCACTTCACTTAAAATTTTGTTTAACATGTGTATGCAGGTAGGAGTTGGGGACCCTGGCTTGTCTTGGACACAGGTGAGGAGTATCTTGAAGAAAAAAGGTTGAGAACCACAGGTCTAGATAAGACTTGACTATTTTATACATGGGGACAAATGATTCAATTTCCAAAAGCACCATGCAGGTAGGTCATGCTACCATGCTTAGATAGCTCTTGGAACACAGAAATGTAATACCAAAGTTTCATTTGCCCTTTACAGAAGCTGCTGTAATAAATTAAGTTTGACTTTTGAAATTTTGACTTGATTTGAACTTAATTTATGCAAAAACTATTTGTGTTGGAGCCATACTTTTTTTTGTAGTATACCCCCAACCCTTCTCTACATCTCTACAGCAAGTTTGGTGATGATAGAGTGTTCTGGGGCTTTGCAATTAACTTGAAATCGTCAATTTTTTATTTATTTTTTATTTTTTACCATCTCTAGTCCTGGGGGCACTTAGGGCACTTAGCCTATGTCTTCTTGCACCACTCCACTGCCCCTGTAGTGTGGACTTTTCATATGCAAACCACTTCTTTCAAAAGAAACATACAGATATATGGATTTAAATGTGCACCAGACAGTTAATATTATGACAAATATCCGCCATTGTGAATATCCGAGCGCACATTCTCAAAATATTGCTAATTCTCGAATATCAGATATTCGCAGAATATATTTGAATTTCAAATATTTTCATTCAACACTACGGCCCGTGCGCCGATAAACTGCCTGCAAACAGTAGGGGAACTGCCCGGTTAATGTGCCGGCGCAGGCCTTGGTTCCCTGGGAATCAGCAGTGGACACAAGCCCTCAGAGCAGCATAGACTAATGAAACCTTCACAGCATTTATACATAGGCAATCAATCTACCATAAAAAGTTTCACAAATAGGCCTTCTCTACCAGGATTCTGCAAATATCACACACAGTGTTCGAGGAAAATGTAGGAATAATTGTCCTCAAGTGTGTATAAAAATGTTAATGTAATGTAACATAACTGTCTGCCAGTAGTTTTATATGTAATATTAAATATAGGCAGAGGGAGTACTTAGCTATGGTTTATTATTAGATTTATAGTTTGCAGTCACTAAACGTAAAATCCGAGTTGTATAGTCAAACATATACATCATTTATGGATCAAACCATGAGGATGGGCAGATTCGTGTATTGCATGCTGCTTATTTTGTTTTTGGTTTGACGTAAAAAGGTCAAGAGAAGAATTAAAATGTCCCAACAGAGCCAGACTCAGAGGGTGTAGGCGGGAGCTGGGCGTGTCTGGGTCGTGTTGGCAACATGACGGATAGATCAGTTAGGCAGGAAGGGGAGGTGCAGAGGGGGCGGGGTTTAGTCTATAAGAAGAGAGGAGACCGGAAGTGGGGCCTTTTTGGATCGTCAAGCACCCACCCTCCCTCCCTCCCTTTTTTCAGTTTTGGGGTTTTGTTTTTATGCTGTTCTGTTATGATGTAATTGGGTTTTTGTTTCTGTCGCAGCAGGCAGGTCCTCATCAGTGCTGAGAGAGGTTTTAAGGTAGAACTAGTATGGTGACGTGCTTATTTAGGGATGGTGGTTATCAAACATGGAAATGAGGATTCGTTTATAGAGGGCTCAGGCCCTAGTTTTCAGTATTATTTTCCTGGCTTAACAGGAGGTTTATTTAAATTGGAAGCACCCACCGTGCTGGATTAAAAAGGGCAGGTGGCTGGTACGGACAGTTTTACAATGTTATTTAAAGTTATTTAAGTTAAATATTTAAGGTTAATGTATATTAATAATATCAGCACTGTCAAGGGAATAATTTATGTGTATTGATAAGCTGTGGCCTTTTTGTAACTTGCACACTCAATACACTCAAACTTTCAAAGAAATCTGAGTCTCTGAATCTTTTTTCAGGGTTTGGGGAAGAGGGTGTTTACAGGCAACTCAGCACTGCCAGTCATGTAATATTTTGAATTTTTTTTACTTATGATTCTACTAGTCATATTCCATCAGCCCCAAGGTGACAATAATTGTTTATATGGAAAAATTGTATTGTCACCCTAGGACAGGACTGCCTTTCACTTCTGCATATGGGGTAGGCAGGTGCTCTACAATCCCCAGAGAGTTGGAAACATGTACCCGATGAGAGTTCTCCAGATGCAGAGAACTCAGGAAGCCGATTAAAGCCTGGCACACATGTTTAAAGGTGCTGGCCCAATATCGAGCCGCAGCACTTCTACGGCTGGCAGCCCATCTCATCTCTGATATCTCTAAAGCTAGCCATGCATGTGTTGGTCTTAAGGCCCCCATACACGTATCGGATTCGCACCGGATTCCGGCACGATCGATTCCGGGCGCGTGCACGCGAAACGATCGTGCCGGAATCGCATGCAGCCCACCTTGTCCGATCGATCAGGTCCGATCGTTCAGGGGCTCAGAATCGGATCCGACGGAGAACCAACATGTTGGTCTTTCTCATCCGATTCTGCCCGGATCAGGGGGAGTTGCCATTTGTGAGGTGGAATCGGAGGTGGAATCGCACACGGAATCATGCCGGAATCCGCTCGGACAAGGTGGTATGCTGCGATGGATACTCTTAATTGGCCGATTGATCACACCTGCGATTCCCGGCAGAATCGCCGGAATCGATCGGATGATGAATCGATTGGACATGGAATCCGACACGTGTATGGCTAGCTTTAGATTTGTTTGTGTTGGATCATAATTTATGATTGATGTTGGTTCAATTGATTTAACTGTGATCAACCCCCCCCCCCACATGGAGAAACCGATATTTTAAGGAGGTTGGTTGGATTGATCGAAAGCATAATCGAAGGTAGTCGATCATAAACACACCAAAATGTCTGCCACCAGATGTATAAGTATGCACAACAAAATAATATTCAATATACATTGAATCTATACTTGATCGTTTAAAATATTTAAACGTGTTCCATCACTTTTGGGTTTCTTTTTTATCGATCTAGGTCGATCTAACCATGTGAACTTAAGAATAATTTAGTTTAAGTGAAACGAGAAAATTTTGTTTTTGTGTATGGGGGTCTTAAGAGCATTGATAGCTGGGAAAGACATAATCACGTTCTGTATACACATCTTTTCCCCATAATCTGGCGCTCTCCAGTGGCCACTTGCTAAATAGAGATGGGCCGAACTGTTCGCCGGAGAACAGTTCGGCCGCGAACACGGCATGTTCGCCGTTCGCCTCGCCGGCGGACAGTACGGGTGTTCGACCCGTACTGTTCGCCGGCCAGAAGAAGGTCTAAATTCTTCCTCCGGCAGGATCACAACCTGTGTAATCCTGCCGGAGGAAGAATCTTTTCACTACAGAAGCCGGTCTTGTAGTGAGAAGACCGGCGGAAAAACCGGATGTGACGTCAGTGACGTCACATCCTGCGGCCGTAACCAGGAACTATGCGTTCCAGGTTGCGGTCCACGGACCGGATGTGACATCACTGACGTCACATCCGGTTTCTCCGTTTCAAATTCCCCGCCTAGAGGCGGGGAATTTGAATATGTCCGCGAACAGAGCGGACGGCGAACATCTTTGAAGTTCGACCCGCCCTGTTCGCGGACACCCCAGGGAGGGTTCGCGCCATCACTATTGCTAAACTGCTATTAATTAACCCCTGGAAGAATGGCAAGTAAATGTAATCCCTAATACGAAACTCGGCAAATGCAGGTAAGGTGTTTTGTAGGATTGTATTTAATGTATATAGATGACATCACATTGTATAAAATAAAAGATGTTTATTGTATAATCCTGGTCACAGCAAATGAAAGTATAAAGAGATTGTGCATGCTACCACAGACACACATAGTGTGTAGCCGCATATAAAAATCATGATCCTGTACAAATTATTTGCAAGTACAAACATGTAAAAACCACATATCGGTGATCCATATGTGCAGACAATAGTTCTATAGAAGCATTGATAAGGTGCATATAGGCTACATGTTTCGCCACTCCGGGCTTCTTCAGGCCATCGCACCTTGGGAAGTGTATGGATTGGGTTATCCAAGACCTGGATGAGGACTCCTTCTGGGCCACTTCTCGAATTCACAACTGTGAGCTCAATTGACCCTGCATTGGGCTGCGCTCCGGTCACTGCTGTCTGCTCGCCCCGGGAATTTTCATTCTCCGCAATAAATCCCCAAGAAAGTGGAAGATCCCGGATAGGCTGCGGCGCCTCGTGCCTCCTTCACTGTCCGAATAGAGCGGCTGATATGGAGGAGACTCTCTCTCTTCCTTTCTCTCTTTCACACTCAGTCTGCCTTTCTCTCTTTTTTTTCCAGTCTGTATTCAAACAAAGAAAGCTCAGCTGAAAGCTCTATACTTTGTATTATAGATTAGGGATGGGAACAATGACCACACTTACCCTCCAATCTTATTTTCTTGATTGTTTGTAGGATTGTAGAGCACTTCGAAACCGCCAGACTCAGAGGAAAGTAAAGCTAGCCATACACGTCCAGATTTTCTGTTCAATCAACTAAAAAAGATCAATTTTTTGGGGTCAGGGAAATCTGTGATTGATTGTATGTTTGTTAACTGTAGTAACAGATATTTGATCAACTTTTCTGTAGAATACTGAAAGTGTAATGCATTTCAATACAACCAATTTAAATTTACCAACATGTCCAATCCTTTTTCAATCAATTTTTTTCCCAATTTTAATTGGTTTAGGTTGATCTAACCATGTGGGCTGCCATAGATTTTCAACCAATCAACCAAATAAATTGATTGAATTGAGTTGATTGGATGAAAAATCTAGTCGTGTATGGGGGGCTTAAACGTTTAATTTGATATATATAAAATATAAATTTTCAGTATACATCTGTTTAAGTGTGCACAATGTCTCTCTTCTCTTATGGTCATAACATAGGGGGGCTCCTGTAGTCCACAGAAAGACCTGTAAAACAATACTGATAAAAATCAGCACAGGAAGTTATCAGGAAGGGAGCGCAGGAAGTTATCAGCTCATAAGATTTCTGGCAGGTACACTCTATTTTTCCACTTGTTAAACAGATATACCAAAACACTTTTAATGATACGTTTAACAGACCAAAAGGGAGAAAGTAAAAGTGTGTTACAGTTATTTCTACGAGTTGAGTATGTTATTGTTTTGGAAAGAGAAGAAAATGACACATCTGCTAAACCTTTAAAATCATTTAAGAAAACAACTAATTCTACATTTGAGAGATCATATTTTGTGATCATTTTAACAGTGTTGTCACAGGTGGGCCGCAATGGGTCACTTACTTAATAGTAAGTTAAAGGAAATATGTATTTTTTAATGTATTGCAAATTTATTCAACAAATATTTGCTATTTGAGAATTTAGGCAGATATTCGCAATTTCGAATATTCAACATATTATGCATTGGGAAGCTTATGGCCATGCACTATGATTTTATATTCGCAATGCCAAAATAAATACCACATGTGACCATTCATTTAAAGGTCATCGCAATGCGAATATATACACAATGCATGCAAATTTCAAAATCCAATGTTAGTAGAATTATTTGTGAAATATTGCAAATTCAAATATTGCCTATGCCGCTCATCACTTTTCCTAAATGCACCAAAACTCTCCAAATGTAATCCTTGTTTCTCACACCCCATTATATGGATGATCTGTCCAAAAAATGGAAAATCTTACCTGTAATGAGTAAATCAATACTATACCTTATTGCTCCTCCCCACATATCAGGAACGCTACAGCATTTTGTCAGTTTAACACAGAGACCACGGGAAGGACAAGTCAGTGAGGTCATTACATTTCCTCAAAAACCTCCGGGGATATGTTTTCACTTTCTCACCATTTTCTAGCACCATCTAGTAGCCACACCCATTACTGCAGTTAAAAATTCGGCTTATACTTGAATATGTAAGGTACGTACCATCTATTTACTCTAACACCCTGCCACCATTCTCTGACAACTGGAAATATGCACAGTACTGTAGACTGGGATCACTGGCTCACACAACATCTTGGGAGGATTGGCAAGGGAATGTCATTGAGGCACCAACATCTCCCTTCCCAAGTCTCCTTGCGACTGACATATCAGGGATGCCGGCAGTGGGACTTTTTGGGAGGACAGATCCTTTTTTTAACATATTCCCCTTGAATTGTTGCTTTAGACCTCAAGTGCCATCCTGACATACAGTATGGCTGACGAGAGGTCCCTTTAAGAAAATTTATGCATGCTTAACATTTAGGATAAAACATATGTTTGAGTCAAGCTTGTATATAAAAAGCAGACGTGTTTACACACTGCAAATGGCTATGTCATCAAAGTCAGACATTTCTATGGTTGGGTGACAACAGCAGAGAAACAAAAACAAATGACAGCACCAGATTTTGTAGGAAAGTCTTACAATCTTCCAGATGTCTCGCTTTAACAACCACAGCATAAACTGTAACCTAGCTAAACCTCCGCTCAGCTCTCTTGTCGTTCCCGTTTTCCATAGATTTGTAGTGAAATCCGGCAAACATTAATCCTACCAGTAATCCTTCCTCGCCACTTCATTTACATCTCCAAAACCTGGAATCTGAGCGTAATAGAGTAGAATCCCACATGATGTTCCCTGCATGGGATTCTTCTACAGAAGTGTCGGTATTTAAGAAGGAGGATACTTAGAGGAGTCCAAAACCATGAGCTAATAGAGGGAAACATGACAGTAATTGAAATCGATGTTTAGGAGCTCTAAATCCAGATATTAAACACTGTCATAATGTGCCATTTCATATGTTATAGATGAGCCCTGATCATGAGAAAAGAACCTCGTACAAGGAATACTAGTCACTAGGGGTGTTATTTAAAGCAACATTCTCTTCCGGCATGAGATGCTGAAATGAGAATAGGTATTTATGGAAACATTTTTAAGGGTAATTCTGGCAGCTAGATGTAACTTAGCTGAAACATATACAGTAAAACTTATTTATGTCATGATGTACATGCCAAACAATTGCTAAAGTAAAGTGAAACACTCAGTCTTTATCCACAATTTCTTATCGTGGATGACACTTTGTGGCTTCTCCTTATCTTTGTTTCTTTTTACTGGAGAACATTGTAACATGAGTGTGAGTCGGTGCACTACCACCACCAGGGGATATTTACAATGTCTAGTAGCAGGACAGGTTATATACAGGCATTCAGCATCACCCAAATGGTAGGGATAGGGGAATACAGCTTCAGGAACTACAGTTACAAACACATGCCTAACCAGCATGCTGGGAGTGGACAGAGGTAGCCGCAGCTCTCACCCAAAATGTGGTCAGTGCAGGAGGTGAGGCTTGATCCAGTCAATAGGCCTCCACTCTGCTCCGTTGACGCAAAGCAATCAACAAATGGCTCAGAATATTCTTTAAGACACTATTTTATAGACTAGGGTCAAGGAGTGGCCAATATCAGTAACTTGGCAGATTAGGTTAGCTACATTTAGCAATGGGAGGGCTTTGGCTCAACCTCTGGTGAGCTAGGTGCTTGAAACATTACCATATTTTACAGCCAATAACAACATTCTTAGACATGTCATGGCCGGACCTATGTTTATACACATTTAAAGTGAATTTCCATTTCACTACAACATCACCCATCAAGGGACATGCATTCTGCATTACTAGTGTAAAGCTGGCCATACACCTTCAGATTTCTCTGTCAGATTTCCTTCAGATCAGATTTTGTTTTACCAAAACCATGTAATAGGAGGACCTTTCTACACCTTCCAATCACTATGTATTCTATCAGGGAGGACACTATACTACATGGTTGTTGGTAGATCTGATCTGATCTGAAGGAAATCTGACAGAGAAATCTGACAGAGAAATCTGAAGGTGTATGGCCAGCTTTAGGCCCTGGCCCTATGCCTATGCAGCTCAGGCATAAATTTGCCAATATTCGCCACACTTTTCATCCATTTCACCTATAGACAAGCCCCCACTCAGCCTCTGGGGGCCAAATGCACCATAGTTGCACTCGGCAGCCCCAGGACATACATGTGCAAGTATGACATACGGGGAACAAGATTAGAAGAAGACCCAGAGCCCAAAAACAAACAAGGTCAGCTGATAACAATGGCAACAAGACAGATGCAAAGCGACAGGGTAATACAAAATAATAAGGGCAAAGCGACAGGGTAATACAAAAGATAAATTCAAAAGAGCTATCCAGAGGGGTAAAGGCCCCTACACACGTTCCATGTGGAGGCCAACAAAGCAGCTCAGATCAACTCTGGAGTGCAGCGTGAAGACGTCATCACGCTGCTCTCCAGAGCTGACAGCATCGGCGGGCAACCTTTGTGACGACGCCGGTCTCCAATTTAACTAAAGGCATCAGCCAGAGATGTGGGGTGACAGGCATGTGTCGCCCCATGTGGGCACCCCCAATCGGCGGCCGATTTTGCCACAGACCGACGGCCACAAAGGTGCGCACGCACATCGGTGGGCAGCAAAATCGGCCATGGCTCAGTGCATGTATGGCAGCCTTTAGGCAAAAACATGGTCAGGGTCAAGCAATGTCAGGGCAGGCAGCAGACAGTGGATGGTCAAAGTTTAAAGCAGAGGTCGGATACAAACAAACAGTGAGAAAAATCCCTAGAGATGGTCAAAATGAAATCTTATTGCAAATTTTTAACTTTTTGTGTGAATTTTCAACTGCGAAATTTCAGCTTGAGTTTTCATGTGATAGTGGATAGTCGTGAATTTTCAACCAATATTCACTGTAACAATTTCATGATGATGATATTCATGAACAACACAACCTATTTTAAAGTAAAATTTTGATTTTAATTGAAATTTTGGGTTGATTTTTTACTTTTTCATCAAAAAGTTTTAATGACACAGTCAAAATTCAAGCAGTTTCGTTGAAAAAATTGAAATTTCTACTTAAAATTATGCATTGTAAATTTTTCGACCATCCCTAAAGATCACATCCTAGCAGAAAAGCACCTGCTATCATAGGCAATAGAGCCATGCATCACCTAGGCTTAAATTAGGACAAGTAGAGCCAGAGATGTGCTAATGGATGAAGTGGATCAGACAGAAATTGTCTCGGCATCCACCTGTAACTGCAAGAGATGCACATAAAAACCTGTAAATTCAAGTCAATCATGACATTTTGAATAGCTGACCTTGTTCGTTCAAGTGCTGATTTGCGCAATGAAGGTAAATAATTACTAGTTTTTCTGTGATAGTGTTGATCGGCCAAAAAATTTTGCGAAAACATCTGAACTTTTCATTGCGAGAAGGTAGGCTTGTTACGTCTTGCCTCGGCGATATGTAACACAATGGGAGAGGCGGACTCTAAAAAGACGCCCTTCCTGCTGTCAGAAATATTTTTTTTCTTTAGTCGGGGATCTCTGCAGTCTCGGCTGAGCTGCAGCAAATTCTGCAGAGTGTGGCGGGGGGCTTATAAGGCTGGTTGGGATGACCGACGGGACAGGGCGCATAGGGAGATCCAAGCTACCCATACTATACTTTTACCTTTAGTAAGCTACTAATCTAATTTACCTTTGACTACCGAAATACTTGGATACTATTAAACTACTTTATACTACTAGCTACTATGTGGTTAAACCTTGATCTCTCTACATTTCAAAGACAGGTACATATTTACTCCTTATTATTTTCACTTTTTACTTTGTATCTAATATACCTATCCCATTACTATTACCTCTTCAGCACTTTTTCCAATCCTTTACCTTTACCCTTCTCTATTTACTCGAGCATTGATATTGATTTTATCTTTAATATTTACATGTATCCCATTACCTCACTTCACGTTTTTAAATATCTACTCATTATTCTTGACCTCAATATACCCCACACATTAACTGAATGCCCCTAATGAGGTTTGGGCTTTGTCCGCTCAAATACCCAGTAAAATTAAAACAAAATATATTAATTCACTCACTGTCACCTTCACACTCACTTAATATAATAATGACTTAGGTCTCGTCATTTACACCTCCCCTGATCACTCCTTTGCACATTTTTGATTGAGATTTATTTGAAATTTATGCACCTTTTTCTCCCTATCATCACATATTCATTACACTCCAATCCTCACATCCTAGCACATCTCTTTTCCCTTCACATCTCATATACCCGCAATAACTCATTACAATCTAGGTGGGCTTACCTCCCCCCACTGTTTTTCTAATACCATTAAAATTATATTTCCACTAACATATACATATGGGTTGATCCCCAATTGCGCAGGTCCTGCTGGCTGCCCGGCTGCCTTTCTTTGGCCCCTCATTCTTGGCCCATGACAGCCCCCTCCGGGGGTTTTTGGCTGTTGCTGTTCCATCGTTTGGTGCTTTATATATACTACCTATGTATACAAGTGAGTGAAACCTGAGTCTCTTGTGTTACTACCTACTTACTTTTATTGTGATGCTAACTTGCGCCCCCCTTTGTCTATTTCTGTTTTGACTATTTACTGATATGGATATCGATAGATACAAAACCTTTCTGGATCAAGGACACCCCCTGAGGAAGTTAACATATGAAACGCGCGTTGGGGTGAATTGGACCCTGTTGTGATGGGGTCCTGTATCCTGACAATTTTTTTACAACTCTGATATATGGATTTATTTTGTTTTAATTTTATTTTGTTTTGTCTATATACTACATGAACCACCTACTGCATCCATGTGATATATTAATGTCTGCCAACTCAGCCTTGTCATGCTATGTGTGTTTTTTATGACTTTACAATAAACGTACAACTATGTTATTTTTTATATATACTCCATTGTCTGATTTTCTCCTTCCATTGGAGAGTGGTGGCCATTAAAGTCCCCTTGCCCCTGAATCTTTTGGGGGGAATCTCTGCTGCTGCTGGCTGTCTACGACACCAGCTGCAGTCTCCATATATATATATTTATATTTGGGATGTCGGCCACTCCACCTAGAAAAGTGCAATTTTCTATATTAAATACTGCAGAGTGACCTAACAGGTGGTAGGTCCGCTTTAAGTTGGAGAATTCTTTGAATACATGTTTGGTGTATGGCAGATACAGCAACATATCCTACTGTATATTTAATTACAAATTTGATTACTGCTTTTAAAATTGCCAATTGAATTTAATAGGCCAGAGAAGTCTTTGCAGGATCTGCACTTTCCACAACGAAATTCTTCTGTGGCCCGGCTTCAGCAATCTCCAGTGTAAACTAAAACTGCAGATCTACTTAATACACCAGCAATAAAGCCAGCTTGTCTGTTTTCACCTGTTAACTCCCATTGACAGCTCTGGGAATAGACTAAGCCAGCAGATCTTCTTAGCTCCTCATTTAGGCAAAAGTCCCGAGTTATTTGGACTGAATTTGCCAGACCCGTTCTTTTCTTATTGAAAAATAACAAGAGGCGTCTCTGAGGCCTAGTGATGCCAGAGGGGTTGCGTTACATTTTAAAGACCTATAACTGCTTTATAATCTTCTTACATAGAATAAAACGTTCTGCATCATTTACCTTATATGTCAGATGAGAAAACAACCATCTGCATTAGTTTTGCAGAAATTAGGCTTATAGTAAAATCCAACCCACACTAACATCAGCAAGTAAATTACTCGGGGTGTCCTTTTGATAAACAGAATAAATATCATCAAACAAAGGAGGAGGGACTACATCTCAATGCCAATATGCCACCTCCCAACAAATATAACAAGCCAAAATGTGGACTGTACATCCACATGACTGCTCGTGACACTATTTGGCTTAACAGATTTTCAGACAGAAACGATCCCCCTGGCAGACTGCAAATACATCACTCGGCTATGCGGCCTGCTATGCAGGCTCCCTTGAGACTGAAATCACTAGGGTCACCAAGGATGACGTAGGATGGCCGTCCAGTTAGTACTTTACAAAAGTTATTTAAAGGCTCCCATACACGGGTCGATTTTTCACTTGATTTTTGACCGATCGATCAAAAAAACCTTACATGTTCACG
Organism: Ptychadena robeensis; assembly: GCA_036250615.1. Taxonomy (NCBI): domain Eukaryota; kingdom Metazoa; phylum Chordata; class Amphibia; order Anura; family Ptychadenidae; genus Ptychadena; species Ptychadena robeensis. The sequence goes on along the minus strand of CM070036.1, from coordinate 13,808,958 downwards.
AGATTGATCAGCGATTTCTGCCCACCCTGAACGATAGACCAAACAAAATGGGAATTGACTAAAAATCGTATCGGACATTGAACCATCATGTTGTATTTTGTTGGTTGATCGTTTGGCAATCAAAGTACGTTGGTGGACCCATAGCTCCCTATGCAGCAGCCTTTCCGATCGATGGATTTGGTGGAATCGCCCATGTGATCAAGATACTCAATTTGTCAATTAAAAATAAATATATAAATCTATCACAGTGGTTTTACTGCATCAACTTCCCGATAAATGAACATAATTATGTGTATACATGCTCGAAAATGTAATTTAGCAAACATTGTTGGATAATAGAAGGATAGAACCATAATGATCTATTGCGGTCCTGTTGATTCCATTTAAAGTTAGAAAAACCTTTTTGAAACATGGAAAAGAGACACATTCCAAATACGGAAAATGACACCGGGGACGTCACTTCCTGGATTTTTCCCTTTTTCAGGCACATTAAAGTTGACAGGTATCTGTCAGATATGACGCCGGAGGGGTGGGGGCTAAGCTGCGCCATTGACCGCAGGAGGGGGTTGCTTTTTTAAAGCACTTGTCCTGCATCACCGATGAAGCCGGGCATGAGTTCAGCACCTCCTGGAGGGCAGGGAATCACCTATGGGGCATTTTCTTAAAAAAAAAAACGCCACATGCGTATGATGATATTTAGGAGGTTAAACAGTTTATGTTGTTTCAGATAGATATTCATAGTCTGATCACAGTTCTGTACTTTTTTTTCTGGATTTTGACAAAACGTCTCATATATTTTAGGACTCTTTCCTAATAGCTGCACTGCAGCTGCGATGTGATACAGTAGCCCTATGCAGCATGACTAGCTTTAACGCAAGGCGCACACTAGTCCTGTGTTTGCGTTTATGGTAAGGTACAATGGCACGTGTTACCTCAAACTGCACACAGTTTAGCAAGCGCATGGGTCTCCCATACATTTATATGGGAGTGGCAAACAAAAAGTGGGTTTTTTGCAAGTAATTGACACAGTTACTAGCAAAAAAATGCACCGCAGCTGCAGCGCATGTGGTGTGAAATAGCTCTTAGTTTATCTGTAAAAACAGCAGCAGATGTAAGGTGTTGTTGACGATTGGTGAATATAGGGGGTGGGGGGTGGTGGTATTGGTAATAGAGGGTGTATAATACGAAGTTCTGCCTGCAGTGTGGTTGAGACGAGTTCTGGCACAGTGGGGGTGGTGGTGGTGGGGGGTGTTTGAGGAAAGCTGAGCACAGTTAAAAGGTGTGCTGGTGAGAGTAGTGTCTAGGTCAGTTCAGCACAGGGTTAGTTTTAAGCCGGCCATACACGCAGGGGCGTTCCTAGGGAGATCGGTGCCCTAGACGAGCACCCCCTCTGACGCTGATTGACTTACAGACTGTGTTCTGTTCCAACACCCCCCCCCCCAAACACCTTTTCCTCCTCTACTACTTCTCTCTCCCCAAGCGGTCGTGCTGATGGGCGGGTACACTGTGGTTGAAAAAAAGATTCTGTCCCCCGGCTCAATGCCACCTTGGGCAACTGCACATGTTGCCCATGCCTAAAACCAGGATACACAAATCACATACAGTAATTATTGGGCTTTTAAGGCACGGAACTCATATGTGATAAACAATAGAAGTATTTATTGCAAAGGAGCAACCTGTACATATAATGGTTGGTCCTTCATACATCCATAAACAAATGTCAGTCCATGATTAAAGAATAAACAAAAAAACCATACTTGTCTTCAATTTTAACATGTTTCGCCCAAATAGCGGGGTTCTTCAGGATCGACAAGTATGCAGTCACAATTTCTAAGGTAAAATAATAATATGAATTATACAATACAGTCATAAATAGTAAAATAATACATACATGTTATGTAAGCTTCAACCAGTGTTGCTTTTTCTATAGATACCCACATATATCACAGTTTTTCTATATATATGATCTATCTGTTATATTAAAAAATATAACCAGCACTGCATACATGGCTTGGTTCCCCGGTGAGTGTTGTGCGGTCTATCACAATAAGGTGACACAAGAATCACCAAGCGATCACACAAGTGGGGAATTTATGTGAACACTTTGACCACTTGATACTTTGACCAGGTGGGCTGCGAACAATTTCCAAACGTTCGATCGCTGCGGCCGTGTATTAGTCCTTTTTCTCAAACAATCTTTGTCCTCTGAATGCCTTTTCTGGCACAATTCACACAGTTCAGGTCACCATAAGATTGCAGTCTTTTTGCAGTTAGTATCTAAGATACATTGAATTCTCTTCCCTTTAGTTTTGGCAGGAATATCATATTTAAGATCAATCCATATGTATTTACTGATTTATCCAGTGGGACAGAAACTCCCATCAGAATGGAGCAAAATTTAAATCACATTATTATTAAATTTGAAACACACAATATTATTGTTGTAAAAGAATGACATATGTATTCCAGTTATTCCTTAGAAATAATTACAATTCATTCTTCTTAATAGATTTTGATTCCTGGATCTCATAGGACAAAGCCAGTAAGATTATGGTTTCAAACCTGTTTGAATGCAGCCAGAATCTAATTGTATTTAGAGTTTTCAAGTCACTTGTTGAGGCCTACTTGGTGTTTTAATAACTACTTGATTATCTTTATATTGGAAAGGCTACTCATGATACCCCAAGAGCTATATAAAATGTAACCTTTAATTTTTTTTTCTTGGTCTACAATATAAATTAAACTATTTGTTTCAGGGCCCTTTCACACTATATTTGTTTTTTAAAGGCATGGTTTCTGCATATATACGCATGTGTTTTTCACATTACATCTGCGATTGCGTTTTTTAACAAATCAATAAAAAATGCATGAAAAATTAATCAAAGATACAGCAGGGCGTTTGAAAAAACGTACGCGGAAACGCTGCGTTTTTAAAAATGCAATGATTGCAGTGTGAATAATAACATTATTTGTCTATGTAAAAACACATGCAGTAAAAAAAAGAGTGTACGGTAGAAAACCCCTCAAATCCCTCAAAGGTGATCTTCAACACCCACCTAACGCTGCCCTCACTATCAGTCCTCCTTTCCACCAATTCCCCTATTGGACATTCTTATACATAAGTATATACTCTATGCGTATATAAGTCTTTTAAGTTTCTAGATAAGAAATAATTTCTCTAGTACATGTAGTTCAGCATAAATTAAGTTCAAGCTCAACATCTAATTTAGCAATTAGACAAAATGCCCTACATCTCCAACAGTTGTGGTGATGATACCATGACCAGGGGGTTCGAAGTATAACTCCCAAAGCCAGGTAGTTGAAATTTCACAACAATCTTTTAAAGCGCCCCCTCTCCTAAATAAAGAAGACAGGAGGCGAATCTTGTCTTCTGTCTCTGGTGATTCAGTGTAGTGCAGTGATCTGTTACTTCACATAGAATGTATTAGCTCTGCATAAAGTCCTCCTTACAGAAAGTCCTCCCTGTGGAAGAGGTGGTGCGCTATATGGTAGGGAAAATGTGAATTCTTGAGAAAAACAGGATTCCTGATGAAGGTGTGGAGGAACATCACTGTCACACCAGAGCTAAGGGGACACTGATGATATAGTGGTGTGGATCAACTGGACTAACTGCGCAGTTGAAAAAGGTGCAATCTGTAGAACAGAGTCTAAGGGACTGTCTGGTCCCTCCGCAAGGAGTGATGAGTTATTGCTGCAGATGGTAGCTGACAAGGTACCGAGTCGAAGTTCCAAGGGCTGAGATAGGGATAATCTGAAGGACAAGCCAACAGGCAAAACTGGGAAGTGAAAGAGTCAATCATAAACAAAGAACCTGGAGGTAAGGACATGCAAGACATTGCTGCTAAGGCAACTTCCTATTGCCTGAGACTTTTTTAAATAGGACAGAGGGGGAAGGAGCACCTGCCAGGGTGGAGAACACTGCTCTGGTGTCACCAACCGTCACAGTAGTGGCCTGAACGTACACGTTGCGGTTCCTGGAAGGCACCTGTGCAAGTTGGCGGCTGGTGAGAAACCAAGACATAGTGGCAAGGAATATCCGAAGAACAAGCCAAGGGTCTAAAGCCGGAAAGTCAGAAGAGGTACGGATATGAAGTGCAGAGGATCAAGAAGTAGGAAGAATCCGTGTCAGGAACCGGAAAATCAAGGCGTCAACAAGAGGGGCTGCTAGCAAACACATGTAAGACCTAAAGTTCTGGTGGGAGGATGATAGGTTAAGAAGCATCCAGTAGAGGGAGCTCTCCTGCTGGACACTTAACTCTCTGAGGCAGGGAAAGTATTCAGAAGCAGAGCTGGATACCATCAAAGAAGCTGCAGACACAAAACCCCTAACTTTGCCGGGATCTGTGACAATCAGGTCCCCCATTGGTGGAATGTCAGTCTCTGGGTGAGCTGCTTTCTTCTCTGTCCTGGTCACTGCCTTAGATTTTGGATGATAACTAATTTTTTAAAAGAGGCTTCATGCATCCAGGAGGAGGCAGGGGCTTCGTGTTATTTGTATCTAGGTGTATTAATAACTGTGCTCATTTTTTATTTATCTCATAGAGTAGTTTTTGTTACACTGACTCATATTTTCTGTACATTTATATATATTTATTTTTTATTTAAATATTCATTCTGTATTGATGTATATGTTTACTTGTTTGTACATTTTCAAGAAAAAAGTGGCACAAAACTTGGCCATGTATTTCTTATTTCATATTTCAAGTAAATGGGAATTTTAGATTTTTTTGGGGGTTCTTTTTTAACGAAAACAGAACTTAGTTGGGAGGAGGTGTATGAAGAAATGACAACTGGCAGAAGCTCAACCTTAAAACTGACTTTGTGGAATTGTTGAAGTAAATTCTGCATTATGCAGTGGATTGATTGATGCAAAATCTTATCAAACCATTGTCAAGACATCTTAATGAAAAATACTTTGCCAAGAAACTTTTTTTTTATATCTGGGCCACTGGTGTCTGTACAGTTGTTACACATATGAAGTAAATATGATTCTCATATATATTGATGGTCTTCAGAGAAGCTCGAAATAAAATAAGCAACATATAGATCTTTCCCAGATGTTTACATTAGGGATATACCAAATGCTTCTCATTGCCTGGTTTAGTACCGGCTAAATGTAAATCAAATGTTTAGGTGTGATATACAAAGCATCAGATCTTCAAGAAATCTGAAATCTTTATCAGGCCGGCCTGCTAGTGAACTGGAACAGACATCTCTGTACTTTTCTACAGCGCGTTAGGGAATTGGACATGGATGGTACATTATCACAAAATGAAAAACCCTGAGAACAGGTCAACGTTGGAGAAATTTATTAGGAACGACAGAAACCTACCTGACCGGATCGTTAAACTCGGGTCTGAATCACTGAAGCAGACCGGCTGGTTTAAAGATGAATATACGCAGTCCAAGGTGAGAATAATGAACACATAAAACTGTCTGTGGAAAGAAATCATATCATTGCCATTGCTGAACTAAAGGAAAAATAACTATTTGTATAAGCTAAACTCAAAGCAGATATATATACTGTTCACGTATTGTACAGTGTTTAACCTTCTGGGCGTTGCGCACGTGGCACTTTTTTTTTATAACTGTGCCATGGGCAATTGCAGCGGAGCCCGAAATGCTCCGCCATGATTGCCTGCCCAGCCCGAGGATCTAAACATAAATCCAGCGTCACTGGAGACGCCGGACTTATGCTGAAAAAAGGCGACGCCCCTACATGCCGATGCTCCCGACCGCCGTAGAAATCCGGGGGTATCTAGAGGGTGGCTCTAGTAAACTGGGGTTGAGCTTCATGATGCATGAAATGCTCAGAAGGTTAATGATGTTCTGTACTTCTTTAAAAAGAGTAAAAACATTTAAAGTAAAGAAAACCCTAAAGCCCCCCATAGACATATCGATTCCTGCCCATTATCTACAACTTTCAATCAGCATGCGCGCTCGTGTGAGTCGCCTGCTGACAGGTCGTCTGGGAACTGTATGCCGCCCACCTTGATGATCGACCCCAAAAAACTTTTATAAATAAGGATCGGACATTGATCCATGCAATTGTTTTTTTCGGGGCCGATAACAAATTAAACATTTACTTAACTGTGAGCTGCTATAATAGCAAAAAATCCAAATATACTTACCTGCTGTGCTCTCATCTGTGTCATTTGCCATCTTTAATCCTCTGCAGATGCCGGTCTTCCACAGTTAATGAACTGCAGTTATACGTATGGCCACTAGATGGTGCTATGTAATTGTTTTAAATGGTGAAAACTTAAAGGGTGTGTGTGAACATGAATAACTTCAAACTGTCTGTGTTAGAACTTATTATTTTCAGTAGAGAGGGGAGAAGCAATGAGGAAAGTGAAGCATTTTCTCATTGCAGGTAAGTATTTTTTATCATATAATGTGGTCCCAATCCGAGGTCGTGACCTCAGAAGCTAACTTGGGTTTTTAAGGCACAAACCATAATTGCAGCAACAAGTCATATACTATTAAAAGGTATTCCTAAAAAGTCTTTATTGTCGTATGGACTGTATCCGTATATGTATTAAAAACAGTCATTACTAAGGTAGTCATGCCACATTTGTTCACATGAAAACAATAGCATACAAAACCATAATATAAAAAGATTACAAATTTGGTATGTTCGGTATGATATGCCGATGAACATGATGTTAAAGTTCACATCCTCCTACATGTTTCACCCAACATGGGCTTCCTCAGGGAGGTACGGCTCTAAAGCGAACAGTCTAGTGATGTCTCTGTGTCTGTCTGTAAGGTTCACCACGTGGGGGTTCTAGGGTGCCAATGGGCACGTCCCCTCTTGCTTAATTTCACCACACCTGATGGTACCGCACACAGGGGGGCTACCTGGGTCACCCACCTGTGAACTATGCGGACTCCCCTCCCCACAGGGTCTAAGGCTGGAGGCTGATGATACAGGCTCTGCTAGTGCAGAGCTACTGCATCTACAGTCACCGCACACTCCCAAGGGGGACAGTGTGGTGGAGATGGACAGATGCTGCACAGTCCCCGTCAGTAGTATTATTTATCTTTTTGACAGATTATCTGTATAATGGGATATTTGCCATGAAAAATACATTTGGTGAGCTTATGTGTGCTATAAATGTATTTTTAAAAATACAAAGTTAAAATACCCGAAATACAAATTTTTTTACATTTCATTTAAAAAACCAAATCAATGAAAAATTGCAGTGAGTAAAAAATGCACCTTTACCACTTAAAGGGAAGTTATAGCCATGTCCTTCACTTGATTGATGGTTCATCAGCGAGTGTGAACACCTCTATAGCAGCAGATGGTGTTTGCGTTCGTCTGGCCTGGAGCATTCAGGTGTGTGCTCACACTACGCCAAGGATGAAACACATCAGCAAAGTTTTGGTTTGTAAATATAAAAAAAAACTGAAAAATTAAATAATGAAAAATAAAACAAAATCTGAAAAGATCCGAGAGAAACATTTGTTTCTGCCATAGCTACCATAAAAAGGGTTATAAGGCAATTTCTAAAGTCCCCCATACACCCCTCAATCTTGCTATACCATTTCTGTACAATCAACATTTCTTCTTCTAAAACCATGTAATATGAGGAGCTTTCTAAACCTTCCAATCACTATGTATTTTATCAGGGAGGACCCGGCACTACATTACAGTGATATACACCTTCCAATCACTATGTATGCTATCAAGGAGGACCCGGCACTACATAGCCATGATATATACCTTCTAATCACTATGTATTCAATCAGGGAGGACCCGACACTACATAGCAGTGATATATACCTTCCAATCACTATATATTCTATCAGGGAGGACCCGGCACTACATAGAAGTGATATATACCTTCCAATTACTATTAAAGACCTGGCACTATCACAGCAAATCTTGGTCTAATTCATAGTTCTAGACTTTCAAAATAAGTCAAGCTACAAAAAAAGAATTAAAACATTTATACTAGTTGATAAGTTTAGATGATGAATTATACAGACATTTGGATTGCTGACAGGGAAAGCAACCGGGAGGCAATAAGATTATGCCCCCATGAAAGCTCTATCTGGCAAAAGCACGAGAAACCAGCGAGCACAACATTTCTACTCTTATTGTGGGTTTACCAAAGCCCTGAGTGTGCTTCTTCTGGAGAAAGGAAGGAGGCTGGGTTGGACTCTGTAGGAGTGGATTGGTTCTTGTAGGCAGGACCTTTGCGTTTTAAACTTTCAAATAGTAGACAGGTTTGCTGTATGGTCTTAGTTTATATTTGATGGATAGCTGAGTGCTGTTTGTTTCCCTCACATACTCTTTTAATCATTTTTAAGGTTAACACCTATTAAGTTGCCTGTGGTGGTGGTCCATTTGTCAAGACATTTCCCTTTAAAGCAATTTTTTGACACACAGATGGACAGCTAATTTCTTCTACTAATCATTCTCTACCTCAGAGGTATTGTCGGCATTTCACCTTGATAATTTTTAGAAAACCAATAACATATGACAGATCCAAGGCCAGCTCCTATTTATTCCATACAAATCTCCATACTCCTCCACTCAGGTTGGTGTCCTTCTAAGCCTTTGATGTTTCTTTTCAGCAGAGTGATCCACCTTTAATCACTGCTTTATCTTTAACCCCTCCCCCCCATCATGAGGTATGTGGCAAGCAAAATTATTGTTTTTGTGGCTCTGAATTCCAAAGTGATGTGTAGAAGAGATCTGCCCTATGTTATAGTTAATTTACATTTAATGTTAATTTAGGTATTTTTTGGACTATAAGATGCACTTTTCACCCACAAAATAGGGAGAGGGGGGCTACGTCTTATGGTCCGAATGTGCTACCACCTGGTGATCGCAACTTGGCTCCCTGCCAGCTCTCCCAGCAGATGACAGATCTGCACACAGCCGGACCTCCCATCTGAACTGTATTGGCTATATTTGCAGAGCCGCCGTTATAGCCAATGCAGAGTGTGTGCGTGAAAGCTGCACTCACGCTGGCAGTTTTGTCACACACACAGCCGCAGCGGGGAGACCAGAGTGCAGATTCCCCTGCCAGACCCCCCTCCCTTCCCTGTGTATGAGGAAGATGAGATGCCATTAGGTGTGCTCTCTAGTGACACCAGTATTTAAAGAATGTCAGGCTGAATGGTTGGCCCCCACACATTCACCTGGTCCTCTTTACAAAAAGTTTGAACACCCCACAATAACAGCTATGCTTTTTTTTATATATATATGACAAACCTATTTCACTGGTATAGTTAGCAGACCAAAATGAAGCAGTTTAGAAACATTTTATTATGTCATATAAACCCTTTAGGTCCTTGAAGTTTCTGGTTGGGTATCCACTCATCAGTTGGGCACAAGAGACTGTCTCTTTGTATAGGGCTTCTTCCGGAACATTCTTCTCTTCTTTGTAGGAACAAGTACACGTCATCTAACCATTGTACATACAAGACATCTGCATGTGGTATTTTCGATGACGGTTTTCTTCTTATGGCCTAAGAAAACCCTTAGTGATTTATGGCAAGGGTCTGGAATTATTGATAATTGATTTTTTTATGAAAACTAGGAGTCCAGATGGTAGCAATCAAGAAAGGGTTTATCAATTATTCTCATAGGTTTACAAATTCTGTACTACTCAACCCATCTAAGCATTTTACTATCATTGGTCTTATATCTTGTGCCAAACACTTTCAGTATGCAATCCTTTTTATGATGGAATGCATTACCTGGCGTATTGTTAATCCTTGTGGGACCCTCCTAAAGTCTCTACCTATTTTTTTCCCTTCAGCTCTCTTATTGCCGTATGTTTTCATGTTCAGCTTTGTACTTTTGTATATTTGTCTTAGAATGCTGCCAAAAGGTTTATGCTCAGTCATACTCAGCTCGGGACATGTTCTTATAATCTTTTTACCTATTTCTCCTAATTTTGTAAGACGTGCTTATCAGAGGATCCATTAACGGAAACGTAACTATTTTGGCTATTAAGGTGAACTGTGGGATCTATTTTCGTAAACTTTCATACACTCTTGTTTTAATGGCTGGAAGGTTAGGATAAGTCTTTGCTCAATTGGAAGGTGTTTGTGGTTCACAACTTACTTAGGTGGTCCCCTGGCTCCATGAACATAGTATATATGACTAAAGACAGAGAATGTACTATGTCATCCCCATTAACATACAGTGTTATGGCTCTTTACTTGTGTTTCCCCATCCTCCCTCCATTTTATATGGGTTTTATGTGCTTGAAATTCAACAGAGGTATAAAATGTCAAAACTCATGTAAAATGCTCTTTATGATATACTTCAGTGTCTGGTTCTTTTCAACAAAATTAACTTTGTGTAAGTACGTGAAATATTACAAGTATAATATAGCTAAAGTCATCTCAGGTGAAAAAAATTGTTATTCTAGTTGAAGGAAAACTTTTAGGCCCCCTTGTGTGGTCTGATGAAGACCATAAATGAAGTCATGCAATGTTATAAATCTCCTTTCAGTATTGATTGGGATTCTTATCAAACACAACAGATCTAGACATTGACAATTTGAATTTTTAGAGGTTCTTCTGCTTTTTAGTGTTATTATTATCTCCTCATATTTTTACAGCACCAACATGTTATCATTTCACTGCCAGTCCCTCAGAGGAACTCACAATCTAAAGGCTCCCATACATGGGTTGATTTTTCACTTGATTTTTGACCAATTGATCACCGCGATCGATCAAGGATCAATCAGGTTCTGCCCACCCTGAACGATCGACCAAACAAAATCGACTAAAAATCAAATCGAACGTTGAACCGACATGTTTTTTTTTGGTCGATTGTTTGGCAATTGAAGTACGTGGTTGGACCCAAAGCCCCCTATGCAGCATCCTTTGCCATCGATTGATTTTGTGGAATTGGCCATTTTGGTGATCAGCTCATATCTAAATCGACCACAAATCGGATTCACAAGGTGGTGTTCCATCGATTTCCGATCCGTTCATTCGCCGATTCTACGATTGCCTGGAATGATCGGTGACTAATTGACCTGTGTATGGCTACCTTTACATCCCTTACAATAGTCCCATGTATAAAACAAACACAGTGTAGAGCAAGCCATAAACACATTGACTCTTAAGCTAGCCATACACGTGTAGGATTCCATGGCCAATTGATCACTCCCCCGATCGATTCCGGCGATTCTGCCGGGAATCGCTGGTGTGATCAATCGGCCAATTAAGAGTATCCATCGCTGCATACCACCTTGTCCCACGGATTCCGGCACGATTCCGTGTCCGATCGATCATACTCCTCTGTGCAGATCTTCTGGTGATCCATCTGATGTCCACCACCAACGTGCCCGATTGGCCCTGATTCGGCCCTAAATCAATCTGATGGAACCAACATGTTAGTTCTCTGTACGATCGGATTCTGGGCCCCTGATCAATCGGACCTGATCGATCGGACAAGGTGGGCTGCACGCGATTCTGGCACGATCGTTTGGCGTGCACGCGCCCGGAATCGATCGGGCCGGAATCCGGTGGGAAACTGAACCGTGTATGGGGGCCTTTACATGATCGACAAACGATTGTTTGCAACTTGGTGATGCAAAAATCAACAAACGATTGTTCGGCAATTATAGATGTGCACCACATTGGGTACATGATTCCTGGGTGATACTATGGATGGGGATTAAGGGTCCCCATCCAAAATAATGGCAATTGACCAGGAAAGATCAAACATGTCGTATCGCTGTGCAATCGTCTTTTGGTTTGATTCTGGTTGATCGCTCCAGGTGAGCTGCATTTGACTGCCAAACGATCGATCACCGCGAACGTGCACGATCAGGAATTGAAAGAAAAATCTAACTGTGTATGGCCGGCTTAAGTCATGTGTAAAGCCCTTCAATTCACCTTAAGATTGATCCATACAATCTCCATTAGATCTACCAACATCTGTGTAGTATAGTGGCCTCCCTGATAGAATACATAGTGATTGGAAGGTATATATCACTGCTATGTAGTGCTGGGTCCTCCCTGATAGAATACATAGTGATTGGAAGGTATATATCGCTGCTATGTAGTGCCGGGTCCTCCCTGATAGAATACATAGTGATTGGAAGGTATATATCACTGCTATGTAGTGCCGGGTCCACCCTGATAGAATACATAGTGATTGGAAGGATTAGAAAGGTACTCATATTACATGGTTTTGGTAGAACAAAATTTGATTGTACAGAAATTGTATGGTAAGATTGTAAGGTGTATGGGGGCCTTTACTAACATAGTCTGAGAAATTTTTTTAAGAAGTACCCTGAGGAAACCCCCACTGAATGTGAGGCTCAGGCCCTGTGTAAATGCAGCCCAAACGTCAATCCCCCAACCTAGTTGCCTCCATATGTGCAAAGCGTAGGACTAAGAGAGGGATTGGCAAAGAGACCCACAAACAAACAAGGTTGGGTGGTTGCTAATAGAGATGGTCGTATTTTTAGAGTAGATGACTTTGTGAGCTGATTGCAAAGCCCCTGAACATAGTATCGTCACCAAAATTGCTGGAGATGTAGAGAAGGGTTTTGGGAACAGTTTTGCTCTAGCACATGTAGTTTTTGCATAAATATTCGACATTTTTACTTGACTTTGAACTTAATTAAAACAAAAACGATTTGTGTTAGAGACAGTTTTTTTTGTAGTATATCCCCAACCCTTCTCTACATCTCCAGCATGTTTGGTGATGATACCTTGCTCAGCGGCTTTGCAATTAACTAGAAATGGTCGGGGCGTGTCCCGGACATGGAGGAGTGAGGCCACGCTTACCTGAGCTCCTGCGACCCGCC
>CM070036.1:13771850-13783002 GCA_036250615.1 Ptychadena robeensis | reverse complement strand
AAGAGGACCAAAAACTAATGTGTACCTTGATTATTCTTGCTAAGCGCATCTGCGTACTAGTCAGAGAGGGGAGAGATCTCCAATCCAGCTATGTAATATTGTAAATTTCTAATCCAAAAAAAGATTGGACTTCTAAGGGTGTTGGAGATCTGGGGGTTAAGTCAGAGCAGGCATATGGAAGGGTAAAATCCAACAAGAGAAAAGCACTGTGTGACAATTGAAAAATGACTATGAAAGGTAGTCTCAGGGGTTAGTTTCTAGGCCAGAAAATGTCAGGGTCACACTACTGAGGTATGAGATCTGGGGGTTCAAATGGTGTTGTACTGTGAGAGTTATATTTGACCCAAAGCCAGCTGGTGACCTGTGGATGGAGACAGCTAATCGGAGGATCAATCAGGAACAGGTAGGTCCATCTGCTGCAAAATCTACCATACAGAAAGCTGACGCAGAGGACACTGAGGGGGACAGTGAGGAAGACGGCACTTATTAAACCCACACTACATATGGGGTGCGCACCACACACCATCTCCTGGTACTCATCTGAGTAGCTCACTTAAGAATATAAGTGCACCCCTTTGAAATGACCCCTACAGCTTCCAGATTAATTGGTGATAGTTCATCTGGGCCAGGGGCCCTCCTGCATACAACTCTTATCTATTCCTGCTGTATTATTGATCAGCAGAACCCACCCAGAAAATAAATAAATAAGAAATAATCTGATGAAATATTATTATTCTGAGCTCATGAAAGAACTTTACTAAAACACAAGTTCGGAGCAATCACTGTATTTCAGCTTATTAATGGTGCAATTGAATAGTTCAAAGTGTGATGCCAACTGGAGAGCAGCTGGAAACCATACAAGATGCAAGCAAGCAGGACCGCTGTATAAATGTGCAATCATACGAAGAACAGAGCAGTTAGTGTACATATTGTCTGTGTTTTATTGTCAGTGCCGTGCGCTTGTGCTATTTGTTATATTAGATCATCCAGATTTCTCTTATCTGTTCATAGTCACAGTGGTAGAAAGTTCTGATCCTTTATCAGACTTTGAATGCACATAGCTTGCCTTTTCAGTTCCATGGAGCCCAGCTTCCCTTCTTTCAGAGCTTACTGAACCGTGAATAATTTCCGAGAATAGCTGGTAATTCTAGCGATTGAACTTTGGGTCTAGCAGCGTGTGCAAATATTTCCACGTTCTGCAACAGTTAAAATGATGTTTTTGGTTGTGTACCCTTGGGCAGGCTCCACAGATGATCAGAATCATTCAGCAAATTTCAATTATTATCTGAGAAAGCAAAATCACATGACAGATTCGTCTTGTCATATGTACTGACACCAAGTGACCGATCATTAGAGATGGTCAAATTATTATTTTTTTTATTCGACTAGCTGACTTTGAGTTACCGTATTTTTTGGACTATAAGACACACCGAACCATAAGTCGCACCCAGTTTTTAGAGCAGAAAACCAGAAAAAAAATATTTAACCAGTTTTCACATCAATTGGGTTAATGCAATGGATTAAATGAATTCAATATTCAATTCAGCCAGTAGATGTCACTAGCAGCAGTACACTCATACAGCACATCACTTCACCTCTTCACTGATCAGAAGGAGGGGGGCAGGAGGCTGCCCAGTCCTCTGCTATTCCTCTCACAATCTTGCTGATACTGTGTCCGTGGGAGCTGCAATGATTGCAGTTTCCTCGGACACAGAAAGAGGTATAGATGGGAGTTCTTCTATCCCTCCCTTCATTGCTTATGCCAGCAGGGCTCTGTTGGCATAAGCAATTATACAGTTCAGATGGGAAATCCAGCCGTGGGCGGATCTCACATCTGACAGCTCCCTGGCTAAACTCCTTGCCGGGAGAGCGCGACCAAAGCATGGGTCTTGCATTTGGACCATAAGACGCAGGCACTTTCCCCCCCGAAAAATTATGGTCCGAAAAATATGGTAATTGCAAAGCACTAAACATATGGAATCATCACTAAAATTGTTGGAGGTGTAGAGGTTGTGGGAACACTACAAAAAAAGAAAGTATTGCTTTAGCATATGTAGTGTTGCTTTAATATTTAATATGTACAGTGTACATAAAAAGTCCACACACCCCTGGTAAAAAGTCAAGTTCCTGTGCTGTACAAAAATGAGAACTTTTCCCCTTTTAGCCTCACTAATGGTCTGCCCATACCGCGCTGTTTTTACCTGTGCGGTAGGGGCAATCGCGGCAGTGTACAAAGTACACTGCCTGCCATTTCCTCCATCCCCTCTCCACACAGCTGGTGTCATTAATGTCACCGGCTGTGTGGGTGGTAAAGTCACATAACATGGAGGTCTATGGCACCGCCCCCCTTCCACGTCACCGTGACACAATTGGGGTGGTGCTCGCTGCAGCTTTCCTTGGGTGTATTGGCTACACCCGATGCTCGGTTCCCCTGTGGTTGGAGCAAACCTGAACCGCTAGGGAGGTTAATGTAGCAACCGCTAGGGAGGTTAATGTAACCTATAGACTGTACCACTCAACTGAAAAACAAACTGAAATCCTTTAAAATATAAAAATAAAATAAAGTTCTTTTACCGATGTGCAGTACTGTTTTTGTGCCAAACTTATCTTTTGGAATTATGGCCAAAAACTTTAATCTTGGTTTCATCAGACTGTTACACCTTTTCCCACATGCTTTTGGGAGACTTCAGATTTATTTTTGCTAAATGTAGCCCGGCTTGGCTGTTTTTCTTTTCTTGTTAGTAAAGGCTTTTGTCTTGCCACTATACTATACAATGCTGCACATCACCAAAAACACCATACCTACAGTGAAGCATGGTGGTGGCAACATCATGCTTTGGGGCTGTTTTTCTTCAGCTGGAACTGGGGCATCAGTTAAGATAGAGGGAATAACGAGCAGTTCCAAATACCAATCAATATTGGCACAAAACCTTCAGGCTTCTGCTAGAAAGCTGAACATTAAGTGGAACTTTCAACATGACAACAATCCAAAGCATACATCCAAATCAACAAAGGAATGGCTTCACCAGAAGAAGATGAATGCTTTGGAATGGCAAAGGCCGGAGCCCAGACCTGAATCCGATTGAAAATCTGTGGGGAGACCTGAAAAGGGCTGTGCACAGGAGATGCCCTCGCAAATTGAAAATCGTTATTTTGACTTTGATTTTGAACTTAATTTATACAGAAACTATATGTGCTAGAGCAAAACTTTTTATTCAAATGTTCCCACAGCCCTTCTCTACATCTCCAGCAATTTTGGTGATGATACCATTTTCAGAGGCTTTGCAATCAGCTTACAAAGTCAGCAAGTCGAAAAATTTGACCATCTCTAGAGGTCAGAAGTGTGTCATGTACAGAGTGTTGGGGTCAGGAGTGTGTGATGTACGGAGTGTTGGGGTCAGGAGTGTGTGATGTACGGAGTGTTGGGGTCAGGAGGGAGTAATGTACGGAGCTTTGTTGCATGATAGATACAGATTATCACTCTCTCCCTACAGAATGTTACATGCAATTTACTATATCTACAAGGGAATACTGACCACTGATGGAGTGATAATCTGCATGCAATACTCCACAGGATGAGAATCATCATCTGAATGTGTAACAAATCCCAGTTTTACATTAATATGCAAATTAGCCAGCACCTTGCATGACAACATGACAATAACAATAAGTGGTCCTCTGACCTCTTGAGCTTGCTCCACCTCCATATAAAACAAGTGTCAGGATCTGTACCTAGGGATTTTTCAGCTCTCTCTGCTGAGCCACCTGAAAGTCTGTTTTGTACCTTGTTGGATCTCAAAGTTAGCTTGATATCAAGTTTCTTATTGAACCCTGAACTCCTGGCCACTTCCCCCATATACTTTCCATATAAACCTTGTCCCATCACTTCCTCATTGACAGATTATTGTGGTTCTGCCAATATTTTGCTCTTAGGGCTCATTTATAGCCCTCCGAAAACAAGCAATAAGCACAACGACTAGCGGACACCGGTTGGTCTCTGGCTTTTCGCACTGTAGCCCCTGCCAGGAACAGGGGCATTTAGAGTTAAAGTGTTTAGGAGGGAAAAGTCTCAGTGTCATAGGCAGGTGCAGCCATGGCTGACTGTCAGTGAGGGACTTGGCTCTCTGCCAAGACTGGTAAATGTATCTATTTGTGCTCCTCTGCCTGAGTCCTGAGAGGCCCAAGAGTTTGCGCCTTTTCAGGGACTGGGAGGGGAGAAGTCTATAAAGGTGTTAGAGACAGGATGTGAAGTGAGTCCTAGCCCAGGGAGCTCCCCTGCTGGGGGCCCTGGGAGTGATCATGATGTGATGTGCCAAGTTGAGGGACCAGAAGAGAGAGAGAGAATCTGAGTCTGGGACGCCTAACTAGAAGGGAGAGCCGGTTATCTTGTCTGCGGAAGGATAAAGGTCTCCAGAGCAGCAGCAGTCAAGGGAAACCTCTAGGAGCTAAAGGGGAACTCTATACAGGTTCTGAGGCAGATGGATCAGTGAGAGTGAGGTCTACTTCCAAGATTCCCCAGGAGAGTTTTAGCCAAGACGGTGCTGTGCTCATCTGTTCAGAAGAAGAAGCTGCCTAGGGGGAGCTAGGCCAGTGTTCAATTGTGTGCTTTCGTGTTGCTAGAGGAAGAAGCTGCCAGGTGTGGAACTAGGACCTCAGTCGCTGGAACAGCCTTGTCCCTAACCCTCTCTCCTACTGACTACATGTGAGAAATAAACTTCGTTCAACTTAAAACTGCAAGTAAGTCTCTCTGGTCATTTCTGCTACCCGGTATCCCATCGCACACAGCCGCACCCACGGTTGTTAGTGCTACAGCACTATAGACTTGTCATAGGGCCGTTATCAACACAACATCAGCACAAGTTTGCAGCCACTCGGCACAGGTCATTTCCCGGGCTGCTGCGGGAGCACCCAGTCGTCTCCTGGGCTGCTGCACAATGACAGCAGCATGGGAAACGACAGTGTAAATCTAGCCTTACTCTTGTTGCTTCTTGTGCCTTTGTTACTTCACTGCTGATTACCCAACTACTCTTTATCTTGCACCATTGCTGGTTTCACACCATTGACTATTGACAATAAATCATGAACAGCACAGGCAATATTCATATTCTCATGAGGTGTGTGACATTCTTCCCTTCTGCCTACATTTCAATGGTGATTCAGGTGGTTGGTTGAAAAGTCGCCATCTTCACATATCGAGTGCCTGAAAACCTTTTTTTGGGAGGTTGTCCTTAGGGATGATATGGTCATGGTTGTCAGTGATTGACAACTGCCATCTAAACATCTGCACACCTGATGCTCACAGCAGCATGGTTGGTCAGCCCTGAAACCGAACTGTGTGAATGCGGTCTAAGTGTAATAAACTGTGTACTTGACTTTGGTTTTAAAATGTCCTGAAGGCAGATTACACAATATATGGAGCATAAATACTATAGTCTAAAGGCCCCCATACACGTACTGAGCCGTGGCCGATTTTACCGCTGACCAATGTTCATGCACGCTCGTGGCCCGCGGTCGGCGGCAAAATCGCCCATGAATCACGGGTGCCCA
This sequence comes from Ptychadena robeensis, assembly GCA_036250615.1. NCBI lineage: Eukaryota > Metazoa > Chordata > Amphibia > Anura > Ptychadenidae > Ptychadena > Ptychadena robeensis. Next base: position 13,777,455 of record CM070036.1, on the reverse strand, counting down.
CATGGGGCGACAAAGCTCAGTCGGCCAGAGAACGGACATGACCGTAAACTCTGGCCGATGCAATTAGTTTGAATGGGGACCGGCGCTCACTTTCAAACTAATGGTCGGTACACCAAGGGTGCCTGCCAATACTCTGAGAGACGGATTGAAGTGTGATGATGTCATCACGCTGCACTCCGTCGCTCGTCTGTTGGCCCCCACTCGATACTAGAGATGGTCGAATTTTTCGACTTGCTGACATGGTATCATCCCCAACATTGCTGGAGATATAGAAAGGGGTTATGGGAACATTTGACAAAAAAAGTTTTGCTCTAGCACATGTAGTGTTTAAAATATAAGTCGAAATTTTAATTTTCGAAATTTCTACTTGACTTTGAACTTCATTTGTGCAAAAACTATTTGTGTTAGAGACATACTATTTTTTGTAGTATACCCTCCAACCCTTCCCTACATCTCCAGCAGGTTTTTTGATCATACCATGTTTAGGGGCTTTGCAATTTACTTAAAATCGTCGATTTTTTTTAAACAAATTCGACCATCTCTACTCGATACGTGTGTGGGGGCCTTTACAAACACAAGTTCATTTTAAATGTAAAGCCCCCCATACACCACATACAATTATCATGCAACTTCTGTACAACCAACTTTTCTTCTACCAAAACCATGTAATAGGAGAGCCTTTCTATACCTTCCAATCACTATGTATTCTATCAGGGAGGCCACTATACTACATAGTTGTTGGTAGGTCTCATGAAAGTTGTATGGAGGAATCTGAAGGGGTATGGGGGGCTTTAATCTCCCTTGGTGACTAAAGTATACCTTTTGACAATGTGTATTTAGGGTTTAATGGACCTTATCTCCAGCTTGTGTACACTTGGGACTTTTCTTACATGAGATATACCGTGCTTTGTAATATTTCTATGCTAAGTTAATACAACAAATAATATTTTTGGATTCAACAGTCCCCCTATTGTAAGAGATGAAAAAGACTGCAGCCAGCTCTGGAGTTTACTCAGCTGGATTGGTGGATTAGTCAGCAAAGTGTCGAGGAATGTATATTGTTCCTGCTGGGAATTGTGTAGCACTTAATTCATTCACAGTTTATTGAGATGAAGATCCTGGGAAAGAAAGGCGACAATTAATTGCCAGAGAAGGCATCAAGGATCTTCTCGCTCGAGACGCAAATGAAATAAATGAGGTTTACAAGACAGCAAGTAAATTGGTGAAGTCAGTGGAAGTTCTCTGGTCAATGCAGAATAGCTGGTTGCTGAAGTACACGGGACAAAAGAACCTACAAAACTTTCTAGATTGATGGAGATTAAAATCGGGACAATCAATAGGGGAACATTATGTTATTGGAATATTAAACTGCTTAACAATGAAGGAGCTTGAACAAGTGACAAAGCGCGTGTTGTTACCATAGACTATCTGTCTCTTAAAGGAGTACATTAAATGGCTGTGAAGTGTGGACATACTTAGAAAACCATGGCTCATTTATTAAAGTCTACATTTTTCTTTGGATATTTTTGAGATGTAGTGACAAGCAGCACAGGCCATATTCGTATTTGCAAAATATCAAAATTTTTGCAATAAATTAGTAACTTCTAGAATTTATGATCTCCAGTCATTATTACCTTCAGAGTGCACATTGGCACTTGTACATGCGTATATTGCAATGCAAAGTAGAGATGGTCGAATTTTTCGACTTCCTAACTTTGTGAGCTTATTGCAAAGCCCCTGAAAATGGTATCATTACCAAAATTGCTGAAGATGTAGAGAAGGGTTAGAGGAACATTAGAAAAAAAAAAAGTTTTGCTCTAGCACATGTCATTTTTGCATAAATTAAGTTCAAATTTAAAGTCGAAATTCCGATTGTCGAAATTTTGACTTGACTTTGAACTTAATTTGTGGAAAAATATTTGTGTTAGAGGCATAGTTTCTTTTTTGTAGTATACCCCCAACCCTTCCCTACATCTCTAGCAAGTTTGGTAATGATACCATGCTCAGGGGCTTTGCAATTAAGTTGAAACCGTTGAAATGGTCGAATTTTTGAAAATAAATTCGACCATCTCTAATGCATAGTAGTTTCCCCAGATTATTATCACTTATTATTATCACTTATTATCACAGGTCTGTCCGCCATATGCCTGTTCGCGGACAGATTCAAGGTCCCCGCCTCTATGCGGGGCCTCTAGGCGGGGAATTTGAATCGGGAAACCCAGAAGTGACATCAGTTACGTCACATCCGGTCCCTGGAACGCATAGTTCCTGGTTAAGGGAGCTGGATGTGACGGCGCTGATGTCACTTCCTGTTCTCGAGCTGGGTTTTCACTAGGAGACCGGCTTAATGCTCGGTCTTCCAATAAAAAGATTCTTCCTCCGGCACGATCTCGCTGTTTCTGATCCTGCCGGAGGAAGAATAGAGATCTTATTCTCGCCGGTGAACGGGGCGGGTCGAACACCCGTACTGCTTGCCGGCGAGAAGGAGGGCGAACATCCATGCAGGCAGTACGGCCATCACTAATAACCAACAGCCTATCTCTAACCAACTCTCTGTATTATACATGAGTTTACTGACTACCTAATGTAATGGAATAAGGAACAGCAGATGACTCAGCAAAGCACAGATCACAGCAATCCCACTCCTCTCTCTCCCAGAACTGCACAACACAGAAGAAAATGGCTCCTGGGAAGTTTCCTATATTTCAGGGATGGCGAATCCTTCAGAGATTGAGGACCCAAACTGAAACCCAAGGCCCACATATTTACCATAACGTGCCATCATGATCATTTACCCTGAATTACAGACACCCACTACATACAGCGAGTTAAATAAGTATTTAATTCCGCTGCTGATTTTGTATGTTTTCCCTCTGACATCACCATAATATGGGAGGGTGAGGGTACTGTGTGCATTTAAAAGAGGGAGAAGAGAATTCACAGCCCAGGGAGCCAATAAGAAGTTGAGTTCTGCATTCCTCTCCTCTCCCCCTTATCTGCCTCTGTGCTGACTGACAGCTCGGGTGCTCACGGAGAAGGCTACGAGAGCCACCTCTGGCACGTGTGCCATAGGTTCACCACCACTGCTATATAGTAAGGGGTCGGCTACTTTCCTATTGGTTGCTAGGGCTGTTGCCAAGCTCAGACAAAGATATTTCAGCCTTCTCATTGGCTCAGAAGTATCATGGGTATTGATGACAAAAATCTTGAAGATATATCACTCTTTTTTAGTTTTTCCAATATTCCCAATGTAAATTTGCAGTTAGAGTATTCGCAAGCAACAGTTAACATATGCCAATTTTTCCCTCTGTCCATGCCAGACCCTGTGGAGGGGCAGCAAGCACATAAAGCAATAGTTTACATGCTTTGTTAACCTTTGAAGAACCTGAGATCTATCATTTATCAGCAGGTAGTCAGCATGTGTATATTGTTGATTCGCTTCATCATGATGGATGGGGATCTGCTTCACTGGATGAGATAGAAGCAGATGATAGATTTGCATGCCCCCCTTATTTCTCGGCCATCCAGGCCTCGTGTCTGAAGAGCAGTCTGGTTTTAATAATCAGGAGTCCAATACCATTTTAAAATAAATACACAAATAAACAAATGTAAAGTTTTAAGACATTCCTTTCATGGTTTCAAATTTTTTAACAAAAAATTTACAAAGGGTTTTTTAGAAGTCAAATTTGTAAATCCAAAATGAAAGACAATTAACTTGAGACAAAAACTTATCATAGTTCAAAGTACTCAGACCCCCCCAAAAATCACCTTAAAATGCTTTCAATATTATATTCAAAGGGCCTTGTAAATCATTTGAACATTTAGAAGAAATGGACATTAATGCAAACTAGGTTCAAGGATACCCTGCGCTCTATTGGTATCCGTGACTCTGCTCTTTCCTCCTACCTGACCGACTGCTCTTTCCAAACCTCCTTCAATGGCTCCTCTTCTTCTCACACCCCCCTTCCGGTTGGGGTCCCACAAGGTTCAGTCCTTGGCCCGGTCCTTTTCTCCCTCCATACCTCCTCCCTTGGCAAACTCATCTCATCCTTTGGCCTGAAATACCATTTATATGCTGATGACACCCAAATCTATCTTTCAACCCCGGCCTTCACTCCCTCTGTCCTGGACAACATCTCTCAGTGCCTATCGGCCATCTCTTCATGAATGGCTGACAGATTCCTTAAAATCAACCTGAGCAAAACAGAACTCATTATCTTTCCCCCATCACCTTCCAAGCCTCCTCCCCCCAACATGTCACTTACAGTAAATAACACTGTCATCTCCCCCATTCCACAAGCTTGCTGCCTTGGTGTCACCTTCGACTCCGCACACTCCTTTACTTCCCACATTCAGAACATCGCTAGATCCTGCCACTTTCATCTCCGCAACATCTCCAAAATCCGCCCCTTTCTCTCCCCAGAGACCACCAAAGTCCTGGTACACGCTCTCATCATCTCTCGCCTGGAGAACTGCAACATCATCCTCTCTGGTCTACCTCTCACTAGGCAATCCCCTCTTCAGTCCATCATGAATGCTGCTGTCAGACTCATCTACTCCACTAACCGCTTCTCATCTGCTGCTCCTCTCTGCAAATCTCTACACTGGCTTCCAATTGTCCAGAGAATCAAATTCAAAGTTCTGTGCCTTGCTTTTAAATCACTCCAAACCTCCTCTCCCACTTACATCTCCAACCTGGTCCATAAATATTCCCCTAACCGCCCCCTCCGCTCCTCCAGTGACCTACTAATGACATCCCCACTCATAAAATCATCACATTCCCGGCTTCAGGACTTCTCTAGTGCCACTCCTACTCCCTCGCCCTATCAGACTTGCTCCTTCTTTTTGCCCTTTTAAAAAAGCCCTAAAAACCCACCTATTCAGTCTCGCCTATCCATCTTCTCACCCCTAACATCACCACCATGCCAGTCCCATCCCCCCACTACCTATTGTATACCTTGTTCCCCAACCTAGTAGATTGTAGGCCTGTCCGGGCAGGGTCCTCTACTCCTCCTATGTCATAACCTGTACCTGTGTGTTATTGTGTGTTTGTATCTCCACTCTAATGTATTGTACAGCGCTGCGTAATATGTTGGCGACCCGCCATAGCGCATCTGGGCGAGCCAGAAATCGAGGCCCCGGCTTCGGCCCTCACGGGACCTCCGGAACATCTTGGGGACCCCCAGCACCGCACAGGACCCCCTCGGGAGGCGCAACGGGGAGCAGAACCCACCATCCCTCCACCCATTGCTGGTGAGCCCGGTTACAAGCAGCGTTCAGCAGGACATCTGGCCCACCTTCATAAATTGAGCCCGCGGCTGCGGCCTAGGCCCGGATCCGAACAGCCTGTGGCCTGCATATACTACCCACCAGATTCCCCCCCATCAGGACTACAAGGGGCAACGACCACCAACCATAGCCCGTGTCATCCCCGGGAACTCTGGATCTGCGCTAATACGTGCCCCTGGAAGCGCCGGAAATCGAGGCCGGGGTCTGGGCCTAAAAGTGATTGAAACTACAGGATCCCATCCATCCTCCATCCCTCGCATCTGATCCTCCTCAGGTATGCCTGATATCCCCTGACGCTATTGGGGACTTTATCTGA
>CM070036.1:13685518-13712549 GCA_036250615.1 Ptychadena robeensis | reverse complement strand
TAAGGACGAGTGTGACTGAGGGGGTGACAGGGAGCGCTGCCGAGCGGGGTCCTGACAGTCACATACTATAGTTATTTTGTTTTAACTAAGATAACCAATTAACGTGTGGTACCTCTGGGCTACCCAACCATAATGTGGCTGGTTCTTCTCGAGCTCTACTATATAGATATTATGTTATTATATTATGTACTGTCAATTGACAATAAGCCATTAGCTGAATTTAAATTTGTAAAGAGTTTTGTTCCAGTGTATCCATGGTATAACTTGGTGGTTGGGGCCCACAATGGTCCATAGGGACAATGGCTTGTGGGACTTTGCCCTTTAGCCTATAAAAGAATTGTGCTGGAATCAATGACACAAATCGGGAAATGAGGGGATTTATTGTTTTTCTCTTTATGATTAAAGTTAATAAAGTATGTTGGTTTGGAATACATCACATCATTTTCCCTTTGTGGTGTGCAATTTTACTGACAACTTACTCCCCTCTCTTCTCAATGTCTGGTATTGCTTAGTGTGTCTTTGCAACAGAACTTGCAACAGAAGCGGGATCGAATGCTCAAGGTGGGCAGCGTTTTATTTCCAAACAATTGCCAAAAACACCACGATGATCATATATGGCTACCTGAAGTCAATTTCAGTTACTGAAACATGTTGTTTTTCTATTCCAGATCAGTGATAAGAATGTGATAGACAGAGGATAAGAAGAACAGACCATGATCTGTAGCAGGTCATCTCCCATGTCCCTTTTCTATCAGAACACATCTATTGTAGATGGCTAGTAACATACTGTACATGGGGCAATGCCCAGGTGAGGAGGTAGAATAGTTTTGGAAGGGTATGAAGAAATAATGAGGTGCAGGGATAGAAAACCAAATAACATAAAAGTCAACAGCTCCCTTCAATAACTTTCATTAGAGATTCTCATTAATTTTTTACTTAATGCAACATCTTCACCATGAGATTTCATATCTTCTTGGAAGTCATTGCTATTACATTTACTTCAAATATTTTCCAGCTTAAACTACAATTAAACTATAAAGTATTAAGTGGAAGATGAAGAATGTTAAGCAGAGAGTTCAACTATTTTTTTATTCCAAGAAAAAAAAGTTCTGAAATCAGCCACCTGTCTCCAGCAAGCTCCTATCTATGCCGTACTTCAATTTCCTAGAAATTCATTGCTAAATTCATTCACATGGCTCTTAATACATGGCTGGTCTATCCAGTTTCTAGTTCATTGTAAATGTAATTGTTGAGGACCAAATATCATTAAAGAAATCGGTTTTAAGTTCACATTGTTGCTGTGAAGAAGATGACATCTATCCAATAGAGATGGGCCGAACTGTTCGCCGGAGAACAGTTCGGCCGCGAACACGGCATGTTCGCCGTTCGCCTCGCCGGCGGACAGTACGGGTGTTCGACCCGTACTGTTCGCCGGCCAGAAGAAGATGTAAATTCTTCCTCCGGCAGGATCACAACCTGTGTGATCCTGCCGGAGGAAGAATCTTTTCACTACAAGACCGGCATGAAGCCGGTCTTGTAGTGAAAAGACCGGCTCAGAACAGGAAGTGACGTCAGTGACGTCACATCCTGCGGCCGTAACCAGGAACTATGCGTTCCAGGTTGCGGTCCACGGACCGGATGTGACGTCACTGACGTCATATCCGGTTTTTCCGATTCAAATTCCCCGCCTAGAGGCGGGGAATTTGAATGTGTCCGCGAACAGGGCGGACGGCGGACTTCTTTGAAGTTCGACCCGCCCTGTTCGCGGACACCCCAGGGGAGGGTTCGCGACATCCCTACTATCCAAGTCACAATTAAATGTCGTGATATTCTATCCGCTGCAATCATAATTAGGTTAGGGAAATGTTTGATCTGCTTTTATTTATAGCCACAGTGCGAAATCTGCTTCACTGGGCATAAAAATACCATGAACAGACAAGGACAGGAGATACCTTAGAACAGTGGTTCCCAAACTGGGGGGCGGGCCCTCATTCTTAACCTGTGTTTGAATAGGGAGGGGGATTCAATACTGTTCCTAAATAGATAAGGGGGGCCCTGCAAGGAAAGTTTGGGAACCACCGCCTTAGAACCTAGCACCTAGGAGCAATAATATAAGAAATGGGTTAAGTATAAAGTATATGGAAGTCTCTAAAGGTAACCCACAGTAAAAAGTCTTCAGATAGTGAACTTTGAGCAGAAAGCACCCAAATATGCAAATAGTATTTCAACTAGTTTATTTGGGAGTTATATGCAAAGCCACTATTGTATCATCACCAGAAATCCTGGAAGAAAAAAAGAGTGAAGAGTGTTGATTAAAAATGAAGGTCTGCCACCTGCAGCCCCTGAGCCACATGCGCCGCTTTAGCCTTATTGTTGTGGTTCTCTGGCTGCCAGCAAGCCTCTACCCTTCCACCAGCGCAAACACGGCTTTCTGGCTTTCTACAGAAATGGCAGCGTCTCCCTGTTCTCCTTTCCCTCCGGCTGACGCTTGAGCTGACAGCGATTACCACCAGCCTAACACCTGCGCCTACCTTGACCCCAGGACACAGATGCTGATGGAAGAGGTACACCAAGGAGAGAGGGACCAGAGAGACCAGACCCCAGCCGCAGAACACCACAGGATGCCAGTGTTTTGAGATATTTTCCTACCCTTACAACTGTGCATGTGCAGATAACCCTAGTTTTCAGGAGTTACTGGGATATGGGTTCCAGGTGTTTAAGGTTAGGGGTTTGATGGTTAGGGAATTGAGACATTTTGTTAGTTTTAACCCCCTAAACGTAACCCCCCAAACCACTAAAGCTCAACCCTAAAGTCAAGCACCACTCCGCCAAATCCAAATCCAAACCCATAACCCAAATCCATAACCTTAAACACCTCAAACTCGTAAGATTAACCCTGTAACACGTGAAAACTAGGGCTACCTGTGCATGCACAGTTGTAAGGATAGGAAAATATCACAGGGTAGTAAAATATCTCAGAACACCTGTAAGACAGCTAGCAGCACGAGGGCAGGGTGTGTGTTTTTAGAGGGGGTAAGAGTGATGGTAAGAGTGATGTAGCACAAAGGGGGATCCAGTCACACTAAAATGGGTCATCTAAAAATCTGTTATGAGTACACATAGTTTTGTGACTCCAGACTATTTTTCTTTCGTAAAGGACGGGGCAAAACAGCACTTTTAATAGTAAAGCCCCCATACACCTTTAGATCACTCCATACAATTTCCATTAGATCTACCAACAACTATGTAATATAGATATTACATGGTTTTGGTAGAACAAAAGTTGATTGTACAGAAATTGTATGGTAATATTGTAAGGTGTATGGGGGCCTTAAAGGTTGCTGACCTCTGGTCTACCACATGTAGTTTTTGCATCAATTAAGTTCAGAGTTAAGTGAAAACTTTGACTCTACTTTGTACTTCATTGTGTAATCGCATTAGCTTGAAATTTGGTCAGCCAGTCATAATTTCAACCATCTTTACTACCAGCATTCGTCAGTTGAACCTATATGGTTTGACTTTGAAAATTCTAGGACTGTTCAGAAGTCTACCTGTTTCAAGACTGCTAGACACATTCTCAAGAAAACCTTCCTATACAAGGTTTTCACAGTATAATCTATCACACTAACAAAGAACAGATGGACTTCTGATCGATTTTTTTAAGGGTCTCACTAGAGAATCTCAGAAGCTGTCTGTAGATCTCCCTAGTACTTAATGATGAGAAATATTTGTAGCCTGCTCCTATGTGGCCAAAAGTGCTGTCAGTCACTGTCAAGGCTCACTGCCTACTCTGTCTCTCTGGAGGGAAGGAATAGTTAGAGCTCTTACAGCTCCTGAGTAGTGTTGAGCTTGAATATTAGAATTGCATATATTTTCGTCAAATGTTGGCTATTCGAGAATTCGTTTAATTTTTGTGATATTCTGCATTGGGATGCTTATGGCCATGGATTGCGAATATATATTCGCAAAGCAAACATAAATAGTACATGTGACCATTCATTTTGATGGTAATCGCAAGGTGAATATAAATGTGAATATTTGCGAATGTTGAATCAAATATTCATAGAATTATTTGTGAAATATTGCTAATTCGAATATTGCCTATGCCGCTCATCACTACTCCTGAGAGCGCTGCTTGGTACCTACTAGAGATGGTTGTGTAATTACAACTTTTATTATTATTATTGATATCTTTTATTTAAATAGTGCCAACATATTATGCAGCGCAGTTCATTAAGAAGCAGCACAAGATAACACACAGATACAGGTTAAGACACAGAAGGAGTTAAGGACAAATGGGCTTACAATCTAATAGGTTGGAGAACAGAGTATACAATAGGTGGGGAGTAAAGGCATGGTGGTGATGAGAAGATGGGTTGGAGAAGAAGGGGGTTTTCAGAGCATTTTGAAAGTGTTAAAAGGTAGAAATAAGTCTAATGGGATGAGGCAGAGAGTTCCAGAGAGTAAGAGCAGTTATAGAGAAGTCTTAAAGTCATGCATGTGATGATGAGGACGTTATGCGTGGGGATGTCATTATAAAGTCACTAGAGAAGCGGAGGGGGGCGGTTAGAGGTGTATTTATAAAAAAGGTTGGAAATGGAAAAGTGTGGAGTTATCTAAAAGCAATGCACAGAACTTTTAATTTGATCATTGTAAAGTACCATAAGATGATATCATCACCAAAATATCTGGAGAAGTATAAAAGGGTTGTTGGAACATTACATAACAAATAATATCACCCTAGTTTTCTAACTGGCATAATTTTTTACTTATTTGCTTGCTGCTGGTTTTTGTTATGTTCTTACATCCCTTCTCCAGCAATAGTTGTATTGATACCATGTTCAAGGGCTTTAAAATGACCTCCCAAGATAAGGTTATGTGGGCATTTGCTCTCCCAGGAATCATGGTGAACCTAAGGACAAAATCTAGATCTCTCAAACTGATCTGATAAATATTCTCATTAATTATACAGTTGCAAGAAAAAGTGTGTGAACCCTTTAGGATTATGTGGAGTTTTGCATGAATTGGTCATAAAATGTGCTCTGATCTTCATCTAAATCAATAGAAAAACACAGTCGGCTTAAAATAATACTACACAAACATGTTTGTATTGAACATAACATGTAAACATTCACCCCTAGCCTAATGACTTCTCCAAGAGCTAATTGGAGCCAGGAGTTAGCCAACCTTAAGTACAATCAGTGTGATGATATTGGATGTGTTGCTGAAAGCTGTCCCGCCCTTTAAAAACACACACACCAGTTTTGGGTTTACTGGTTTCAAAAAGAATTGTCTGATGTGAACCATGCCTCGCACAAATGAGCTCTCAGGAGACTTACGATCAAGCATTGTTGACTTGCATGAAGCTGGAAAGGGTTACAAAAGTATATCCAAAAGCCTTGATGTTCATGTGTCCACTGTAAGACTACAAATGGAGAAAACTTAGCACTGTTGCTACTTTTTCTTGCAACTGCATATTTTAAATCCATGTAGGACAGCTTAATGATTAACAATATACATGGTTGCATTGTGCACCACCTCTTGTGGGAGGAAATGTGGCACATATTTGACATTTGAATTATATTATGCTGGGACTATATTTTGGTCCATGGAAACAGGGTTTATGGGGTTTATGGCAGAAAAGATAAAAACAGTGTATATGTACTCTCTATATAAATGTATTTGTGTCTTGTTGCCAAGTTAGGACACAGACATGATTTTAGCTAATGTACCATATCCTCCATGAACTCTACCGTAAGGCTTCTATATATGGTGGTCATTAGACAGTATTTGCTTTATCTCTGCTTGTCATTCTGCCACTTCAAGCATGAAAGCACAGTTCCATACATCTGCACAGAATACCAAATATAATGGAAATTGCTAAAAATACTTTGATACCATGCCATTTATCACGGAACGTAAAACAGACTTATCCAATGTTCACTGGTTGTTTTAAGTGATTACTTGCATATGAAAGAACTAACTCCAAAGAAAACTCCAGATATTATCATGGAAAAGCATTAAATTAAGTAGTCCTAAGCTAAACTTTGTCAGAAGACGTGAAACACTCAGTGACAGGAATGCCTGAGACAACTTCTTCAGAGGTACACAGACGTGACCTCTAGCACAGACTGGAGGCTTTTATTTTGTATAAAAGTCTGATTGTCCCATCCAACTGGTCATTTGAGAGTCCGATTGAGTTTGAACCCCCCCCCCCCTCCCTAAAAACAAGTTCACTAGCAAAAGAAGATTGTTTTTACATTTTTTAATTTGATAATTTTGTTATTTCCATTGTGAAACCAATCCAAGTATCAGTTTCATGTTTTATCTTGATTTTCAATAAAAATAAATAAATAAAAACTTGGCCAATCAAATAAGTCCTAGACTTGGTTTTTCCTATCTATAGCCAAGCATGGTATATGCGGTTTGTAAACAGTTTCCAATCAGTTCATAAAACCGAAAGTATAGAGGTTCTACTTTACCTCTACTTCCCTTTCAGACTGCAAAACTTTTCTTTTAGCATTTTGTAGGAATTTAACCCCCTGGGTGTTCTGCCCTATTATCATTTATTCTTAAAATGCAGAAAAGGAAATCAAAACAGATTACAGTGTAATCTGTTTGAATTTCCCGCCCACACTCCCCCTACCTTTACATCCTCGGGGGTCATCTATGATAAGGACCCAGAGCACTCATGACTATATCGACCTCATCACTGACCCTGAGGAGGTGAAACCCACAAGGATCGGCAAGGACGCCAACATACAGAGGCACCACAGGCTGCCCATCAGACAGGTAAGCAATAGAGATTTCAACGATTTAGTTGCAAAGCCCTTGAACATGGTATCATCACCAAACTTGCTGGAGATGTAGAGAAGGGTTGGGGGTGCATTACAAAAAAAAGTATGTCTCTAACACAAATAGTTTTTTAACTTAATTTATGCAAAAACTATATATGCTAGAGCAAAACCTTTTTTTTTCCAGATGTTCCTACACCCCTTCTCTACATCTCCAGCAATTGTGGTGATGATACCATTTTCAGAGGCTTTGCAATCAGCTCACAAATACAGCAAGTCAACAAATTCGACCATCTCTACTAAGCAACCCGAGTGTAGCTCTGGGTGAGTAATGCTTGTAAACAAATTTACCCTGATCTACACTCAGGGTGATAACCAGGGAGGTTAATATAGTGTACAAATGGCTGTAAACTACTGGTACTTCAATTAGCTCAACCAACCATCATGACTGCTTCTTTGTTGAAGTAGGGTCACCACCAGATCAAACTACCAAACCACACAACTATACTACTGTCCTGCTTAACTAGGCTTAAGCAAAATTCTATAGTCATGGAAAAATCATAATGTCTACAAGTAAATATGTTATTTTTGGCTGTGTTGATTGACTATTGTAATATCAATGTGATTCAGTGATGCTCTTACAATTTTATATTCTTTCCAGCCTCTTTGGAAGTCAACGGTCCCATCTTCTCTGTGCTGAATCGCTGTCCAGCCTCCACCTGCTGTTTCCATGTTACAATATACCTAAATTGAACAAAACATGTTTAAAAGAAAAAGAGACATTCGCTATTGAAAGTATGGTGAGTCGCAATAAAATAATATAAGCAATATACCATTTTGTATCATACCAGGGACCATGGGATGGATTTGCCTAAGAATTTGAGTCTAATGCTAGGCATACACATGCCGAGTAGGTCAGACAGACCGGTGCATTATGGGGCCCCATTCAGTCGGGCAGCACCCTTTGTGTGCTGGCCATAAGCTGCAATGAAGACGCCGTCTTCATTGAAGCTTATGGTATCGGCTTGCCTCGGCTTGCATCTGCGGCCGAGCTGTGGGGCGACAGGGATCTGTCGCCCCATGTGGGCACATGCCGATAAGCGGACGACTTTTAACCTGACCGACGGTGCAAGCGCGCACGCCCGTCGGTCAGGTTAAAAATCGGCCGCTTATCGGCATGTGTATGGCTAGCATTAGTCTTGGATATATCTACCAGTCAGGCAAAGGAATACTTACTTACTTAAGTGGTTAATGAGTGATCCAAAAAATGCAATGAATATTTTAACGTCCAGGATTTGCAGGGGGAACCAGAAGAATCAGGAGTTGCAAATGGACTATGTATAGGAGGCCATTGTTCTACTTTATCACAGAATATAGTTAACTAATAAGAAAAGCTGTGCAACGTTTTTTCAAACCAAAAAAAAGTTAATACAGAATGCTAGTTGCAGCAAGATTTGTGCTACTGTTGAGATAATGAATGACCAAAATAAAATTTGACCTGCTCATGTACATTTGAAATGGTTTTACTCAAACACCCAACAAAGGTGTAAGTATTTTTCGGGAGCAGAGTCATTTCTTTTTTTGACCAACACCAGCTTTGGCAAGTCAAAGCTTTCCTGCGTTTTGCCCTCATTCCCGATTTTACAGCTTTGGAAAAAGCCCAGAAGGATTAGTGAATAAGTAAGGTGGCACACAGCTCTAAGGAAAAGACTTGAGTAATTTAGAGTTTTGGAAGTACGTGCTTTCCTTTACACAGTACAACCCTCTATGTGTAATTCTGTGTGATTTACAATCTAGTCTCCTCTCCCCTAACAAGCTGCTTACACGGCATAAATCTGTTGGCACAGAGTACAAGCTATGGATCAGAATGTACACTCTTCCATAATCCCGATGTCCTATGACGCTTCCTCAGATTATTTAAAATAAACAATTATAACCATAATAGAAAAAGGTTCTACAGCTTAAAGTTTTATATGTAGAGCAAAATGTGCTTCCAGGCCAAGTGAATTTGAAGAAAACCTGCTGTAAACTTGGAAGATCCAACCTTATCCAATGGTATCAGCTAAAAAATTATTTAATTTCAAACTACCTGCTCAAATGTTTAGCTGTGAGGCCCTGTCCCTGGGTCAATACTGCCCAGATATCTATTCCCCAATTTCCACCAAACACTTCATCTCTAAATCAGCTCTTGTCCAGTCTTTGGAGGTTTGTGGCACCATCCTAGCACTTGGTTGCTTATGTGCACAAAATATAATATCTGGGACAGGGATTGACAAAGAGCCAGGAGCTCCCAAACAAACAAAGACAGGTGGATGTTAATGACAGCCGCTGCTGCACCAACACAGTACTGTTTACAATGAGGCAGGGGCATGATCAGGTCGAACCAGGGTCAGGGCTGGCAGCAGATCCAAATATATTGTCAAAACAGTTAAAAGGAAGTAATGATTACCTTTTTGGGTTCAGAAACATTGTTGATATATATCGTGTACACTCCACTTTTATTGAATCCAGCTTGATACAGATCTGCACAGTCTCTAAAAGGTTTCTCTTCTTCTCTCTTTGTGTTCTTGATGGAAACTGCAACGAAAACAGAAACATGTACAATAATTAGGCCTTCCATGAATCACATTAGTATGACTTTGCCTTCCAGCAGATACATTACATTGTTACAGCTTAGACTGAGCTTTTGGTTAGTTTCAGCAAATACTATTTGAGTTGTTTTATTTAAATGTATTTATATATTTAATATATATATTATTTTTTGGTCAAGTCAGACCTGATCCATAGACTTGCACTGAAAGGGAAAGCCAAGCACAGCTACTATACAATACTACTAAGCAGAATACACTGTCTGCTTCTATAACACATGGGTGTCCCTATAGAAAATGAGGCTATGATTATACTCCTGAACAAGAAACTGCCAAAGGTTGGCACCACACTTCATCTATTCTAAGATGTCCACTGACATTAAAAATGTTTGTTTCCTTAAGTAAAGAAATAATTGTTAGGTAAATAATCCTTCATGGGATATTTCCCTTCTCAGATTTTGCCTGGCCTTTAATTAGAACGCCATCTAAACAATAATTATTTAAAATGAGATAGCTAATAGTCATTGATAAAGTACTTCCAGCTGTATTTTGTTCTCAGTATTACCACAACGGCACTTGGACTACAACATGGGGTCACCACAACTTTTTTTTGAAGTTGTATGGATTTTGAGGGCAGGTGTGGGGGGGGGGGGGGGGGGGGGGGGGGGGGGGTATATGGTCCAGTGTGACAATAAGATAATATTAGCTCTCTATAACCACCCTAGCGATCTGCTTAAAATTCCTGCCTGCCTCTGTACACGCCACCGGCACTATCAATGAGGCCAGCAACATGAGCTGAGAGACTGACACCCCTCCATTAACATGGAGGTCTATAGTGCAAACACCCCCCCCAGCCCCTTCTGCGTCACCGTGACATGATCAGGTCTCTGCCAAAACCCTGGAAATGCTGCAGTGATTTAGAGAATAGTGCAGCTTTCCGCAGGTGTATCAGGTTCACCCGATCCCCGGTCACCTAGCATTTGGGACGAACCCAAACTCCAAACATACTGGGTTCATCCCAAATGCTAGGGAGATAGAGGAGCATCTTAAAGAGCTCAAACTTTTTTCTTGACATTTGAAAAGAATAGGGAAGACTAGAACCACTCTTAAGCTATCCATACACCAGTAAATTTTTGCATGATCTTACACACAGTGTAATTGATTTAAGCACGATCAATTCACAATCGTACAATGGAGCGCATGTGTAGTACGATTGTAAACAAATCAATCAAAATACCTAGAAAAACCATGAGATATTTGTATGATCGAAAAATATTTACCAACATATCCGATCACTTAACAAACAGTTTTATATTTGATTTTAATCATTTTTGGTCGAACGCACCAGGTGTGAGGGAAATTATTTACGATCGATCAACTTAAAGATCTATCTTTTTAAGTAGATTGAATTGAAATTTTAAACCATGAATGGAAAGCTTTAGTTCCTTTAGGGAAATTCCCCCAAATTGCCATAGGAAGATTCCCATTTTTTCTTCTAGTAGCAATGATCACTAGGAGAAGAAGAGAAGCAACTCTTCCCAAAACCGGACAAGTTATAACCCTCCTTTATTCTATTAGGGATAGGGATAGGCTAGGGATACAATTTAACAGCTTTTGGACAATACCAACTATTTTGTCCTGCAACTTTTTTTTGCGCAATGGACACCATCAACTTGCAAGCAAGTTTAGCTGGGCATACATGGCTCAATTTCTTAATAGGTTCAAGCACAATCGAGCCCCTATCTAAGCATCAGATGGGCTGTCAGTCACTGTAGTGCTGTGGCTCGATATCAGGACAGCTGGTCCTTGTCAGGCTGGAGGAAAGTCATGGGTGCTTGTGTCCATTGTGTTGAAAGGCCTTGGTTTTCATTGTGTGTATTTCGGCCCATGAAAGATATGATTAATGCGCCTGCACTCCTAATGGGCCATCATGAAAGTGTCAGTGTGAGGTGTCCATGATGGCAATGGACAGAAAGCCATGGACAGAATGGACAGAAAACAGTACAAAAATTTACTTGAGATTGGCATTAAACAGAAAACATCTATTTTTTGCCAGTGCCAGTAATTTTAGTATTCTATTGGTCTTGCTACATTTTGAAGGAAGGCAATTGCTAGATTTAGGACCATATCATACAGACTATTTATCTACTATATTTATATACTGTTTAAAAAATGAAGGTCTATACCTCTATCATCAGCTTTCAATCTAGACAGTATTGTTGGTTAAAACACTTGGATAAAACATCTTAACATATCAACATGTTGCCAAATCTACATATATACTTGTTTTTTAGGTCTACATACTTTGAAAAAAGTTGCCAATAGTCCTAAAAAGCTCTGTCAATGGCCAGATATCAATAGCCAGATATCATCATTATCCACTTGAAGCACAGACAGGAATAATTCACAGACGGCTTAAGCCAAATCTGTAGACAAATATGATTTTGGGTGTTTAATGGCGTGCCTGCAATTTCTGCAAGGAAACATCTGCTGCAAATTGTGGTTCTCACTTGTGTGCAGTCCTTACTGCTGAATTATATTGTTAAAATGAATTTAAAGCTCAAACTTAATCTTCAGATTGGGGGTGGAGTTATCAACTCTGTCAGGTTTTATGTTTACCGTTTGCCAAACGGATTTGAAGCAAACCCTTTAGTTGTACTTAAACCCCCCGGCGGTTCCATTCTGTCTGTATTTCGGTGCCAAAAGTGGTATGTAAAATTTTAAACTTTTAACAGATTACTGAATAATTTTTGTGCCCACTTTGCGTCCCCACTCATTAATCTCACTGGCAATGCGAGGACTTGGGATGCCTATGTCAGATAATATAGGCATAAATGCAGGCATTACTCTATTTTGTGACAGGCACAGGCTCCCCAGGAAGTCCCCGGACAGAAGCTAATCCTGGTCGGCAACACTCGAGAATGACGCAGGATCACCTACAGCAGTGGTTTCCAAACTACATGGGTTAAATGACTTGCAAGTCAGCAAGAAGACTCCATATCTGCCACTTAGAGATGGTCGATTTTTTTTGGGGGGGGGGGGGGAATTCCACCATTTAGTTGATTTCGAGTTAATTGCAAAGCCCCTGAAAATTATATTGTCACTAAACTTGCTGGAGATGTAGAGAAGGGTTGAGGGTATTCTACAAAAAAAAGTATTGCGCTAACATTTATAGTTTAATTAAGTTCAAAGTCAAGCCAAATTTCGAAAGTCTGAATTCAGACTTTGACTTTAAACTTAATTTATGCAAAAACACGTGCTAGAGCAAAACTTTTTTTTTCCAATGTTTCTACAACCCTTCTCTATATCTTCAGCAATGTTGGTGATGATACAATTTTCAGAGGCTAAGCAAGTCAGCTAGTCGAAAAATTTGACCATCTCTACTGCCGCTATAGAGTTACATTATGGGTTTTCAAGTAGCACCACTGGTTACTTATTTATGATTAGTGATGGCCGAACTGCCCGCAAGGCGGACAGTTCGGCCGCGAACAAGCATGTTCGCCCTCCTTCCCGCCGGCGGACAGTACGGGTGTTCGACCCGCCCTGTCCACCGGCGTGAAGGAGCCCTCTATTCTTCCTCCGGTGGGATCATACGCAGCGAGATCCCGCCGCAGGAAGAATGTTTCCACTGAAGACCGGGTAGAGAACCTGGTCTTTCAGTGGAAAGCCGGCTCAAACACCCGGATGTGACGTCAGTGACATCACATCCGGTAAGCACACCAGGAACTATGCGTTCCAGGTGCTGGATGTGACGTCACTGACGTCACATCCGGGTTTTCCGATTCTAATTCCCCGCCTAGCAGCGGGGAATTTGAATCTATCCGCGAACGGGCGGACGGCGGACTTTTTTAAAAGTCCGCTCCGCCCGTCCGCGGACGAACATGGCCGAGGTTCGGCCATCACTATTTATGATTACTATACAAGACAACTACGTGGTATTGAATCCACAGACCCTATAATAGGACTTTATAAACACTCGAGCATCAAAGCTTCTACTTATGACCTGTTGGCACATATCAATCTCTTTAACAAGCAGATACCACCTTTATTTAATCTCTAGGGGATTTGCCCCAACTTCTAGCTCAGATGAAACTCTATGAGACACAGAAGTCCAAGGAGATCATTTAAATCTCCATTTTCATGAAAGATGAAGTCTTATGGCCCCCACACACGTACCAAGCAGGGGCCCACAGATGAGCAACAGAGTGCAGAGTTATGGCGTCAACATATCAGTGGGCACCCTTTGTGTGCCGGTCGTTAGTTTGGACAAGGACATCGATCCCCATTCAAACGAATGGCATCGGCCAGAGATTTATAAACGTCCATTTTCTGGCTGACCAAGCTTTGGGCAGACAGGGATCGTCCTCTGAGCAATGGCCGCGGCTCGCTATGTGTATGGAGGCCTTAACTAGTTGCTATGGGAGACAGTTCCACACCTTCCTTAATTGTGTTTGCTTTAGTTTTTTTTTCCAATCATCGACATTGTGTTCTGGAACGTTTAGTCGCTCTGTCATGCCTTAAGTGGATTGCAAACATTGAAGGTGCCTGAGAAAATACACACATATAGAACAGGAGCTGTCACTTCTTCTACACAGAACTATCTAACGGAAACCCGATAGTGCGACCAGACAAAGCGTTTATTTTTGCTAATAGGCTGTACTGACCATTATTGTCTGACATCTGCAGAACTCATTAGAAGGACTGAGAACACAAAGCATGCTGACCACAAGCCAGAGCATGAAAAGTTGACGTTCTGCTTCATTTCTGCTTAAGTGGGCCTTCAAGGAACCTTTGTAGCTTGAGACAAGTTTTTATAAACTGAGGAAGAATGTTGGATAAAACCATTGTTAATAACAAACGAAATCCTCTGCTCAGTAGAGCTGTTTATTTATGCTACCGCCAGCAGAACAGAGAGTTGATGAAACTATTCACGTCACAAACCATTTGGTGGTCAACACTACAGTTTTTCAATGAATTTTTCTGATCAGAAATTCCATGGGCTCCAAGTTGTTAATCCTGTGGGCTAAGGGCCTAAAATTTAAAGCAGACCTTCCACAATAAAACGATCTACACATGAATGGCACTAGAAGTGCCGATAATAGGGAGGAATGCATTAAAAAAAATTACCTGTGATGAATGATTTAAGAACATACTTTGCAGCCCTCCCTCACTTTCTGACCCTGCTTACATATAGCCATGGTGATAATTCACAAGAACAAAGTGTTTGCTGGGTGATTCTGTGATCTCGGCACTTCAATGAAAGTACATTGAGGAAAATTCCCATAGAAAACAATTAAACACCCCCAGTGGCCACCCACAATATTGCACCCGGAGTTGACCCTCGGAAGCCTGGCGAAGAAAGATGTAATCGGAGGATTCTACAGAACAGCAGGTGAGTATATTATTTTAGGATCGTGGAGCCTTAAAGTGGACCTACCACAAGAAATCTATGTTTTTATGAATGGCACTAGAAGTGCCAATAATAAGGAGGAATGCAGTAAAAAAAACACAAAAACTTTCCTGTAAGGAGCAATTTAACAAGATTACCACACAGCTCCCCTCACTTCCTGGTTCGCTGAAGGCAACACATGAAACTGGGGGGTGCAATATAGCGGGTGGGCACTGGGGGCGTTCAGTGATCTTCTATGGGAATTTTCAAAGCAGATCACTGCTTCCTGTGACGTCCTGCCGATTTCTGCCTACAATGAACCAGGAAGTGGGAAGAGCTGCCCAATTATGTTCTTAAATTGCTCATTACAGATACGTTTTTGGGGTTTTTTCACTGCATTCCTCCTTTTTATTGGCACTTCTAGTGCCATTCATGAAAACATAGATTCCTGGTGGTAGGTCCGCTTTAAGCCATCATCATACCAGCTCAGAGGTAAGTCAAACTTTAATTTTACAATTGTTATTTTTAAATATTGAGTGCACTGTACTCAACAGGTTTCATTAAAAAAACTCTTTCTCTTATATCTATCAGGGAAAATTCCAGATAACATTTTTTATTCTTTACATGATAAACAAACAATACATTTGAAAACCCCTGTTCATTCTGGAAGAGTACTTTAACTAGCTAGTATTGTGTTTCCAGAGGCATTCTCAAACTTATGAACCCCTGACCATTTTTTGAAACCCAAGGACCGTTAACTGTAGCCCTCTTATGGTTATGGGGTTATAAAGTTGCTTTTCTAAGCTTCTTAATGCTTTAACACTTCCTGTAGAATCCTGAATCAATCAATGTGATTCATTTTCCCGTTACACTGCGCCTTAGGGTGATACATATCCTGTTTAAACCATATTGTGTCATTGACTTATACTCCGAAATGTTTTTTTTTCTGTGACATATTCTTTCTTTGCTGCCTTAGAAGAGTGCTTATGATAATAAATGGGACCTTTAAACAAGTCATTCGTTCCACACGTATCTCTCTTTTACAGTTATGGGAAGTCCACTGTCTTTGAGAAGCACATATCCTAGGGAGGTTAGATCCTTTTCTGGAGAGGTACTTTTTCACTTGACAGATGTTTCACATAACACGTTTCCTTTTATCCTATCTAAATTACTGTTCTATTTTCATCACCAAATCTGCTAGTTTAAAATAAAAAAATGATTAATAAATAAACTTGGGCAGAAATTAAATGATATAGTAAGTAATACCAGGTAGAAGCCACTGTCCCCAGATCAGTAGATATACAAACAAAGGCAAAATTCAACTGGAAGTTGAAAACTATGAGGTGGCTAGCCTCCGGGGATTTTGCGCGGCTAGGGACAACACAATCAAGACACATTGTATTACATAGATAAAACCACAATTTCATATCAGACAAGTCCACATAAGGCTTGTCAATGCACAGAGGACAGCCGAAAGTGTGGTACTAAAACAAGTTAGGGAGAAAGGGGGGGGGGGGAGGTTTGCTGAACACAAGACACCCCCTGTAAAAAGTGGATCCCATCGACTTATTTTGGCCTTCAAAATGTTGGCCCTTGGAAACAGTGATAAATAGGTATGTCTGCAATGTTCCTGTGGTGGACAGTCCGCAGCTAACACGGCACGCAGAGATCTAAAAAAGATCTGCCCGGTGGGAAAGTTCTGGTAAAAATAGCAGTTGGTTGCTACCATTTTCCAGGTTGCAATAAAATAAATATATTTTTGTTTAAATTGTTGGGTAACATGTTGTCCATAATGATCAGATTATCCAGCACTGACTCCAATGATAGACTTATAATAACTTCTTAACTCCTTCTGATGCTTCTAAACTAGTGTTGAGCTTGAATATTCGAATGTCAAATATGTATCGCGAATATCGGCAATTTGTGAATATCCTCAATATGTTGCAATTTCAAACATTCATGTTATGGCCATGCATTGCAAAAATAAACATATGTGACCATTCATTTTGAAGATTTTGGCAATGCGTTGTCATACCGCAAATATTCTAATTTATGAATATTGAATCAAATATTAGTATTTATTCACGAAATATTGTGCCGCTCATCACTATCCTAAACCTATCCATACGGAAAAGGACCAGTAGTTGTAGAACAATATACATTCTTTTTTTACAGACAGAACATCTGCTTTTTATTGCAACATGTGTCGTATCTCATGTATTTCCTCTCTAGGGATTTCCACATTTATCTATTTCATACATGGAAATGATAACCAGGTGACAAATAATCACCCTGAATGCACTAAGGGAAGAGACACACTACCTACCACAGAGAACAAACACATAATTATTTGACGAAGCAGCAACCATCAACCAATAGGAAGCTATTTACTGATTGCAGATGAATTCTATTTGGTTGTGATTAGTGTTTGCACTTTGAACAGAGATTTGATTAACTTGTGCTCTTTATAAAATCTACTGCATCTACTGGCCAATAAAATTTTATTGGGTATCTGTGGAAAATGCTTATGTTTTATAACTAAAGAAAGACTTAATATATTCAGGAAAACACGTTAATTTTATATTTCTGTTCACTTGTGACATCCTGAATTCCACCTGATGCCCTTATATATTTTTGAGACATCATCTTCACCGGCTTTGCATTTAACTCAAAAAGTTTGTAGTGTTTTTTCACTTGAAAGAGAGTCTCACACATATAGAACAAACTACAACCTTCAAACTGCAAACATAACATGACAGACCGGCCCTGTTCACCAGCGGGAAGAAGGTTACTATTCTTCAGCTGGCTGGATCAGGAGCAGAAAGAGCCAGTGGAAGAATATTTTTCACCAGACACCGGGTAGAGAACACGGTCTCTAGTCAAAGAAAACCAGCTTTAACCGGAAGTGACATCAGTGGCATCGCGCCTGGATATTGAAACCTGGAACTATGCGTTCCAGAAGTGACATCAGTGGAGTCACGTCCAGACTTCAAAACCAGGAACTGTGCGTTACAAGTACCAGAAGTGACGTCAGTGGGGTCGCGTCCAGACATTAAAACCTAGAACTATGTATTCCAGGTACCATTTTTTTCTATTAAAATTCCCCGTAAACAGACCGGGAATTTGAATCTTCCCGTGAACAGACAGACGTCGGACTGTCCGATCCGCCTGTTTGCGGACAGACCAGGCCGAAGTTCGGCTATCACTAGTGCCATTGCATTCCCCCTTTCCCCCACCGTTGTTATACTGTTTGTCAACTAGTGCAAAACTATACATTACATCCATACAATATGGAACATTTAAGCCTTGTGGAATGACACAATTCTGGTACTCATAAAGATTAGATAGACAGCTCAGTGTTTTATGGGAGTATAACCTTCGCTCCTTGTTTATTCTCTTTTTCCATATTGACACGTCAGGGAATTGTAAAAGCACATTTTCTTCACATAAAATTTTTCTGAATTCACAGACTTGCCAACTTGTCAAACTGTAAGATATGGATTTATTATAAGGATCTCATCTGTTCCTGTTTATGTGGAGACACTAGTTTTGTATTTTAAACTTTTACAAATGAGATGTCGGTGAGCTTTATTTCATAAAAAAAAGTTCAGGGCTATGTGACAGAAGAACTTGCAACCAAACGTAGATTGCCTTAAAGTCTTGCACCCCATAATATGTGTTAAGCTTTATACACACATACCCTATCACCTGAACACACATTCCCTATCACCTGAACCAACAAAGATCGTTATGGTATGTATGACAAGCCACCTCTTCTGTCCCCTAGGTAGTGATGGCTGAACTTCCCCCAGGTCCATCCGCGAATAGGCAGATTGAACTTTTAAAATAGTCCGCAGGCAGATTTAAATTCCCCGCCTATTCCACTCTCGAAGTGCTGATATTGGTGATAAAAATTTGTGAGTAGAATATTCACGATCAATACTAGTTATAACTGCTTCAACTCTAAAGAGACAGGACAAAGGTGTCACACACATGGTGGGTGGAACAGTGCAATCTAGTGTGTGGCAGTACAATAGTACTGTAGTTGCCAGTTGGTGGTTCCTGTTCCTCATCCTTGCTTTGATTACAATCATGCAGCATGCCGGCCCCTGAAGAGCAAATATTTTGCAACTTTAGTGAAGCTGAACTATAGCTAAATCTACTGAATGCACATAATTTTGAACAAATAAAATGGACTTTTAACTCCCTGGGTGTTTGGCCCTAGTTAACTCACGCTGAGTTTCATCCATCACGAAACTCAGCCCGAGCTAACTATGGAAAAACTTACCTGTCCACCGGATTCGGGGCCTCTTTGGTCTGCCCCCGATTTCATCACCGGTGACACGAAAGGGTAGGGGTAGGTGGCGCCATAGACCTCCATGTAAACTATGCTTAAACTTTGTTTACCGGCATGCATTGCGCATATTTGTGTGCATTGCGAATGGATAAGCACAATACGCACAGTGCTCCTACTGTCTGAGATGTGAAGCTGTAAAGCTGTAATTATGAACAGCTGCGCGTTATGTAAGGCAATAGAATACAGTCAAATCGAATTTTAAATGTTCCTTAACCTCCTTGGCGTTATGCCCGAAGCCAGTACAGGCGCAGTTTGATCGTGAAACAAACTGCGTCCGTCCAGGGATCGGGCATAAACGCCGGCTCTCTGTGTGCCTGCAGCATTTCTCCATAGCTGCAGGCACACAGAGCATTTCCAGCCCCGTATCTTTGGCATCATCGGTGACGCAGAAGGGGGCGGCGCTATAGACTACCATGTTAATGGAGGGGCTCTGCTTTTTCCCCACACTCCGCCCGTTTATGGGGAGAAAAGCGGCACCACTCCTGTGTAGAGGGCTGAGGAGAGATCAGACAATCACGGCGTATAGTTGCATTGATTCTATCTCTGTAGGACCAAGATGGCCCACCCATTTTCATTATAGGCAGTTATTCCCAATTTTTTATTAAATAAATCATTTAATTTATTAATTATAAGATATAGTTTAACTTTAAGTAAATTTTTTTTAGAATACATAATTTCCTCAAGCTATGAATGGGCATGTTTTCTCCTTTACCTCGATCCCTCTTGTAACCAGAACAGCACATTTCTTTTAGTCCAACAAATTTATATAAACAACATCGGATTTCTAATTTAGTAATAATTACCCTGTGTGCAGCAAATAGTATGTGAACATTATGTGCTGGCATAATTCAACATTATCAGCCTGGTGGGAAAATAAAATAGACATTTTAATAGCCACGGTATCAGAGCAGCTATTAATTTTCCAGCTCCTTCTAAATGTTTCACATATCCAAAGCTAAAGGCTGCCCGTATCAGGGGGACCGATGTGTGAGAAGGGCCCTGCAGAGTCACGTTCTAAGACAAGTCCTGACAGTCCAGAACCTATACTATAACACATCAAATAGCTATAGTTATTTAAATAGCTGAAGCAACCAAACACGTTTATATCTCAGGATTTGACTCTTATTATCTTCTAAAAGTATTGTGCTTCCTTTCTTTAAAATACTTTGTCTTAAAATGTTTTGTCTTTTTAACACAAGATGACTGCATAACCCCACCATTCATATGTATTGTTAGCGTTGCATGCTAACCATTTGTCAAAGGTCGTACATCGTGACACACGGCGTTGCAAGCGGCTGCTCTGTCATTCCAATTTTGGTGTATTTGCCACACTGATCCAATTTTATTACCGAATCACAATAGGAGAATGTTTGTCAACATTCCAGCTTTGGCTTGTGTGACAGGTTTTTGGTGGCTGAAATACGGAGCTCAAAACCTAGGAGCTTTGCCAAGACAGTTTGAAATGTTTAAAGTGAATTTTTAAAAAGAAAATAAACATTTTTACATTTCCTTTCATTGTTTTATTTTAAACATTTGTTACATGTAGGTGCTTTGTGATGTAAAATATATTCTTGTTAAGACAGAAGTAAAAAAAAAATTCAAGATATCAAGAAAAATTTTCCTTATTAATTGAGGCTGATACAGGCCATGGGGCAAGGACTTAACCATGTCCCAACATCCTTTGTGGAGAGGGGCAGGCCTTGGCAGATCGTGCCCTGGGCGCACACTCCTCCTAAAAAGGAGCTTATGCCTCCCCGGGCAGCTACACCTTAGCCAGGTGAGTTGGGGCGGGCACATGGGCATTGGAGAAACAGTTCATGCCCATATGCTGCCCCTCCAGCTTGCTGCCGCCCTGGGCAACCGCCCCATATTGCCCCTATCTAATTCTGCCACTGTTTGTGGCTAGTTATTTCCCATCACTTACTTTCATTTCTCTTCCTATTATACTTCATGGAAGGCTGCCATTTTGAGGAGGCTAGTCATGGCTTCTATCTGATAAGTAGATCTCATGAAATTGAGGCTGATACAGGCCATGGGACAAGGACTTAACCTTGTCTCAACATCCTTTGTGGAGAGGGGCAGGCCTTGGCAGATCAGTGCCCTGGGCACAGTCCTGCACCAGGACTCCTCTAGGGAGGAGCTTAGGTCTCCCCGGCAGCGGCACCCTAGGCAGGTGCCTTGGGGGGGGGGGGGCACCTGGGCATTGGAGAAACTTTTTTTCCCTAATGCTGCCACCCCAGCTTGGTGCCGCCCTGGGCAACCACCCATATTGCCCCTATCTAAAACCGCCACTGTTTGTGGCTAGTTATTTCCCATCACTTACCTTAATTTCCTTATTACTCCATGGAAGGCTCCCATTCTTCAGGAGGCTAGTTATGGAACACTTGGCCTCAAATTTATGAGAGTGTGGTCCTTTGCAGGGCAAATCCATTTGTATGGAAAAAGCTCTTGTCCGGGGAGGGCAAACCTACGGGCACACCACCCTGAATGCGCTCGCTCTCATCTAATCTCGGAAGCCAAGCAGGGCCGGGCCTGGTTAGTTTTTACATGGTAGAGAGCTTTTCACTCTCCTTCTGTCATTTTACCATGAAAGAAATGAGTGAAAATCTCTTTAATAGAGCCCTGAATACTGCAGATCCTAAACCGAAGTTTCTTGTTTCAAAGGCTTATGCTGTTATTTTTTTCTGCCATTATTTTCAACAAAGATTAATTATTTGCTTTATTTCTACACAGGACACAATTTTTCTAAAAAATAAATTAACTATGAATTTAAGTGAGTTTGAGTAAAAAAGACATTTTAAAATTTAATCTCCACTTAAATGCATTTTTTATTTCTTATCTTTGGGCAAAGCATAAAAATGATAGAACTTGTATAAGTAAGAAAAGGGGTGTGGTCTTTCTAACTCCCCTACCCCTCAGGCACCAACATCCATATGTATTTGGATGATTTTGTTAAAAAAAAGTCATGAACCTTGCATGACCAACACTCTTCACTGGAATGTTGTAATTTTCAGTGGTGGGGTGAGAAGACTTCTCCATGCTAATGATCCGTAAGGAGGTTAAACACTAAATTATTTAGTCAGAATATTTAAATTGAGAAAAGGGCACACTGAGAGAGCCAAGAGAAAGAGTTTATTGTGTTGTTCTTAATTATTCACTGCTTATTTGCTTAATGACACCGTATAAGAGAGTACATCGGTAGAAAAAGATTTTTACTCAATGAATTTCAATTTGTTTCTGCTTGGCCTCTACCCAGGACTGTGTGAGTTTTCAATGGTCTTCTACAGCTCATGGAAATTTATGGCCATCTAGGCAAAAGATTTTCGGCACAGCTCCTTTGTTTTAGATAAAAGCACTGTGTGTGCTCCGGAGGAATTCTGCAGTTTGAAGAAAGAATACAAAATGGAATGTTCTGCCGGGTCCAGCTATTGATATGTGTAAAAACCTACTTAACCTCTCTCTAGGTATTATTGCAACAGTAAATCATTGGCTCTTCAACAAGTATGCCGGCCAGAATAACTCTAGAGGCTGTTGGACCGCTATGAATGATTTTTCTTGTTGATATTGTTTTGTCTTTTTTCCACTGTTGGAATGCGGAATGATATTTTTGGGTACAAAGGAGCAGAACAAGAGCCATAAGGGGAAACTATCTTCAATGGCATTTGGTCAATGAGACTGTTAAGAGCTTCTCTGTATCCTTAAAGCCAGCCATAGGGGCTTCAATCCACTGGCAATTTTGCAGCAGACTGACCGTGAAAATTCCACTGCGAAGCCGCCCAACTAAAGCGAGCGATCCTGGGTGCCCCAAAGATTGATCGCCCACAGAACTGACAAGTCCGTTTTTCTATGGTCGATCGCATTATGCAGGAGCACAAAGGGTGCTTGGTCGATTCTCGGAACGAACTGCCTTTACAAATGGTCAAATTTTTTGACTAGCTGACTTTGTGAGCTGATTGCAAAGCCCATGAACATGATATCATCACCAAAATTGCAGGAGATGTAGAGAAGGGTTGTAGGAAAAAAAAGTTTTGCTCTAACACAAGTAGTTTTTGCATAAATTAAGTTCAAAGTCAACATTTTTTGAAGTATACCCCCAACCTTTCTCTACATCTCCAGCAAGTTTGGTGAAGACACCATGCTCATGGACATTGCAATTAACTCAAAAACTTTGAAATATTCAACCATGTCTACCAACACTGCGTGATGACGTCAACACGTGTTGTCAATCTGCAGCAAAATTGGCCACGCATCGCACCATCTATGGCTGGCTTAAGTCTCAACAAATAAGTAGTGAAAGTGATTCATAAAGTCAATCCAGGAGGCACAATAGAGAGGAAGAATGCAATCAACTTGCGCTCTCCCTGAACCCTTAAATACCTCTACCCTTTCCCATTCCTGATATCGCTATGCCTTAAGGAAGAGGAGGAGGATGGGGGTGGCAGTTGAGTACTAGGAAGGTAAAGTCTGCCTTAGCTGCCTCTCATAATTTTGACAAAAAATTATCTCAAAATTTCGACCTTACTTTGAACTTAATTTATGCACACTAGATGTACTGAAGTAATAATTATATTTTTGTAATGTTTCCACAACCCTTCTCTACACCTCCAACAATTTTGGTGATGATATTCATATTCAGGGGCTTTGCAATAAACCCTCAAATAAATCAATTATAATGTTTGACCATCTCTACTGCTAAATGCATTAAAGTTCCCTTATATTAATAGATTTCGTTTTGGTTCTGAATAGAATATTCAAGTGTTCATATTTCAATCTGCCCCAGCGGGGAGTTTTACTCCTTTAATTATTGTCATTAAGGCACAATCCAAGAATTTAAAGCTGATAATTAAGTAAGAAGGACAAGGAAATCCTTTGATTAGGACACCTGATCTCACTTGGAGATTTGCTCTTATTTCCTATTGTATTTCCACTCAGGGAATGAAAGCTAATAACTACTGTGGGTACCTTTGCAAGGATTGTCTTTGTTAAACTGTTTTGGAATACAGGGTCCACAGGCAAGATCAAGCTGACAGACGTATATATAGGAATGTAACTACATGCCCATAAGCCTTTGATGTGCTCAAGTTAACAATATTGTGACACTAACAATGTTATAATAGATGCCATCATGTTGTACATTTAGGGCAGGGGTGTCAAATTCTGGCCTGCAGTGTGATTATAGTTGGCCCTCAACATTGTTTTTTAAAATCTCATTTCAGATGTGTCTTTTATTTGACAGTTAATGTCACATGTGTTATAATAGTACACTTTGCTTGTTCAATCAGTTTTGCTTAAAGAAAATTTAGCAAAACTTAGGTTTGTTTCCATATGAAAAGGTTTATCATTATAGGGTTATCAGAAAGATAAACTTTCAAAATTATAGACATTTTATTTTTTAAATATCAAGGTTGGCCTGATACTTTGTCAAGGTTTTATAATGGACTTCTCTACACTCATGATTAGTGATGGCCAAACTGTCCGCAAGGCTTCGCTTTCCTTCTAGCCGGTGAACAGTACGAGTGTTCAACCCGCCCTGTTAGCCAGTGAGAAGAAGTTTGTTATTCTTTTGGAGACCAGATCGGACGCAAAAAGATCCGGCCGCAGGAAGAATTCTTTCACATTAGAAAAAACCTATCACTAGCGAAAAAGCAGCTCCGAAAACAGGAAGTGATGTCAATGATGTCACGTCCGACAACGGAACCAGGAACTGTGCATTCCATGTATCGGAATTGATGTCACTGACTTTTTCATGTACCGGAATTGATGTCACAGATGTTTTCTCCACGCGAACAGGCAAACATCTGTAGTCCAGTCCGCCTGTTCGCAAATGGCTGATGTTTGGCCAACACTACTCATGATACTCACCTTGCCAGCGATCCCTCACCAATCTTTCTCACCTCTGGTGATGGTGATTGGATGAATGGTTTGGGGGAGTCTGTTATCTCCAATAAGCATCGGTCTTGAAGCCAATTGTAAGAATCTAAAAAAATCAAGGCAAGGATGCTCCCCTTAGCATCTGATTTTCTAACCTTAAGGACTTATTTGGCAGATGTCATGAGGGTTCCAATGGTCCAACTGACAATTATACCCTAAAAGGGAAACGATTTAGAAAAGAAGGGAAACTAGAAGATGAAATACTGACTTATTCCATCTGTGCTTAGGTCCCTGGACAGACTTTAAATTAGGAGTGTCAAAATCTGGCCCACAGTGTTATAAGAATTAAAAAAACACAGATGTGTCTTTTATATGACATTTGATTTTACATGTGTTATAGCATTACACTTCGCTTGTTCCAGGTGCAATCCTTAAGCTAAACTTAAGTTTATTTCCATGTGAAAAGGTTAATCGTTATATCTGATGAGAATGAAAAACTTCCACTATTGTAGAAATGTTTCCAACAAATATCAAGTTTGGCCTGTGACTTTGTCCAAGGTTTTAATTTTGTCTATTGTGTAATACAGTTTGTCAAAATTTTGCATACTTCACAGCTGTCAGGCCATGTCCCCACTTTTGCGTTCTGCCACGATTCCAATTGGGATGGGAAGACCGCACAAGAGGTGCAGGCAGGAAGTGTGTGTGGGGTAGGACATCTTGCCCCACCCCACCTGATCACGCCCATTCACTCTCTTCAATGAGACACGTTTTTTAACCGTGCCCATTAATGTCTATGGCCGCGATCACACGCATCCCACGATCAATAACGCGGTTACCCATGTTTCAGATCATGGGCAACAACACGTCTGATCGCTTATGTGGGGACAAGCCCTAAGGGTTGACAGTGTTTTCAGTCATTGGGTGTGTAAAGACAAAAAGTCTCTAGAGCAGGGGTGGGCAAACATTTTGACTTGTGGGCCACAATGGGTTTTTAAATGTGACATAGGGGCCAGACCAAGAGTCTGCAAGGGCCGCCCGGCATAGGGGTCCTAAGTCCTCATAGCTAGGACAGGATATTTAAAAAAAGTATGTTTAAAAAATTATAAATAGAAGCTTTTGATAGAGAAGCTTGAACATTCTATTGCAGGCAAAGTATAAGGTGACAAAAGGACGAATTAAAAGACAAAAGGGCCAAGTTTGCCCACATCTGGTCTAGAACAATGTTACAAATCTCAAATCTAAAGCATTCTAGTGTATATTCATTAATTTGTTATAATATGTTCAGTAAACAAAACAATATACCTGTATATGACTATGACTACTTATGTAGTACAATAAGCTCAGCCCTCTCTGATAGGCCGTGTCTCCAATAACAACATATTTACATAAAAACGGGACAAACATATTTGATGGGTGACATCAGCTCCTAGTCTTCCCGTTCGGTAGGAAGTCCTATGATGTCTCATATTGTTCCTTAAGACAATGGCTGTCATTGTTACAGATCAGCAGCCTATTATTGCACCCGTGGTAATGCCCGGCAAATGTTTGTGGGGTGTTTCATCTAATGTTTGATTGAGTGAATCTATCATAGTGACAGCCTCAAATGAGCAATTTGCTTTTATCAGACTCAATGTAAAACACATGGTATTACTTTCCTAAGTGAGTTGGATGTGTTCCTGGAACAAAAGATGCAGAAGAACTGGCTACTTGCTTTTGCTGAGTTATTGTTTTCGAGGCGGTGACCCTGAGATATTATTTTTACTGTTCTATACAGCTTTGCTTATTTATAATTCCATATTTTAGAAGATAAGGGGGTATATGAATTTATGCAATTGACCTTAGGTTAGCGGACATAAATTATGCTGATCGGACAGAAAATGAGCACAGCCCCTTCCCAAAGGAGAACTCATAGGGAAAGCTCTGGGGATTAAAAAAATATGAAAATTGTTTACCTGGGAGCTTGTTATGGAAACATTCTAAAGCTAGCCACACACGGTTCGATTTTGGTTCAATCGATGCTCGATTAGATTAA
>CM070036.1:13666641-13685493 GCA_036250615.1 Ptychadena robeensis | reverse complement strand
ATTCTTTCGGCCCGACAAGTCCCAACAGAGGGAATCTATATTATTTCGAACATGGAGAGTTTTATCCTCCACAAGTTACCTCAGGCACAGTGCACGAATTTCTGGAGCATCGAAAACTAGATGGGGGGTTGGACATCTTTAAGAGCAGGTGAAGGTAAAGGGCTCTCTGGTCCCTCTGGAGATCTCGGAAGAAGAAGGAGCATAGGATACAGTGCTAGACATAGTAGCCTAGTTGATTGTGGACACATTTTGTGATGTATATTAGATATATATATATACTATATATATACTATGTTAGTTGGGGTTGTGAGGTGGTGTGTTTATACTTTCGACAAGGGTGACAACGTACCTGGTTTTGTTGTGATGTGTTGAAAAAAAACCAAAAAACTGCTTTGTATACGAGATAATACTGATGATTCCCACTTCACTGGTTTGGACTTTTCACCTCCTGGTGGCATTGCCCTGAATGATTGTATTCACCTCTTCCGTGTTTCCCCCATTTGCAGTAAAGCTGAGTAAGAGCTGCAAAAGGAAAAATATAGAAACTAGGAAAACCTGAAAAAAAAAGTTTTATCCTTAAAAATTGAAATTGGAAGTGTTAGCGGAATCTTTATATCTCCACTAATAGATTGGAGGAAGCCAGGCAGAGAATGGGGAAGCGAGATCAGTGACCTCACTGAAATAATTAAATAAAAAAAATGTTTTTAATATTAGATTGCCGCAAGGTGTTGAATCTGAATAGTGTGATTTATTCAAAACTGTGTTTTCACTGCGCAAAAAAAACTGTTGGAAGGCTTATAGCGGTGGTTCATTCTTCAAACAGTGCTATATATGAAAATTAAAAGGGAATCTTTCCTCCCAGTTTTATATATGTATAAAAGACAGACAGTTGAATGTATATGTGACTTGAGATATTTATTTTTGTTCAGCCTTTAATTAGAATAAAAATAGCATGAATTTTATGCTTATACGACAGAACATGTGCTTTCACCCCCATGGAAGGACCACCCCCACCCTAAGCGAAACAAAGACCATCTTTAGTTTGTAACTTTAATCATCAACTTCATTCTATATTACATAACTAATACTTCTGGAAAATAAACTCCACAGTACCTCTTTGCAAAGAACTCCATCTGCCACCTTTCAGAAAGCCTTTATAGGAAATGTATTAACCCCTTGCAAACCAAAACCAAAAACTAGAAAATTATGAAAATCTCATCTTATCATTTTAGGTTTACTTTGGTTATCCCAAATGGCAGACAGTAAACTGCACAACACGGGCAACCCAGTGATAACACATCATGACATGGCTAGCGCCGTCCAGACTCATTTATCCTCATACCCGCCGCCCTCACATACCTGACTGCTCCTCCTCTCCCGCAACATATCCACAACTGGCTTCACAATTTGTCCAGAGAATTAACATTTTAAAGTCCCTCGTGTCATTGCTTTACACAAAATCACTCCAACACCTCCTGTACCTACCCTTACATCTCCAACCTGGATACACCAAATATACCCCTAACCACACCCAAAACTCCGCCATCTCCTCCAAGTGGGCCTAACCTAATGATGCACCACTCAGCTTATATAACCCAATCACATGTGCGGCCTAGCAAAGACGTCTCCTAAGGGCCAGCTCCTACTCTCTGAACCATCCCTCCCAACACTCAACCCTCGCCCCAAATCATGACTTGCCTCTTAGACCTTTGCCAACCTTCCAACAAAAGCTCTAAAACACCACCTATTCACGATCTCAATCTACCCATCTTCTCAAGTCCCTAAATACATCACCACCATGCCACGTCCACCCCCCCCCCCTCACCACCCACCAGCCCCCCTCCCCCCCACCTATACTTATTCATCAAGCACCTTGGTCCCAACACTATTAGATCGTAATGCCCCGACACTTTGTGTATTATATCACTTGTGTTGTACTCCTAACCACTCCTAATGTATTGATACATTGGCGCGCAGTAATAATGTGCGCCTCATACATAACTGTTAATAAACTAACTCCTTATACCATATTTTTTTGCGCTTTTTATTCCCCCAATTGTTTTTATTCCCCCAACCACTGGGACGCCCTCAATAGAGATAGTGGGGGGGAGGGGTGAAACACAAACCCCTAGGGTGCGCAGGGAGCCACACGCCCTGCCTGTACTCATACTTAACCGGATAGGTTCAAATAGTGGTCATTGTTCCAGTTCGGAGGGATATTTGACAACAAACCACCTTTATCTGAAACTAACCCCAAAAACATCAAATCTGTATCACCATAAAGGTTTTTTGTCAAATACTCCACTCGACTCGCAACAACTACACACCTACTATAACAACACCTTAAAACAGTCCACAGCAGTCCTGCGATGCCACCTAGTGGATTCGGCTTACCCCCACCCCCCCAATTCCCCCCCTTATCAATCTTTAATTGACGATGTGGCTGGTCAGCTACCCCCACCCCATGTTGGTACTCCCCTACCCCATATTCTTTCTCAAAAGCACTCATAGACGATGAAGACCGTTTTCATCTCACCTCCATTATAATTTGTGCTCACTGATGAAGAGAGCAGCAGGAATTGCTGATAAGTCTATTGTGTAGGCGTACATCACTGTGACCAAAATGAGAGCTCCTCTCATGTCTCTGATCTTGGAAAATCTCGTTTACATTTATAAACCGGATTACCCTCGTACAGTTTTTTTCCTGTCTTTCTTCAGTTCTTCATTTTATTTATTATTTGATGTATCGTTTGCGAAGAAATTGTTCTCTTGTTTAATTCCATGCCTGACACGCAATGAAACAGCCTTTGGACCTAACGTAAAAAGTCTATTCTCACTTGCAGCACCCCTTATAGTGAAAAACCAATTCTCATATGCATGCAATGCACAAGAATTGCATGTTATGCAACTAATGGCTCGATCAGATTTAAATCTGACCTTTATACTCCTAAACTAAGCTCAACCAACCCGCCAGAATTTCCCTTAAAAAACTACACCTACTCAGGCGGCACACACTAATTATACTGTAAATATTACGCTGATTTGAGTTAGAAAAATTATCTTCTGTACATGCAGCTCTTGGACCCCCCCCCACCCCTAACAGCCAACAAACACAAACCAGAAATGTCTTTATTTAAGATGGTCGTCTATACCCCGCGTAGGCTTACGACGGGTCCTTTTTAGCTAGCATATTTATGTGCTTTTACTTTTTCTTCCTTCGACTGCTCCAAATCAACATTTACTTATTTTTTTTGTCCAATTGAACATTTCTAATCGCTACGTAAATTGAGCATTGGCCTCCTTTTCCAGTGGTCCCTGAAGTTCCTTTGTATTCGTTCCATTGTTCTCCCTCTTTAATACAGTATTTAAGCCTTTCGCTTCTGAAACTAATTCGTCCGTCACCACGGCTCCTCTTCATCCCAACTATTTAATAGACACCTAGTAAACCTTTAATTTTTATTTTTCTCTTCACATGAACTATTGTCTAAGCCCCCCATACACCTTACAATCTTTCCATACAATTTATTAAAATCAAAATTTGTTCTAACCAAAACATGTAATATGAGGACCTTTCTAAACCTTCCAATCACTATGTATTCAATCAATGGAGGACCCTAGCACTACATAGCAGTGAAATATACCTCCAATCACTACCATGCTGATTCTATCAGGTAGCGAACACCATTCACTACATCAGCATTGATAATAACCTTCCAATCACCATCATATGTAATTCCTAATCATGGAGGGACCCTGACTGCACTTCATACAATGAATACTAACCTTCCCAAATACACTATGCATTCTATCACGGGATGGACACCCCGTCACTAACATAGCATGTGATATATACCTCCAATCACTATTTTATTTCTACTATCGGGATGACCCCGGCACCCTACAACTAGCATGATATAACCTTCCACTCAACTCATGTAATTCTATCAGGGAGGACCCTCGCACTACAAAGCAGTAGACTAATAGTACCGTCCCCAATCACTATGTAATAGTTCTATCATGGAGGACCAACCGCAACTACATACGCAGTGGATATATAGCCATTCCAATAACTATGTATTCCCTATCAGGAGGATCCGTGCACTAACACAGCAGTGATATATCCCTTCCAACCTCACTATGCTACTCAATATCACGGAGGATACCCGGCCAACCTACATAGCAGTGAATATATAACCACTCTACACACTCAACCTACTGTAATTCTCATCAGGAGCAGACCGGCACTACATAGCAGATGAATTACCCTTCCAATCACTACTAGTATTCTACATCAGGGAGGACCTGCAGGCACTACATAGCAGTGATATTAACACCTTACCAATCACTATGTATTCCTAATACATTGGAGGAACCCCCGCACTACATCAGCATGATCATATACCTTCCACCATCCACTATGTATTACTACTCATGGGAGCCTCCAAATACTACAACAGCATCTGGTGGGTACAGATCTAAATGGACATTGTAAGCGATTGGGGGGGGACTACAGGTGCTATGGTGAGGCTTTAGTGGCCCAAAAAACATTTAAATTGACAGAATCTCACAAGTGGCACCTCTACAACTTGCCCCGATACTCCAGCTCCTGAGCTTCATGTAAAAATTGAGTTATTCACGAGCCCAAACTACACGGCACTGTGACGAAAAAGTTATAAAACTCCCCCACCCTTCTCCATCCTCCGTAATTTTAACCACTCCAGGCTTAAGTCGTGCCACCCATACACACCTTACATCTTTCCATACCAATTTCTGTACAACTCAAATTTTGTTCTACCAAAACACATGTAATACTTAGGTCCTTTCTAACTCCTGCCAATCACTAGTACTTCTATCAGTGGAAGGTAACCCCGGCGCTACACTGGCATGATATATACCTCCAATCACTATGTATCTACCAATCGGGAGAGCAGCCCAACCCCTCACTTCCATAGCACAGGTGATATATACCTTCCAACCAACATATGTACCTCCTCAGCATGGACGGACTCGCACTACACTAGCAGTGATATATCATACCTTCCAACTCACTATGTACTCTACACGACGGACCTATCCGGCATCCATACATAGCACGTGATCATATACCCCTTCCCCACAAATCACCTATGTATTCTATACCAGGGAGAGACCCGGCCACTACAATGCATGCATACATATACCTCTCCAATCACCCTATGTACTTTCTATCCGGGATGGAGCACACCGGTACTACATAGCAGTGATATCATACCTTCCAACAGCGCGATGTATTCTATCAGTTATGACCCAGCACTACATGCAGTGATATATACCAATTCCCAATCACTAATGTATTCATCTATCAGGCAGGAACCCCCCACTGCACTACAACTAGCCGTGATCTACTAGCCTTCCAATCACCTATCGATATTCATATCAGTGAGGACCACCCCCCGCAAACTACATCAGCATTGATCTAATAAACCTTCCAAATCACTATGTATATCCATCAGGGACGAACACACGGTACTACACATAGCAGTGATATACCTTACAATGCACCTTCCAGATCAACATTAGATTTCTATCAGCCATCCGAGCGGAACCCAGGCCACTACATAGCAGTGATATATAGGCATACCTAGCTCCAAGTTGACTTTCCTCCACTCTCTTTTCTGCCTGCCTATGGAGATTACATTTGTAGGAACCTTCTTTCGAATCGGAACTATGTCCCCTTGCATAGAGTATACCCCGGCCAACCTTCCACCATCCTCAATTTTCGTTTACCGCATTTGACATCTGTGGTTACCACCTTTCTTGTTCTCAAGTTCCTTTCCATTACAGTTCTATTTGAAACTGTAACCACTTTACCACACCCACGTGTTTTAATTTTTTTTTGGAGGCAGTCATATACATGTTTTGGACTGCTTCATGAATATCTCCTATCATCTCTACTCGCTGGCCCAAGCTACTGTTTACAGCCATACAGAACTGCCCCTTCATTTTGCGCCTGGAACTATTCTCAGTTTAGTTTTACTAGCAACCATCTGTGTGATTTTTATATTGCCCTTCATTGATCTCTGGTTTTAACACCGCCACTCGTGCTGTCCCACTTGCATTAGACTAGCCCAAATTCTGCAACCTCGGCCTGCGCATTTCTATGTTTGCCCTGTTTTGACATTACGCACTCTCTTTTCATTTTCTTGCAATTCTTGGCTTAGGCCTCACACTATGACGATTAATAAAGGACATCCAAATAAACACAACCCACTGCCTGTCTAGGGAATGACTTCAAATCAAGGTATCCGTCAGGGATCGCATTAAGTGCAGTGGCGTTCCACAACTTTCCATTGCAAGGTGGCCAGGCCCCCCTTTCTCTATTTAGCGAAGCATTATTGAGAGCCCCCCCCCTCCCTATTCAAATAACCTGCTTAAAGAGGACCCACGCGCCCCCCCCCTCCCCCCTGGAATACCTTCCGTGGACCCCCCACAGTTTCTGGAACCACCCCTAGCCCACACCAATGGGCAGTTCTGTTTGTGACATATCCAATTTTTTTATTATGTTTGTTCCTTTCGATCATGCAACGGAATTGATCAACCGCATCGAACAAACGCCATACATTGGCGCTTTCAACAACGGTATTCTGGACGTGCCGTTGAACCCATACTTTGACAATTGGCCTTAATACGGTTTTATGTGCAACCACTCCATTTCTTAATACAAATTCTCCAAAAATACAATACAAACATTAACAAAAAACACATAAACCAATTTGTGCGCATTCTGCGTTCTTTCATCATTACGTACACTGGAACACATTAAAAGAAACATCCTCTTACAATACCCCCCAACAGCATGAATGCCACATGGATACCCAAGGGAACGTACAATGCTACTGACCCCTAGGCAGAGGACACCAGAAAAACAAAACCCAAATTACATCAACTTCCTTTGGCTCACAACCCAACCACAGCAGATTAACCACGTCTAATAGCCTAATACCTACGAAATCCCTACCCCTTTAAACTGGGCAACTGTCCCCCTCCCTACCCATTGGGCCACCAACCACCCCTCCACACACCCCCAAAACAGCAAGCAGGTTAGAAGAAAGAATCATGACACCAAACTTGTTATGCTGCCGAAACCAATACCAATGTAGCACACAGCCAATAGGCCAAATTGAGGATGAAGCAGATGTACACCCCACACAGACGGATTAAGACGAACCACCTCCCACAGTCCACCCACCCGCGCCATCACCCGAATGTGATAGCTTAACTCAACCAACACCAACTGAACGGTAAGGTCACCACCACATGGATGCTGTACACACATCAACATCCCTGATTGAGCGACTACGTCAAATGCAGTGTTCTTGAACGCAATACATGCGACGCTAATGAAAGCCTAATTATCTGCTTTCCTCTATAAGGGGCTTAGGCTCCGCACCATACACACAACGAGCAGTGTCAGACCGACCTGCTCGATGATCTCCGATATTGCGAATGTTATACTCATCACGTTTACGCATTCCACATTGCATTCATGTGGCCCCTTCATATCGGCACGGGACAAACCACCTTTTGTGCCGGTCCACAAGCTGCACTGAAAGCACCACCCGTCTCATTGCAACCTATGGCATCGGACTACTGCGCCTCGGCCAGAACAATCGACCATGTCCGTCTCTCTGGCCGCCAGAAAGCTGTGGGGCGACAGGGATCTTGTCGCCCGCATGTGGGCCAACACTTCCGCATTAGCGGCCCGATTTTTTAACTTAACCTGACCCTACGTGACATGATCGTTCACGCCCGTCAGCATTACAAATTGGCCGCTTATCGGCACTGTGTATGCCTAGCAACTCTAACCTTTGCTTCCATTCTACACTTTTGGAAACTAAACCAAAAAACAAACATAATTTAAGTCACTGAAAAATCCCAATGTGTAAAGCTGAACGTCTCCAGGGAAAACCAAAGAAACACCTCACTAACATTGCCTACATATGTAAGCTTAGGAACAGATTTAAAAACGACATTTATGTTCAAACCCCTTAATGCTGAAGCTCATCACAACCTATTTCATTTCCTTTTTAAGCCCCAAAGCCCCCCTCCATATGTTAAAAATGATGCACCAGACCAGAATGCACATACAACATAATATTGGAACAGAACTCTTCCTGCCTCACACCAAACAACCAATGTGCTGATAAACGAATGTTCTAGTTCTTTCTTTCCTGCCTTACCTCTAGTCAATTCTAATGACGACATTGACCCTTTTTCTTCATTTAGTATTTTTCACAATTTTATCAGGCAACTTAGAAGTCTGAACAACATATTTGACCAACTTATTTTTTTAATTATGTAAAGTTTTAAAAAAAAACCGCTTGAGGCAACCTCTTTCATCAGACACCTACTCACATTTAGCTCTAGTTAATACTTCTCCTCTACACCCTTTAACACCATCACACGTTTCTGAGTTTTTCCGCCCGACCGTCTTTTTTTATCCGATCGAGTCACCCTACAACCTCGAAAAAAATCGTAATTCGAATTATGTACATGATCAAATAGTCCCTACACAGAGCTATTTTACCTTAATAGCAATATAGACCCAAAATTTATGGGACAGGTCCCGATGTACACCTAACTTCCCCAACACACCAAGCACCCACCACACCCCCCGCCCCATAACCCCACCCACCCAAGCTAACACACCACCCCCCCCGACCCACACAAATGGTGTTGGACCCCCCCACCGCACCCCACCCAACGACCCCACAAGCCCCCCACTCAAATAACTGACCCAACCCGAGCACGCCCACACCCCCACAGGCACACCCCAGCATCCTATTTTCTCCTCTAGCCGATCAAAACAATCGTGCAAAATCGTCACGAAAAAAAAAACCGATACAATGTATCGGGGGGGCTTTTTAAAATGGCACAATTTCTTTCTCCCTGTTGACAATGTAACTACTAAAACCGAGAGAGAAAAAGCCAATTAAAACTATTTCATCTTGAATCACGTTTTCTGCCCAACGATTGCACTTGAGGAAGTAAATTAAAATCAACAAACGTTGTTTTAAGGTTTTTAATTCTAGTTACAACCTACCCCTGGTTTCCTACTGAAAACTCAAGCACAACCTTACCCCCATTTTTGCCCCCACGCAAATGAAATTCACGACAAGCCCCCGAACAAATAAGGCACCCCCCAAACCCACCCTACAGATACGGTACTGTAACTCTGGACAGAGGGATCAGAGGGGGCGCAATCACAATGACACCAGGAGGACAGAATGCGATGTTACTCAAAATCGGTAATACCCCCCCCTCGTAGGTCTCCTGTGCATTCTTGCTTCACCCCCTCTGACTCCCACCTCATGTCATTTTACAGCTGACCCCCCCCCCCCACCAATACAGAAGTGACCCCCACCCCTCCACCGAGTTAAGTGACTCCCCCCCCCCGCCCCCCCCACTCTGCTATCACCCAGTTCTGTATCTCTTCTATCACTGAAACACGATCGCACACTACTGCCCTTGTACACCAACACTGTATAACCACCTGCGTGAGAGCGATAAAGATACTTAATTTTAATTAATGACTTTTTCTCCAGCGAAGCAATAATTAGTCTTTCTAATTGTATTTATAATAAACTTGCTGACATTGGCGACAACTTTCTCTCTGCAGGTTACAAAAACTTTTCCCAAGCAGCACACCATGTAACAATCGCTTCCGTCACACAGTAGTAGAAGAATTTGCCTTTGTCTTGCATATTAACAAACTAACGTATATAATAACCGTTCATTCCTATTTTATTTCTTACATTTCGCGTTCAATCGACATAAAATATGTATGACTTTCTTATATTTACCAACTGTCACCGTCCAATCTTGAACGGATAAGTGACAGGCCATACTTTAACTGAGTGCTACTAACCCCTATATTTTTACCAAAAACATTGCCACAATTGAAACCATATGTTGCCACCACATGTACAGATTGGGCGACCTGACACAAAAAATGCTGTGCCATACACACGTAATCAGATCCCCAACACTCAATCCCACCCATGCTCTGTCCACTTTCAAACAGCATCGTCGTCGCCCCTTTGCCTGTGTACCTGGCCGTCTATTATCTATGCGTGACATGGGTGACGCCCTGTCTCCATTGGGGAAACTAACATGACGCAGCACTCAGCCATGAGATTCTACAGTGTGGACATTTCCCGTTTCTCCTGCGCGACCGACCGACTCTGCGCTCGCTCACGGGATCGCCGACTTTTGCGTACGGCCGCAAAACATGAACACCCACCACGGGTCGGTAGGCAAAATAGTACGGCCAACCGGACCCCGCCTTGTTCGCAACTTAATGGTGAATCGTGATGCTAGAAACTAACCAATATCTCTATTTTCCTAATGCGTCCCCCCTCCAGTCCTTGGGGTCCTGCCTCTTCTTCTGCTATGGGAATGACTTCTTAATAACATTCCATTGTGCGATACCTAGACGAGTCCGAAATTTTTCGACGTTCTAACTTTGTGAAGCCTGATTGCAAAGCCCCTGAACATGTATCATCACCAACTTGCTGAAGAATGTAGAGAAGGGTTTTGGAAACATAATTTGAAAAAAGAAGTGTTGCTTTAAGCCAGTGTAACTTTTTTTGCATAAATTAAGTTCAAAGTTTAAAGTCGAAATTCCGATATTATGCGAAAAATCTTTTTCCTAACTTACTTTAAACTTAATCTTGTGGCAAAAACCTGTTTGTTTTCAGAGACATAACTTTGCTTTTTGTGGAGTGTAACCCCCACCCCCAACCCTCTCTACATCTCCACCGCAAACCTTTCTTTGGTGAATCGAATAACCCAGTCTCACCGGGACTTTGCACCAATTACACCCCTCAAAATCGCCGAAACTGCGATCGAATTTTTAAAAAACCACAAAAAACT
Organism: Ptychadena robeensis; assembly: GCA_036250615.1. NCBI lineage: Eukaryota > Metazoa > Chordata > Amphibia > Anura > Ptychadenidae > Ptychadena > Ptychadena robeensis. The sequence goes on along the minus strand of CM070036.1, from coordinate 13,674,579 downwards.
ATCGACCATCCTCCTAGTTGATACCACCCAACTTATTCAATATCCATCAGCTCTAGACTGGCAAAGTCCACGCATAAGTCCGACACAGTTATACCGAAAAATCATCTCCTATATTTTACTTCTACTTACTACGAAGTTCTTTGCCACGGCTCATACTGCGCTAGCTTTAATTACTTCATCCTGTTGACACGCAAATACTTTACAAAACGTCTGTATCCTTAATGCATAATATAAAAGCGTAACTATAGAGAATCATTTTACACTTACCACTCCCCTACTCCCAATATCCATAGCTTTCTTTGCACATGACCCGCTGACCAACACGAACTTTGGCGAGAAGCACGCTTTTTAAACGGTGTTTATCTTTTAAAGGACATGCTTTATTACTATAAAGACCCTGATCCCCTAAGGACGCAAATTGTACTATTTCTCGTTCTCACTGTGCAAGAAAGTAATTACACCATGGTTCACCACATATGGACCTGTCTCACTAAGGGTCCCTTAACACACATAATCATAATACATGACTACCCCTTAACAGCAGACACTACCAACCTAGAGTGCCAAAAATGCGGAGAGGCACAATGCATTGAACCCAAAAACAACTTACCCTGTCATATGACTAATTTAATAAGAATACATCACCACACTCCTTCTACTTCACGGTTCCATTTAGTCAGAAAATAGCATCATATCACCAGCAACGCCTTATATTTCCTCAGTTATCTGACTTTTGAAAAATTGCCCATAGAAACGATCACCTGAATCGCAACCAGCCTCCACCCCCCCCCAAGTGGCCACCCCCCGCGATATTGCAACACCCCCATTTCTCAAATGCGTTGCCTTCAGCGACACAAAGAAGTGACGGACGCTGTGCGGTAATCGGTCTACAAATGCGTCCACATACAGCGTAATTTTTCCCATCCCTATTAATCCGTCCACTTCTAGTGCCATTCATGAAACAACCATAGATTTCCTGGTGTATAGGACTCACCCTTTAAACACCCTGCTTCTCATGAAATAACAGCATACCAGTTTATTGACCAGATCTCATACTAGCTGAGCGCTATAAAATACTACAATTATCCAATCCCTACATACCTGCTATATTTTTTACAAGGCCACTTCTTGGCATCAATCGCCATTGTTCTAATTGCGGCTTTACTTAAAGAACATCGTTACGGTTTGCAGACCACAACAATAATAACATGTTCTCAGACCCATTCACACCCTTACCTATATACTTATTCTCACAGTTTCCAGTCTCAACAGGCCCCTCCATACAACCCCTTAAGATCAGATTCCATACTATCTCCCACTAGATCTCTACTCAACAACTGTGCGTATTTCCTATTGGGCTCCCTTCCTTAGCAGAATACATAAGTGAGTGGAAGGCTATATAATTCCCTAGCGAATCGTAGTGCCGGGTCCTCCCACTGAATACAATACAATCAGTGACTCTGGGCGGGGAAGGTCATATATCACTGATATGCTATTGCCGGCGATCCTCCCTGCTAGACACTATATAGTGATTGGAAAGGTACTATATCAACTCGCTCATGTATGTGACCAGGGTCCTAACCCTGATAGAATACATTGTGACAGCGGCTAATCAGAGCACTTACGCTAATGTAGTCACCGGTCCCCTCCCTCGATAGAAATACATATTTAATTGGAAGTATCATATCACTTGCTATGTACGTGACTGGGTCCTCCCTGATAGAAATACATAGTAATTGGAAGTATCTATCCCAATCACACTGCATCGTAGTTTCCGGGTACACTCCCTGAATAAATACATAGTTGGATTGGAAGGTATATATCACGGCAACTGTAGTGCCTGGTCCTCCCTGATATAAGAATACAATTTTGATTGATTGGAAGGTATATATCACTCGCTATGCAGTGCTTGGTGCTCCCTGATAGAATACATAGTGATTGGAAGGTAGATATCACGCCCATTAGACGCCGGGTCCTCCCTATAAAGACATAGTGATTGGGAAGGTATATATCAACTGCTATGTAGTGCTTGAGTGCCTTCCTGATAAGATACATAGTGATTGGAAGGTTATATATCACTGCCAATGTAGCGCCGGTCCCTCCCTGATCAGAATACATAGTGATTGGAAGGATTAGAGAGGTACCTCATATTACATGGTTTTGGTAGACAACACAAGTTGATTGTACAGAAAAAAATGTATGGAAAGATTGGTAAGGTGTATGGTGGGCTATTAAGAAATTATAACTATTTTTTAAAAACAAAGAGCAAAAAATTGTGGAAAATAGAGAGCATTAAAGAAAATTAGCCGTGATCGATCAGGTAAGACATTCACAGTTGAATTGATTGTACTTTATCTGACAATCACAAGTACAGGCCAAAAGTTTTTGACCCACACCTTCTCCATTCAAATTGTTTGTCTTATTTCATACCATTTACAATTGGTGCGGTTCTTCTCAGCTGAAGGCATACAAAACTATGAACTGAGCACATGTGGAGTTTAATGTACTTTAACAAAAAACGGAATGAAAAAAAAAACTAACTGAAAAACACTGTCCCTTATATTCTAGTGATTCGGTATTAAAATACAAACCACCCAATGTTGCTGCAATAATTAAGTTAAAACCAATAATCAATACAAACTCATGAATAAGCAGACAGAAAGAGTAAACAATAAAGAGGTCAAGGTCCTACTGCAGGGGTTCACTAGTGTTGATATAGTAGGGTAAATCTCGATAAGTAACAGCATCTACCACGGCAAGTTAGAGAGTGTTATAGAACACACTTAGCAATGTAAGACCAAGGTAAGCAGGACAGTATAAAGTTAGTCAAAAAGTTGAAGCTGGAATATACATATTCCACTTAATTCTTAGTACCGATACATATTTCCTAAACCTAAAAACTGAACCCTAACATAAATCCTTTTTCACTCAGCTTCATATTCCCATACATTGGCCAATCATGTTTATATTTTCTTTATCATAAACTGTCAGTAGAAGTCTAAGCAATTATCACTTGCAAAGACATACGTATTTTTAGGACCTTAAGACGCACTTTTTTATCTCCAAAATCAGGGGCAAAAAGTGCCTGCATCTTATGGGCTGAAGACGCGAGACCCCGCTGCCACCCGGCCACAGGTGGTCACGCTTTGTTCCCCGCCAGCTCTCCCAGCAAGGAGAATAGACAGGGAGCTGTCAGATGTGAGATTCTGTCCACGGCTGGATCTCAATCTGAACTGTATAATTGCTAATGCCAACAGAGCCCTGCTGTTATAAGCAATAAAGAGAGAGGATAGATTGAACTGCCATCTATCCCTCTCTCGTGTCATGGAAACTGCAAATCACTGCAGGCTTCACGGACACAGGAACAGCAAGATTGGGAGAGCAGAGGAGGAAGACTGGGCAGCCTCCTGCCCCCCCTCCTCGATAGTAAAGAGGTGATGTGACGTGCTATGAGTGTACTGCTGCTAGTGACATCTATGGTTGAATGTTGATAGCCTTCATTTAATCCATTGATTATTAACCCAATTGATGTGTGAACACTTTTATATATCAAATATTTTTTTCTGCTTTACAAAACTGGGTGCGTCTTATGGTCCGGTGCATCTTATAGTCCGACAAAATAAGGTACTTCTATAGGAATATTCTGGGCAGGAAAAGGAATCTGTAAGATGCAGGAGGTAGATTTATGAAGGATGGCAGTGGAGTCTCTCTCTTGTAATTCCCTTCAAATGGAAGGTGTCTATGGGCCGGGTGGTGGAATATATATCTAGTGATGACACTAGAGAGGCCACTGGCAAACCCTCAACAGTTCATATCTATGCTCCCATCTTGTCCGTTGTCTAGGTGTGTCTAACTGAAGGCATTTTGTTCAAGAGCACAAAAATTAACTAAAGGATATGGAGATGTATTTTCGAAAGTCTTATCACTTAAATGTAAAAAAAGACTTGACTTGCTATTGTGAGAGTGCTGTGTATCTTTACACTTGAACCTCTACAATATCACAATAATTAGTAAACCATTGTTGGTAGCTTTAAGGACCCCACACACGTACCGAGTGGGGGGCGACAAAGCAGGTCCGATCAGCTCTGGAAAGCAGCGTTGATGACGTCATGTGGGCACCGTGATCGGCGGCCGCCCTCGGTGCGTGTATGGCAGGCTTAGTATATATACAAATACTGGAGGAAATAGACTCGGGTAGCATTTCTCTGAACCTTACATACTTTGTATTTCAAAACTGGGCATTATAAGGGCTTGTGTCCTTATACTTGGGACCTACGCTTAGCAGGGGTCCCGACGTATCCCATAGACTCTGCCGGCGGATGTCTGTTTAACATCGCTGGTGTAAAGGCTGAACGTACCGACTACGTTCAGCCTTACACCGGCGGATCGGCTCCGCGCAATTAAGCAGACCTTCCGCCGAGCAGGTAAGTCTATCTGTTACGTTGGGACGTCCCACTAATCTAGCCACACATGGTTCAATTGACTGTACAATCAATGTAATTCGATGATCATTTTATAGTTGATTAATTTGAAAATTGAAGCATGTCCACATGGTACGATCGTTGAAATTCGATTTTAATTGTCATTTTGCTCGATCGAAATCTGATCGGACCAGTTGGAAAATTTTGATTGATTGTCCCCACATGTGTTCTCATTTTTGTACTGTTGTTTGACGTCCAATGAGATTCGATTCAATCAATTAGCATACTGTAACTTCTGGGGGAGAAATGCAATACAGTCATTTAAACATGCAAGCCATGATTGTAATGGGTTGTGTGTCTGTTCACTGACACACCAAGCATGCAATGGCGATCTCTGTGAATACATCTTATAATGTAATGTGTGTCCCCCAGTGTCTTTTGCCACGAATATAATGTAAGGATTAAATGCAAAGATATATGACCTATGGGTTTTTGATCCCTCTGTGACCATCATTGGTCCCTTTTGATCACTCTGTGACAATCGATTTTTGATTACTCTACGGTTAAAGACGATTAAATTCAATCCAAGTCGGGCTTTGATTGCATACTCATGTGGTGTTACTTCGGTTCATATACAATCGAATACGTTTTTAATGATCGCTTTGATCGAATTGATGATCGATTTGATGTCAATTGAACCATGTATGGCTAGCTTAAGCGTGTACGCTTAGCGGAGGGGTCCCAACACAATGGTTACAAAGCCTTAGTATTTCATGGTCCTCAGAGACACTTGTTGTGCATGTCTGAGAATTTCTTTAGATAAACAGAGACTATATATATCAGACATGCAGGAATATTTAATAATTAAGCATTTTCAAAATAAAAACACAAACATTTAGTGGCTTCATTTAAAAATACATTGATGAAAAGGGATAATAAAACATGTGGACGCTGCCAGATGAACTGGGATTTGGTGTACCTGTTGTGGGGTCTGTATGAAATATGCCATGGTAGTATCTACCAGAGGCCCTACACATTAACAAGGTGTTCTTCATAATTTCTTATCTATGTCTAAATTGGATTATAAAAAAGTATGTATTCTTTAAGTACTCTTTCATGCACTATATTTGTGCCTTGCAATTCCGCCTCTACAATCACTACAGGTTTCCTTATTATATACTGGCACTTCAAAAGTGGATGTGTTAAAATGTGATCCACACTTCAGCTGTGCCCTGCATTTAGAGGTCTCTGATGGCAGTGGTTTGCATGAAACAAACACATTAAAATTGATATCCGACAGGGGGCGACAGATGAGCGGTGGAGTGCAGCATGATGGCGTCATCACGCTGCTTTCAATCGCTCACATCATCAACGGGCACCCTTTGTGTGTTGGTCCCCATTGAAACTAACGGCATCGGCCAGAGATTTACGGACATGAAATTAAAAAAAAAACATCTTCAAAGTTGTGTGCAAGTTCGCTTATTTATATGATACCATTTCTCAAACAATCCATGTTAGTTCCAAGTTGGGAGGCACCATAATACAGAGAAAGTCAACGGGGGTGAATACTTCTGCAAGGGACTGTACCTTACACTGTAATGGATGCCTCAATACTCTGAAATACTCAAACAAAAAGTTACTTAATTGTATCGGTTGTTAATGTTTTCTTTTCATACATGTATATGAACAAAATAAGCTTTTAACTTTTAAAGAGGATCTGAACCAGAGCTGTACCTTTTTCTGGCATGTAAATAGAATATGACTATCTACCTTTGGATATGGTCATCTTGCTAAAGGCAGGACTCCCTAAGGATAGAGCTGTTGGTTTTATGATTGATGGAGAAATACTTAAAACAAAGGAAATCTAAAGGAAATCTGACAGAGAAATCTAAAGGTGTATGAGGACCGTCCGATGTAACCTGCAGCAGTCTGATGACGTCATCATACTGCTGTCAGATCTCGGCTGTGGTGGGGAGAGATGGCTCTGCTTACCCTAGCTCAATCTAAGCTTTGCCTGGAGACCAGCGGTCTCTAGGTAAAACATCGGACATTGGCCATATTTACGGTCATGTACGATAAGGCTGTTTTAAACAGCGGTGGGCGCATATTATATGGGCCAGATAGATGGCCATGAGCGAGCACGGCGCTCAAAGTGGCCATTGATTTGGCCCATATCTTAGCATCTGTACCCTGCTTTAAGCTAGCCGCACACGGTTCGATTTTGGTTCAATCGATGCTCGATTGGATGCATTTTTTCATAGATTAAACGAAAATCGAGAAATGCCCACATGGTACGATTGACGATAATTGTTCGATGAAGGCAGAAAAATTTATCGAACTTTGATCGGACATGTTGGAAAATCATTGTCGATTGTGCCAAAATCGTTTTATAATCGTCGATGTTTGTTTGTTTCTCCTGGATCAATTAGATTCGATATAATAACATAGACCACTTCAATCTGAACTTCAATCGTTTCCAGACCAAAATCGACAATTTTAGTAATATTTTGGAATCGAAATCTCACCACAATTGCAAACTCAATGTGGGGTGTATGTTGATGCAATTAAGATAAATTTTCGATTAGACGATTGAATTTCTCGATCTAATCGAGCATCGATTGACCCAAAATTGAACCGTGCGTGGCTAGCTTTAGGGCCTCCAAACATCTTTAGATTTCCTTTAGATCTCCTTTTGTTTTACCAAAACCATGTAATATGAGGGACTTTCTAAACCATCAAGTCTACCTGTGTTCAATCGCAGAGGACCCGGCACTACATAGTTGTTGGTAGATCTAAAGGATATCTGACTGAGAAATCTAAAGTATATCTGACATAAAGGATATCTGACAGAGAAATCTAAAGTATATGGCCAGCTTTACAGTCAGGGGATGCAGTAAGTTTGGCACATCATATACCGTTTACAACAAGTTCTCTGCACTGAAATATTGGAAAGTGTTCTATTTACATTTAGGATGCTCTATATACCACCAGTAGGTCTCTAGATTTTGGAGCAGAGTAATTATTGATCCAAATATCCGCACTTTAAGCAACATGAAATATTCTTTCCTCCACTGTGTATAGCTCAGCAACTTTTAGTTAACAAATTAGGTGATTTTAACACAGTTATATCAATATCTAAACCCAGACAAGTGTTAGCTATAGTGAGATTTAACAGTCCTTAGATGTTGGAATCCACAATATGTTTCTTTTTCTTTAGGCTTTCTTAAAAATGTATTTTCACTTTTTGATCTAGCTAGTGATACAACTATGTTGTGGGGGTAGGGGGCGGGGTCAAAGACTATTGAGCCGGTGCTGGAAACACACTCCATTATCTATGCCATTTTTTTTTATTTTGCACCTAGATCTACTTTAACTGTGCATATCAATCTGTAGGTAAATTACATTATACGTAGAAGAACATGAACCCACATTTCCTCCCCAAAAATTACCTTAACTAAAGGACACCATACACCTTACAATCTTTCCATACAATTTCTGTACAATCAAATTTTGTTCT
>CM070036.1:13645899-13661529 GCA_036250615.1 Ptychadena robeensis | reverse complement strand
CCCCCCCCCCCCCCCTCTTCAGTCTGGTCTACTCTTCTTCTCATTTCCAACATTTCCCCCATTACCTATTGTATACTTCCCCAACCTCTTAGATTGGCACTCTTCTCCGGCGTCATAGTCTGTATTTGTGTGTAAGCTTGTGTTGCAGCTTCCCTCCTATTTAATGTAAAGCACTGTGTAATATGTTGCCACTTTAAAGATTAAAGTATATAATACTAATAATAATTGTTGTCCTTCCACCAGTCTGAATTTGTACTTTACATTTAGCCATTGTATATGGTATTAAATAAAGAAAAGTTTCTGCTGGAAGCCTATGGCAAACTAAAGACCCCCATACACCTTTAGATCACTCCATACAATTTTCATTACATCTACCAACAACTATGTCATATAGTGGCCTCCCTGCTATAATACATAGCAATTGGAAGGTTTAGAAAGGTGCTCATATTACATGGTATTGGTTAAAGAAAAGTTGTATGGAAATTGTATGGAAAGATTGTAAGGTGTATGTAGGGTCCCCATACACCTTTAGATTTCTCTGTCAGATTTTCTTTAGATCTCCTTTTGTTTTACCAAAGCCATGTAATATGAGAGACTTCCTAACCCATCAAGTCTATCTGTGTTCCATAACAGAGGGCCCGGCGCTACATAGTTGTTGGTACATCTAAAGGATATCTGACAGAGAAATCTAAAGGTGTATGGCCAGCCTAAAAGTACCATCTACACAACATGTGATAATTTATGTAATTTTAACTGCTCTCTGTATTGCTTTCCTAATGCACAAAAGCCCCTTACAAGAAAGAAAAATGTGTTTAAGTCATCCTGAGCCATGTATTTATAATCAATGTTCCATCAGTGGTAACATATTTATTATTGGAATGTTAGCCATCTTTCTTTGTGACCTTGAACTCACTCCTTTGGGTTGGAAGCTCGTTTTCCTGTGTCTCATTCTTGATGAGAACAAGTTATGATAAATGCCTGAAGCTACCCTCGGGTCCTATTACTTTTCTGGCTTGCTATTATCTTCTATTATCTCGTCTGGAGCATGACAAGCTGCAATACAATCCATATTACCTTTCTTTTCTACGTTGTCACGCTTGGTAAAATACAGGCTGCCGTTGAAGCCGCTGATGACTGCAACTGCTGCCAGGTCTGTGGATTTCGCTCAGAGGATTGTCACAGGTGCTGTATGGAATCACTACACACTGCTACTTCTATCCTTGCTGACTTGCATTCCCTTCCTTTAGGTTCATAGATCAAATCCATCTGGTTTTCCTCATCATGTAGAATAATACAGCAACTTTTTTCTTTAATTCCCTTATATCCGTGCTAACTGCAGCTAAGTTTCCTCTACATCAGTCCTGGGTCAGAAAGATTTAGTATATTAGTTAAATAACTCTGCTGTGTTTACCCAACCCTCCCTCTACACATCGTCGGCGTCATTGACCAATCTCATCGGAGCACAACAGAGGCAGGGGGCGACGCCATTGACCTACATGTTAATAAGGCAGAGTTGGTCGATGGCGGTGTGAATTTGGTCAGTCAGAGTCAATAGGTCCATGTCAATTCAGAATTGCCACAGGCTCGCTGAGGATAGGTAAGTGTGCCTGAACCCAGCTTGGGGTGAGTTTGTTTTGTCAACAAACTTACCCAGAGCTAGGTGTGGGAAAACCGCCAGGGAGTTTAAATGATTATCTGATCTTCACTTTGCTTCGTACATGTCTTTTTAATCGTAAAGGGGTAAAGTGAACATTGACTTATTGGATGAAAGTACAGTGACTTTTGTCATTAAATTTAGAGGTGCTTATTTGGAAGTTTATTACAAAGCCCCTCAAACAACATGTGGGTTTTAGATTCAATGTTAGTTAAAAATTTACACTTGAAAAGTTTCAACTTGGCTTTAAACTTAATTAATGCAAAACCTATTTTGGTGATGATACCATGTTCCAGAGCTTTGCAATTAACTCACAAATCAGCTAGTCAAAATAAGATGATTTCATTCATCACTTCCTCATCTGCAATGAGCAGAGATAATTCCTAGAGACTGCCTGTTGTTGGCATGATGATGCACTCACAGTGTCATGATCATGCCACTGCTTTGTCGAGGCACTTCAAGGCGTTCTGTGCCTTAATAGCAGAAAACAATTGGAGGGGAGCATCTTTTCAACAAGGTGACAAAGGACTGGCAAAGAGAGCTAATTGGGCCGTATCCAGCCCCCAGGCTTTCGTTTGCCCACCCCTGGTATAAAACCTGAAATATAGGTTATAGGTTTGCTTTAAGAAAAATCTCAGCCTTGCATGTATCCCAGTAGAACAGTGATGCAATTAGAAATCCATACGTTGGGATTCCCAGTTGAAGAAGATTTTCATGGTATTTAAGTGTATTCACAAAGACATTCATTTCATTCTTCCTTTACAAGCTCAGCAGGAGTTCTACCTCTTGGAAGAAACCAGTCCATGGATTTAAAAGCCTGACATAACAAACTCCAGGTTTATTTGCCATCATGGTGTTGCACCTGCCAACCAGAGTGATTTCACAGCATTAACACCCATAAATCTTTCCTTGTATGGTATTATTCAGTTGCAGGCCCTGTGATCAGGATTTCCTCTCCTGTGATAAAAACATTGTGGCCTGGACACAGTCTCAAAAATATACAAATATAAGAATAATACCGTATATATATATATATATATATATATATATATATATAGTGCATTCACCTCATACAAGACCAAAACAAATCACATTTAAAGTTGTGTCTTAAGGAAATTAAAAAAAAAATCAATGATCAAACTATGTATTTGTTATACATTTTTAAATACAAAATGTATTTATTTAAAACTAAACTACACTGAACAAACATATATACACAACACTTTTGGATTTGCTCCCATTTTGCATGAGCTGAACTCAAAGATCTGAAACATTTTCTACAGACACAAAAGACCCATGACTCTCAAATATAGCTCACAAATCTGTGTTAGTAAGCACTTTTCCTTTGCCAAGATAATCTATCCCACCAAACTTCACATGTCAAAGTGGCCTTTTATTGTGGGCAGTCTAAAGGCTGCCATACACAGGTCGATGCCCATGAGATTGCGCTGAGCCTGATATCGAAGGAGCTGGAAGTGCAGCACTGCTGTGTCATCCAGTTCAGCCGATGCTTTGCATGGGGTCTCCATGGGGATTGATTGATCTAGCTCAGAAACAGGGATGGCCGCATTAAATATGGGCCAGATAGATGGTCATGAGCGCGCCTGGCGTTAGAAGCGGCCATTGATCTAGCGAATATCTATGCATGTATGGGCACCTTAAGGCACACCTGTGCAATATTCATGCTGTCTAATCAGCACCTTGATATGCCACACCTGTTGAGTTCAGCCTTTGCAAAATGGAAGCAAAATCTCAAGTGTTGCTTTTATCTTTTTCGTTCAGTGTAAAATAGATGCCTGAAATTGAGTTGGTAAAAATTACTTGCAATCTCCTGCATAGCAGCACACAGGCTCAAAAAGGAGGGGTATGACTGGAAACCAATAGGGAGTGCCACAAACAAGAACGCTTGTGTACTTTCTGAAAATGCATAATGAGCAGAAGAATAACTTTATTAGTCCACTGCTGTTCTTTGATCCCTTTCACATTAGCCACTCTGTGTCGTGTTACAAATAGTGATGGCCGAACTGCCTGCAGGGCGGACAGTTCGGCCGCGAACAAGCATGTTCGCCCTCCTTCTCGCCAGCGAGCAGTACGGGTGTTCGACCCGCCTGTTCCCCAGTGAGAAGGAGCCCTCTATTCTTCCTCCGGTGGGATCATAAGCAGTGAGATCCCGCCACAGGAAGAATCTTTTCACTGAAGACCGGGTAGAGAACCCGGTCTTTCAGTGAAAAGCCGGCTCGTAAACCCGGTTGCGACGTCAGTGACGTCACATCTGGTTAGCACAACCAGGAACTATGCGTTCCAGGTGCTGGATGTGACGTCATACTAGAGGCGGGGAATTTGAATCTGCCCGCGAACGGCGGACTTTTTTTAAAGTCCGACCCACCCGTTCGCGGACGGACATGGCCAAAGTTCGGCCATCACTAGCTACAAAGCAGCTATAGCAATAGTAGAGTGTTGTACCGTGTCAGCCATCGATAATTATAGAGAGTTTGAGTTCAAGTGATACTGTTTATTGGCTAACTGAAGTCATTAGAGAAGCAAGCTTTCGGGATATCGCAGATCCCTTCTTCAGGCTAATACAATTCTGGTTTTAGAAGCTCAAGAAAAAACATTTGTTTTTTTACAATATTTATGTCCTTGTTACTTTTTGTGTATAAATGGGAGCTTCTAAAACCAGAATTGTATTAGCCTGAAGAAGGGATCTGTGATATCCTGAAAACTTGCTTCTCTAATGACTTCAGTTAGCCAATAAAAGGTATCACCAAACTCTCTATAAAGCAGCTATAGGAAACCTATTGTACCTTTCACATTGGCCTCTGCATTGCGTTAGGCATGAATGCGCAGCAAGTTAGCGCAAATGCCCTGCAATGTGCATGTTATGGGCCACAGGGAAAGCGTCTCCCATACACTTGTATGTGAGGTTTAGTGCAGCAGAAGGCGCTAACATTTCGCTTGCCGAAAAAACTCAGCCACAGCGTAGCAAGTGTGAAATGGCCTTAGAGAGCAGTCAACACTCTGGATGGAAAGAATACACAACTGCATTCCTTTACTGTAAGTGACCCTGTGACATGTCTAAAATTATCCTGGCAGCATTGTTCTTTAATACTTTTAGTAAAAGAAAATGATAACAAACGATAAACAACATATCACTTTATCAGTCTTTTACCATTTTTAATTTATTTAGACAATTTTTAACCTCATTAAACATACTTTTTATGTTTTTCTTCTTTTTCCATAGCCTATTCCCATATTCTGCCAAGAAGAAAATCAGTTGATATCTTAATAGCTGAATTAAATCTATTTGCCTTCCTCATAACATGCTGATTCCTCCATGTATCTGAATACTCTGCCAAAGAGGATGTGGATATTTAACTCATGAAATGATCCCAAGGACCAATGATAAATCATCATATTTCATCACTCGCTCTAAATCCAAATATTGAGCCACTACCACTTCCAAAGACAATGACTTGCTGAACGTTCTTTTTTCCTAAGACTTTCCAGTATGATAACGTCCTTTGATTACGGGTAGTTCCTATTTAAAAATTAAACTAGCCATAAAAATTACAAGATTAGATCTCTGATGCTAAGACACCGTTATTCTACCTGGTATGCTCTGAACGATTTACCCAACTTTTTGGGACCCTTGAAACGGAATCTATAACTACACGATGCTCTATAGCTATCCAACGGCGCTGGGCATGCCAAGGGTTAGGGGACACAAGCAGGGAACGATAAATAAACAAATTCTAGCTATTGGCAATGGATAAGTGCTATTCACAACCCATGTACGTTGTTGTTGCAAGGTTGACTACCGCAGGGAAAAATGGCGTCACATCTGACGCACCCTTTCCTGATTTTATTGACCACGGTTTGTTTGGTTTAGCTTACAATCGGTTAAGTTAAGTTTTATTTATATTTTCTGTTTTCGTTTTATTTAGGTTTTTCTCTGAATACCAAGCACCGGCTATCTTCACCCAAAGCCGTGCCAAGATTCAGACTTTCAGTTTTCTCCCATGTGATGCGCCTATACAATGGTTCAATTGTATCTTACATACTGATGGTGCTTACAGATCGATTTCATACCGTGCTGACGTAATTTACTCTTATCCATGTATCATATGTACCTGTTTGTTAAAATGTCAATAAAGAAGTAAAAAAAAATGTAATTAGATGAAATTATGAAATTATACATTTTACATGATTAAAAATATACGGGACAGTTGTATTTTCAAAATTCCTAATCGAAAATTTTGTGAGCCTCGGCGATGCTCTGGAGGGAGATAAAAGTCATTCTTCTCTAAGTAATCATCGATAACAGAAATCATTTTATTGCTGCTCTAGGAACACTATTTTTATTGGCCACAGACATTTGGAATCACTGATCATTTTGTTATTTCTCCCAAGGATATCTGGAGTTTACATATTTACCTATAATAAGGCGGAAGCAGATTTGAAAACATCTTAAAAATATAATGGCCTTTAAGAAGCACATTTGGTTTTAATACAAGAGGAATTTGTAACATGGACATACTGTGGATGTAGATATACAGTGGGTACGGGAAGTATTCAGACACCCTTAAATTATTAACTCTTTTTTATATTGCAGCCATATGCTAAATGCTATGCTTCTTATTTTTCCTCATGAATGTACCCACAGACATATTTGCAGATTTATCAACCCCCCTGCCGTTCCTGATGGTCCCAGCTCGTCCAGCTCTGACCTGTCAGAACAGCAGTGGGCGAGCTGGGTTCGTCAGGTAGAGATCCACAGGAGAGCAAACTCACTGCTCTGTGTGTCTCCGATCTAATGAGGCAGCTGCAGGAGGACGGATTACTCCCTCCCCCCATGCTCTCCTATGTAACCTGGCACATCTGTACTGCCATCTAGTGGTTGCAGTGCAGATGTGGCAAGGCCCGATAAAGTGAATTATTGAAATCTTCATTATCTGATATTGTGAGTAATTCACAAAGCATCTGAACATGTTATTATATTCAGTATGTCTACCAGACTCCTGTATGGACATACTTTGGGAAATGACAGGCCTACAATGTAAAAAACTTTTTTTCCCATTAAAGTCTATGGTGCGCTTTTGGTACAGAAATCTGTACCTCAGCAGTGCGCTAGGTAGGTTAAAAAAGAAAACCAGAAATATCACATGGTCCTAAGTTTTCAGTATCTGACACCTTTAGCTCCCCAATGCTGGCTCAAACATCCCCAAAATATGCCACTCTCACCACCAAATGTACACTTACAAGCTGTACACTGACTGTACACTGATTGTATGCTGACTGTACACTGACTCTAAACTAACTGTACACTAAGTAATTCACACTGTGGTGTAGAAATCTCTAAATCTGTCATATATGCTATTTAGAATCTTGGCCATATTTGGCAAAAGGGAGCAATTTTGTTTTCCATACATGAGGCAAATAACCAATTAGTCCCATCATGACCAATTCATTAGGCGACTAGATTATAAATTAATTTATGACAAGTGACAAGCCACAAAGAGATGGATGGAGGAAGGAATCGCTGACAAGTTTTCATGTTCAGCAAGGGTAATTTCAAGACTTTGATCTGCCCCCGATTCTTTCTCGGCTTTGGTACACACGGCTGGAACAAAGCACCTAGTGTGTCCCTTTGTCCAAGTTACTTTCCTATGATTGCATGGTGGACATGCTTAGTCTGACAGCCTTAGTGTGACATGACATGTTTTACAGGCATCATAAACTGAAAAGCATTTGTTTAACCAAACTAGTTGATGTATATTTTTAGTGCACGGCTCGTCCCATTAAATGAACTACAAGGACGCACAAATAGTCTTCAGATTATTTTTGGTAAATTTCTGAATAAAGGAGCCTAAATGGTTTCAGTGAGTACCTGCAAAACGTTTATATGAAAATTTAAAAACAATAACCTTTTGTTAATGAAATGGTAATGTGGCCACTTTGACTTACACCTCAATACAAGGAAAATGTATCTTATTTGGACCTCAAGTATGCAAATTTATTAGTGCAACATTTATAATTGTACCTATGCAAGAAGACGGTTATCCTTTTTGGTAAAGGTGGCTCATCATTTTACTACTCTTGGCTTAAAGCTCAACTTAAACATTTATTCTCTGGTGCTTTTTCATAATGAACATAATGACTTCTCTGCTATAAGAATAAATGCATGCAGCGCAGAACATTACAGCACCCACTGTGACCCTAGCCTAAAGGCCCCCACACACGTACCGAGTGGGGGCCGACAGACCAGCTCAGATGAGCTCTAGAGTACAGAGTGATGAGGTCATCACGCTGCTCTCCAGAGCAGACAGCAAGACGCCGGTCTCCTCTGAGACTAACAGCATCGGCCAGGGATTATCGGACATGTCCGTTCTCGATCTGTCGCCCCATGTGGGCTCCCCCGATCGGCATACACACATGCCCATCGGTCGGCAGCAAAATCAGCCGCCGCTTGGTGCGTGTATGGCGGCCTTAACTCTCGCTGATAATGAAGTCAATGTTTGTTGCCTGACTAGAGACGCTTGTATAAGGGAAGGGAATGGATCGCCAAGAGTTCGAGACTGAACCTTAAAGCATTTGGAAAACCGCTGTCAATCAGCTGAGGCGACAAATACTTAGATTGTTAGCTTCAACTTTACACATGACTCTGGGATTCCAGGGAAATCATGAATCATGTTTGAAGTGCCCCTTCATTCTGCCTCTTCTTGGAGCCTTCCACTGCCCTATCTTCAGCAGAAGATCAGAACACTAAAGCTTGGCACACACGGGTCGATCTGTAAAAAGATTTGAGTACAATCAATTAACTTGTGCGCTCATAGTGATTGATTGTACTCTAATCTGTTTACAAACCTACCCGTGTGTGCCTTCCTTCGGGCGGGATCAATAGAGCCGGCTCGAAGGTACTTGATTGAACGGGGTTCCAACATGTTGAAAAGACCCTGTTCAATCTCCAATACTTTGCAGGGAGACATGAGTTTTCATGGAAAGTATTAAAACAGCTGTGGAGCTGTGAGGAGTCGGAGTCAGAGTTGGGGAATTTATCGACCGACTCCACAGCCCTGGATGTCAGAGCTATTGCGTGCATCAGTATTCTGTGAGCGATATGCAACCCAGCTAATGTGGACGTGCCCTAAAACGTCAGATTGTTTGCTGCCCTGAGAGACAGTTAAGCTGGCCATACACCTTTAGATTTCTCTCTCAGATTTCCTTTAGATCTCCTTGTGTTTTACCAAAACCATGTAATATGAGGGACTTTCTAAACAATCTACCTGTGTTCAATCGCAGAAGACCATATACTACATAGTTGTTGGTACATCTAAAGGATATCTGGCAGAGAGATCTAAAGATGTATGGCCAGCTTTAGTGATATGACTATATAGCTTAAACAATTTAGTTTTTTTTATTAGTTGTGGTACCATATAATGAAGTGAAGGTGTGGGGTATATTCACAAAATGTATTCTGATTGTCTGGTCATTATTGGAAAATTTGCAGAGATTTAAATTCCTGTTTATAGTGCAATATATTTTTCAGTTGTATAAAATAAGCTATTATTAGGAATGGGAAAAAAATTGGTTGCCATATTTGCTGATGCTGGGTTTTTTTAAACGTACCGTGTATACTAATTCCCACAGTGCAATGTGATCCTGGGTGTAGCCTGAGGCTTAGTGTCCATGGGAAGGCACAAGGCTAGTGCTGTTAATAGATGGCACTGTCACTTACATCCTACTCATGGAGTGGTATGGCTGGGAAAACTGTGACACTGATATACATTGAGGTCACTGCTTGATAGACATGACCGTTTTGTTGTATAATGATACACTTGTCAGGAGCGTCATGCTATACATCCTTCAAGTGTCAGCTGCTCGCAGTAATTACAGCAGAAAAGTTGGGATGCCCTAAAATGCCATCACCATCTAGTTCGTTTCGATATAACACGAAAAACAGCTAACTTTGTGGTGTCAACAAATATAACATTAAATTTTGTTGTAAAATGAAACCCCAGGTATCCAGTTAGTTGTTTATAGAGAAAATACAATATCTACGTCTTCTGTTGAAAGCTGATCAGACATGTTGGTAAATGTTCATCTATTGTGTAAATGACTAATGTAAAATCGAACGTACATTTCTTTTATTCAATATTTTTTTGTTCGATAGTACTCTTTACATTACGCAATTTCCGTTTTTTTCCGGGTTACATTACGCATTACGTCATTGAACAAAAATCTATTGTGTACATTCAACATATTTTGTTCGATAAAATAATCAAACAAAATGATCCGGTCAATTGAGTAAAAATCTTTACGTTTATTCCTACCTTACAGTTGAAAGAGAGTAATCTTCCTTGAAACAAAAACATTACCGAATTTATACTTTAAAAAATAAGTTGCTTTAATTATCTTAAATCTCAAATCAAAGATGGCTCCATCTAAAATGTAACTTTTACTGTGGGATGGTAAAGTTTATTAGGTAGACAAAACATTAGCCAAATACTTTTTATTTATAACCAACGATTCCAATTCAACCCTCCTTTGCTGCGTCTATTCCAATTAGATCGCTCCCTCATGAGATCTGTATTAAGCACACATTATTCCCTCCAACATTGAGCCGAACAATATCACTTCATCACTGTTCTACTCCATTAACTTCATACTGTCTTCACTTATGTCAGTGAATAGCACAGGCCTTGAAAGCGCACCTACCTCTGGGAATTTCTAAGCAAAATGTTTCAAAGCGTCTAATGGATTGTTATGGAAAAACTCCCAAATTATACGGAGTGCACGTCATAACGAAATAAAGTAAAAATAATATACTTCTGCCTTTACTGTGAATGACATTTGTGATAACAATCGCATTACAGCGGAAACCAAAAATTCTGAGTGAAATCAAATGAAAAAATATTTTGAACTTAATTTTTATTTTCTAGCAAATGTCTTTTTGTGTAAATCCTATTTGTGTATTGAAAGGAAATGTTGTCATAAAGCCTTTGCCATAAAGCAGTGATTTCCAAACTGGGGACGCAAAGGTATTCCATGGCCCCCATTCTTTACCTGTGTTTGAATAGGGAGGGGGGGCTTGATAATGTTCCTTAATAGAAAAGGGGGGCCCTGCAAGGAAAGGTTGGGAACCACTGCAGGTTGTTTTCAGTGTGAGGCATATATAAAACTTAGGTTATGTGTAATGATGAGCTTCAGAACATATAAAGATATTTATATAAAGATACAGATTGGTGGATCTGAAGACATCCATCTTCCATCCAATTTCTAAAAAAATTTAACTTCCTTGCATTTTTAAGGTCCGATAATTTATTGCAGCATTCTACTCAATGATCGTAACGCAAATATGCAATTTTACCATGTGGCAGTGCTAGGAAAACTTAGGAAAAGTTAACAAACAGTTACTCCTTAAAGCTAGAAGTTTAGTTTTGGTGAATGCCCACGCTGATTATAGTGTTGAGCACGAATATTCGAATTGTGAATATTTTTAAACAATATTGGCTATTCGAGAATTTATGAATTTTACAAATATGGTGGCGAATAGTTGCAATTTTGAATATTCAAGATATTATGCACAGGCAAGCTTATGGCCATGCATTCGTGGTACAATTTACATTACGCAGTTTGCGAGTAAAATAATAATTGTTCGATATTTAGTTTGATCACATTTGATTGAGTTTTCATTCGATATCGTGTGTCACTGAACAAAAATTTAGTGTGCACAGTCAACATATTTTAAATGATGTTCGATTAAATTATCCAACTAAATGATCTAGTAGATTGAGTAAAAATCTATATATTTATTCCTATGTTAACAGTTAAAAGGGAGTAATCTTCCTTGCAACAAAAAAACATTACCAAATTCATGCCTTAAAAAATTAGTTGCTTCAATTATATTCAAATTGTTAATATTTTTAACAAATGTCGGCTATTCAAGAATTCACGAATATGGTGGCGGATATTTGCAATTTTGAATATTCGAGATATTATGCACAGGCAAGCATATGGCAATGTTTGTGTGGTACACTTTACATTACGCAATTGCGATAATATAATTACACATGTTTACATTACGCATTGTGCATTGCGATAATAAAATAACATATTGCGATAATATAATGTGACATTCATTTTGAAGATATTCACATTGCGATTATATTATTGCAATACATGGCCACACGCGTAAATTTCATCTTTACAAATATCAAATCTAATATTTTTATAATTATTCGCAAAATATGGCAAATTCAAATATTGCCTATGCCGCTCATCACTAGTTGATTACCAAAGTCAAGTGATCATCATGAAAGCTCTAGAATATATGATCATAAACAAAGTGTTTGGGTTATCATTAACGTTAGGCTTAGAGTAATGATAATGAGAAGATTGGAAGTAATTTCACTCATTTACAAATTTATTAAAGGGAACTGCACCTCAAAAATACAATAAAAACACTTATGTCATATACATTCATTCCAGATTCAATTGATTTTTTTTTACGTAACCAGGTAAATATAATAGATATACAAATTACATAATAAATAATTAAATGGTGGCTCAGGTGTTTAGCACTAGTCCTAGGTTCAAATCCTGTCCTAGGCACTATCTGCAAGGAGTTTGTATATTCTCCCCGTGTCTGTGTGGGTTTCCTCCAGGTACTCCGGTTTCCTACCACACTTCAAAGTCATGTAGTAGGTTAATTGGCTTCCCCAAATAAAGATTCTCCTCTGTTAGTTGCATGTGACCTATGACTATGTGTTAGTTACATATACATGACTATTGTAGGAACATTAGATTGTGAGCTCCTCTGAGAGACAGTGATATGACTATATATGCTCTGTAAAGCGCTGCGTAATATGTCGCTATATATAAATGAAAGATAATAATAATAAAGTAATATTAATCATAGCGTGGAGAGATTACCTGTTTTTCTCATGAATTTTTATAATCTCATGAGTTTGTTGAATGAGCTGTTTTTCTAGTTTGTACGTTGACAAAGAATTTTCCAACAGCTGAATCTCCAGTCGGGACGTTTGATTGAGAACCTTGAAGAAAGAAAAGGAATGTTGAGGTAGAGCTGCCATCTTTCATATTGTCCATTTACATTAGCGCAGGGATGTAAAAGTATATGACCTCCTCTAACAAGCCTTGATGGAGAGCAAACAAGCACAGCGAGACTTTGTAAGGATGCCGTATAGCAACACAAGCAATGAATGCACATCATTGAAGCTTGTGTAAATGTTATTGTAAACCTGTAGCTATATATCTCCCCTGGCATTTGCATGGTGGTCCGACGGAAACCCATGCTTGATAGGACGGTGACCTCTCATTGGCTCACGGGACGTGTGAGGTCTGACAGCCATTTTTATTTCGCACTTTGGCTCAGCGCTGCTAACTCTACTACTCAGCAGAATCCTAGCAGCCGGGGGATTTGGGGATCTTAAAACAGCTGGACCAGCTTCTGTTCAAATGATGATAAAAGCTTGTGATTCCTAATTTTACCAGAACTGCTGAAAGAAACCAAAAAAAAAAGTTAATTTAAAATCTGGGAAAGGGACAAGTTGTCTTTGGCCAGAATAAGTGTCAGTATTTCAATATATTTTTTTAGATATAATAGTGCATTTGTAAATAGCAGTTGTGTCAGACTGAATGTCTTCATTGTAATTGTTATCCAAGAAAAGAAAATACAGCTTAGCTTAAGTTTTCATCTTATTGATGGAAAATGCAGTTTGTTTTAATTCCCAAAGCATTTTTTTTGGGGGGGGCTGTGCATTACTTCTCTGTCCCACATTAACCTCCCATGTCCGATTTTGAAAGACCTGGAACGAGCAAGCACATTAGAGTACATAGTCATCTTCCATCTACACATCCCTGGCATCATCGATGTGGGGTGGAAAACTGACGTTGCCTCCTTAAGATGGAGGTCAATGGTGCCAACCCTATGTCTCTTCAGCGTCACCGATGATGTCGAAGAGGTAGTGCCGAAAGCGATAGACGACTCCGTCAAGATTAAGAATCCCTGTGGGCTGGTCGAGGATAGGTGAGTATTAGAAATGGTCGATTTTTTTTTTCCAAATCCGACCATTTCGACAATTTCAAGCTAATTGCAAAGCCCCTGAACATGAAGATGTAGAGAAGGGTTGGGAGTATACTAAAAAAAAATAATGTCTCAAACACAAATAGTTTTTTCACAAATTAAGTTCAAAGTCAAGTCAAAATTTTGTGAATTTCGACTTTGATTTTGAACTTAATTTATGCAAAAATGCATGTGCTAGAGCAAAACTTTTTTCCCCAAATGTTTTCACAACCCTTCTCTACATCTCCAGCAGTTTTAGTCGAAAAATACCACCATCTCTAGTGAGGATGTCCGAGTGCAGCTCAGAGTTTGTTTTCTAAACAAATTTACCCAGAACTGCACTTGGGCAAACCAGCTAGCTGACTTTGTGAATTGATTGCAAAGCCCCTGACCAAGATATCAAACAATTTCTGTTTTTTTTTGTTGCGATCTGGAAAACTCCTATAATTGCCTAATGGCTGAATCATTGAATTTTGGTGTAAAAATCTCAAAGGTACAATTATTTTAAAGCCAGAGTCGAATTTCTGAAACAAAATAAACAGGGGCACACTATATTGGACATTAATAATCTACGTCAAAAAGGGATTAATACAGGAACACATTTATTTAGGCTAACACATGTACCACTTGAAGCTATTAGTTTCAGCGTTTATTTGAACGTAAATGTTGTTTAGCTTACTGTTTGACCTCAACCAATATATGAATGGCACATTCAGTGTTTTCATTACATGGAACACAACACTAAAACACGGGACTTTCCACTATATACCCTCAGTGTTGACTTTTCATGGTTCAGTGTCAACCATTTGTTTAACATAAACTGCCGACACACTTATCACTATATTTTTGAAAGTATCATGTATGAGATTGTTTTTTGAAGTATTTGTGTAAGGGAACCATTATTTTAACTCTTGCACTACTGCTTATAGCCAGGGGTCATTATTATAAGGAGTTTTAAGCTCCACTAGAGGATAGAGTTTGCAGTTGTGATTAATTTAACCAAAATAGAGTATGTGACTCACTTTATCTCATGACCTAATATTAGAAGTAGAAAAAGGTCTATTAATTATATTAACAATAATCAATATATATATATCTCAGTTAGATCTGAATAAAATATTTTTGTCATTTTATAGGTAACATAAAACAATTTAGAAGCAAGAAAACCTTAACTTTTGCTTAAAAAGAGTCACCATGCTGTGATTGATTGTGGGTCAATCAATCAGGAACCAATGTGCACCAAAGTCCACATTAATTACCGTTCGATAGGGACCCAGTGTGAGAGCTGCTCCAGTGTCTGCTCTCCGGGTTGTCTACAACTTATAGCCAGTGAGGGCTGACACAAAGCGCCACAGAACTTCTGCTGTGGTTGGGGACATCCTGCTCGAAAAAGGGAGGGCTGCATTAGATATGTGCCAGATAGATGGCCATGAACGTGCACAGCGTTTGAAGCAGCCATTGATCTGCCCCATATCTATACGTGTGTTCCCTGCTTACACAGAAACAATTAACCCATCCTATTATACCAGTCACATGGAAATTTGTGTCAAAATACACCTTTGTGAGTTCTGTGTTCCTAACAATACATGTCATTGCCTGTGCTAGTGGAAACCATGGGGGGTAGGTTTGTTGTTTTTGTTGGAAATTTTTTTTTAATTTTTTTTAAATACCTTCTATAACACTTTTTGTGTTGGAAGACTGTAGGCTTCTAGAATGTACCTTGGAAAGTCCTCCTGAAAATAATTTGTGTCTATTCTACATATTACGTGAACGTTATTTATATATATATCTACAATGGATCTAACACATCCTTCTCTTACTGAAGGTAAAGCTGTACCTGAAGAATGACAATACCTCTCCTAACATCCCCACCATGCCAGTCACCCCCCCC
>CM070036.1:13634048-13645889 GCA_036250615.1 Ptychadena robeensis | reverse complement strand
CCCACCACCTATTGTATACCTTGTTCCCCAACCTATTCGATTGTATGCCCATCCGGGCAGGGTCCTCTACTCCTCCTATGTCACACCTGTACCTGTTTGTTACTGTATGTCCACTCTAATGTATTGTACAGCGCTGCGTAATATGTTGGCGCTATATAAATAAATGATAATAATAATACCTCTACTGCATTTATTTCTGTGCTTTCTTAACTTCTCTTGGTGTTTCTTAAACATTACTCCACTAGTTATCTAATATCCAGACATCAAAGGAGCAGTTATATCCTCAAGAAGTATTGCTCCTCTAGCAAATTAACACTTTCCATGGCTAACAAGGTATGTTAAGTCACTCAATGGGAAAAAATCTGATGTAGGAAGTCCATAGACATTTTTGGTAACCAGACTTTTGCTTTTTTCTGCTTTTATAGACCTCCATTTTCAATACAGTACCCTATTTTTTCACTGTAAATAGTGATATTGTAAATCTATATTAAAGCCCATATTTTGCATTTGGCTAAAGAGATAGCTGTGAGTATTGACACTGAAACAGAAATCCTGCTGCTTTCCCTTCAAAAGTACACTTAATATAATTATCTGTGCTACCAATAGTAGCTGAAGCTCACTTTTACTTACTATACACACTAGTTGTGTAGGAAGTCAAATAGTCTACCAACATTTGTTTGGAATTGGGTGGGAAAACATTCAGGGCACACATTCAAAGATATCTACAAGCTTGAGCAACTGTATCATACACATTGTGTCACCTACCTGGGTCTCCACATCTGTAAGTTTCCTAGTCTGCTCTGCTGTTTGACTTAAAAGACTCGTTCCTATTTCCAGCATAGTAGCCGTCTGGTTCTGGACTGCATTTTGCTGCATCTGAACCATCTCCGACTTCATGTTGTCCACAATATAGTTTTCCAACTATAATAATGTAAAAAGATAAATAAATAGGTAGATAAGAAATATTGTTCTACACAAACATTTAGACATGAAAATTACTTCTCAATTATTGTGTTATGTATTATTAAAGTAATAGATGTGCAAAAAGGGTAACAAAGTAACAAAGTAACAAACAAGAATGTCAATGGATCCAACAATACACTTCTATAGAAGATGTTACAGATTTAACACAGAAGCTTACAAGATAACTCTTTCTACAGATAAGGTAGCCATACACAAATTTTTCATTGAATACTAGCGTTCGCACCGATCTATCGTTCTGGAATTGAACGCTGCCCACCTTCAGCTTTCCATCCCGCTTGAACGAAATGTCGCTCGGATATTTGCAATGGCGGATATTTGTCATATTATGCTTCAACATTGTTTACCGGCATACATCACGCATATTTGTGCGCATTGAAAATGGATATGCGCAATACACACAGTGCTCGTACTGGCTATAATAAAAGAATGAACAAGAGAAGCTATAAAGCTGGTTCACAAATCTAATTGTGAACAGCCACGCAGGATGTAAGGCAATAGAATACAGTCAAATCAAATTTTAGAATTTCAAATGTTCCTTAATATGTTCGCAAAATTACGCAAATTTGAATATACCATATGCTGCTCAACACTACTCTCTAGCCACACCTCCGCCTTTGGAAACTTCCTTGCTTTATCAATGACAGTTGGGATGTGAGGACTTGGGAATGCCTGTATTGCAATAGTGCTCATTCCGAGTGTTGTTTGAGGTTGCTGCTTTTGGTACTTAAAATCCACCCCGAGTCACACTTGGGGTTTCTGCCAGGGGGTGTTAAAGGTATTATCTTCAGCATTTTAACTCCAGCTTTTGAAAAAATATAATCAGAATTCTATATCAAATATAAAACAACAACAATAAGAGCAGAGAACGAGGCAGAAAATGTACCCTAGTCCCAATCATGTGACATTATCTAAAAATGAAAGCTTAGCTCCAAAAAGAAGTTAATTGCTCCACAACACAAATACATAAATATGGAGCGGTGACTTTAAGTGTGGTAAACCATATAGTACAAATACTGCGTAGATTAAAAACTGTTGTAGAAGTTTATGAAATCCGTGGTCAACCAACCACAACATTCTTAGCATGTTAAACTGTATTTAAACACAATTTTAGTTTGTTTAAACAAGCTCTAATTTAAAGTTTGCAAGTGTTACTTTAAGCTATCATTATCATTAGAACTTCAAAATAGCAAAGTTTAATGACTTGATTAATTACAACAAGATCACTGCTGAACAAGGGTGAAAGGTGAAGGAAATTGTTAATTTGTTGGAAATAGTTTCGAACCAAAAAAAAGAAAATCTATGGTGCCTTTCCCTAGAGAAGCCTTGTTCTTGCACAATGATTCATATGTCAAAGTTTTTGTGGCTTCAATGTCCAAACTGCTTAAAATGTTCACACGTGAGAACAACTTCAGAGGCGGAGTTTGTTAGAGAGTAGAGATGGTCAAATTTAAATTTTTAAATTGGATTTTGAGAAGGGTTGGAGGTATAC
Source organism: Ptychadena robeensis (assembly GCA_036250615.1). Taxonomy (NCBI): domain Eukaryota; kingdom Metazoa; phylum Chordata; class Amphibia; order Anura; family Ptychadenidae; genus Ptychadena; species Ptychadena robeensis. The sequence continues at coordinate 13,643,416 of CM070036.1, read as the reverse complement.
TACAAAAAAAGTATTGTTCTAACACAAATCGTTTTTCCACAAATTAGGTTCAAAGTCAAGTAAAAATTTTGAAAATCTGAATTTCAACTTTGACTTTTAACTTAATTTATGCAAAAACTGCATGTGCTAGAGCACAAAATATAAAAAAAATGTTTCCACAACCCTTCTTTACATCTCCAGCAATTTTAGTGATGATTAAATTTTCAGAGGCTTACACTAGTCAGCTAGTTGAAAAATTCCACCATCTCTAGTGAAGAATAGTAATGGTCATGATTAGCTAACTTTGTGAGTTAACTGCAAAACCCTTTTTTAAAAAGATCATAAAGTATGTTCAAACTCAAGTAAAAATGTGTGCCCTCAAAATTTCAAACTTAACCTTAAACTAGATAGCTGATGTTTTATTGTGTACTGTGAGGCCTGATCCAGTCACCATTTTGTCACACAATCCTCCATTTATGTCTCTAACCTCCCATACACCTTTAGATCACTCCATACTATGTCCTTTAGATCTATCAACACCTCTGTAGTGCAGGGTCCTCCCTGATAGAATACATAGTGATTGGAATGTTTAGAAAGGTCCTCATATTACATGGTTTTGATAGAACAAAAGTTGATTGTACATAAATTGTATGGTAAGATTGAAAGATGTATGGGTTCTTTTCTGTGGTCTTCTATATCAGATTCATTATTCATAAATTTTTACTTTTGCAAGTAGAGAATTTGCTAATGCTTGATTGTTCCAGAGAGTACCTGGCATGACCAAATCTCCACTCAGTATTACAATGCTCCATATTATTTTACATACATGTTTGATTGTATTATCTTCTGTAAGCATTGAGCAACAACATTGCATGTGTTGTTGTGATGTCTTCTGTAGCCACTGAATGAAACTACATTTAATTATCTTTCCTTTGGAGCGCAGAGTCCACAGCAATTGAGTACCTGAGCCCATAGTGAGATAAACAGCGTCTTCTACCTTACATTACATATTAGGGTGGTGGCTGTGTGGGGAGCTCCAAAAGATGGAGGCCAAAAAGAAAAAAATGAGAAATAGAAAAATTGAGTAACAACCAGCCGTTGGAAATAAATAGGGAAAATCCTAGTTGCTTCATGTACTCTTGTAGGGATTACTTACTTTTGGCCTGCTGGTAAAAATAACCCTTGTGGGATTTTATTTTAAACAAAAACACCCCTGGTATAAGGTAACCATTATATCATTAAATCCCACATACATCTACTAATTCCAGAAGGCTGGAAAATAAGAGAACAATATCAAGCAGAACATATTGGTTTTCATAGCCTTTATATTTCCCATTACCACTTCTTAAAGATCACAAGTTGGCATTTAAAAAAAGTCCTAAAATTTGAGAACAAAAACACCGTCTGGCTCCAAAAGTCCATAGAAGTTCCTCAAATGATCTGCTTTACAAATGCCTTCCAGATATGACGAGACAGTTGAAGATTTTATGATTGTATCTGTTTCCACAAGTTTTATGTTTTTACAATTACTGACTACTGTCAACAGCTTGCGGCATTTTACTTAAGGATTTATAAATGACACACATAAAACATCAACCTAGGCATGGCTAATACCTTTAACATCCAATTTGTCTTGTTTTACATTCTTAATGCTTTCCCTTCCCGACATACCATCAAGATACACTGGACATGTATTTATAGGGCTATAAAAGTCTAAACTGTTACGATATATTGGAGGAACACTGCAGAAGTCAATGTTTCTGAGCTTGGGGCTTAAAGGTTTGTGATTTCAATGAAGAGGAATACAGTATGGAAGGCCACCAGTGCGGCAGAAGAAGTCAGAATACAAAAAAAGGTGAAAGCTGAGGTCAGACCTGTACTTGGCTTATTGCTGGATGATACTGTTTTTATTTCTTGGGCACCTAATGTAAAAGGTAAACTGATCACTACATTTGATAAGTTTCATTATGTAAATGTAAATCCCAATTCATTTTCAATATTGTTAAATCTTCTGCATTATTGCTCAGTATATGTCCTTTATAGGGTCACATGATCTGCCCCTGCCAAATGGCACCCTGTCACATTTGTATTTAAGTCTGTAATTTGGCCATTTCAACACAATCTTAGTTATTAGTTGTCACAATTACAAAAAGAAACATCATGCTGCCCCCTCTTTAGTGCATGCAGGCAATAGGAAGTGATGAGCAGCATAGCCAATGTTTTTGCCTAATATTCCCAATAAATTCATAAATTCAAGAATTCGTGATCTCCAGTCATTGTTACCTTCATTATGCAAATCGGCACTTGTACAGGCTCTAAACATTTGGTCCAGATAAGGGAAATCTGGGGTTAATACTCATGTACCCTAACTAATTTAATGTATTTATGAGAACATTCTTAAACCTATCTCCTCTTATGTTTATAGCTGATTACTATTATTTGTTTGGCTTTCTCCTGAAGAAGCGCTTATTGACGCGAAACGCGTGGAGAATTTTCTGCCGAATTTTCACACAGGAAATAAACTGTTTAATTGCAAATGCAATGAAAGTTATTTCCTGGTACAGATGTAAAAAATATAGAATATTCACGATTACGAAGATATAGCACTGGATTCGAGATTTTCGAATGCTGATATTTGCAATCAAAATTTGCAATTAGAATATTCACAATTAGTGTTGAGCTCGAATATTCAAATTGCGAATATTGGCTATTCGAGAATTAGCAAATTTCACGAATACGATGTTGGATATTTAGGATAATTGCGGATATATACACCCGAATTTTGAATATTAGCGAATCGAATATTAGTAGAATTATTCACAAAATATTGGTTATTCGAATATTGCCTATGCCGCTCATCACTATTCATGATCAACACTTAAATAAGTAGCTTCATTAGGGTGGGACATAAATAATAGATAAAAAAACAATGGTACACAGTGAACTATTTAGTAATATTTTAAATGTTCTTTAACAGATAACTGTAGTTTTATCAGCATCTCCATGATACTCTCTAACCACCCCCATCTAGTTCATAAGTAGTATACGTAAAGCAGACCTGCCACCTCACTGAGCACTTTACACTATCAGCAGTGCTGCTCAAAATGTAAAAAATATGTTCCTTACAGCAGGAGAGGCGATTCTTGGGCTCTTCCCTCCCACTGTGTGACGTACCTGCCATGGCAGCTTGGCCGTTTTATAGAATTGCAGTCCCATAGTCAGAATAAAGTATTCTGAAAGTGTGGGCGGAATTGCGTCTGCCCTTAATAAATATGATTTCCCAGGGAATGAGAAAGTGAGAAAGGTAAGTACAATGGGGTTTTTATGCTTTAGCACTTTTCACAGATGTATACTGCTGAGGTGAGTGAGTGAGGTGAGTATTATGTCAATGTAATGTATGTGGTTTTTTTTTCAGTGTAGAACCGCTTTAAGCCCATTGACCCAGGCAGAGGAGTGTTGAGTTCCATCAAAGCACCAGTAACATTCAGTGAAATGAAATGTATTTGGCATCACTAATGTAAAGAGAGATCTTTAAAGCTAAAGTATCTGACAAAAGTGAGTACACCCCTCACATTATGGTAAATAGTTGACAATGTCTTTTCATGGGACAACACTGAAAATATGACACTTTGATACAAAATATAATATACAATATAAAATAGTCAGTGTACAGCTTGTATAACAGTGTAAATTTGCTGTTCACTCACAAAAACTCAACACACAGCCAATTTTGTCTAAATCTCTGGTCACAAAAGTAAGTACACCCCTAAGTTAAAAAATTTCCAAATTGTGCACAAAAGTGCCAATATATTGTGTAGCAGCCATTATTTTTCAACACTGCCTTACTTCTTGGGTAAGGGGTCCACTAGAGCTTTACGGGTTGTCACTGGAATCCTCTACCACTCCTTTATCACACACACTTGCCATATTCCCAGCCGTAGTTGCAGGCGATTGACGAGCGTGCATGCTCAAGCCAAACGCATGGTGGTCAGTCACCCGCAAATACAGGGGTGGCCACCTGGCAGTTTCGACCCAAAAAGACGGCAGGTCGGATTGCACGGCGATCCATCCTGCCGGTACTTTTTGTGGCCGATCCTGTTGTAGTCAGTTACTGTGGATGGGAAGACTCCTCCCCCTCCAAGTTAATTGGCTACAATCTGACGGGAATCCCTGTGTTAGTGGAGCACACAGGATTCCAATCAGTTCTGCAGCCAACTCATCACAGTGTGGTGACGTCACCACTCTGTAATGAGTCTGCTACAAGCTGGCCATGGATCGAGGTGTCTATGGCCGGCTTAACTCTAGACTTACAAAAATAAAGAGCGCATGATCGGTGCTATCCTACTTTTCACCAACAATATGTAATGATTTGAAATTATACAAACAAGGATTTTCCTTGAACCAGAATTAGCTCCTGGGAATAAATAACCATTTAACATCTAGCTTATCCATCACTGCTAATTAATTAGAACTCGTTAATGGATTTTTCTCCGGTTCCCTTTCTGCAATCTCCACTTACTTTAAAAACATTTTCATACACATGCTCAGTAAACAATGAATAACTTCTGTCTGCATTACGGGTGTTTTACATTTTGTCACAATGTTTGTTCTCCTTTGTTTATAGCTTGGCTTAATGATTTGTTTCCCTAAAAGCAAATGACACCCACCTTCATATTTCAATCATTGTACGGGGAATAGACGGCTAAAGAAAACAACAGATTTAACATATTTTATGTGCTCAGTAGCTCCACGAAGAAGGTTCCAGATGAAATGGGCAATGCATTATACTTCATAAGCAACTTCCAGCTTTGGACTCCGAAAAGGTAAAAGGTCAGAGTAAAGCCTTCTAATCTACAATGTCTTAACAAAGCTCTGGGAGGTTTATTGCTGCTTCTGTTGTAATAATAGGGAGCTCTCTTGGTAAGTGTCTGGGAACCTGAGTTTGACATCCTGTAACTATTTGGAAAGGGATTTTCTCTTGTTAATACTTTAAGATACAATAGGAGAGGAAAAGATAGCTTAAGACTAAAAATACATAGGACTATGAGAATTAAACAGAACTAGCATATATAGCCTATACATACACATTCACAGCCATAGGGAAAAGAAAGTATACCCCCTTTAAATTCAAATATCAGGATACTTAGTACTTAGAATACTTAGTAGATTATAAAGCAGTGGTGGGCAAACATTTTGACTTGTGGGCCACAATGGGTTCTAAAGGTGCCCATAGATAAGTCAATACCAGCGCAATCGACCCGCAATCGATCTCAGTGTGATGACGTCACCAAGCTGCACTCGATCACGGGTCAATCTAACGGCAATCAATGTGCACCACTTTGCACACTGTCTCTGTCTCTGTGCTGCTTCTCAGAACAACCAGGATTTATGGACATGTCCGTTCCCGGTTCGATCAACCATTTGAGGAGGATCGATTGATCCCAATCAAAGAACGCATACACATCTCGATTTTGTCATAGATTCAAGCACAAATGACACCGTGAATGTACGCTGCTTGATTGTGCTTGAATCTTTTACAAAATCGAGCCTTGTATGGGCACCTTACATTTGACAGAGGATCCGGACTGTAATAGTACCCAGCATTGGTGGGCCTTTCATTCCTGGTGTCATTAAGAATGTGCATTGGGGGCTAGTTTGGGCAGACATTTGAACAAATTATTTTTTTTTTGTATTTTATGTTGTGTATTTATAACAAAATGTGACTATGATGAGAAGTTGATTTGGCTTGTTCACTTAAATTAGCATAGATAATGACTGGAGGGGGTGTCCACCTTTAATGCTTAGACAAATTTAGGCGCAGAGCAGAGCGTTAGAGGGTCTGTTTTCTCCAAGGTGGCAACGGGCCAGATTAAAACATTAAAGGGGCTGTATATGGTCCCCATGCCATAGTTTGCCCATCTCTGTTCTAACGGGACTGCAATCTATCCTCTGATCATCACCCAAATTCTCCATAAATTATTTAATAAAAGAGCCAAGACAAAATCTTCTCTACAAAATGTGCGCATTCATTTTGCACGCTCCCACCAACATTTTGATTAGGTTGAGATCTGGACTTTGACCATTGCAACACCATTCTGTTGTGGATTTGCTGTTGTGTTTGAGATTATTGTCCCAACTTTGGCTACACTCCCACAGACAGCCTTACATTTGACACTGTATATGTATGTTCTCATTATATTTTAAATATTTATTTGCTGACATGAAACGAGAACATGGATTGGTCATTGTAGCACTATGACAATGACACATTCCCAGTTTTGTTCATCCCAAGGCAGCCTAGTTTTCTCACATATACGCATAATTGCTTATAAATGATAAAATAATATGATATAGGAGGACTTGCTGATAAATGTTTTAAATATAACCTGACTATATTTCCTTTACTTTTTTATGATAGAGTGATGTATTTGTAATTCTGATACCTATACATATCTACCAATTTGCCAAACATATCTTACCATTGTGCAAATAACAAAAAGTGGAACAAAATGTATCAGCAGAAGAATGTGGTCGGAGTGTGGATATTTCCAGCCACATATGTTAAGACTTCTCAGTGGATGATGGCCTCACTCACCTGAACCAGGACATGCAGAGCTGGGAACTAGCCTGGAGGACTATTGGTTCTAAAAGTTGGATACATGGGGATCAGAAACAACAGTTTTTAAAGATTTTTAAATCTCAACCTTAGAAATTTTGGGGGGGACAGACATAGAAAGAGTTAAGTTTTTATTTTTGTCCATAAAGCCATTAGAGATACATTCAATCTCATACCTTGCCCTTATGGTAGAAATGATGAGAGAGGGTTTAATGTTTTGACTAGCTGACTTCGTGAGCTGATTGCAAAGCCTCTGAAAATGGTATCATCAACAAAATTGCTGGAGATGTAGGGAAAAAGAAGAGAAGAAGGGATGTGGAAACATTTAAAAAAATGTTTTGCTCTGCACTTAGTTTTTGCATACATTTTTACTTGATTTCATTTGCGGAAAAACTATTTGTGCTATAGCAGTAGAGATGGTCGAATTTTTCGACTTTCTAACTTTGTGAGCTGATTGCAAAGCCCCTGAACATTGTATCATCTGGAGATATAGAAAAGGGTTGTGGAAACATTTGAAAAAAAAGCTTTTGCTCTAGCATGTGTAGTTTTTGCATAAATTAAGTTAAAAAATAAAGTTGAAATTCCAATTTTCAAAATTTTGACTTGACTTTGAACTTAGATTGTGCAAAAAAATCTGTTGGAGTATACCCCCAACCCTTCTCTACATCTCCAGCAAGTTTGGTGATGATACCATGCTCAGGGGATTTGCAATTAACTCGAAATCGCCGAAATGGTAGATTTTTTTAAAAAGAATTCGACCATCTCTATAGAGCAACCCTTCTCTACATCTCCAGCAAGTTTGATGATGATCGCCAAAATGTTGGCTGCAGTTGGACTTCGACAATAGGATGACAAATCATAACCTGTTCCTGTGTGTTATCTTGTGTGGCATTTCAACTCTAACATATTGTACAGTTGGCGTATTATGTTGGTGCTATATAAATTAATTATAATAATCATAATAAAATGATTGAAGACTGAAGTTGAATCAATCAAGCACAAGAGATAAAGGATTTATTTTGGTCTGATTAGGACCCTTTAAATGTATGTGGTTGTCCTAAGTCAATGGCTCACCCAATATCTCAGGAAGGATAGGATGGAGGAGCTAGAGCAAGTAAAGTCAATGTTTCTGTCCTGACAAGGATATATATGAGTGGACAGCAGAGCCATTCCTTTACATTACCGACCTGGGAGTTATGATTTACGGTCATGCTAATGCTCTAGGACCACATGTGAGTATTTGTGATGGCTGGATAGTAAAACATGGACTTACTAATGTATAAATAAATAGGACATCTGTTTAGATTACACCAACTTGCTTGAATTCAGTATAATAACTTTAGGAAAGCTCTTTCCAAATATCATGACAGAAACTGAGCCCTTGAAAATTGAGACATTTTACAACAGTTTATTTATCAGATTGGACACATGTTGTGGGTCGTCAAGATATGAATCGGAGGTATGATGTGGAAAGTATTATAGTAATTGCTCTCATAGCATAATTGTAAAGCCTTCAGTCATTCAATTAAGAGGTTTCGAGTGGTAGTGAAACAGAGAGGAGTTTACCCTAGGTGACATTTGACAAGGTCACTTGTTGCTTGGCTATATCATATTTTCATAATTCATCACATTTCATAGAAGTCCCTCCTGTATTCTGATCTGGTATTTCAGTACACAAGCCAAATCCATAACAATGTAATGAATGGCGTTTTGTATGACATTTCAGGTCCCGTTCAATCAGTCAGCCAATTCAGTCTGCTTACTCTGCCGGTAGTCTGTCTGCAGGAATTGTAATGCATTTAAACTTTAGATAAATTTATAAGTAAAGAATATTAGAAAAAAAATGGACGATGAGAAACCATGCAAAATGGTACTGGAACTAAACTCCTCCAAACAGATAAAATAACCATTTGTTTTGAGAAAAGGTATATGCATAGTCTTCTCGTAACTTTTCTTCTATTAACTCCGCCACTACCAGGGCACCAAGGACAGGCATGTTAGTAACATTATCAATGACCATACATTGTTAATGTACAGCGCTACGTAATATGTTGGCGCTATGTAGATAAAAGTAAATAATAACAATAATCAACAATTGATATATCTTGGAGGACATTATTTTATTATTGACTCGACTGGAGGTAAGCAAAGCAGGAAGTAAGAAGAAGGTATTCTAAATATACTTACAGATTTTGGGGAAAGCACACCAACAACACATGTTTAATGTTGTTTTTAAAAGTAGACTGTATGTGAAATATTTGTACTAAATCAATGAATTGAATAATTAATTCATGCAAAACCTACATGTGCTAGAGCAACCTTTTTTCCCATTACCATGCTCAAGGGCTTTGTAATTAACTCCCAAATAAGCTAGTCGAAATTTTGTGACCATCTCTAATAGAGATACAGACACTGATAAAGACCTGACGAGAGTCTCTCTCTCTCCCACATTGGCTGGAACAATTTTTAAAACCACTCCTGAAGCTTTTCAGGTTAGTTTATTATGTGTCACCTTGGCACCCAAATGATCCCAAGTGGATCCCAAATGAAAGGGACTATCTACAGAGAATTTCAACAACACATTGTGTGTCCAACATAGCCCGGGTCGGTTTTTCGCTCAATTCCCAAATGATCGATCCCTGTGCGCATTGATCGTTCAGGAAATCAACAAAGCCCAGCTCGAGCTATTGATCCTGTTGATTCATGTTTAGTTATGCCATTGTCAGCAAAGGAGGAAGTGTGTGTGTGTGTGTGTGTGGGGGGGGGGGGGGGG